>OY728148.1:1590898187-1592148187 GCA_963277665.1 Viscum album
GTGAGCAAATATGCCCAGTAAGGGGTTTTAAAAACGTTTTAAGAAAACTCTTTCTCAAAGAATTCCTTTTTAAGAGAATAAAACTCTTTTCTAAAAATGAATCATTATCTTATCTTAAAAACATGAAATCCAACATTTTTGGAAACCACCTGCACGGAGAAGTACATACTTGAAATAATCTTTAAAGTACACATGATCAGAGAGCACAACACATGAGTAATAGACAATGCATAATATTCAAACAAGGTTAATTAAATTTTAAAAAAATTCTCTGACTAAACAGGGAAAACGTTTATAACATGGTTCATGAGAATATACAGTTCTTCTAATAGTTTACCTCATGAAAAACAGTTCTTGACACATAAATTACATTTTCATAGTCATGGGAGTTTTCAACTAGGGGTTGTCCTGTTAGTTGAACTAACCCCTAGTTGACCAATTATCATCACATGCAGAGGGAATTTATAATACTAGACTTTGTCAAGACCTTTTGTCAAGAACGTATAACATACTTAACGGGTCAAGGCTAACTGCCAATCCTGTTTTCATGGTAGCACAAGCCATGGCTAACTGCCAAGACGGTCGCACATAAAGTCTCATGAGACTCTTGCTTTACCCAATGCATTGGAGCGTTGTATAATTCTGGGCTCACCCATCACTTCATTCATATTGCACTATATAATTCCGGGTGCACCCGTCACATTTAAGTCCTATACATCCCTCACATATCTTGACATGGTCTTTCATTCGTAGGCTTTCATACATTCTTAATCAACCCCCTTTTTACATACATATTCATAACTTGAAGATAGTTCAATCATAAATAAATTGAGACATGCATGCTAAAATCCGTACACCCAAGAAAATATCTTAACAATTGAAACATGAGTTTTAAGGAAATAAACACTAAAACTTAACATTCCATAACATCATAATACCCAGTTAAACATGGTCATTCATAACTTACACATATGCTGATAAATGGGTATTGTGGGTGTTTAATTAAAACTGTGTAAATACATATGCAGTTAGGGATACAATGGGCGAAATCAAGTCCATCGTGGGAAAACCATGTGCATAATTGTGTAAAAACTCTTTTATTATCTCTTTAAACAACATGACCCCTTTTCTTTGTAAAGTTTTCAAACACCATAAAAAAACTTGTAATTGAAGAAAACATAAAGATATATATATACCTGCACATATTCATGGGTTAACCACATTAAACCATACTAAAAAAAACATATTTTCCAAGTTATACATTAAACAAAATTAATTTTTGGAAAACCGAGTGGGGTTCTTTATATAAAAAATGAACTTTACTTTTGATAAGACCCCTTATTGGCCTAAAATAAATCTTTCATGCAACATGGTCGATGTGTACAAATACTTGAACACATGTATATAAATGTTTAGGAAATTCTTTCTATTTTCTCAAAAATAAAATCCTGATTTATCAAGAATGATGATAAATAAAAAATTTCAATTGAAAGAACCATTTTGATATCAAACTATCCTTTAAACTTCATCATATATAAATATGTATATAAATGGTTTTTGGGTACTTTTCTTGAGATAATATGCTTTTGAGTAAATAAATTATCATGTTATTTTTTACAAAACAAAAGATCCAAATTCATCCCTTATGCACATTGATGTACATGTGCACCTATATGATTACATGTACATACACATCTTTATGCTCCATATAATTGCATGATTTACATGTTCATGCAATCATTCGACAACTCCATTTTCCATAGGCGAAAAGAAATTTAGGGTTATAAACATTGAGAAAAGGTTTGTATATCTGCATATATCATTTTATACATATATGAATATAAATTTATACATATATATACACAAAGTGTAAATGCAATAACCCGCACCCAAATAAAATAGATCCTTCGAACCCTTACCCCAATTTTAGGATTTCACAAAGAAGATGACAAGATCGGTTCTAGAAGACTTGTATAGGTGTACAAGGAGTGTATGTGTATAGGTATTTATATATGTATAAACCTTTTCATAAGCAAACACACCGAAGCTTAAATAGAAAAAAAGGCAAGATATATTCCCTTACCTGATCAAAGGGGAGGAGTAGATGAGGCAAGAGGAACCGAAAGTATAAACACAGGAAATATACATATACATATAATACGTATATATATATATATACACACAAACTGAAGCTTAAAAAAAACTTAAATAAAACTTTCCCCTTACCTTAGCTTGGGGAGGAGGTGAGCAAGACACGAACGAGGCCGGTCCGGAGATCCAAGTGGATTCGGTGCAAAACAACCGACCTTCGGTGCAACCAAGGTTTAAAAAAAAGAACACAGAAGACTCAACCTGTTTGAAGGGTGTCCGGGGGAGTCGATGTCGACGCTGTGGAAAAGAGGGAGCGACGCGGGTCCCCTCGCAGACCTAGAGGAGAAAACGAGGCACTCTAGTCTACTGGTACAACGACGCAACAAAGAAGAAGAAGCAGACGCGGGGTAGAAGAAGCTGTGGGGAGAGAGATGCGAAAAACAGTAGACGACCAGGATTAAACCGGAGAGGATCGGACGGCCAGAAACGATGCGGCTTTAAAAGAGATGGACGAACGCGATCAGAGAGGGCTGGATCGGACGGTATAGGGGTGATGCGGCATTTATTAAAATTCGGTTTCAGTAGGTTTTTAAAAAATGTTGTTTTATTAATATTTTCATTAATTTATTAAATCATTGTTTTTATAAAATAAATCAATTATTAAAATAACTTTTATTATTTTAATAAAAATCATTGGTCAATAAAATTATATATTGATTCACTCAAAACGTATTACTATATAAATATAGGTATATATATATATATATATTTTATTCTTAAAACAAAAATATTTTTTATTAACTTTATTATATTATCATTATTAATTTTAAACCATAATTAATAATTACATAATATTTCATTATGAAGATCAATGGTTAAAAACATTGGTTAATCATAACATATATATGTATACATGTTTTAATTTCCTTTATTATCTAATTACCTTAATTTTCTTAATTAAAGATTAATATTAATTAAACATTCACGGTAACTACATTCAATCACACATAAGAGTGCGTTGACATAAACATTACCGCTATGAAACACATAAGTAAAAGTAATCATAGTTTGACGTAGTTTCCAAAACTGTTTATTCAAGTTATAAAGATTTGCATTAATATTATCTCTCATATTTAATTTAAAGAAAAAGAATCATTTAATTTGATGCAAAATATATATAAAACTCAAGGGTTAGTATATATTTAGACCAAATAAAAACCCATCAACTTTTATATAATTACAACATAAAATCGTAATTGCTCAAATTAAGAAAATCAGTGTAGTTAATACTGAAAAAAATAAAATATTAATTTTCATCATTTTGAAACATAAAATATAATTCACATTTTTGGGAAAAAAGAAATAAATTAATTAAATTATCATTGATATCGTTCTTTAAAAATTAAAGAAAATTTCATAATTAATTTTCCAAACCTTTCGGGGTAATCCATTCTTATTTCCAACGGTCAAAACAAAACATAGAAGATAGAAGAATCCAACGGTCATATTTATAGGCATTTGGGTTCAACGGTCAGATTAGTGTGCTTATAAAGGGTCTGGTCTTGGGGTGTCCCTCACTCCAGGTGACTGAAGGAGAAAGGAAAAGATGGTTCATGTGATTCCCTTGGTTCTTAGCACGGTTGCAGTGGCTTCGGCCATCCTCATGTTCATTCTGATGGATGCCCGTAACCCCTACCGCCTTCTTGGGGTCTTGGTGATTTTAAGCGGTCTCCCAAATATTGTAATCGGGTTCTTAATTGGGATATTTGGTTAGCTTATCTTCTTGTTCGGTCAGTGGAAGTTGTAGATGAGGTGTTACTTATTTGAATAAAAGGAGATTTCATTCATTTGATGCATTTTTCTATTTTATTAATATTATTACCTTATAAGTAGATTGTTGGTTCACTTAACGGGTGACATTGAAAAGAAAACTTGTCAAAATTCAAAACATGGTTTTCTCGGGTCGTCACATCACTTCCCTCTTCAAAGAATTACGCCCTCGCAATTCTATCATAAAAAGAAAAACTGAATCCCCACACGTACAACATTACCGAAACAGTGGATCTAGTTCGGTTAACGAGATATCAATTTTGGCACACAGCTCTTCCGTTTCCCTAGCCCAGATACACTTCGAACAGTACGTCCTGAACTCTAGTTCATTCGTACTGCACACAGGCTTCCAAAGGGAGGCTCGTGCGGTGCAAAGCTCCGAAACGTCCGAGTAGATAAACTCTTTGATAACTCTTTGGGCCACATCATGCTCGAGGTATTTGAGAGGAATGATGCGGTTAAGGAGACTGAAATTAAAGACATGGAACAAGTAGGCTGCACTAAGGTGGCCATTCTGAGCAGCCATGAGGAAGCACGCTCTAGCAGAAAAGTTCTGTGCCAGAGTAAAACACTGGAAGAGACCTTCAAAGTATCTTCCCCTTCGTATGTAGCACGAGAGTTGAGCAGTGGCGATGAGGTGAAAAACACGATCATCCTCTTGACACAAACGAAGGATCTCAGGACCGTTTTCTAAATCAAACAGACGCTGGCAAGACCCTCGCAGGTGGAGAAAGGATGGATAATCCACCGTGCATGCCCTGATCAAGATGACTTCTACTAACTCATCGGGAAGTGATGAGAAGTTCGTTTGACCATCCATTTGAAAACATATATCAAAAGGAAACTCTTAACAACATTGATAAGGTAGAGACATGAAAAGAAACATGAAACTTCTATTTATGAAAAAGTTTAAATGGAAAAGCCTGAGTTTACTAGACGTACACCACAAAGAGTGTCAAAACTCCCTGACTTTTCAAACCACACACAGGATGAATAGACAGGACTAAACTCATGGGAACATTTATGATGCCTCCTGAGTTTAGCGTGAGGAGTATGGAGTTGGGAAAAATCGGTATACACCTCTTGCCTAAGAGAAAATGGGTGGACTCATCTTCCAACACTCCAAAGTCCATTAACTGGCCCTAGAAGCCGTAGTGAAAAATCTGGCACAGGTAAGCCGCTCGGAGCTCTCCGACAGCAGCAGCTTCTTGAAAAGGGTTATCAAGCATCGTTCCAAATTCCTCACCAGTCATGAACACTCGGAAGTGTCCCTCGTGATACTTTCCCCGGCGTGCATAAGAGGGAAATTGGGTCATCATCATTAGGAGATAATCCATCCCCAATCCCCGGTTAAGACTAAGCACCCTAGGTGAGTTTGACACGTCATACAGGTGCTTACACGTCATGCGAATTCGTGCATAATTCAGAAAGTTCTCATGGATAAATAGAGATAGAATGTTCTCTAGAGCCTCAGTGGGATGTGATAGTAGGTCGGTAGGTACATTTTCATCAGCCATCTATAAGTTATAACATTTTTACTCAGTTAGTCAAAGCAATACATTTATACCACCTGGTTTTCCATAGTTACCTGGACCCATCCTCTAATACCAACTGTAGTGACCCCCAAACCCACGGTGCCTATGAGACATGATATACTTAACATTTCATTACATCATTTACATATAAGATATCATGTCCCATTACTATATAAGATCGCGAGGCTCAGGATTCTGGGAAACCAGCTGCTTCTAATAAACTTCATTAGTACCAACCATGCCTGAAAATTTTTAAACAAAAAACGAAGGGTGAGAAAATATGCCCAGTAAGGGGTTTTAAAAACGTTTTAAGAAAAATCTTTCTCAAAGAAGTCCTTTTGAAGAGAATAAAACACTTTGCTAAAAATGAATCATTATCTTTTCTTAAAAACATGAAATCAAACATTTTTGGAAACCACTTGCACAGAGATGTACATACTTGAAATAAGCTTCAAAGTAAACAAGATCAGATAGCACAACACATGAAGAATAGACAATGCATAATATTCAAACAAGGTTACATAAATTCTAAAAAAAGTTCTATGACTAAACAGGGAAAATGTTCATAACATGGTTCATGAGAATATACAGTTCTTAAAACAATTTAGCACATGAAAAACAGTTCTTGACACATAAATTACATTTTCATAGTCATGGGAGTTTTCAACTAGGGGTTGTCATGTTAGTTTAACTAACCCCTGGTTGACCAATTATCATCACATGCAGAGGGAATCCATATTACTGGATTTTGTCAAGACCTTTCGTCAAGACCGTATAACATACTTAACGGGTCAAGGCTAACTGCCAATCCCATTTCCATGGTAGCACAAGCCAAGGATAACTGTCAATACCGTCACACATAATGTCTCATGAGACTCTTGCTTTACCCAATGCATTGGAGCGCTGTATAATTCCAGGCGCACCCGTCACATCATTCATATTGCGCTATATAATTTTGGGCGCACCCATCACATTTAAGTCCTATACATCCATCGCATATCTTGACATGGTCTTTCATTCATAGGGTTTCATACATTCTTAATCAACCCCCTTTTTACATACATATTCATAACTTGAAGACAGTTCAATCATAAATAAACTGAGACATGCATGCTAAAATCCGTACACCCAAGAAAATATCATAACAATTGAAACATGGGTTTTAAGGATATAAACAAAAACACTTAACATTCCATAACATCATAATACCTAGTTAAACATGGTCGTTCATAACTTACACATATGCTGATAAATGGGTATTGTGGATGTTTAATTAAAACTGTGTAAATATACATGCAGTTAGGGATACAATGGGCGAAATGAAGTCCATCTTGGGAAAACCATGTGCATAATTGTGTAAAAACTATTTTATTAGCACTTTAAACAACCTGAACCCTTTTCTTTGTAAAGTTTTCAAACACCATAAAAAAAATGGTAATTGAAGACAACATAATTATATATATATAACTACACATATGCATGGCTTAACCACATTAAACCATACTAAAAAAAACTTATTTCCCAAGTTATACATTAAACAAAATTAATGTTTGGAAAATATAGTGGGGTTCTTTATAAAAAAAATGAACTTAACTTTCATAAGACCCCTTATTGGCATAAAATCAATCTTTCATGCAACATGGTCGATGTGTACAAATACATGAACGCATGTATATAAAAGTTTAGGGAATTCTTTCCATTTTCTCAAAACCAAAATCCTGATTTATCGAGAATGATGATAAATAAAAATTTTCAATTGAAAGAACCATTTTGTTATCAAAAAAACCTTTAAACATTATCATATATAAATATGTATATAAATGGTTTCTGGGTACTTTTCTTGAGATAATATGATTTTGAGTAAATAAAATATCATGTTATTTTTTACAAAACAAAAGATCCAAATTCATCCATTATCCACATTGATGTACATGTGCACCTATATGATTACATGTACATACACATCTTTATGATCCATATAATTGCATGATTTACATGTTCATGCAATCATTCTACAACTCCATTTTCCATAGGCGAAAAGAAATTTAGGGTTATAAACATTGAGAAAAGGTTTGTATATCTGCATATATCATTTTATACATATATGTATATAAATGTATACATATATATACACAAAGTGTAAATGGAAGAACCCGAACCCAAATAAAATAGATCCTTCGAACCCTTAGCCCAATTTTAGGATTTCACAAAGAAGCTGACAAGATCGGTTCTAGAAGCCTTGTATATGTGTACAAGGAGTGTATGCGTATAGGTATTTATATATGTATAAACCTTTGAATAAGAAAACACACCGAAGCTTAAAAGGAAAACAAGGCAAGATCTATTCCCTTACCTGATCGGAGGGGAGGAGTAGACGAGGCAATATGAACCGAAAGTATAAACACAGGAAATATACATATACATATAATATGTATATATATATACAAACCGAAG
This sequence comes from Viscum album, assembly GCA_963277665.1. Classification (NCBI taxonomy): domain Eukaryota; kingdom Viridiplantae; phylum Streptophyta; class Magnoliopsida; order Santalales; family Viscaceae; genus Viscum; species Viscum album. The sequence goes on from OY728148.1 coordinate 1,590,906,098, forward strand.
CTTAAACAAAACATAAATAAAACTTTCCCCTTACCTTAGCTTGGGGAGGAGGTGATCAAGACATGAGCGAGGCCGGTCCAGAGATCCAAGGGGCTTCGGTGCAAAACACCCGACCTTCGGTGCAACCAAGGTTTTAAAAAAAAGAACACAGAAGACTCAACCTGTATGAAGGGTGTCCAGGGGAGTCGGTGCCGACGCTGTGGAAAAGAGGGAGCGACGCGGGTCCACTTTCCAGCCTAGAGGAGAAAACGAGGCACCCTAGTCTACTGGTACAGTGACTCAACGAAGAAGAAGAAGCGGATGCGGGGTAGAAGAAGCCGCGGGGAGAGAGATGCGAAAAACAGTGGATGGCTGGGATTAAACCGGAGATGATTTGACGGCCAGAAATTATGCGGCTTTAAAAGAGATGGATGGCTGCGATCAGAGGGGGCTGGATCAGACGGTCCAGGGGTGATGCGGCATTTATTAAAACGTGGTTTCAGCAGGTTTTTAAAAAAAGATGTTTTATTAATATTTTCATTAATTTATTAAATCATTGTTTTTATAAAAAAATAAATTATTAAACTAACTTTTATTATTTTAATAAAAATTATTGGTCAATAAAATTATATATTGATTCACTCAAAACGTATTACTATATAAATATGGGTATATATATATATTTTATTCTTAAAACATCAATAATTTTTATTAACCTTATTATATTATCATTATTATTATTAAACCATAATTATTAATTACTTAATATTTCATTATGAATATCAATGGTTAAAAACATTGGTTAATCATAACACACACACACACACACATATATATATATATGTTTTAATTTCTTTTATTAGCTAATTGCCTTAATTTTCTTAATTAAAGATTAATATTAATTAAACATTAAATGTAACTACATTCAATCACACATAACAGTGCGTTGACATAAACATTACCACTACAAAACACATAAGTAAAAGAAATCATAGTTTGACGTAGTTTCCAAAACTGTTTATCCAAGTTATAATCATTTGCATTAATATTATCTCTCATATTTAATTTAGAGAAAAAGAATCATTTAATTTGATGCAAATTATATATAAAACTCAAGGGTTAGTACATATTTAGACAAAATAAAAAACCCATCAGCTTTTATATAATTACAACATAAAATTTTAATTGCTCAAATTAGGAAAATCAGTGTAGTGAATAGTGAAAAAAATAAAATATTAATTTTCACCGTTTTGAAACATAAAATATAATTCACATTTTTGGGAAAAAAAAGAAATAAATTAATTAAATTATCATTGATGTCATTCTTTAAACATTAAAGCAAATTTCATAATTAATATTCCAAACCTTTCGGGGTAAGCCATTCTTATTTCCAATGGTCAAAACAAAACATAGAAGATAGAAGAATCCAACGGTCATATTTATAGCCGTTTGGGTTCAACGATCGGATTAGTGTGCTTATAAAGGGTCTGGTCTCGGGGTGTCCCTCACTCCAGGTGACTGAAGGAGAAAGGAAAATATGGTTCATGTGATTCCCTTGGTGCTTATCACAGTTGCAGTGGCTTCAGCCATCCTCATGTTCATTCTGATGGATGCCCGTAACCCCTACCACCTTCTTGGGGTCGTGGTGGTTTTAAGCGGTCTCCCCATTATTGTAATCGGGTTATTAATTGGGATATTTGGTTAGCTTATATTCTTGTTCGGTCAGTGGAAGTTGTAGATGAGGTGTTACTTATTTGAATAAAAGGATCTTTCATACATTTGATGCATTTTTCTATTTTATTAATATTATTACCTTATAATTTGATTGTTGGTTCACTTAACGGGTGACATTGAAAAGAAAACTTGTCAAAATTCAAAACATGGTTTTCTCGTGTCGTTACACAAACTCAATGGCCCATTTAAAAATTTAACACTCGACATGTATTGTGTTTGTCAACTTACACTACCCTGTTTTTACAAGATCAATGACACATTCTATGGTACTATGCATAGGCTGTCCACCCTATGCATCCAAGTACCCGATGGATCACATAAGAACTGGCTCAAAATTACATCATTTACACAACTATTATCTAGGTGACGACATACCATGTCTTCTATTACTAAAAAAATGGAGGTTTACACAACCTCCTAATAGCCAACCATGCTCGATGTATGTCTAACCTGGAGAACCAAGAGATCCTCAAGCTTATTCCCACATCTAAAGTCAAGGAACAATGACCACCGCTTTGAAAAATGTTTTCATTTAAAACTAGAAGTCCTACCAGGAACAACAACACCTGGACTATAGTAATGTCCAAATCTCTCAATGGAAAACAAGACAACCATCTCTAAGAGTGCTACCTACCATGTGCCGGCACCTTACAAAGCATAATCATCAACTTCCACTACTAGGTTATGCAAATAGAATCACTAGGCTCAAAATCCCCAGGGAAAATACTTTAGCTGAAAAGTTAAAAGTAAAACAGGAAAGTCTCACTAACTTTCCTTGAAACATTTAACAACTCTAACATTCCACCACTAATGACATTTCAGCAAGTAAGACCATTTTTAACAACCAAGGTAACTTATAAGAATATTTTTAAACAAAATTGGTTCCTCAAAAAGGGGACCCAATAGCAGTTGTTTAACCAAAAAAATCATGAATGCATAAGAAGTTCATTCTATTAAAACCCCCTTTCAAAGAACATAATTAGGGGAAACCCACCGGAGATCTTTGAATAGTATACAGTAAGGGAATCCCATGACAGGGATCCTCAAAAAGGTAAAAAAATGAGGGATCTCACTAGGGACACCCTAGAATCAATAGGCCTAATGACCTCATAGGACAAAAGTCACATGTCACACAGGAAACATCCTCAAAAGAAAAATGTCACGAGAGATAGCTCACAACTCATCTGAGATCAATGGTCTCTACCATGTTGGTCTGAACACCCAACTGATTATTTATGCATTGGTCTCATTCCCGGGATACAACTGCAACTTGTAACTAGAGGAATAATCTCTCCATTTAGAAAAGAAACCCAAAAAAAACTATTAGAAGTCCTTATAAAGCTCCACAGGTTCCACCATCACAATATATGTGAAAAACTACTCAGAAAGGACAACTCACAGGTCCAAAACTAACGTCAGAGGATAAAATAAGAATATACCCTCAAAGGGTACAAAAGAGTACTACAAAGCCTTTAGAATGAATACAAAATGTTTACAATCATGCTCTTATATAGGTGTGTACCCCTTCATACCGAGGAGGGTAAACATCATAAGTACATGATGTGCCATCCCGGTACATAGTGTGTACTCAAGTCCTCCCTCCTGGCCATGTCTATCTACATGACCAGACTCACACATGTTCTATCTAAAAAACACTACATGGGGTGTAATTAACCTACACAACATGTCCTTAACAAGACTCAATAACCCAAGTTTTCCCCCACATGGCTGGAACCACATGGTTTCTCCTATTGTAACACTACATGGCGTGTTCACTACTGACATGACATGTAGAACCTAAGTTTCATCCACCGGTGTCATTGGTCACATGGTCAGATACGTGGTTGATCACCACATGACTTGTACAATTTAGACACAGCATGTACCATCTGAATTTCATCCACCCATGTCATTAGTCACACAACATGATACATGGTCTCTTCAGAACAACGTGTACTTGAAGTACACAGCATGTTCTATCAAACATTTATCGACCCCATGTTTCTTATCACACAGTTAGTCACACTGTTAAAGACAACACAACAAGTACATATGGTACACAACGTGTACTTAAGAAAGGTTGTTTCCTCCAGAACAGAAGAACACATGAAATGTGTTCATAACATCACATGTTGTGTTGTCTTGGTTTCCTGACAGTAAGCCTCTGAAACTTCTCTGAAACCCCTAAAAATTTAAACTTTTGTCCAAGGAATGAAAACTCTGGACCCGTGAGATCCCATACTCCCTATAAATCAAATATTGGCATCCTTTTTGACATCATAACTCGAAAAAATTCCAATGAAAGTAAAAATATGATCCCCCAAATTTTGATCCCAGAGGGCCCATAACACCTCAGGAACCAAAGTTTGGCATCTATTCAAATGAAACCTTCAATTTCTAATTACATATCAAAATATTAGTTATTATATTGTGTAATAGTTCACAAAAACATGCATATCTAACAAAACATCTATCATAATAACATTTAATTAGTAATTCACCTTAAATGGCATAACACTAATCCGTGACATGTGATCCCTAACAAGTGCCTATATGATGCATGCTATGGAATAACCTCATATCATTAGGTTAAAACAGAAAGAAAACTATAATGATATAAGATCATAATACCAAAAAATTAGTGAATCACCCAATAGTGAAATCAAATCAACAACCACAATTGAAAAACCAGAAAAATTGCAATACTCAAGGTAACATGGATTTTCCCTATAGACGGGTCAGCTACCCCCATAAAAAGATTATTAACGACTATGTATTCCGTCATATCCCAATCTATAGTATCAAAATTGTATGAAAAAGTAGAAAAGAACCCCTATTAAACCACTTTTTAACATCCTAGATCTGGGTGCCGCCTAAAGTTTCCTCGAACCCGGTTGAAATTTAAAGTATCAAGTTGTTTTTTCGGTTTCGGATTTATCTGAGGTGGATGGATGGAAGAGGCTCCCTTGATGGTGATGATTTTTTATTAGAAAATCAGATGGAATTACGGGGATGTTGGATTGTATTTAATGTGATTTCTTAAGTGTTTTATAGGATGGTGGTTGTTGAGTGTTTTGATGGTTTGTCTTTTGAAGGTGGGGAGTTTGTGATACCAGACCCGACTTCATGAAATAGTCTCTAGAGGTGGTTCTAGAGCTGGGAGTTCATCATTTCATGATTTTTTGGATTTGGTTGTTTGAGAGGGTATGGCGTTAGCCATAGGATCGAGCCTGTTATTTGACACATGACATTTTCTTTCTGAACAAACATGTAATTTTGTAATGCTACATCATGCTCAACTACTGGGAGGATCTGTACTATGATGTCTTTCTCATTTTATTTTTTTATATCTTTAGAGTGTATCATCATTTTTCAATGATGTATTGATCAGGTTTCTACCCCTTTTATCCCTTAAAAAGGATTTTATCTTTTATAATAAAAAATTTGAAGGCCTTCAGGCCGTTGGATGGATAGAAATAAAATTCTGAAACGAAAGTAAAGAAATTTAGTAAACTCTAAAAGCATAGAGAGCCTCATCTTGGTACCATGCTATCTAGCTCAAAGAATAATCAAGTACCTGGTGAAGAAGGGACCTTACCCTTATCTATACCAGCAACCATATAATCTTCTTAGGAAACAATGAATGACCGAAATAGGGTGTGAGAAGGATCCCAGTAGGTAACCACCAAAATATTTGTGCCTAACTATCAGTGAATATATATAGCAGGAAATATAAAAAAAATGAAGCAATAAACTAGGATGTACTCCAAAGTAAACAATCCTACAGTTTTAAATTAAATTCATTTTCATTTAAAAATTACTCAAACCATTGAATAATGAAACATATGGATCTATCCTAAGCTTTGTATCCCCCAGTATAATAATAACAATAGACATCTCAGAAGACCATATAAATAGACATGTAAGATCGAGTTTGAGATTGTTATTTGGCTTGGATGACTCATCACAACAATTCAATTATTTATAATAAACCCTCTGGGAAATTTCTCTCAGTCTAACCTCTTAGGTTTAACCTATCATCAATACAATAAATAATGAACCTCTGGAAGATCTCATATAGTCTAACCCCTTTGGTCATACATGGAAGTAATCATTTACAAATGACCACCTGTGTCTCTCTCATGGTCAATACCACCTTGGTCTGCATATAAACAAGAAAATATAGTGACACCTAGTAGCTCTCATAGTCAATTCCCTATGTTCCAACATTAATTTAATAATAACCCTCTCGGAAGATCTCATAGTCTAACCCCTCTTGGTTAATGGCCACCCAGTAGCTCTCACAAGAAATACCTCTGGGTCAACATAACAGCAATTATACATAAACGAACCTACCTCAGGAAGCTCTCAAAGGAAAATACTTTTGGACATACTTTCACAATGTGAATAACATGAACCTCATATAATCATATAATCGGTATCTTAATCATAAAAACACGATTCATGGAAAACAAGGCAAGCCTAACAGGAATTCTTGACTAAGGTCCATAATCAATCAAACATAGAAACAGACCAAAAATAAATCTATAAAATATTTTGTGTAATCAATAACCACTTTCTCAAAAAAGCACACCATAACAGGTCTTAAATAAGATTAAATTTCGAAACTTGGAATACCCTCAACTTGGGAATTCGATACTTTTAGCATATATAATACAAATACAAACAAGGAAAGACACAAACCACCTACTATGATATTATACAATGAACAATATTGATTTTTGGCCCTTTAATAATCCTATAAAGATGTAGATATACGAAAAGGGTAAAAATGATCAACCCTCGATTACTCATGAGAGAGGATAAATCAGGAAGAAAGGCTCTATAGAAACAGAGAACTCACCAATGGGAATCCAACGTACCCATCGGCATCTCAATTGGAGTTTGGACAGAGAATTGAGAGGAGTTAGGAGTTATTTTGTCATTCATCACTTTCCTGTACGAACTGAGGGGAGAAGAAGTGATTTTTGGATATGAGAAACAACCCCGATTTGACTCATCAATTAAAAAGAAAATTACATAGAATGTTAATTTAATTTACACTCTGTCTACTAGCCTCAATAAGCCCACAATTTTGGTAGTCTACCATGTCACCTTACATGACCATGTACTCGTTCATCACACTTCCAGTACATGGATACACGTGGAAACTAGGTATAGGGTGTGTACTCAAAAGTACATGATGTGTACTTAGAAAATTTCGCAGCTCTTCCCTTTTCCTAAAAAACAACCGGAAATGAAGATCCACACCTAATATAAAGGTCCTAGTTCTTACAAATTCCACTCCCAGGAATCCCACTCATCTCAAGCATTGAAAACATGAAATTTTTAGGTATGAGTGGTAGAAGAGAAACCACACCTATAGAAATATCAGGGTCCTAACACCTCAAAATTTTCCCTTGAAACAGATCAACTCGAATCTTTTTGAGTTTGGACCTTTTACATGGTCTCCCCACCACTAATGGGTGCTCATGTTCTTCTTTATCTTCACTCACCAGTAGACCCTTGAACCATGGAATGAAATCGACCAACAATCCAATTATCGATGAATAATTCCACATTTAAACATATTTATTTGATAGACCAATGAAAAAATATTTTAGTGGGACTGTGACTTCAATGTCTTTTTCCTCTCATGTAATAATTTACCAACATTAGCATGCGATAATGGGGTGCTGTTTAAATTGGATGTTTTGAGGCAGGGAAGTAATTTTCTTTTTTTTATAGTCGAAATATTGACTGAAATTTTAGGAGGTGTATGGATTATACATGGGTTCACTATCTATCAAATTAGAGATCATTCCATCTATTAGTGTGATCAAGAATATACACTATTCCTTAGTTCTGATTACATTATAGATGATTATTTTATTCAGGTATGATGTAATATAAAGAGAGATATAGTGTGGAAATATAATATGTTTCACAAATCCATTAATCATAGTGAGAGAGTATTTACCCTACCAATAACATTCATAAAAGGGATGAACTGAGTTACCAAAACAACTTAGTCTTTCATTAATTTATAACCTCTCATAAATGCTATAATATTACCCCATAGAACTTGGAAAGTTCCAATAAGTCAGAAGATGACCAAAATTATTGATACAATGTCGTTATTAAACTTTATATATCTTCTACTCTCACTAGATAATGGAAATCATGGTTTATTCATATGGAAGGTGGGTTATATGTTAAAAGGGCTTATTTAATGTCCCTATATACAAAAAACTTGAACAAAATGATGAAATATAAATGAATAGTGTGTGAAATGAGGTGGAGTGTGAATGAGAAGTTAATATAGTTTTTTCTATACTAAGTTAGTGGTATGAGACATGCCTAAATGATAATGAGGATAATTTAATTGAAAAATCATAATGAAATAATGATGGTCTTGAAATATGAAATCAAGAGGACATGAAAACTATATAGTCATTCATGAAATAATCTCTCACAAACTAAAAAATTATCACTCAATTAATCCTATTGTTAAATCTATTTATTTATTATCATAATAAAATTCTCCAAACATTCTTAAAACTAATATTCTCATCTTGATACATCGAATAAAATCAAGAATATTTTTGGATGAAATAAGTACAAGAAGCATATGTCATATTCAAGAAGAAAAAGAAACATGAACATGAATTGATTAGACAAACATGTAATCAAAATCCCTTAAGAAATTATACAAGTTGAATATTTATATAATTTATGAACCTTGCATAAAAAAATTAAATGCAAATTCCAATTAAGAAAAATAAAACAAAATATAAATTCTTCTCTATCATGTTAAAGTACCCCTCCCTATACTTTATCTCTAATTTAATCTTGTATTGAAACTGTAGTTCCTGATTCTAGAAAAATCCTCTTACTCTCAGCTATGAATCTTCTATGTAAGTTAATATCCCCATATTTATGAATGGATGTTTTCCTTCTGAATGAATTAATTTTATCTTTTATCTATTTCACAATAACTTATAATCTAATTTTAATGCCAATGACATCGACGTAAAAAATATTATACCTCAAAATTATGTATGCGGTATACTTCACCATTTATTAATAAAATCTAGTGACATTATAAAAACTCTAAAAAAAATAGACATACCCACATGCACCTTTCTTTGACATTAATGGAATTGAATTGGTACATTTTCTAAGATCAATACATTCTAAATTTAAATTAGAAATTTTCTCAAGACACAACTATTTGAAAACATGACTTAAATAAGTCTTGTGATAATGACATTTTAATTTATTTGAATACCATCTTACAACATTGGAATTATTTCATGAAACAAACTTGTACCTGATATATATTTTTATGTTATCCTTAGGCATGTTTTGAATGTAGAGATGATATTTACCCCACATTTCTATTATTCATTTCATGGGATTTTAAATTCTCCCCACTAACATGACACATAGACAATTTTCTTAACTCAAACACCCATATTATATTTTATTGATCCACCAGGCCTCATATTACTTTGGTTTTAACAAAAATAATCAATGGCTAATCTCATTGCACTCAACATTCCAAACACATGTCCTCATGATTGAGTATACACCATTGTTTAAAGTGAAAATTTAAACTCAAATTCATTGAGGAATTTGATTGATAGGATGATATATAATCATACATGAACTCAAAATTGAAACAATGCTAAAATTTTAGGCCCCATCAACATTGTTCCTACAGATAAACAGAGAACCAATAAGACTTTTTAATCTTAACTATCATCCATGATCAAGATTCACCCCATATAAAAACGGTACTTGATCCCAGGAAATATTTTTTAAAATTAACTAAATTAATATCATAAATTCTCTAACATAACTCTATAATTATCTTTTTGAATTGTATTTTGAGTTGAGGTCCAGTAGAAAAAACCCCTTCACTAAAGTTTATATCTAAGTTCTCGCTTTATCATGATCACATTTTTTCGAGTAACTAGATAATGCTAATATTTTTCCAATAATCATCTTCATAATCTATATGTTGTTATAATATAAACCACATTATTCTCATAGATATATATTGGCTTAAGTCCATTGTATTCTTTGAATAAATTAGTCAATTTTCATTCTAGATCTAGAATGAATCTTTGGCTTCCATATTAGTCAACCCTGCTTCGATACTCTAGAAAAAATATATTTGAAACCGCCCTCTAAAGTAAAAATATTATAGTGGTGGTTTGATAATATTTTACCACTTTGAGATTGGGTCTTGGTTCATAGCTAAAAAATCATCCACGACAGGTCAACCGGGTAGCATTAATTTTTTTATCCATTTTCACTTGAATTACCATCATGTGTTAGATTTGAAAATCCTCAGTAGCTTTAATTTTGAATAAAATAACTATAGAAAAATAATAATCATGATAGCTTGATGACATTTATAAAGTTTCATTTTCCAAATCATTAGAAATAGAATACACATGGCCACTATACTCACCATAGACAATCTCACAGTTTGTTGTAGGAACTGAATCTTGATAGGTTGGATATTTTATTTGTTTTTCATATTTCACTTAGCATGAACACATTACATTAGTCATGTGGTGGGGTGAAATTCCTCATGCAATCACTTTATTCCTTTGTTAATGTCATGGGTATAGTATCATATCCTTATTATGATAGTTTGGAAAACTATGAGTGGAATTATCACTTCATTCAAGATTGGTCCACCCATAAAAAAAAATTTCCAATAAAAATTATAGTAAATTTAAAAACATAATAAAATGATTAGGATTAAATAAAAAATATTATATAATTACTAAAAACAATAAAAATTAAGAATAAATTTTAAAAAACCAATTATTAATAAAAAATATTTGAAATTAAAATTATGAAATAAAAAAATGAAATAAATGAAAAATTAAAGAATAAATAAATAATAATTAAAACATAAAAAAAGTATAGTTATCAAGATTTACAATAATTTACTAATTCAAATATAAATTAACAAAAAACTATAATTACCTAATTAAATAAATTATTTATAATTAATACACATAGTTATCATAACAAATGATATGAACATAATCATCAAATAAATTCCAAATCATGTAAGTCGGGCTTTTACCTACAAATATTCCATAAAGGATAACATAAATTGTCCAAAATTGACACCACAATGTTCATACATCTACTGCTCTTTATCTAAGCCTCCATTAAAAAAATTATGATACTTATCCCACAGTGAAACTCATGAAATAGTAGGAGATATCTATTGATGAATAGGGTTGGGAAGGCATCCAAGAATACAAGTGTGTTGACCCTGGGGGTGACCTAAAAATTGGAGTTAGTATATCAACCTTCTTTTTTAATTAGATAATAAGCACTTGGAGTCCCATGATTATTATGGGTAGGGGAGATTTAGTGAATTATTTTCCATGAGTCTGGACTCTTCAGAAGGATAATTATTTTCATCCATGTGTTAATGTGAACATAGACTTAGGAGTAAAGGTCATCTTCCATGGAATTCCTTTCCATTTGAAGCAACACCCTTGTGAGAAGATGAGTCCTTTTAGTATTATCCCATATGGAATTTAGATGTATGAAATCATCACATATATATATACTATAATAATATCCCCATTGATCATGAGTATATACTAGAGGATTATCTTGACCTTTCCATGAATCAAGTAGAGTGTGTCTGTATCTGAGATCTATTTGCTGATTAAGTATGGGGTGATATTCTTATTATACTAAGAGAATTATTGTGACAAAAAATTAATTTTTATAGCCTTACTACCTTTAAATATATTTCAAATTCTACTTAGATTTAGTGCATCAAGAATAAAAATACCCAATATATGTTGAAATGATCTCCAGGGAGAATATACCAACTATTTTTCCACCTCGATCTCCATCGAAGTATGTACTTTTTTATAATGATGGCATAGTTATCGACCTTTGGATATAGATAATGAGCTATTAATTTTAGGGTCAGTGAAGTATACCCAAGGATATACCCCTCTAAATGATCTAGCTCTTGGATAAGGAATCTAGTCGTTGAGATATTAGATCAGGTGAGCTCATGGAGGTGGATGTTCTAACATACTGGTTGGTTCATGTTTGATCAAGGTTAAAAGATTTTTACATCACATAGTAGTTTGAACCTATAAAGGTGTATCCTCTCTAATTATGGGCAATTTTGAAGACTCTCCCCTATTAGTTCTGAAAGAATTAGATTACTAGAGAGGATATGGGGGTGGATAACAAAAGAATTTTCTTCAGGATTCATTTAAATAAGGGAATAAACAACAACACATAAATATAGAGTTAGTTAAAAATAAAAAATCATATGGAAGAAGAGTGTGAAAGAATTGATAAAGTTATAAAAATGTCATATAAATTATATGGTGGGTTCACCATATAAAAATATTGTGGTTTCATTGTTTATGAATTAATGGTTTTTAAAAAATAATAGTTAATATAAAATTTATTTGGATACATAAAGATCATAATGCGGACATAGTTTCTATTTATAGCGTTTCATTTATAGAGAAAAAAATAAGATTCATGTGTGGGAGGGAGATGATTCTAAAAGTTTCAATACATACTACAAAGTAATGAAGGGGGACACCTATGACATATTTATTTGGGAAAATAAGACTTGTTTTTTTCCAAATCATATATATATAAAATGTATCTTATGTGGTAAACCCTATTTTCCTCAAAAATAGATCAAGTTCATTTTAATCATATTCAATTTGGGGGGTAGAATTTGTTTAAACATGAAAAATCCAATTAACACTTTGAATAAAATATGAATGAAAAGGATAAAATAATAAAGAATCATAACATGTGAAAGGAGTAATCATGATGAAAATATGACTATGTATAAATAATATATGAAAATTCATTATGTATACATGAAAACTTCATCAAGGTAACATTGTTTGTGGTGGTGCAACATAGTAGATTTGTGTCTGCAAAAAAATACTCAAAATAGTAGTGTGATTTGTGACATCATGGTGGAATCCACATTTAGACATGTGAAATACTTTCAGGGAGTCCACTATTTACACTACTATGGATAAAAACATTTATGGCCATGTGAAAGACAGTTTGGGAGGCCATTATTTATAACCACATTGAAGATATCATTTAAACTGGTGTACTTATTATATGGTGAAGGTTCCATAAATCATGAGCTTATGTATACAAAAGTTTCTTATAAATTTCTTCCCCCAATTAAGATTACTTGGATGTAAAATTACTCCCAAAAAAAAGTCACATCATTCTTGAGCATTTTCATTACAAAAAGGTCCTAAATAATTTACCCATTTTAAATTCACAATCTGAATTTGGGTAGGGGGAGGATCTAAAAAAAATTATTTTTAGTAGTGATAACCTAATATAAATTCTTCATAAAATACATTCTTTTATTTTTTTAATTACACTTACCATGTAAAGTAAATTTGAAATGGGACCCCATATAAAATCACTTTCTAAAGGACCCATACGTATTTAATTTACAAAGGTATTTCCACTATATAAATATTAGAATCTATATAGACTTAAATACCGATGCACTAAATGGACCACAATATCTTTCATAGAATACTAATTTTATGTGAGACACATTCCATATAATTTATGTTCTAGGCTATTTCCAATGGTGCATCATAGTGAAAGATTATACCTATAGTTTTTTATTCTTTATGGATAATTATTATAGATACCCAAGCCTATTTAATTGTCCCTCTTTTCCTAAGTAATCTACATGGTTAAATTAATGACCTAGATGAACTCATTAGAATACTTTTACCAATGTCTCACCCATTGAATGCCTACTCTATCAATGATTCTTCTAAAAATGACCAAATATACATGATGGGTTCACTGTACATGTTTGTGTTCTTCTATTTGACCATGTATTTATTTAATAATTTGAATTTGGAATAATTTATAATAATTACCACTCATTTTCTCCCAAAACGAAAAAGATCTTGAGATAATGGAAATCATATATTTCATTGATAATGAGGACCCATATACTTAGGTAAGTAGTGGTATCTCTCATGATCCATATATTTTGATGAGATTTTAATTTAATTTAAGCCCAAAACCTTCCTTATTTGACCAAACCACCCATGATTCCAATCATCATTCCCTATCCAATTTCCAAGAGGTAGGAGAAAATTGTAATGGGCCACCTACTAAGTGTAAGTATAAAACTTTTCATCATTTATAATTTTATCTCATTGACCCAATCAATGAGATATAAATACCATAGTCCCTATACTATATGTTACATCTGAACATACCACATCCATTTTAATTATCAATAAAAATGATATTATATAATGAGTTTTTCTTTTTTAAGTACCAAACCATTCCTTTCCAGGTACCTTTGAGATGATAGTCCAATTTTTATGACTTTAAATTATCTGGAATTAATATTAATCACATAAATAGAAATTATAAGATACTATGGACTTAGTTACCTATTCTCCAAATACACATCACTAGTCCTAGGTGCCTGGACTTAAAAGGAACATCATTGGTCTTTGATACATGACCTTAAAAATAATTTCATTGGTCATGAATGTATAACCTTAAAAGAAACCACAATAATTGTTTTCATAAGAAAATAAATGGGTTTTGATTCCACTCATAGGGATATATATGAATCCACTTTATGGGCCCAATCCTAACTACACAATAGTAACGACCTCCCTAGTGGGAGAAAAATTATAGAGTGCCTAGGTCATTATATTTACACCAATGTGTAATTAAAAAATTATGGGAATTATAGAGGACCTACCATATGAATATATAAGGAACTTTTAACACATACTAATGTTCACATCAACTCATGGTATCAACCTATCACTTTCACCATAAGGATAACCAGTATTGTTACTAGGAATGATTTCATGAGCATGAATTAAATATATAAGAGAGTATGAGACTAGGGAATAATGACCTTCATGGAATGAGAAAAAATCATATCCTCTTAGCCTTAATTAAAAATTTTAAATTCCATTAGTTGTCCCTAATGATATCCTTCCTTTGGAAGGAATTTCCTCAAACAAAAATAAAATCATAGACATGAATGCATAGGGGGAATAAATAAGATGAAAACAATTGAGAGGTGATAAATCAGATGATATTAGAATTATAGTTAACATCAATGAGTGTGATTACTTTTATTGATGATCAACTATGTTAATTAATTTCCCTAGTGGAGAATTATACTCACTGTGATATTTCTCCCTCCATGGTTGACCAGACATTGTGAGGTTTATAAATAGGATTCAGGAAATATGTCAGATAATTATTGAGATATTATGATATATTTATGATATATTTAAGTGATGATAAGACATATTTTCATTCTCTTAGAAAATATTATGAAGATTCCATACCTATGGTACATAATTATGATGATTATTATAATATATGGATGATGAGATTATAGTATATTGATTTTTCTACACAATAGTACAATATGAGTCATCCACCTTGATGATTCACTATAAGAAAATATCCTGTTTTTAGTGGTTTAAACCGCTGAAAAATGTTTCTATGACGGTTTCAAAAAACCATCACTAAAGATGGAATTGGCATCCAAACCACAGTGGTTCCTTCCATTTACCAGTGATTTCTGGTAACTGAATCCGAATGTATATTTAGTGGCGGTTTTATTTTTCTGTGGAGGTTTCCTAGAAAAAAATGGAAATGCGTTAGGCATGTTTTAAACCGCTACCATATCCCTAATATATTTTGACAATAAAACCACTAAAAAACCCAAAAAAACAAAAAAAAACCACCACAAAAAAATAATGACTTTTTATAGCGTTTTTTACCACAACTAATTTTTTTTTCATTTTATAGTTTTAGTTTAAACTACCAATAAACAATAATATGTTATATTTTGCGGTCGTTCGGACCACCATTATGTTCTATTTTTTTTAAAATGAAACTTTTGAATATACATCCCTAGAACAACATTCAAACCTGGATGAAAAAATAAACGAACAATGCACAATGGAAACAACACATATAAATCATCCCCTAAAAAAATTTAGCACTGTTAATAAAAATATAAACATTAATTTACCAATTCATGAATAAGTACAACATATCATTCAAAGTTTACCAATTCAATTAATATTCTAGAAATCACATAAGCACTCTGAAATAGATTGTACTAAAATGTAAGGGAAATACAAATATCCTTACCAGAAACCACAACATGGTTTCTGAATGAAAAAATTTGTTTTAGTTTGTCATAATTTTAGTTTTACAGGTTCTATGAAGCTAAATCGAACACTAATAACTACTTGATGAACTTTTCTCAACAACCTCTATATCTTTATCTCCATTTCCATCTACCGGAACCTGCATGAAAATTATATTGAAAATTAAATAGTGTTTTATATTTATCTTTAAATTCAAAAACAATAAAAGTATGTGAAATAAATAATTTTTATGTTTTTTGAGTTACTTGCTCACCACCAGCCATTGATGCAAAATCATCAGGGGAAAATCTAGTCATTTGCTAATATAAATCAATTAATGGTTTTTGTAAAGCAGATATATGATCCCCCAATTTTTGAATTTTTCTTTTCATAGAAACAAACTCCCTCTGGTCATCTATAGGTAGAGAGTGACTAAAAACATGGGTAGTTGCATTTGTAATCTCCGATGGCCTACCAAATACCTTATATGGTAATAGTATCAAACCCATCCTCTGAACCCAACCTAGATTCTCCTTCTTAAGGACATGACTAACTTGGTCATCGTGGGAGACTTAGAAGGAATGCACAATATTCACATCCCATATTTCTTTAATATTTACCTAATAATAAAATATCTTTCATATTTTAAAAAAAATAAACATTAACATAGTGAAAACTAACAATAAGTTATTAAATTGAAAAATGAATTCATGCCCCAACTTATTTGGAAGGCTCATTAACATAACTTCCATCAGATTTTGAATAAACATCCAACCACAGTTCTATTACAAATAATTGGTGAACTAAATAATAAAACTTCATTAGAAAAAGATAAATCAACAATTTAGTATATGAAATATATAATATTGTCTTTTAAATATTAAAACTAATGAAAATATTACTAGAGTCGATCGATTTCAGGAAAAAATCTTTGATATAGAATTGTGAGGGATAATTTTATTTTCTAGACTTGATGAATGAATCCTTTAAACATATTGAAATAAATAAAATTTAATTTAATAGTAATGTATACAATGTAATATATTTTTTTATATGAATGTATAAATATAAAATGAGACTAATATATTAATATATATTTAAATACCATGTACTTATCATGACAATTGATATCAAAAAAACCCTTCTATTTCTCTCAAGGAACCCCATTATGTACCTTATTATATATTTTTTGGGTTCTCAATGATGTATCATTGTATTCATTTCATAATATCTATTTAAATTATTTCAATTTCTTACCCAATTTTTTAAATATCCACTTTCGTGTTATAAGACAAGCAACAGTAAAGTGGAAAAACTACTTTACAAAGAGATTCATTTTTAAAATATTAGAATTTAATAACATAATGATATTCCATTACTCCATAATGTATTAAAATTACCCTTATATGGGAATAAAAAACTTCATTTTTCTAATTTTGAGGCATATACCTCAAATTAGCATATGTAATCAGAATGGTAACTAGCTCTGCCACCAGATGGATTAGAATATGGCTAAATAATCCTAAAAAATTATACACAGGGACCCATAGAAGTAAAATGGGGCAACTACCTTCAGTCCATTCAGATTATAGACATCTAACCTTTTCATATTTCTCTCTATAGCAACATTGTTCCATATTTTATGAAAAAATAGTAAGTATTAAAAAAATGGAAATAACATTTTTCAAATTAATATTTTTACCTATATATGTCACCCTCCTATATCCCCATAATAAAATAAGATTGGAAACCTGATCCCTCACTACTGAGCCTATTGAATGGGGAGGCATTGGATGAGGTGTTGATTGGACACTGATGAAGGGTGTTCGAGAATACAATAGAATGGGAATTGTGAGAGATAGGGTCGGGGAAAATAAGAGGGTGTCTCAGATGCTATAGGGAGGGAGACCGATGGATCAACATATATCATAATGGTAGAAGGAACATCAACTAGGACTAGTAAAATGATCCCCCCTTTGAATTCATATAATTTAATCAAATTAAATTAACATCAAAACATATATTTCCAAAAGATCATGTAGAAAAAATAATTAGAAATAATAACATATGTATAGTACTAAGAAACAAAATATTCATAGATATGATAATGAATGAATTCTGAAATAACACATGTTGTTGATAAATGAATGGATGACTCAGAGTACAATCATTTTGTCGTTCAATCATGTCGTTTTCCAACTCCACCAATATTTAATCTACTTCATCCTCCCTTGCAAGACTAATATTTTCAATATGATGATGGGAAAATAACATCAATTCTTACTGTTGATGGGATTCAATGTTATAGGTGAAATCTTCCACCTCATTACCCATATCAAACAAGTCTATTTTTATGTGAATAACTACACTCCACCCTTCATACATGACATATTCCACATAATATAACATTATTTCTTGTAATGATAATATATAAGAATCATGTAATTCACAATCACTGACATCCATCAAGTGAGATAAGTTCACAAAAGTAAATTTCAAGGAATCTTTTTTAACAGCCCTGATAATATCAAACCACATTAATTTTAATAAAAAACTAAAAATTACCCATGGTAGTTTAATTTAATAATATTTGTCAACTTTGAATAGTATCCCAATTTGGAATCCGTAAATATTACACTAAAAATTGAGGGATTGTAGTATTTCTTTGAATTCACTAAATAATTCATTTCACACACCTCCTAAGCCTCCCATATATCCAATTGTTTTATTGGATGTAGTTTCACCAGAGCCAATAGATTAGCCTCGCTTCTTAGCTCTTGCTGAGGCTCTTCCAAGCGATAATACTTCTCTAAAATAAATCCTTCTAGGACCCATATTCTGTCAGGCTCCCTCCTGTTTCATAGTGGTCTGAATGGAGGCTCCTAGAGTGGATCAGAGAAATAGAAATCCTGTTATCTCCTTCTCAGAATCAGCGTTTGATGAAGCAATGTTGTTGCACAACTGGTCCCCAATATCCCACTTTGGGTATGACAATCTTTCTATGTGTATTTTCCATAATTTTGTCCATGGATGGAATCTAAATCAGCCCGAGAGGGTATCAGATCTCCACAAGAAGGATTATCTCATAGTTCTATATTTGTGGGAATATAACTACCTAGTCTTGACATACATTAACATTATATAATTTTTTTGGAATACATAAAACATTAGGCCAAAAGGTTCTTGAATACTATACTAGTTTAGTTCCTTTGGAAACATGGAAACATAAATAATGGTACATAAGATAGCATCATTATCCTCTACTAGGAACTTCTTGACTAGCACCCTTATTAGAGGCATCAAATATAATACATATCTTCATAAACATGTGAATGAAACATAAAAAACGGTGAGCTCAAATGTTCAGTAAGGTTTAACAAGGGAGACATATAAGAAGAATCATGGTCATAAGGGTATGAGAACCTGATTATGGAAAGATAATATCACAGATTCCATATCAAAAATCATATACAAGAATCATGGAATAAAGCATAGAAGTTCATAAGACATGAATAATGAAGAAATAGAGAACATAATCCATGAAATCATAACATAGGAATGGAAAATGGAATTGTGGCACACATAAGAATATAATATGATTTTCATAGTAGCCAAGTCATAGCGTCCATGACCATCTTTGTTGTCTAAGTTCACTCCCCATACCATATTGGTATTCATGGTTCATTCCCAAGGCCATCTTTGTAGAATGAGTTCAGTCCTCATACCATCTTGGTGATCATGTTTCACTGCCATGGCCATCTTGGCAGTCAAGGTTCATTCCCAAGACCATATTAGTCTATCTCATGAGATATAAATCTTACCCAATGTATTGGAGGGAGATATAGGTCAAACCAATCTCATAATGAAATCATACATACATGTGCCACAAGATCATAAATAATCCTATCATAACCCATGAAATGAAATGGGTATTATAAACATTTAATCATATTATAATCTCTGGAAATAGATGGGTTTCATAATCATTTTGTCATAAACATAACCTATGAAAAGAGGTGGGTTTCAAATTCATATAACCTGTCAATGTGAAACTGGTTCTATAATCATTATACCATTAAAAAAAATAATCCATTTAGAGAAATAATATCAATGGAAACATTGGGTAATTTCACAATAAAGGAATTAGTAGCACCAAAGTAAGTTAACTTAGATGTGAAATAATTTGGAAAGGTATTTTAAAAACATTTCTTAAGGAAAATATCCTTTCAACATTGAAAATTCCTTTTAAAACATAAATCTTTTTTATAACCATTTTTTTTGAAAATAGATTTGAAAATATATAAAGAAATATTTTAAAACAATAAAAAAAATTAAAATCCCTTTTCCTTGAAAATGGGCTTAAAAGATCATTTTAAAAAAATTTGGAAAATGTATTTTAAAACTTTTTTGAAAACATGGTTATTGAATACAATAGATTTCTGATTATAGAGAGAGATGGTATGATTTTACTTAAAAACATTATGTTATGTAACAAAGAGTAAAAATTTGTACTAATACTTGAGGATATCCTGAATAAATTTAGTATAATGAAACCCATGGGTATTCTTGAGGGATGGATCAAACTATTTCATCAAAGGAAGAATAAATGTAAGTAATCTCATAAATCAATGAGATTGTCTCAATAAACTTTTATAACTTGGTAACTTGGGGTCATACACTCCATGTAAGAAAATGAAATTATATGAAGATAAAAATATAATGAAAATAAGTATATTAATGATATAAAAAATAAAATGGACATATATAAACCTAAAAAAAGAGGTTAGGTGCATAACAGGACATGAGTCTCAACGAAGGAAAACCGAGACATAACATTTTACCGATTTGGTAACTTTTGAAACTTAAACCGCATGAATAAAATTTTATAAAATGGATATATTGGTAACCATAAATTTAGGTATAATATATAGATAATTGAATCATGTAAATTACATAAACCACAGAAATAGAAAGAGTGTAGAACATAGAATGTATCTCATGGGAATAAAAATTGGAATCAAATCCCCTTACCTTGTGTTTTGACACTCATCGTACTCGTTCAAAACACCTGTATAATAAATCTAAATTTATTATAAATATTTTAAATAACCATATAATTATATCTAATACATTTTATTTTTTTATTATTACATTATATTAACCTCTTCTTAATGATCATATGTTAAAGTTTCACTTTGGGTAATATTTGATTTGTTTTTCGCATGTGTCTTAATTTGTTATATCATTGGTCCTTATACTTATATAATGATTATAGAATGTTAAACATGATAAAAATAACATTTATATACATTATATTTTTATTATAATAATCTATATATTATATAAGTATGAAATGGAAAACACCGTTCAAGGAGATGGTAGGCTGTACGTACACATTAATGTTATTTCCGTTTAATTTTCTTTTTGAGAAAACGAAAGTAAAAGGCACACACACACACACACAAACTCACAAACACACAAAAATATCTAATTATTACATTAGATTTTTTATATCACATATATATAGCATATATATTCAAAAAAACCATCCTTAATATAATCTATGTTTTATATGAATGAATCATATCATTTTGAGGGGGTAGTAGTCCACACTTCCTCGAACGAAATTATCATATTTACAAAAGATGGATTGTTTGAAGGTATGTTCTAAATAAAAATTACAGAAGTTTAAATACATTATCAATATAATATATATCATATATAAATATAGTTTTCATCATAATGGACACCATAATAGGCGGTAAGGAAATTTGAACAATCATCGTTTAGTGAGGTGATAGTTCACTGTACACATAAACAATATGTTCATTGTCCATTAGATAGCGGTTTGTGTAATTTTAGGTTGAATAATTAGCATTAAAATATCCTACTATATTGATGATACTAGTGTTTATATATAATCATTATAACGACCCATAATTTACATACATTGTTATTACATCAAAATTGAAGCACACTTATTACAACATATAACGCAACCATGAAAGGACCATATAAGTATAATGTCTTTAGAAACTGGAAAGCATAAACAAATGGTTCATAAAGCTTCTACTTTTCCTCCCATTTATTTCATCATATCTAGAGTCCCTTTTTCGAATATTCTACTTAATAACCTTCTTCCTGACCTGGGGAAATAAAACATACAAAAGGGTGATCTCAAATGCTCAGTAAGAGTAAACAAAAGAAATATCAATCACATCATATACATAAGAACATAACTTTTGGAAATCTTAACCTGAAAAAGAGATCATAATTTCATAACATGGGATAAATCATAGTAGTGAAATGTAATCTCAATAATCATAACTTAAAACATGAAACTTTGTGGCATACACACATAATCATTGAGAATCATTTCTTGTTAGTCAAGACTCATTCCCAAGACTATCTTAGTGGACAAAGTCCACTTCTAAACTGAGTTCACTCCTCGTTTCAGTCCTATTTCACTGAACTGGTTTAACCTTCCGTTCCAACCATGTCTATCTCATGAGATATAAAATCTTTACCCAATGAATTGGAGGGAGATATAGGTCCTACCCATCTCATAATGATACCATTCTTATGTGTGCCACAAAATCAGAAAACCATACATCATAACATAACCCATGTAATAAAAATGGGAATCTTAAAAATCGTGACATCATAAAACAATTCATATAAGATAAAGGAATTCATAAAAATATAATTCCATCACAACATAATCAAATCAATGTAATAATAGGGATAAAAACAGAACCCTTTATTTTCCGAGATGGAAAATAATTTTGATAAAACACTTGAACTCCATTCTTGAGGAAAATATCCTTTCTACTTCAAATTTTTTTTCCTTTCTTAACATGTCATACAATTTTAAACTAAATGAAGTTGATTAAAAATAAACTTGAAATCTTGTAAAGGAATATTCTTGGAAATTTTTATTTAAATATCCATTCATGCCGTATAAGTTAAAAAAACATTCTTCGTACTTTTGTCGGAAAAGTGAAAAAGTACCTCAAACGAAAAACGACAAAAGATTCCTTTCATATCGTTTACTAAAAACTCACCGAAGGGTAAAATTTGATTTTAAACAATTTTAGTTGGATGGAAATAATATTACATATTGAGGAAACATGGATGTGGATGATAAAATACACCCCAGTAAATGCCAAAGTATAAACAATCTCGGATAAAAATGAGATTGTGATATTTCCCTTACCTTAGGTCCGATTTGCCTCGTAAGTGTCCGAACCTCCTGTATAATGATTTAAATAATGTTATTGACTTATTAAAGAATCATAATTATTGTTATGATATCATATATGGTCATATTCTTAGCTTCTTATTAGTAATATTTCATTATAACTTGTTATTCGGGTGTTTATTACTTTTTGGTCTTATGCGTGTTTTGTCGAATAAATTCTTATTCTTCCCTTTAGGTTATAGATACCTCATTTACAGAATGTTATTAGTGTAATATATATCATATTCATTCATTCAATTCATTTATATAATCATTATGCAATGAAGATCATGTAGAATGAGTCGCATCACATCGTGGAGACGGTATTCCGTACGTACGCACGAGCGATGATATCGTTCCCATGATCATGGAATTGTATTGGAGCGTATGTATACTATTTCAGAATCAATATCAATTTACAATAATCATATATAGTCATTATTTACACCATTATACCCATCCATGTAAGGTGGTGGTGGAAAGTAGATTACACCACAGCGTGGAGACGGTATTCCGTACGTACGCACGCGCGGTGATTTCATTTTCCGTATGATGGATAGATGGTGAAATAGGTTTTTTTCATACTTATAAAAAAATATCAGTATATGAGTGATACGGATGTTATTACTTCATAATGAAACAACTAAAGAAGAAGAAGTGGAAGAAGAAATAAATATGAATGAATCGGTAACGGACATTACCTCTTCTTTGAAGTGCTTCTTTGAGACCTCCTTTTAGGGCACTAAAATTGGTCTTTGAAGAAGACCAGTACCTCTAGGATGTCTCTAGGGAAGTGGAGAGGAGAAATAGGCAGGGTTTGGCCAATCTTGAAGGCTCAAAGTGGTGTGAGGAAGAGAGGGAGGAGGTGCCCTTTTATAAGGGAGGAGAGGGGCACCTTTGGAATAACTGAAAATATTATTTTATTATAAAGCCAAATTTGGTTTTAAATAGCTCCAAATTAATTTATTTCGAAGCTAAGGTGGGGATGGGTTGAAATCCTCTCATACAATAGAATTTAGACAAGTCAGGTTCCTATTTTGACCTTATCATTCAGATTTAACATTAAGTTAAATAATTTTACTTTTACCGTGTCTTCTTGTGTTCTTACACTATAAGGTTAATAAACTTACTATAACAATCAAAACGAACCCCAAGTTGTTTATTATTAATATATATAACCTTATATAAGTCATTTAGCCGATCCTTAGATATTTAGGAATAAAATAACAATTAATAATATAATATTTGTTTTAAAAACTATTTGATGTCAATTTTGACACTATTTAGTAATTGATTTTTGTGAAAATCATAACAGAATGATTAGTTAGATAAAAGTTAATTAAATCAATAATAACATGTCATATTAACCTATAAAATTAGTGTAATTCATAAAAAGTCTCAAATTACATTTATTTGGGTATTTATAACATCAATTATGTCAATATTTCATTAATAAGATAATTACAGCATCATCTTTGTGTCATAAATAAATTAAATTATTTAATGTCTAAAAATTAAAAATAAAATACAATTATGTAGAAAATCTTTTTATATTTCTAATTAATACTTATAGTAGAATTTATCTTATATATAACCTTATATTAAAAATTATTTACTTATTAAACATTGATTTTAACTATTTTAACCTTTCTTTAAATAAATTAATAATAAATGTCCTAATCTAATCCAAGTGGGCATAAATGGTCATATTTTATTCCTAAGTTTGTTTTTGGTCGAATTACACTTATCCAATAGAATTAGGACATGTGTTAGGGTAATAATAATATCATTTTTACCCTTAATTACCCTATTTACTTTTAACTGTGGTAACTAAAAGTAAAAAGTTACTATTCACCAAAAATTATTTTCATCTCATTGAACCAAATTTTACATACTGACATCAACCGTGTCTCTCAATTTTTTGAAATTCCACTCACAGAAGCGGTAAAATTATGTTTTATGAAAAATGCAGTTTTTAACTATCTCTTAGTGGTTTCACTATTCATCAAAAATTGAAAGTTTTCAGAAAAATACCAAAATTTCACCCTAGGATAATTTTGATACTCCGAATCCAAAAATGAAGTCCATTTTGAAAAATAAAATTTATAAAATTTCAAAAAGTGGTTATTACTATTCACAACGGCTAGTTTTAATAATATTTTATTAGCATATCATTGTTTAGTGAAACTCGGTATTGCGTACGACGCAAGCTATCGAGGAAGGTCTCGATTTCGTGTAAAGAAATCCAAGCAAGCCAAGCAAGTGTTGTGTGTAGAAAAAGATTTCTTTGACAATTTATATAACATAAAAGTCTCGGGTGTTACAGTCCACACTTTCCCAAATGAAAATATCATATTAACATAAGATGAAAAGGATAAAGGTATGTTCTAAATAAAAATTACCGAAGCGTAAAGAAATTATGAATATAATATATATCATATATAAATATATCTTCTATCATAATTTAACCAATTAGATGCGGTAAGGAAAATTGAGCAATCATCATTTAGTGAGGTGGTAGTTCACCGTACACATAAACAATATGTTCATTATTCATTATATGGAGGTGTGTGTAAGTTTAGGTTGAATACTTAGAATAAAATCATCCTAGTATAATGTATAAACTGATGTTTTTATAAAATCATGGGAAAAATAAAGTTGAGGGGGTGGAGAAAGAAAATAAAATAAAGGTCTTGAGGGAAGACATTACCCCTTGATCGGGTACCTCCTTTTGGTTTGTGCTAGAAGGATTCTTTGGTTTGACTTCTACCCAAGGTAAGGCTCATAAGAGTAATATAGGTTTCTTTGGAAGTGTATTGGGAATTATTTTGCAGAAAATAAGAGGTTTTATAGGTGTGAGGTAGTTGGATAGGTGGTGGCTTTTTATTGGCGCGGAAAAGGACTCACGTGGAAGTTTAAGAAAGATATTAGGTGTACACATGTTCTTACCTAAAAAAGTCATAAAAAACAAAAAAACAAAATAATGTATGGTTTAAAGATGAAATGTGGCTATAAAATGGGATTTTTACAAGTTTATTGGTAATTTGGGCCCTTAGATTTAGGTTTTAGTCCCTAATTATGTTTAATTTGTCCTTAATATTTGTGATTAATTTTAACCACTTTTACTAATCATTTAGGTCAAAAAACAACTTATACTTATTATAATATAAAAATGATACTGAATAAAATTATGTTTATTGATTTTTGAAAATTTAAATCACAGAAGTGACAAAATAAATATTAATTCTATTCTTGCAGATGTGAAAAAATAAGAAGTTTTTAATGTAAAAAAATGTTCAAACATTTGTTATGATTTTATATTCAATTTCAAAGTGAAATTGATTATAGTGAATAAAATTGTATTAGTAGATGTAATATTTATCTAATGAGACATCAACGAAAATTTAGAATATCATTTAACATTAATAATTAATTAAAAAAGGCATTTTGTAATTTAAGAGCAGTATTTTTCACTATTCATCAAAAAAATGAAGTTTCTCAGAAAAATCCAAAAAATTTAACCCAAGATAATTTTGAAAATAGGAATTCAAAATTGAAATTTATTTTATAAAATTAAATTTTTAAATGTGTCTAATATTAATTTAATTATTAAAATCCCATTATTTGAGAAAACACTATTTTAAAACATAAAAGAACTTTACCGAAAATCAATTTTTCATTATCAATATATTTTATTTATTTAAAAAATTATAAAAAATATTTTATAAGTATTTAATTTGTTAATATTACTATGTTTAATGGTTCGGTTATAATTTTCTTATTTAAATAATTATATCATTAAAATGATGTTATGTAGAAACTTTATATTGATTGTGATGTACGCTAAGTTAGTGTTGCTTGTATCGTATTCCAATTCAGTGTTGTGTGTAATGTACAACATGTTAGTGTTGCATGTAACATATGGATATTTTGTTCCATGTTAAAATAATGTTTTAATTAATTCACTATAAGAAAAAAATGAATATTTAATTTTTTTCGAAAAAAGGTACATTAAAACTCGGGGTGTTACATGGAGAATTTTGTTCAAGCCTAGTCGTGGAGCCCTAGGCCTATCAACCACTAGAATTTTAATATCTCTCAGTGGTCCATTGATGATCACATGGGTTGGTATTATTCAGTTTCCATGATGTGGGTGAGTCTTCTCATTCTCCCCCTTCCTTTTTAAAATCTCACCTTCTTAGAGGAGATTAGGAATTCTCATGGTGAGTTCCTTTGTGAGGATGATCAGAACCTAAAACTTCTCAATACTACAATGGAAAAAATATGTGTGGTCATGAAACTATCATTACAGTTTCTTCCTCATCTTTTTATATATGTTAGGGATTCCATTGAATGGTCACAACATCATCTTTATCCCTCGACCCCTTGCTTCTGCAGAGGTAATCATCTCCAAAATCATGCATATTCCGATTACAAGAAACGCCTTTTGAGCCATGATTCAAAGGGTAAGCATCATAATTTTGATAGAGGTGATTAATCCTATACGGCCTCCCATCAATCTCTTGAGCTGGTGGTTCCCCTTCTTCCTATTACCCTCCACCCAATCCTTAACCCCACCCTTCCTCCCCATCCCTCCCCCTTCCCCTTTTCTCCCCCACCATTCTCATCTATTGTTTCCTTCCTCCCCTTTTACACCCCCTTAAATGTTTCTTATCCTTTTATTTCCAACCATTCCATACCCTTGCCTTCTCCTCTACCCCTGTTTGCTGACTTTCCCCCTTCAGATCACAAATGTAAGGTTTTTTTTGGATTTTTCTACCATTTCTTTCTCGATTCTTGACAATCCTATTAAACCCCTCACTCCGATCTCATTATCCAAGTCTTATGAGGATCTTTTTCATGTGTGGACTACCCCTACATGAGTTTTACTATTATAAGCAGAGGTCATTCCTCTCACTATGGTTATGAAGGGGTGGCCAAATTTCCCCTAGCTTGTATTTTTTTAATGAATTGAATGTGCACCATATCCCAATCCTGGATCACTTTTTCTTATTTGAAGGAGATTTCCAATAATCCTTCCTCACTAGGGGCCATTTCTTAACATACCATCTTCACATGATCTCATTGATCATATGGAATTTCTAGGGCCATGGGGCTAGGGTGAAAACATATTTTCTCTCATCTAAGGTGTCTCAACACAGGGCCTCTATTTTCATGATTCTAGAACCCAAACTATTCTCATATAAGGTAGAGGTGTTTGAAAATAGTCTTACATGGGTGAAGTGTAGATAAAACTTCTAGGGATTCTACTATCACCCCATAATCCACTGATTTTGAAGGTGGCGGGGAATGCATTGGGGAGTTTTCTGTGTGTGGATGAGAAGACAGAGAGGTTGGTATACTTGAGAAATCTGATGATCTTTGTAGAGATGAGTCTCACGGTGAAATTTCCTCCTCATATTCTTATCAGATCACCAGAGGGTTTTGCGTGGTGGTAGTGGTTCATGTTTCAATCTCCTCCAATATTATGTTCTGCATGTGGCTTTCAAGGTCATACGGTGGAGTTATATAGGAAAGGTAAGAGGAACCTTTGGGCCAAGTGAGACTCCCAATGATCTCAACCACCAGGGCCAGTTCTTAATATTGTGGTTAATTCAGGTGGGCCGAGGGGGTTGCAAGTCCGGCCAGATGCGGAAAATTCAGTGATGTTTGATCCATCATCATCGTCATTGGAGGGGGTCTGAGACATCATCTCGACAAACGCGGAAGGGAATTCAAATAATGTCAGATCTGAGTCAAGAAAAAAGATTCTTTTTTTGAAAAAGGGAAGGCAGTTAGAGCGATGTTAGAGGCCCTGTCGACACCTGATTTTTTACCATTGAGATCTATGTAGGTTGCATTATTGGAAGTGAACATGGATTCTTTTGAGGTTGTTCCTTCTAAGACCTCATCCTGTTCATCCAAAGGGAAAGAAAAGTCGGTTGAATATTTTTTGTCAAGCATACCTCGAAGGTTATCTACTCCCATGTCTGAGGTACAAGTATCCTCGACGGTTTCATCAAGCTGGATGAATATTTTTCTATTGGAAAAGATAGTTTTCTCTGTGAACTTCCATTTAGGTCAATCGAAGAGATTCTTTCTTGAGGGGGAAGAGAAAGAAATGGTCTCGACACGCAACTCTCTACCGATGCTATTTCTAGTTTCATTTCCTTGGGAGGAGGTGCCGCCTTCGACTCCCTCTATAAGGTAATTTAATAGGTTACCTCTTTTAGAGGAAGATGATATCCTAATGAGGAAGAAGGTCCTGGTTCGAAAGAGAGGATTTTCCTTTGAGTGGCCTTCCTGCCCGGTGACGTGATCAATATCAAATGAGGGTGGTTGCATGGAGTTGTTCATTCTATGTTCAGGCAGAAGTGGATGAAGGGTGGGAAGTTATCTTCTATAATATAATTTGTGACAATCTGGAATGATTAGGGTCTAGGGGGAAATGTGAAATGTGATTTTATTGCTTCTAAATGAATAATATTTGGATCTTCGATGGCGGTTTTTCTAGAACCTAAACAGGTTCCTAGAATGATAAATGGTTTTTCAAAGAGGGTGAGGTTGTGATGTCACTCGCATGGTCATCTAGTGAACAAGCATATATGGGCTTTTTGGAAGAAGCATCTTCATGTGGAGCTTGTGTAGGTGAATGAGAAGTGCATTACCGTAAAAATCATGTTCAGAGCTATGGAATTTTTTTCTCATCTGTTTATGCTAGTAATGATAGTATAGAATGGTAGTGCTTGTGGGATTAACTTGGATCCTCTGAGGTTGATGGGGTTCCTTGGTTTTTAGAGGGACATTAATGTTATGGTTTAAATATCATAAAAGAATGGGTGATCAATGATTTATAATTAGGGTATGTTGGAATTCGGTAACTTTATTTCCATTAAGGGGATCCTGGATTTGGGCTTCTATGGAAGTAAATATACATGTTGTAATAACTGAAGAGGTGATAGCTAGATATAGTGTAGGTTGGAAAGATGTCTTGGAAATATTCATGGACTTGAATCCTTTTCCAGTTCCTCAGTCTCGCATCTATCTTGGGTTCTCCTAGATCATTCTCCTCTCCCCATGAAACTAAATATGGGTTGTGTGGTCAGTAAGGCATTTAAGTACTCGGTTAAATGGCATAGTAGGGAGGGGTTCATACAAATGATGAAGGACTCTTGGGAGTATAATATTGGTGGATGATCTTGGGTGGGACTTTCTAGATGTCTGAATTGGCTCATGTCAGATATCCGCAGATGGTACAAGAATATTAATTAATCCAATTATTCCGTGGAGATTATTTTGGAGGAGATTGACCGGTTGCAAGGTGTGTACCAGTAAAACTGGGATGATATAGTCTTCTTATATTTAGGCAACAAATAGGCCATTCTAGAACAAATTTTTTTGGAGGTATAGATTTACCTCAGGTAGAGATCCAGGGTGTGGTGGCTTAGGGAAGGTGATAGGAACGGTGGGTTATTCCATGATTTGTTGAAGGAGAAAATAAATTCTAAGGTAAATATCAGGCTAAAAGATGGTTTGTTCACTTCTGATATAAATTTCACTGGTAGTATGGTGTTGGATCACTTTGAAATGTTTCTTGTAAGTGATCGGGTAGTGGCTCTATGGGGGATAACTTGAATAGTTAGAAGGAGGTCTTCTTAAGTAATATTGACAGTATAATCGATTGGAGGAATAATGAGATGTTTTAGATGTTACCATCAGGTGGGGAGGTGTGGGAGGTGGTTAGAAGCTTGTCTCTGAAGAGTGCTCTAGGGCCAGATGGTTTCCCGAGGGCCTTCTATGTGGTAGTATAGGAGCTTGTGGGACCATCAGTTATCGAGGTAGTATAGGATTTCATTCAAGGGGGTGCCCTCAATAGGGGTACGTGTGCTTCTATGGTGGTGCTGGTGCCAAAGAAGAATGTTCCAAATTCAATTTTCTAGTATAGACTAATATGTATATGAAATGTTTACTATAATATTTTGTCCAGTCTACTGGTGAAGAGGCTGAATAGGGTCATCCTGAGTAATATTTACCAAGAACAACATGGGTTCATCCAAGGTATAGGGATCCAAGGGGCGGTGGGAGTGGCTTAAGAGTTGTTATAGGATGTAAAAAAGAAGGTGGTGGTGTCCATTATTGGGATACAGTTGTACATGGATAAGGCATACGATATGCTTTAATAGAGTTTTATAATTAAGGTAATGATAAATAACGTGTTTCATGAATGGATTTGTGATTTATGTTCCCACTGCTTCTCTTCCCCGTGGATCACTATTTATCTACTGGGGAAAGGAGTTGGTTTCTTCAATAATGTGTGGGGTGTGAGGCAAGGAGATACTCTTTCACCCACCATGTTTCTCATTTCTCAAGAGGCCCTATCACAAAACATGCATAGAGGGATGATGGACCGAAATATTCATCTCTATTTATCACATGCTTTTGATGATTCCTAATCACATCTTATGTTTTTTGATGACATACTTATTTTTATGAATGGAAGGAGGTCTTCATTTGTCTATTTAATATGGATTATGGGGATCTATGGAATTATAGGTGGCCAGCAGATTAATTCCAGGAAGAGAAATGTCTTTATTTCTAATAAATTTTCAAGGAGAAGGGCACATAACATCTAGGAAATATTTGGCATTCAATGGAAATAGCTTCCTATGATGTATCTCGAGGCTCCCCTTTCTAATGGCCAGGTGAAAAAATTATTCACCAGGGACCTCAAAAATAGAATGCTTGGGATAATGTATAACTGAAAAAATAGTTTCTATCTTTTTGTGGTTGGGTGACATTGATCAATAGTGTGATTTCCTTGATCCCGATGCAGGTATGGTCAATCATCACTCCTCCTAAGGGGATTATTTATACTATGGAGATGATTATGAACATATTTTTTTGGGATTACAATGATACGGGAAGGGATCATTGGACCTCATGGGCTCGATGGCTGAATCTAGTTGAGAAAGTAGGTTTTGGCTTTAGGGATTTAATAGTAGCCATGCACATCATGAAAGATCAGTTATCTTGGGACTTCCTTGTGGGGAAATCAATATGGGAAAAAAAATTTAGAAGAAAACATGGAAAGTATTTGGAGGAATGGGATAGAAGAAAATTATCCATGTTGGGGAAAATAATGGTGTCTAACCTTGATATTCTCTAGGATTACTCTTGGTGGATTATTGGGTATGAGGGTATTAATTTTTGGAGAGATAAGTGGTTTAGAGTGAAACTATTCTTCATGAGCTATCCAGGTCTGGAGATATTGGTGATAGAGTCCTACGAACAAACCAGGATCTTAGATTCCATTCTTAACTCAGAGAAGAAAGACTTATTCAAAGGTGTGTTTTTTTATGAGGAATAAGATCATTTAAACCTCACTGAGGCTCAATCAGGATGTTTTAAAAGTCATGAAAATCATGGTATTATACATCCGGAGGGGAACTAGGATGAATGGGGGGATCATCTGGGGTGTAAATAGGTTCCCTTGAAGATGAATTTCCTCGTATGTAGGGCGCAGAACCAGGACCTTCCCATAGAAGAAAATATTCAGAAGAAAGGCATAAATATTGAGTCCAAGTGCTACTGCTCTACTAATCCTCAGGTGGAGTTGATCCTCAACTTGTTTATAAGGGATGAATGGGTGCGATGTATCTAGTCTACGATGGATATATGGTTTAAGTACAATTTCACATACAATTACTTGTAGGAGTTTTGTGAGGATTAGTTCTTAGGAGGAGAGTAGAACAAGATGAAAAAACAGATTCACAACATCATAGTTATTTTAGTCTTATGGACTCTGTGGGAGGAATGGAATATAGTTAGATGGGAGGGTCAGTGTTTGGAATATCTACATATGGTGAAAATGGAAGCAATTATTCATGAATTTGGTTCTTTGTTGAATGGGGGAGGGGTGAATTTATTGCGAGCTGCAACTCCCTTAGCAGACTGGTGACTCGTCCGAGGATACAGGGAGGCTTGGTGAGATGGAAACCTCCAAATAATAGACTGGAACTTAATCTGGATGGCTTGTTCATGAATGAAATTATGTGTGGGTAGGGATGGTGCATGATAGAAGTGGATCTATGTTAGCAGCTTTCACGAACCAGGAATCTCGTTGGGTGTAGAGGGTCGGGCATTATAAACAAGCGTTATGAAAAATAATGTTATCATTGAAAGTATTAGAAGTGGAATCAGACTCAAAGATACTAATTCAGGCCTTACAATTGAAAGGTGAGGTTCCATGGTGTTTAACATGCATCATTCGTGGTTGTTCCCTAGATATTGGAAATGGATGTGTGGTCATTCATATTCATAGGGAGGCCAACTTTGATGCAGATTCCCTTTCTAAAGAGAGTAGTCTTGATGACCCCTTATTGTTCTTCTCGAGAGTAGGGTTAATACCTCCAGAATGTATTGGGTTTGTACTTGGGGATGTGTTAGGGCTTCATTATTTTATAACAACTTGAATTTGTATTAGTTTATTCTTAATTTTTGAATAAAAAAATAAAAGTTTGATCGATCTTTAAACACCATATTTTTGGTTTTTGGAAGTCTATAGTTATGATCAACTAGTTTCCATCATCTGATCAACACATGTTTGTTAATGTTTCGGATAGAGTTCAACAATTCTACATATCCTTTGTGTATGTTAAATGTGAATCGAGCCCTTATGGGAAACATTGGGTGGACCTTAGGAGCATTAACCCTAGAGAGGTACCATGAATTATGAGATGTGATGTTAACATTACTGTAAAACCCTTAGAAAAAAATTATAATGCATTTTTAAAAGATTCTATATATTAGCCTTCTCCACCTTCATGGTGTAAGAGGGGCTCCATGACCTCTATTTATTAGGTGACATGTTTTCGTCATGAAAGAATCAGAGGGGAAATAAGAGAACCTGTTGTAGACCTGAACAATTTCTTAGTAACCTCCAGGCAATATTGGCCTTCTAAAATGTTGAGTTCTATCATTTTGTTCAAGCTTTATCGAATCAATCTCCCCTTCTTCTTCATATGAGGAAAATACCTCCGGACTCTTCGCGATTCTTATTCTCCAAGAGTTGGATGCATGATACTAGGTTTTTGGATACTGTGCAACTATCCTAGGCCTCACCCTACTAGATTGGGGGATGGGTGGGACTATACTAGAAATTGAGTCTTTTGAAGCAATACCTCTTAGCTTAGTCCTCCTCGCATGAGACAGATTAAGCGCACATGGAAGATATTGTTAAAGACATTGAGAGAATTTATGTCTACTTAGAGGATGAATTGAATGATGATATATTTTTCTTTAAAATAACTCTTGAAAAAATTGTTTCATGACCAGGAAAGAATTATCCATGAATGAACTCACAATTTATGGAATAGGTAAGGGGACCACAACACAACATTCTTTCATGAATGCTTAAAGGAGAATAAAGGCTCTCAAATCACAAATATACATCTTGAGGATGGATCTTTCTCCAGGGATCTAGATCTTATTGGTGGTATGGTTTCCTCCCATTTTAAAAATATTATGTGTGATTCTAATCCTTGGTTCCCAAATGGTTACCCCTCTAGATGGTTAAATCTCTTTGAGTCAATCCCCAACATTGTTTTGAGCCATGTGAATAGTCTTTTATGAATTTTACCCAAAGAGAATGAGATCTAAGAGGTGGTTAATTACCTCAATCTGAATAATTCTCCAAGCCCTGATGATTTCCCTGGGGTCCTTTTATATGGCTTCCTAGAATATCATCTTGGTAGTCCTCATTGAAGCTATCCATGATTTTTTCAGGGGTGGGACTGTCCCCCAAATTTCATATTCTAATACCATGACTATTATTACAAATGTATGATCTATTTACTCTATTACTAATATAGTCTTATTAGATTGTGTAACTTTTCATGTATGGTTCTAGCCACCATCATCAACAACATGATCTTTGATTCCACTCGTGAATGGATATCTGAAGAACAATTCACATTCATTTGTGGAAGATCGATAAAAATTTCTATTGGGGTTTCCTAAGATATGGTTTAGGATATTAACAAAAAGTTAATTGATTCTATTGTGATTATTAAATTAGACATGAAAAAAATCCTAAGAATATTTTGAGTGGAGTTTAATTATTCGTATCATGAGATATATAGACTTCTTCGATAATGTCACTGACCTATTGTTGCACCACTTCATCTCACCGTGGTTGAACATCATCTTTTCAGGGAGGATGTGTGGGTTCATAAAATAATTTATAGGTATAAGATATAGTGATCCCCTCTCTCTGATTTTTTTATCCATTCTAAGTATACTCTAAGAAGATATGTATCTTCAACAATGCAGCTCAACATGGGTCTCCCTTTCCACTGTAGAACGCATTTCATTGGGATCAGTCATCTCTTATTTGTGGATGACCCTATGTTTTTTATCAATTGGTGGAGAACCTCTATAATAATTTTTGGCAAGATGATGGAGGAATATTCAGTGTGGAGAAATCAGGTTATTAATATGGAAAAGAGTGGGGTCTTTATACCTTTTCATTTTCAGAGATACATAAGAGAAATATTGAAGCCATTCTTGGAATCCATGGGATGAATTTCCCCATGAATTATTTTGGCGCTCTAATTTCTCGGGGAAGAATCTGGATCCAAAACATAGTAGATATGTTTAGTATGATCATAAACCACAATAATAATTGGAAGAACCAATTCCATTCATTCGGAAGAAGGATAAACCTCATTAACAGTGTGTTTTCTTGTATTCCCATGCACATCATGTTAGTTATCAACATCCTTTAAACAATTATCCTTCAAATGGAGAATATTTTGAATTTTATTTTGTGGGATTCCCAAGGTGAGGGAAGGTGTTTATGGGGTTGTTGGAGTAGGCTTGAAAAGCCTATGGAGATTCGATGTATCAATGTAAGGAGTTTGGGAGAGTCTATATATTTCATACAAGGAAAACTATAATGGGAAGATATTGAATTTAGTTCTTTATGGATTCAATTCATTATAAAGAAATATTATTATGGATTACAAGAAACTGGTAAAAAGACTTCCTGATTGTGGAACACACTTCACTGACACAACCCATTTATCCATGACCACTCTCATTGGATTCTTGGTCGTGGTGGAATCAACTTATCAGAATGGAATTAAGGCAGAAAGCTTCTAAGCATCCTAGGCTACCATTATCACAGCCTTTCTTTTAGGGAGGCCGACTCCCATCCCTCATTCATCAAGGTTGTTCTCAAACCCACCCAGGATAACTTCTTCAAAAACATTTTATTGGACGTATCTATTAATAGGAACATTTCTTGGATTCCTCCTCTAGTAAATTTACAGCAAAGAAATATATAAAGGTCATGTTTCCCTAACTGGATAGTGACCCCTAGGGTTAGATTATCTGGTGAAAATATATTCCAAACATGTATAATTTTGTTAAATGGAGAGCCCACTCCAATTTTATTCCCATAGAGATATAAATAAAGTCCAAAGGCATTCCACTGACATCAAGATGCAAATTCTGCCTTACTCATATGAAGGAGACCTTGTTTCACCTCTTACTTCATCGTGAATACGAAGTCCATATCTAGAAAGACCTTTGTTTATCAAAGTGGCTAATTCTTATGAGGGATATTTTCAATGATGGTATAGAGGGGCTGTGAATACACATGAGGATGTCAGTCATTCCAACATCCTGGATGTGGTCTTCTAGTACATCTGGCATGTGTGCAATAATGCATAGAACTATGAGGCTCACCCCTCCACCCACATTTTGGTCTTAAAAACTAGATATTCAATTTTTTAGTTGGATATACTTCATGGTAATTGCGAGATAGATCCATCCCTTTGGTGTTATTCCAACATGTAAATGTATAAATTTTTAGGCCCCATGAAGACCGGTACATTAGTGCGCTGGTACCCTCCCTTTCATGGCTTTAATTATAATACCAATGGAGCTTGTGGACATGGAATCATGAGAGGAGGTAGAGTATTATGATACTAGTCTAGTTCAGTGTACCTGGACTTCAATGCTCATTATGGGAATGAAGAATCTTTGTTGTCTGAGGAAAGGTCCATGATTGGTGGTTTTTAACTCTAAAACTCAAAGAATATCCCCCTAAATATGGTGGATATGGATTCTATTAACAATTGGAGTCCTCAAAAGGATTCCTCCTCTCTTCCTTGGAATATCACATACCTCATAAAAAAATGTAGGGATCTCCTCTCCAATAAAACCAAGATTCTCTAGACATGGAATGAGGGAAACCCACTGGCAGTCTTTTTGGCCTCTAGAGCATCCCAAAATTTTCATCTTATTATTATTAATTCCCTTGGTTCTCTCCCTTTAGTTGGTATGAAAGTGGTTATCAATTATTATCTTTATCTCCACTTCTAAAGACCACTTCGAGTTTGGATCATTATATTTCCCTTTTTTCTTTTAAATAAATAAAATAAATTTCTTGTTGTTTCTTAAATACACCAATATTCAGTGTTTTCAAACCCTCTTCCCAGTTAACTTTACAAAATTTAAATCCATTTTCATTGGAAGAAAAAAAAATTCTAGCCTATTTTAGAGGGACACGAGATTTAAACTAAAAAACTTTTGAAAAATATTCTCAAGTATCAGTATTAATGATCTAAAAAAAGTAATATACATTATTAAATTTACAAAATATATGTGTCCACCTAATATCAGTATTAACATCAATATTTATGAACTTACACGATGTAAAAACCATTATACAAGCTCTTTATTAACATATTTTGTTATATCTATCTCATTCCATGTTTTTCCTATCATTTGCCTCTTTGATTGTATCATGATATCTTCAGTAAATGGATCAAAAATATCACTATTTAGAAGCACCTATCTATGTGCCTATAATAATTCCATTTATGTTAATGTACCATTTGAGCTCTACCCAACAGACTAGATAATAGTAGTAAATATTAATTATTTTCCATGTTATTGATATTTAGTCGATGTGTCATCAACATGTGAAAATTTATTGAATCTTGTCTCAATATTAGCCATGTATCTATAAAAAAGGTAATACATTGATCTACCAAATAGCCTTCAAAAATAGAGAATTTAGGTTGAGATTTATTTTACAGATATGATTTCAAATGCCAAAGATATCTGTAAAATAAATTAAATGAAACATGATTTTGTATTTAATGAAGTGACATAAATTTTTTAATTAAGATGAAAAACATATAAATAAAGTATGTCTCAATTGGATACATCCATAAATAATGTATGAGGTCTTATAATTTATTTTCCTTGACTAAATTTACTATTAAATGCATCCTGACCGTAAAAAATAATGGAGGAACAATTATCTCCATTGCACAAAGGGTCAATAAAAATATCTCTTGAAGGTTTTCAAGGTCAAATAGTGGTAGAGTTTTCTCACATATTTGTATAAATAATGTGAAAACTTGGATTACAACAAGAGTATCCTTTTCATGTAATAATTTACATAATTCTAATGGTAGTAACTGCTGTAAATAAATAGGTGAATTGTGACATTTCAATCCATGTCACATACAATGCTTTAAATAAACACACCTTGAGATGTTACTTGAATACCCATAAAATACCTTCATATGTTTTAAAATTCTATGAAATTTATATTTATCCATATTTTTCGTTGAAAAAAGATTCATATCATACTTTCCATTCTCATTTGGATAGAGATCATGATTTATGGTCATTGTTTGTAAGGCTTTCTAAGCATTGATATGGTCCTTCAATTTTCTATGATCATTAGTAAATTTTAAGATCAAATTTTAAATACAATTCTTCTAAATATGAATTATATCAAGATTATTCTATGACAAATTAATTTCCCAATTTTAAAGTTTTAATAATATTCTTTTTTTTCTTCCATTATTTCATTTTGATTTCACTTGACGATGCACTTAAAAATAGTTTCCCACTATCATTTAAATGATTCTCTCTCCTAAATTTTGTTTTAAAATTTATATGTTCTTACAATATTTTAGAACCTAACAACAACTTTGGAGGTGGTCTAGTATTAATAGAACCGTTAAATTTTGACTTTTTCAACTGATATCTATAAGATACATCAAGAAATATTCTATGACACAAGAAGAACCATTTTTTACTATGAGTTAGTTTTCCAGGATCAAAATCAATGTTACAAAGAGGATAAGCCAAACCCATGTAAGTGTTCCAACCAACTAAATTCCCAATTCCATGTAAGTCCCTAATGGTCCACATTAGAGCATCTTTCATTTTGAACATTGTTCTGGAAGATGCATCATATGTATCACCACCGTTTCTCCATAACTCTTGTAATTATTCAATTAGAGGGTACAAGTATACATCAATATAATTTTTAGTCATTTGTTTTCCAAGAATAACCATTGAAATTCTAAAAGAATTTTTTTGCATACAAATCCATGGAGGAAGATTTGTTAGGGATCAAAATAACCATCCAAATGCAATAATTGGTCTTCAAAGTTTCAAATGGGTTAAATTCATCGGCAACCAATCCCAATCACAAATTTATAGGATCATATGATAAATATTAAAGTAATTAATTAAATTTCTTCGAGGATTTTGAATCTACTGGATTCCTGATTAACCCATCATTGTAATTATTTATAGAGTGCCAATTCCGGTGCTCAATAGTTTTTAATGGCATGAATAATCTTTTAAATTGAGGCTTTAATGAAAAGTAATAAATAAACTTTGTAGGTGTGTTCCCTTTATTATTATACTTCATAGTAGTATGATTATATAGGCCTATAACATCACCCATTAACTTCATTCTAGTAAAATATTTTTTTTTGAAATCCTATCTACTTGAATCCTCTCCCCAATAAATCATACAATCATTGGGACAAGAATGTATTTTTCCACAATTCAGACCAAGTTTGTTAACAACATTTTTCATATGACAAAAATTCTCAGAGATATTTGATGAAATAAATGAATCATTCAAGAGTTCCAATATCATGGACATCATCTTATTTGTAATTACACATAGGCATTTGATATAGTAAAACTTCAGCAGAAAATAATGTTTTGAATATTTCAAACACCCACTATACAACTCTTTATTTCCATCATCAACTGAACCATGAAACACATTTTTCTACTCAGTGAAGGTATCTATTACATTATTCTACACATAATCAATAAAAGTGTCTATTGATATGGTACAATCATGTTCTAGTTTTCTTTTAATATAAAAAACATCACTTTTCATGTTTATACTTATATAACACTCAAATGGTTGTTTTGATATATTTTGTTGTTAATGTTTTGTATTGAAATTCTGAATGGATAATTTATAAGGTTTTTCATTTAATTGTCAATTTTTGATGATTTTGGAAGCTCATTCTATCGATCGACATTCATGTTAAAACTTTCTATAACATTTGATTCATCATGCCAAATCCAACACAAATATTAGGAAAGAATTTCTTCAATAGAAAGTGTTCATAAACTTCATATATCTTCAACCATAGTCTAAATATACATTTAGGATATGTACATGTTATTCTCCCATCAAAAAATCGATTGGAAATTGAAAAATCATAAAAATATTCCAAACCTTAGCATACTGAGGTGTGTTCCTTAGTAATGGAATCCAACTTTTTTCCATATTTATTAGAATGTTCCTACACATTATTAAAATCAATTAAAACACATAATCTTAATGAGTATGAAAAGAGATAGTGGAAAAATATGGTAAGTGACATTAGTTGGATTAAATAGATTCAATATTTAATTAAAATAAAAATTATTTGAATGAATAATTAATTGATGGGAATATAATGGGGTGTTGTCTTGGGAGTAGTTTCCTAGAGTTTAGAAATTGGTCTTTAAATTATATCCCACTCCATATCATATAACAAACAAGCAGCCCATCATAATGTGGTTTCTATTGAAATTTAAAAA
The DNA here is from genome assembly GCA_963277665.1 of Viscum album. Taxonomy (NCBI): domain Eukaryota; kingdom Viridiplantae; phylum Streptophyta; class Magnoliopsida; order Santalales; family Viscaceae; genus Viscum; species Viscum album. The sequence goes on from OY728148.1 coordinate 1,590,947,207, forward strand.
CAGAAAAAATATCCCCTCAATTAAAATAATTTTCAACAACAATAATAAAAAATCAATCAATTTCAATTTCCCTAATTCATTTTCATATTTAAAAATTTATTTACAGTCTAAATAACCATTATAGAGAGATATATATAATTCTCAATGGAACCAAAATGATAAAATGTCAATTTTCTAAATATTTTTTTAAATTTTGTATTTCATGAATATAATAATTATTCCTAATTTACTAAACATTTAACATTAAATATATTTAGAATTTAGACATACAATGAGATTTCTTTCAAAGATTATTCAATGAAGTTCATACAACTTCATAATTTCAGATTAATCTGGAATATATTAATAAAAATTCATCAAAAGTTTCAATTTATTGACTAAATGATATAAAACATACATGAAAATCATATCAAATAATGAAACATAAAATTCTACAACACTTAACATGTTGTTTGTTATCAATTATTCAATACCATATCCTAGAAAAAATATTGAATTAGTTCAAATAGAATGTGTAATTCATGACCAAAATAAATTTTTAAAAAGTATTTATCTTTATGAAATTGAACTATAATTAAACATTATCACTTTCTTAAATAAAATTTACTTAATTTTCTCTAGATACTAATTTTACAGTCTAATAAAACCAATGATGATTTTATGGAATTCAAAATTTATATTTATTTCATTGAGTATTCCCTTAAACTTCTCTCGATGTTTGAGAACAAGAACCATATTGAAAATACATTAAAAACATGGAAATGAATTTGGCAATGAATACAATAAACCCATCGAATAAATGCATAAAAAAATAATGACTAAAAATATAAAAGGAAAACATAATGAATATGTAGAATGGGAAATAATTTTCTTAGAGTGATCAAAATTGAGACAAATAATTGAAGACTAAAAATATAAATAAAAAAGAAGAGAGAAATCAAACCTATTTGACCTCACCTCTAGTATGGGATCAAGTGAAGGAAATTATATGGGGAGGGATCAGACAAGGATGATGAATCAGGTGAGGTAAAGGGTGGGGAAGATAGGTCAAGGGGATATGACCATAGCATTAACAAGGGATCAAGGGGTATGAGATTAGACGGCTTAAGAGATACCTGAGTTCTGGTGAAGGGAGAAGTATGGTGGTTTGAGGGTTCAAGGTTGGGTGGAAGAGGAGATCGGGGAGAAGGAACAGGGGATAAGGGTGGGGCATGGGGGGGAAACTATTTTCTTTAAATGAAAAATTCATATTTAGCTATAGTTCATAAAAAACCCCAATGAAATGAATTAATTTTTTTATAGGCGGTTTAGTAAAACACCTCTAAAAAATCTCCACATAAAAAAATATGTTGTTTTGATTCATGATACATAAAAATGAAAATTATATTCTTTACAATATTTTTGATGATATTATAATGAATAACAATGAGATGTTATGGAGTAGGTCACAAGAGATATGTCTTTAATTTCAAATAGTTATTTCCCATTCATTAAATTTAAAATATGTTTTATCATCAGTTATTTTATTATGGTGATATTTATTTCCTTAGTCCCACTTTGACTTTACTTTATTGTTTTTTATTTTTTAGCTTAATGTTTATTATTCACAGTTTTTATATATTTGATTATCCAGTAATTTTTCATATAATGATTGATAATTCTAATGAAATTTTGGGTTTTTTCATTACCTAATATTGAAATAAAATATAGATTATGTGAGACTCTAATCATTGAATAACAATATATATCAATATAGAGCATTTATTTATTTCATTTTATGATTGAAAAGTGACATTTTTTATAACACATTTGGACATGAGTGTAGAAGATTCATTAGTTACATGTAGTGGGACTGAACCTTTATTGTCTATAACTATTATATGTTCTTATGTTTTTTTATATAATCATTTTTATGTTGGAAATTGGTATGATACTCTTTTGTAATCTTTAAAAGGTAATGTTTCTTGGTTTGTTATGTAATTATCACTGTAAAACTACACATGCATTTACTTTATTACAAGAACTAATTTAGTCTAGGTGAGTGAACGAATCTTAACAGGTCTTAGACTCACCCTACCAATGTATATAGAATGTGTTTTGATAATCATGGTTAGATTTCGTGTTTTATTTTAAGGAAACATATCATCTTGGAATTTGTGATATGGCTTGGGAAATATAGTGCTGAATTGGCTGATTATTTGCTATAATATCATATCCAGGGAGTTATAGCAATAAACAGTGTATCTATAGTAAATTATTTTACAATTAATGCGTCAGATATGGGTTTAGAGAACTTATAATTTAAATATTAAGTTTTATAAGTAAACATTTTTAATGACATTTTTATGAATATTATATCATATTTAATTTTTTATATATTTGGTTGTGAGATACCATATTGACTCCAAATTTTGTATCTATGGGGTTTGGGTATAACCATCATATAAATGGGTTATGTTGAATTATTTATAGACTTAGTAAATACCCTTATAAATTATATATGAGGTCATTCTATCCCTTTTAAAATTCTATGAGATCATTTATATTTATAAATAATCAGCATATGGGGAGGTAGTAATCTGATATATTAAGACAAGGTATTGTTTGGGTAAAATAGATTTGGATGTCACATAAGTCATGTTATAACCATGATAGATAGTTAAAATTAGGTATTCATTGATTTTATAATCATCCATATTTTATATTAAATTATGGTACTTTTTTTTGAAATTAATCAGGAAACTTAAGGAGGTAGTAATATGAAATATTAAGACTCAATATACCTCATAAGGCCTATCGAGTCAATGTATCACTTCTCTATAAGTGTGGGGAACTATTTAAGAATTATAAAATGTACTTCATTTATTGATTTATAATGAATAAGTTCATTATATGGGTAATAAATTAATCATAAAAAATTATGTCTTATAATCATGAAGACTTATATGATTATAAGAAAGTTTTCATAGAAATAATTGGTTTTTATAACACTGTAGAATAGTTCCCTTTGAAGGTTAGTGTATGGAATTATTTTTAAAAAAATACTTTAATGAATTTACATTACATGTATGGTTTCAAATGACTTTTATGTGGCCAATGATAGATCCCATGATGGTCTATTAAGTCCTTATTAGTTTTTCATCATGGGTAGAATACTCTCATATCTAGCAGAACTCAACTAAATATGAAAACTTATATATAAAAATTATATATTATAGCCAAAGTGACCACATTGAATTTATACTTATTCATCATGAGTAATGATCTCTGTCTAGCATGGTTAATCTATGAGTATGGTAAGTTAAAATATATGATGCATATGATTTGATATATATTAACAGAGTGATAATTTTTTGGTGGAATATTTCCTTATTATTTATATTATTTTTCAATCTAAGACTTTAATATTATTGAGTGATATACCATTCACTACTATGTTTATAGTGATTCATGGGTTGAATTACTATTTTGTGGGACTCTCCTTAACATATATTTTAATTATTATTTCGCTCATTGAATGGTTGAGTGAGCCCATACTTGAGCCAAATATATTTCTTTGACTAGTATGGAATATCACCATTGGTAGGAAAATGATACCAGAGGTAATAAAATTGTCTTGCATAGAATATCTTTGCACCATAGTTTGACCAAGGATACCCATTCCAATCATATTATTTTGAGTATTATGTATATTCACTGTAGGATAAAGGAGGACAAATAATTTTACCATATTCCTATTATTAATATATCATAGTACTCATTAATAGAATAATAAAGGCTATTCCCAATAATAACTCCTATATTTTTATTAAAAATTTTATATTGTTGGTAGATTGATGATAACTAAGCCTATCATGTTTCCTTTACTAGTGTGTCTCTATATCATTGGTTGACCATATCCACATAAGCCTACAAAATTATATTACACAATATATACCTAAAATCTAATGCATCTGTCAATATATATATAGTTTGAATTTGAATTATCTAATACTATCATATTTCAGAAGAAAATATAACCTACGATTTAGATTTATTTACCATTTCATTTACTATATTAGACTAAAATATGTGATTTCAATAATCAAGGTTAATACATAATAAATTTATTAGTAAAAATTTATGATCAAAACATCTCTCTAATCCATTAATTTCATATAGTACATGCACAAAAATATAAAAAATATTATATTACTGTCCAACTCGTGGCGTCTTAGGAAGTTTTTTACACTTACCCAAAAAATGCATTTTAGTTGATTTATAGACCATATGTTTGAAATAATAGTCATGGAAATGACCCTTGTATATTTTATTAGGTTGTAAATAGATCAATAGAGACATAGAGAATATATTTATTTGATTAAACTTATTCCATTTTTCAAAGTATCCTAATTTATTTTTATATATTTTTATATTGTAAACATAATCAGATCATTGGTCTACCATAACTTGATGTATGGAAATATGATATTCCATGAGTTTATTTTATTATAACATTCTTTATGTCATTTATTATGATTAAACATCTATTTTGATTCCAATATTCACTAATTTTGTTATCTATTAAATATATGTTTTGTTATTTTCTATTTTTATATGGTTACAATTCAAAGGTGTAGTCTTCCCATAAAATATTATATAAACCTCATCACTGGTCAGTATCCTTTATCATGTTGGGGGGAATACTTGAGGTTACATAGAAACCAAAATATGGTTCTGTTTTAGTAATATTTAAAAAGGATACTATAGATTACCTTTTATAGATGATTAGTTCTTAAATATATTTTTTAGGTGATTCATTAATTAGTTAGTAAGTTATCGTAGTGTGATTCCATAGAGACTATTAAGGAAAATCTGTTTTTGATAAAATATACACCAATTTATAAGTGAAATATTAGACTATTAGGTGCATAGGAGTAGATATAGAGGATCCATCAAATCACTATAATGCTTGATATAGCTATTAAAATTATGGTTAGACTAGATAATTTTATACTAATCGGACTAGTTAAGATCTAATTGGTCATAATGGTATGTAATGAACATTAATATATCACTTAAACATCTAAAATATCTATAATACTATGAGTTTTATTCTTGATTTCGTGAGGCTATAATACATGTTGAGTGATTAGGTAGACAGTGGGAAGTTATTTACCATAAAAAAACATTACAAATACATAAATAATAATTTTTTTTTTCAAAAATATACATTTCATCAATAAAATATTAATAATGGGTTTAAAATTTTTATTCTCATAAATAAGGCAGTGTGCTATACAAAAAATGAATATGAAATGATTATAATAGAAAAACTATATATAGAATATCTAGAAAAGAATATAAATACCACCATAACCCCTATATAAAGGTAATATCGATCTCTAACATTAATATTAATATATATTTAAAATATCTAGGATCATATCAACCATCATATGTCATGGAGATTTCTAGATCATAGATAAAAGTATCTATACATACCATAGGGGATACTATAGGGTGTATTTCTAGTATACCCTATATGAAGTCACAACCTGACTCCACTAAAATATCATAATGAAAAGTGTATATTTTATAAACATAGAATCAAAAAACAACCAAGTATTTAAAAAGTAAAATTTTTACATAAATGATCAAAATAAAATAAACTACATACCTTGGGTGTTAGTTACCATGATGTAACCAGGACACTATGGAAACCAACCTCACCTATATAGACCACTGAATAGAATCCACAAATAATTTTCTAAATATCATTAATGGATATACCATGAGTTAATATTACGTTATAGACATCCGAAAAATAATTAATATGAGACAAAATTACTCATATCAAACTTATAAAAACGAGTTTTAATACAATTGAAAATATTTTCTAGATAATATGACTCATAAAAATTAATGTAATAGAAGAAAACACCTAATAAATTGTACGAGTATGATATATAATACATATGTGAAAATATATATCCACTAATTACCTTAAGGTATTGTAACACCCTGTTCCTTCCTTCTCGTATTCTTTATCTTTTGATTATGGTTTCCTTTTTTTAGTGTTCATTATAGGATTCTAGGGAATGAATATCTATTATTAGGGAAAATTTCATAAAGCTCAAGGACATATATATATATTTTTTGATTAATGGAGTATGAGTATAAATGTCAAAATGGATTCAAGGATTCTCCCTAGTACCAGAGTTCCCTATGTTTGGGATCGACGCTTTTCTGTAGAAAATAGAAATAAGTACTACTTCCTAGACATATTCACATTATTAATGGTTTACACGAGCACATGATCCTCAACCTAGTTGGTGAGGACTCCTTAAGTTCATCCAAGAGACCCAAGATAAAAATCCTGGAGGAGGATAATATCCAGGGACTGTAGAGATACTATAGAAGTACTGTAGCAGGAATTGTGCAGAACTAAAGTGGGAACTATAGTAGGCACTATTTGGAACTGTAATAGCTAGAAATATTCCCCTTTTTGGGCCATCATGCAACCGATTTTTTCCTCGAGTTTTGTAAGGCCTCCGGGCCACCCAGGTCTTCCGGTTAGTAAGGCCTTATGGCCACCTCAAGGATTTTGGGCCACAATTAGTGCAAATGAAAACCAGACAACCTACAAGAAACAAGCTTTAGAAAGAGGAGGAGCAAGGATATTTCACCATAGAAAAAGCTAAACGTATTTTAAGAATGAGAGGGTATGGAAACTTCCATCAAGACAAGCCTGTGTATGCATGGGAAAGACTAGACGAATAGTCATGCAAAGGTGGAGAGCTGATTTCATAATTTAGATGATGGGGAGGAGCAGTTCTGAGTAGTTAGTCTGGGTTGTATGTAATTTTTAAAGCCTATAGGCAATGAATTCTTATAAGGCCTACATGCCATGTAATACTTATGCCTACGGACCTTGTAAGGTTTCCACCTCACCCCTTAAAAGGTGGATAATCAAAATCAATTATAAATGAAGGCCTTCAGGCCATTGGAGTAATGGGTTACATGATGTGAATATGCTTCTGGGAAGATAGTGTGAATCTCATATATGGTGTTAATGTTTTTCAACATGTGAAACCATTACATGTTGTGAAAACATTTATTGGTTTTTAATTTAATCTGAGGGGATGCCGTTTTTTGGAATATTTCTAATAAGTGATATGTAATGTAGTGAAAGGGATTTACGACATGAATTACTTGAGTCCATATATTTAAAATATATTGCAATATTAAATAATCTTTCATTCAGTGTTCATGATTTCATCTCAAAACCTATAGAGATTTTGGTTGATTTGGGTGATATCCCTTATTCAAGATCTCTCCAACTGAGATTTAATTCCTATAGTGGTTTCACTGTATATCCCTAGTAATCATTATTTCTACTAATTCATATACTTTTCAGAGTGATGGAATAATCTACATTTTCATTTCAGGTTTGTGATTGATTGGGATTTTTTATAGATCAATTTTAGTTTCATTTCATGCATTTTCTTTAAGAGGTCTATCCATGGTTTTTTGATCTCCATTATCGAATTCAGTTAGGTTTCCATAGTTCTTAAGATAATAGTATATATGAATGTGTTTCTAATTCCTGAATTTCTATATGATATTTTCGATCATTTTGGGATGTTCATTTAAATTTATTTACTTTGGAGAAAATGGGTATTATTAAATATGTGAATGTATTTTTAAAATGGTTTTGGATCAACATAAAAAATTGTGATTTCAAAAGAATATGGTAGAAATTAATATCGGTTAGCACCAAATTATGCATGGTTTAGGATTATTTTATATCTTGTACACATTCCTATAGTCTAGAGACTAAATGGTGTTCTTTTTTCTTTTATAACTTGTTTATCGCATGGAAGATTATTTCATGGATATTTTATCGCATGTTTAATTTTCAAATCTCTCATTTATACCTGATAAATTCTATGATTTAATGAATACGGTATGAATTTATGTGAAACAATGGAAATGTTTAAAAAAAAATATTTATGAATTTTTTTATAAACTGAATTTTGGTTTAAAGATATAACTTAATCATTCTTGATATTATAACTATTATGGATTATGTGATGGTATTATACTGGGATCTGTGTTCACACCCTACGTTTTCCTTTGGAATGATTTAGACATTGTTTGTTAGGACTTAGGGAATGGGAAGTGAATCATTAAATTATAGGTTATCTTATCATCTATTAAATTCATAGTGGTATGGTTTGGTTGTGACAGATGGTCACATGGAGACACGTTTAGTCTGGTCTATTTTAATTTTCTGGTTTGGATGGTATGGATTGAATTTTTATGTCTCTTGGATATGTGTTCCTTTATTCTAAATTTTACTTTATGTTTCTTCATTTATACATGAAACTTATGGTTATTTTTAGTATCTCACCCTATAGTGGACCTACCCTGGTGACTTCTCTAGTTTACCTAGGCTAGTTTGTTACTAATTGATATCAGAGGGAATACCCATCCAGAAATATTTTTAACAATTCTTGGATGTGGTCTGGTGTATTGGTAGATAGGAGTTATGACCATCAGAATTTAGATAGTAAGTCTTGAAAAGGGGTCTATCCAGATCACTTTCATGACTGAATCTGAGTTACCATGGGTGGTCAGGGATTTTTTCCAAGCTCAAGACTTGGTGGTTTAGGTTATTTAAATGATCTAGATATAGGGTTTGTTTAAATGGGACTATTTTTTTAAGGAACCATCCTTATTTGAAGAATTCGTAATTGATTAAAATTATTATTGTTTTCAAGCATTGATATCGATACTTGAAGTTGGTCTTATGATTTTGGAATCTACTCATGACTAATTGGTTTTAGTTTAGTGATTGTTGGATAATTCCTCCTATAAAAGATCTTCTAAATCTAAGTGGGGAAGTCAAGAGCCAGGTTCTCTAGGAAAATACTTTATGGGACCCTTCTTTTATTAATGTAGTAATTTTTAGTATTCATACTATAGGTCAAGTAGGTGTCGAGAACCTAGAAAAGCAGTGGATCATGGATTGGAATTTACGAACCAACATCCACATGCCTTCAATGGTGACAAAGGAACATATAAATCTAAGGATTGGATTGAGAATATTGAGAGGATCTTATGGTTTTTTAGACACCTGAGGAATATAAGGTGGGTGTTTCCTTGTATATTCTTGAAGTATTTGGAAGAAGATGGTGGGAATCTACGGTGAAATCTAAGATTATTGGTGATACTAACTAGGATTATTTCAAGAAAATCATCAACCATTAGTTTTATCCTAATACATTTTATATGGAAAATAATCAATAGTTTCTGAACATAGAGTAGGGAGAACATACCACTCAGGAGTATTCCACCCATTTTTTTGAGTTGGTGCACTTGGAACTGGATCTAGTCTCCAATGTTTACCTAAAGGCTCAGATGTTTGAGTTTTGAGGTCTGGTATTTGGTCAATGCTAATTCTAATTTTCCATGTGACCATTGTAGAGGTAGTTGATAAAGAATCATTTCAAGAGGATGGAATTTTTGAAAAATTAGGTTTGGGGAGAGATTTAGTGGGTAATATAGTTAGTGAGGGTGTATCTTATGGATATAAATGGAAGCGAAAGGGTGATCATATTTTAGGGCTAGTTTTGGTGGGTTTTTTGGGAAGTAATTGGTTTTTTTCTATTAGTGTGGGTGGTCTGGTCATAAAAATCATAATTGTATAGTGTTTCCCAATAATTTCCATCTTTTTGGATAATCTAGCCATCTGAAACATTTTTGTGATAGGATTTTCCAAGGAAGAAAGGATGGATTGACAGTCATCAAGGGATCATAGGATCTTATATATGCTTATAAGGGTCGTGGGTCTTATCCTCTTACTAAGGGGTATGTTCATGTGGAAAAGAAAAGATCATGGATGAGTTGAGACTGGATGTCTTTATGTGGTGGACTGGAGGAATCTGATGTAGGGCTATCCATTGTTAGAGGTATGGTGTTTATTTCTTCTTCTATGGTTAAATATTTGTTTGATACAAGTGCTACTCATTATTTCATATCATCAAATATAGTTTATGTTTTGGGATTATTTTCATATATTATTCATTTATTTTTTGGATATTTACACACATTTGGGAATGATTTCTGAATAAATTTTCAAGATCCCAACATGTCAAGTGAAAATAGCGGACCACGAGGTGGTATGGGACTTTTTAATACATGGTATTGACATCTTCAACTTAAATATTGGCATATATTTGATGATCCATGTTATTTAACATATATAATCTTATCGGCATTAGGTTTTGTTATTATCTATTGATTGGGCCACTCATGTTTTTCCTAGTGAGTGAGACTCTATATGAGGAATGGAAGATCCAATTATTTCATAAACTAGGGTAATATCATTCCAATTATAAGATGTATTTCCTGATGCTATTGAACCATATTTTGGAAATCAGCTACCCGTAGTGGTGTGTGAATACCTTGAGGTATTTCTGAATGATTTTTCTAGTTTACTTCCCTAGAGAGAGGTTGAGCTTACAATAGACCTGCATCCAAGTATGATGCCCATTTATTTTTCATATCACTACATAGATCTTTCTGATTTGATACAACATTAGTTCTATCTTGGGAATCTCGATGCTAAGGGATTTATTCATCCTATCATGTCTCCATGGGATTCACTTTTCCTATTTTCTATAAAGGCATACATGGGCCTCAAACATTTTATTAACCATTAAAAGTTAATTTAGGTGACCAATAAGAAAAAATATCCCTTCCCTAGGATTGAAGATCTCTTTGATCAGTTTAGAAGGAATCATTTGTTTTTAATTATTTACCTATAGATAAGGTACCACTATTTGAGATTCCAAGGAAAGGATATACCTATTACAATATTTATGATCCAGTATATGCATTTTATGTTTTTGGTTATTCCATTTGGACTAACTAACACTTCTGTGGTGTTTATAACATTGATGAAACCTATATTTCAATGATTCTTAGAATATTTTGTTGTGGTATTCATGGATACTATTTTTTATTACTATAGTTTAGAAGAGGAGCACATATACTATTTGGATTCATTCATATAACATCAAAGGAACATCATGTATACTGTAATCTTTCCAAATTTGATTTTTTAACTCATAAATTAATGTTTCTAGAGAATGTTATATCTTTGAGGGGTGTCTTATTAGATCATAATAAGCTATATGTAGTTTTTTATGGGGAGTATCCTATAAATTTGTTTGAGATATAGTGATTCTGGGGGTTGGTTAGTTATTATAGGCAATTTTTTAGGGGACTATCAAATCTTGCATCATCGATGAAAAATTTAACCCAAATGAACATAATGTTTGAGTGGAATGACATGTGTAATATATATTTTGATGAAATGAAGGTTATATTGTCTTAAAATTTATTTTTGGTTCTTTATGAACTAGTTTTGGGTTATGATGTTTTCTACAATGCTTCAAGATTGAGTTTGGGGCGTGTCTTGATGATGATGAGACATGTGGTACCTATGTCTCTCGATATTTATGCCCTCATGAGAAGAAATACCCAAACAATGATCTTTATCTAGATGGGGTAATAGAAAAACTCAAAATTTAGAATCATTATGTCTTTGTGGAAGGGTTTATAGTATATTATAATCATAAATTGAGGAGGTATATTTTCACTCAAAGAGGTTTAACCTTTCAAAAACGACACTGGGAGGAGTATCTACAAAATTTTTATTTTGATATATCTTTTACATATATAAAACAGATTATGGTTTTTAATATGAAGAGTAGAACATTAATAATATAATAAGTGAAAGAATTAGTGAAATAGTAGTCTTTGAAGAGTTTTTTGATGAGATGAGCATGGGAATGGAAGGTATGACTGGATTTTATGAAGGATAAATTTTAATTTTTTGAGAATTTTTTTCTTTAAAAAAAGTTTACACCCATGTTCCAAAGATTTAGAAAAATATTTTATTGTGGTGAGACCTCAGGTTAATGGTCTCGATCTCCCAATAGTGCTTCATTTTTTTGAAATAGGTTGGTTGTTTCATAATCTATGTGGAAGGAGTTGATGAAAAGTAGAAACAGTTCTTGTCGGTCCATACACCTAGGTAATACCAAGATGTTTCATGATTTTAGAAGTTAGTATTAGTATCCAGTTATGAAGTGGTCAATTTAACATTTTGAATCACAATGTCTTACTTATCGGAGAATTAAGGTAGAACACCATATACTTCTTTTTTTTGTATCCCTTACCCATTCCGATATAAAAATGGGATGATATTTCCATGTATTTGATTATTGGTTTACCACTTAATTCTAGTGGGAGGTATTTGATTTGGGATACCATTGAACAAATCAAGAAATTAGGGTTTTTCCTACCTACTAATGAGATGTTGAAGGTTTAATAGATTAAAGACTTTTACTATGATATATTATGATACTTCATGGGTTTCCCTATATTGTTGTTTATGATAGGGAATTATGGTTCAAATATAGGTTTTGGAATGTTTTTTATGAGTTAAGAGTTTCCTAGTTGAAATTGAGCATAACATATCATCCATATATAGATGGATAGACAAAAAGAGCCATCCTAGTTCTTGATATTTTTCCTGGTCCTGTATAATTCATTTCAATTGTTCTTGCATAAATTATTTCCATTTATCCAAGATTCATTATAAAAATATGTATCATGAACTTATCAAAATGTTTCCCTTTAAGTATTTATATAGGTGGCCTTGTGTATGTCCCTTTTTCTGGGAAAAGTAGGGGGAGCCGTTGTTGGGTGGGCCGAGTCTCATTCAACAGCTAACAAAGAGGGCATAGTTGTTCCAGAAGATATTTATCATGGAATATAGTCATCTTAAATCTTATACAACCTATTTTCTCTAGCCACAAGAGTTTGAGGTTGTTTATCATGTATTTTTAGAGTTTTTATCCTCTTGGGACATCATCAGTTGAGAAAGATGGGAAAGTTGGAATAGAGTTTTATGCACCCCAATAAGATTGTTTTATGATTTGGAAAGGTGTTATATTAGTATAAACAAGATTTCTTTGAGATGTGGGAGTAGAAATTATTGATGAGGATTATTGATGAGGAATAATTTTCCTTCAATTTTTTGGAGTCTAGGAACTTAAGAAATTTGTGGGGGACAATAATCATTTTATGTGGGGAGATTGTAACACCTTGTTACCTTTCTTCAGGACTGTTATTAATTTTTGTATGGTTTCCCTTATTTTTTGGTTGAATTGTAGGCTTATCGGTAATGAAGATATTTTTGGGGAAGATTACCAGAAGTTCGAGGGTGCATGTATGTTTTAATTAATGGAGTCTAGGTATTAAGATTTAAATGGATTTATAGGGAGCTCCTTGAGACTGAATAAACTTAAGTTTTGGTTAATAGGTTTTCTACATAAAACTAGGTTGAGCACTTCCTATTAGACACATATGAAGTCTTGAATGGTTTAGAGGACATGAATATGTTGTAGGGAAGATTATGTGAATCCAATATATTTAGTGAAAAATTTTCAAGCAGTGAATCCATTACATGTAGTGAAAATGTCAACCGTGTTTTATTTTAATTTTAGGTGACATATTTGTTTCATATTTTTTCAATACATGAGATTTCATGCTATAATAAAGATTCATAAACATTAATTTATTGGGTTCAATAGTTTTAAAAATGTTTCAATCCAAAATAAATTTTCAATTGGTGAATATGGTTTCCTCTCAAGCCCTATAATGATTTTAGGTGATTTTGGGTGATATCCATCCTTCTAGATCTCTCTATTTTTAATTTTATTCCTATGGTGGTTGCACCAAATATCCCTAGTAAGTGGTATTTATAATTCTTTATTTCCTTTGGATTCAGTGGTGGTGTTGGATGCTTTTGTGTTTCAAATTTATGATTGATGGTTGTTTTCTATTGATCCATTGCAATTTCTTATCACGCATTGTCTTTCAAAGGCTGATTCATGGATTCATAGTCTATTTATTCAAAGGCCATTATGTATCCATCATTATTTAGGTAGGTGTATCTATGAATGATATTACAATTCATGAATTATTATATGTTATTTTTCATTATTTTTTGTTCTTCATTGATATTGATTTGATTTTGTGAAAATGGATTTTCATTAAATTTGGATCTGAATTTTGGAAATGGTTTTGGATAGATATAGATATTGGGTCCTGGAAACTTTTTAACTGGGGTTGTAACTATCCCATAAAATTTGAAAAGAATGTAAATTAAACCAGATGATGAGTTGAAGGAAAAATATTTAAAGGAGAAAAATCGACAACAGAAAAAGCCAGATCGTGAAGGACAACAACTTTCATGGATTTTCTCTCTATAAAGAGATCTTATTCAAGAGGAAACCCATTAAATAAATGATTCATGGGAGGAACGCATCAGTGCCAGCTCTGTGAATGCTGACATTTGTGGGATGGAGGCTGAGAAAATTTCCCTGCGTAATAAATTTTTCGCAGACTCAAACAGTCTACGGGCAAGGTGAAGCAGATAGCGCCCCACATATGAAACAAAGGCATTCATAGGGACAAGGTGATGATTTGATCCTTCAATAAATGAAACCTTATGGGTATCCTTTGACCATGTTTTCTATGTAATGGGTAACATCCATTTGTTTCCACAAAAGAGGGATCACGACCTCGTTGCAAAGAACCTCCTGCACAAGTACACAGTTCCTCTCTTCTCTATTAATAATGCTCGAGGGGAGCCAAAAAGAGGACCATATTTTTGAAGATTTAATGATCTAAAATTGAATAAGTGAAATATATCTAGAAAAATCATAATCACTTGACAATTCACTGCAGGTAAAACCCCACCACATAGCGTTACGAAGAAGACTAAATTAAAATTGGTAATCTGTGAACCAAGAATCCCCCATGGGAATTCTACCTGAGAGACACCGAACCAATACTCTCTTCATAGCCATTTTTCCCATATAGAAATATGATGTATTGATGAACCCTTCCCTTCATAGAAATTATCTATGTGGGAGGAATTTTCCCCACATACCAAAACACTATGTTGGAGGAATCGATCATGTGTTGCGCCATGCTACATGGTTTGATCTCGGCCCATAGAGTCGAACACTACGTGGACTCCACCCAGGCTTGGTTATCCCCATGGTACATAGACAGAATCCCTACTCATGTAGTAACACACATTTTGGAATATCCTCATCCCATTTGATAACCTGCCATGCAATGGTGGGTCTCACAAATATATGGTTAAATCTGTTCGACCTAAAACATAAGTAATAATAGTCTATCTTGATAGACTTTAAACTGCCAATTGAAAGTGACATAATACTCTCCAGGTTGAAAACCCTCAAATGGAACCCTAGTTAAAACAAAATTATTATCTCTATAGACCAACACATCATATGGTTTAGGTAAAATATCAAGAAATAAAAATATTAAAAGAGACACAAAACATGTTAGGTCAAAACCCACAAAGGGTGTCCTAAGAAAAAGTCATGTTATACCCATTAATCCCGCATTATAACAGGATTACAAAAAAATTATTGTTTAATAGAAAATTATGTAAAGATTATAGGGTCTTTTATCGGACCCTATAAATAGTCAAGTTTATCTCGTTGGGTCCCTTGGATCAGGAAGAAATTAGAGAATGCTTTGATTATTTCAATTTAAATAGCCCAAATCATGATTCAAATAAATATTTGGTGAATATTATCATGTAAGGAGAATATAAAGGAAAAGAAATGGAGGGAAAAAAATTTCATTTCATTATGTAAAGATAAAGGAATATCCATAGTCTGGATTTTCTCTCTAATGAAACTGAGAAAAAGAGAAGAAGAAACATGGGAAAGGAAAAATGGTTATAATGAAGCCCGACTCACTATGGTAAACAAATCGACCAATTTTTGATGCATAACATCAAGATCCCATTCAAAATTCGTTCTTTTCTCATCCTCATCCTTGATTATTAGGCATATATGTGTAATAGTGGCCCTGAGAACCCAATATACCAACCATATAGATTCAATATTTTTAGTTGTTGACGACATCAGTTCCTTCAACCCTGCAACATAGGATTCGTACTCTCTTAGTTCTTTAGTTTGTGCCATCAATTGGTCATAAGAATTTTACTTCTTTGTCACCATGTTATGTATCTCATTGGTAACATCCTAAAAATCCAATGACTGATTATAGGAGGTGTTCAATTAATCAAGGTTGTGTTCATGATCATATAAGTTCTCTCAATCTATGATGATTTGATATGTAAGAAAGTGTAGATGCCAATAATTAAATTCATTGGAGCCCAAATCAATGACCAGTCGTCAGAGAGTGTCCTCTTACTTAGTAAGTTCTACCAAAGGAGTTTCTATGAAAATAGTACAAATTTTAATCTATGTCCATTCCTATATAGAATAGTGACCCTGTATGGAATCTGGAGTCTGGTAATGGTCACCAAGTATCACTGAGACATTATTTGGAAGATCCAACATAGTCAATGGAACCACTCTAAGTTGTTATTCCCAAGTAGAGAGATTTTTCACCCATGTAGATGGCTCACAACCTAAATCCAAGTGTGGTGGATTAGATACAGCTTCAGGAATGTCCAGTGATGTTCCGCTTGGGCCAACCTCAACAGGGCCACCAATCGGGATGACTAAAGATAAGGTATCTAAATCTATCTCTAAAGATACAAGGAACACAAATGGAGTTATCTATGAATGCATGCAATAACAAACAAAAAACATCCTCACAGTAGAAACAAGTAAGGATGCTACAACTGGTATGGTATTGGAAGCATCCCGGGGCCTTCGTACCCATCAAAGTGCTCTAGAAAATATTCCACCAGAGTAGTAGGCCACACATAGTTGGAAAAAACTCCAATGATAAGTGTGTTGATGCCTTTATGGGATGGATAAAGACTTTCATTCCAGATACCCACTCCATCATCTTCAACCATAGTTGTGAAGGATTACTGGATGAGATTCTTTATTGAAATGGGTGGCTAGGAGTAATGTGACTTGCTATAGGAATCCGAATTTCCTAGAGAACCTATAAGGATTATACAGTTCATAGATAGTTACACTACTAATACTAATAGTAAATAATCTATCCCAAAGTGAAATAATGTATGATAATTATTTTAAAGAACTACTTCCATCATTCACCATTTATCCATGAGACATTAGGTAAAGTACAAAGGAAAAGAATGAAAAATCACTCATCAATTTTATTATTTTGTCGACACACAATGTTTTGGGACGGACCACGACAATTTTGAGTAATGTGAGGCAAAATATTAAATGGGGAACCATTTTGGTATGTGGATACTCATAGTAGGGGAAATGCTCTGCTATCCCTCTGCCAACATGGCTTCCATCACTAAAGTGAAAACCCAGACACCAGTATAAACATCACGGGAATGGAAGAGTCACCTTCTTAAGAACATGAAAAGAAACTAACCAATATTGGTTAAGGAGATATGTTTTCTTGAACCATATAACCCCAGGTGGTGTATCGACATTCTTTGAGGGTAGCACAATAAGATCCAAGAATGATTTGCGACTACTGGGTAGATGGGTTTAGCTATAACTAACTATCATCATTGGCCCATTCACCTATAAGAATATCCATGTACAATCATTAAATAAAATATGTGAGCGAGCATGAAATGGTTGACAAAGTAGTATCTCCTCCATGGTCAATAATTCCCCTGCCAACATGGATACTTGTTCAACATTCCTCCAAGTGTTTTCCACTGGTAAAAATTCATCGTACATATTACTGAGGATGGGACATACCTCTATCTAGTAGATATCCCATAAGTAGATCCCAACTTCACCATGAGATAAATAAAAGTAGTTGGTTCTTGAACACCAATGACCGAGGAACTCAGGTTGTATCTCTCCTAGTGAACAAATGGTTAATTAAGAGACCCACAATACATGGCATAGTTTGAATGCTTTGAGTGGCTTAGGGGCTTCCAAGAAGTTCTAATGAATCTAAAATTACCAAGACCACTAACTGAAAAATCACCCTCCAGACCGCAAATCCCATTTGAGATCCACCCTCCACTAGGATCATTCCATAAAAGGTTGAAAATGGACAGGTAGTCATAGAAAACAAATTCCAATGATGTTTAGCAGCTATGATGGTTACTCTATGTAAACATGGAGCCATTTAGGATGAATATATCTTTTTGACCCAAGTCAGATGTGATTTCCCCCATAGTAGAGATATGTGCTCAATTGCATTCCCTTGACATCCCCATGTGAAAAATAGGGATGTTTTGATCAACCGACAACATAGGGGAACTATTTCTAAGACCAAAGATATGAAGTGGTAGGTTACTAGATAATAGATAGGTGATGATATTTGGAGATATAAGATATTTAATAATACATTATTAAGAGATAAAAGTGAATCGATGATCATTTTTATTATTCTAGTCCATAACAACCATTCTTCAAACCACATTCGTTGAAGTAGGAACCAAATCTATCTAATTCTTTCATCAAAAGTCCATGAAAAAAGAGATAGCCTATAAAATTGGTAAAGAACCAAAAATTGTAAAATGAATTAATAAATCCTTCCAGTTGAAGGCCCTTCATACGAATGGTCTATAAGAATTACCATCCACAAACTGATATTTTGTAGAATTCTTGTGACGTACTTCCCTATGAGGCATTGGCCATAAAACCATAGTTTGTTGAATAGGTGAGCCACACACTAACCCTTTCTACATGAAATCTAAAATCACAGTTCATAGATTTGTATTTCAGTTTGTAGATGAAGGTGGATGGAAAGGGTCTGCACTATGTGGGAATAAGTGATCAAGATAAGTTTATAGAAAACATTGTTCATTGAAAAAATGGTAGCAAGCAAATGATACATACCCTATTTATATAGGAGTGGTCCACTCTTACGGTTTTACCCTCATACTGCAAACCTACTTATGTCAGGGCCACTTTCTACTTCATAATACCCTCCTCTTTATCCCAATCGAACCCCATTCTGATGGGTGGAATTTATCGGATCCTAATAACTGTGCAAATGGACTTGGGAATATCCAATAAATTTCAAGAAAGAAATAAATTAAACCAGAAAAAGAATTGATGTTAAAATGTTTAAAAGAGAAACAACAGCAAAGAAAAAAGATGGACCATGAAGGGAAACATACTTCGCAGATCGCCGCTTCGCATGGAGATCCACATCACGATGAAACACAGAGATTAAATGGTTTGTTGGAGGAAGATGGAGGCTCTAACTCTGTGAATTTTCTCTTTCATGAGATAGAGGGGGATAAATTTTCCCCACACACTACATTTTCTATAGACTTAAATAGTCCATGGGTAAGGAGTAGTAGATAAAAACCCAAGAATGAAACAAAGTCATTCATAGGGATGATGTGATAATTTTCACCTATGCAAACCACAACCCCATGGGCCTCCACTGACCAAGTCATCCTTGGGTGGGTAATGGACATGGTCTTCTTCAAAAAGAGGATTGTGACATCATTGAGATGAACAGGCTGCATCAGTACCCAGCTCCTCTCTTCTTTATAAATAAATCTCTAGGGGAGCCGATAAGAGGTCTAGATTTTTTAGGATTTAAAAATCAACAATTGAATAAGAGATATAGCTCTGCAAATACCAGACTCACCCTATAATTCCTTATAGGTAAAACCCAACTTCATAACATTAGGAAGAATACTAAATTATATTTGGTAATCCGTGAACCAAGAATCCCTTACTGGCATACTCCTCGAGAGGGGATGAACAGATGCTCCCTTTGCAACCATGCCCCCAATATACAAATATGCTACTTGGATGGGACCTTGCCTCATATAGATATTTTCTACATGGGAGGAAATTTTCCCCATGAACCAAAACAATATATGGGAGGAAGTAGATCCTGCATAACACCACACTATGTGGATTGAACCTAGTCCCACATAGCCGAATGTTGTGTAGACTCCAACCAAATTTTCATACCACCATGGTATGCAGACAACATCCCTCCCCATGTAGAAATACATTATGCATAAGATCCCCCATCCCATGTGATAACCTGCCACATGAAAGGGGGTACCCCAAGGTGTTCCATCCACTGGCCCCAATCATTCTCTTTCATCGTATCCTTACATAACATTTTGGCTCCTCTGAAAACTAGTTTAATAGAACTAAGTTGAGGGATTTCAAAAGCCACTAGACCCATATGATAAAACCATCAAGTGTTCTAGTGTTACCTTTTTAGTTTACATTCCCATGGTAATCAGAGACATGTTGATTATCCTCACAGTAGAGAGGACCCTGAAATGTCCATAAGATTAAATTCCCATTGTATTATAGGGTTTGACCATAGAATACTCACATGTACCTCCCCATTTCAGTGGGAATAGAGGGGATAACACTTGTGTTTCCCTTAAACAAGGAAATAGATCCTTCCCTGCAAAACGGAAAATCAAAGGGCACTCCTCCTAAGGTAAAACCATATCCTTTCTTACAGAAGGTTGCATCATTACTCCCCTATACCTCTTCCAAGAAAATCTTTTATTATGAAAATATAACTACTGAGGGTATTAAAATTAAAGAGGTTATAGGAACAACTAATTCCCTATCTCTCTCTCCCTTTGGGCTGCAGTACCATCTATCGGTAGATTAGGCAGTACATTTGATCTTTAAAACCATTGCATCCTCCTGTTTCTTAAACTGAGCCTGACTCACATGGTCTTAGAGATAGGAGATGATCATGGAATCCATATAATCCAAAAGGATAGGCCTTCTTCAAATATGTTAGACCCAACTCCAATCACTCAAATTCCCTTAAAAGGGCCTTCTTCATAGATGTATGCCCCAAATAAAATCACTCATATCCCATCAAAAGGTCCTTCTCCCTCGATATAATCCCCAATTTAAATACCAAATGATGAGACTCCTATAATGTGTAAGCCTCAATAGAATATCCCCAAATGGGAATCTACTGTGCATAAGGCCCGATCACGCCCCTTTATGGGCCTCCTCTAGAATGTATGACCTAACTCAAACCTAACTATGGGTGATTTTATTCCCAACTTACTGGGATACATAAGAAGCCTCCATGAGGTAAAAAATCAACTCCCAAATCACCCTAATGTTTTCCAGGATACATCCCTGCTAGGTTCATATCTATCCAGGAGACCATATCACTTTTTGAAATCTTCGGTCACCTTATCATAATTCCCACACCATCCATGACCAGGAAACCTTTGGCCTATGTGTCCCTACCAAATGACATTAAAATGCATGGATGGGTCTTTTTCACGTGACCTTAATAGGTGATGTGTCTAGTAAATGGACACCAAACTATGTGGGATCTAATTATTATGGATATATAGGAATCCCATCTTATGGGGTTGATCCCGACATCAAACAACTCTCATACCCTCTAGGGTGATGATAGACTCCAGAGTGCCATCCCATATAGATAAATACCAGTATTGTCTTAGTGGATGAACAAAATCTCTTGGATCTATCCATAAAAGGGTGAAATTTATGGAGAACCTCGAATACATATGAATTCTACCATTAATGGAGAACCTCAGATACATACAGATGATACCAAATCCATGCATAATCATGATTAATTGCTACACAAGGGATATATCAAAGACACATTATTAGGAATTAACCAAGAATTCACGAATATATGAACATAGATTAAATCTATAAGAGTCCCAACATATGAAATAATTCTTCGTTAAAAGGGTGAGATGAGCCCGAGATCCCATCCTCTCACCCAATGCGTGTTCTTAATGTTTTGTTGGAAAAATTATCCAATGAGTACCTACCTTTGCAAAGTATGTCCACGAATCTTTGATATAAGGGGTTTTGGGTGTTTTTGGATTTTTTGGGAGACCCGTTGGAGACCATTGAAGTAGTTATAATATAAATTTGTGATTTTATACCAGTTAATTGAATGAAATCCCATAAATGGGTCATATCCTCATTCAAGACCAAAGCCATAATGTCCTAATCAGAAACAAAAATGGTCCACCCAATTTGAATCCTTGACTAAGTTGGTGGTATTACCCCAGTTAAGCCCGTTTCACATACAAAAAAAAAAAAAAAGAGGTCCAAGAAAAACCATCAATTATGCATTTGATCAGGAGATGATACTGCATTGGTGTTATCTTATTTGAACTTGTCCCATATATTATTAGTTATCTAAAGAGCTTCCTTAAATCCAATAGAATCTAGAAAGTTTTCTCAACCATGCATGTCATGCGTCAGTGACTACACATGTGGATAGGTCTAGAATGAAGAACAAGACTCAATCTCCCACCCATCATCTTCAACACTGGGGTCTCAAATGCGCTGATTAAGGAGTACCATCAAAACGTTACCCTATCTACCCTAGAGGCAATAAGGCAGGCCCTCATGACCACGAATCCCCTCTAAACTCCCACTTAATAGTGGACCACCGTTTAGAACTAGGAAGATCCTCTAGCCACCTCCAATCATTTCAGGATCATGTGCTCGTAGCGTGATAATGAGTACATCCCTTAACACATGGAGATAGAGGAGGACATCATCAATGATTGCATCTCAACTGCAAAAAAGATTCACTTTAGCGCCTCTACCAGAATACATCACCACCAACTCCATTCTACCCAGTATCCTTGCTTCAAGGAGGATACCACTACACAATCCCCCATTGAAGGTGGAGAGACATAGATCTCTTAGGCTACCCATTGGAGGTGATAAACATTTGTGGGAACAGGTCATCACCCGAGTTCCCGAGGAGGAGATCTACCATAAAAATCTAGTAGCACTCTATGAGAAGGTTTGTATTATTACTCCCTCACCTAAATCCCATAATGTATATACAATTTAAAGTTACAATAAAAAACATATTTATACCAATTATTGTCAGATCCACGACACAATTAGAGAGGAAAATTATAGGTACATGAAAACTCCAACCATTTTGAATGAAACCCGGCATCCAAAAATGTCGGAAATCATCTACAATAGGAAAAAATTCATGTTAATGAACACCAAGTCCACCATCTAAATAGGGAAGAAAACTATGGGTAGTCATAAAATACTACCAATGAATATGAAGCCCGACCGTAAAATATGGTAGCAATGAAAACGAAAATAAATATACCTAAATACCATAATAAAGCCCATTAGTCAAATATAGTGGCAGTAACATATAATAAGATTAAAAATTCATGCGAATTCAAACAAATATTGTCATTCAAATAGAGTAGAAAACGAGAAGATGCAAATTCCTATTAAAAAATATAAAGCCTACTAGTCAAATATAGTGGAAGACGAAAAAACAACTGGCATATCCCAACCATAAATTAGGGGAAAAATAATTTTTATTCCATGTCATAGGAGAACCACTAGTATCAACTAGTAGTACATGGGGAACTAGAGGAGGAAAATATACCTTCTTTGAAATATTAATGGGAATACATACTTGTTAAAATAAAAGACATTTCTCAACACATCTTTCCATGATGGTAATTACAATGAAGGTCCTCCCCACAATGACATCAAGTGGCAAGAATTCCCTCCCCTTGTCACAGTCCCTCATGATGGTCCACCCTAGAATGAAAAACACAAATATTCTCCTTAAAAAAATAACAATCCATGATGGTATCCCCAACCATCATAACATCGGTTGCGAAGGTCCTCCCTATTGTCAAATTTCACACCGGTAAGAAGTTCCTTCCCTTTTCAATTCAGGCATGAGGAAGCCCTCATATTTTGAGGTTCTTGGAAGAATGAGGTCAAAAATGTCATATAACCTATCAATAAAAAGTAATATCCTTAATCAACTAGATAATGGTCCAGGGCCACACTCATCCTCAGAACAACCCATGTACCATTCACATGACAATAAGATTCATACAAGCCCCACTGCCTATGATGAAATTAATAAGAAGTGTCCAGATTGGACCAATCAAGTAGAGTAGTCTCTAGTGTAAGAACAAAAGGATATGTTGTTCTTGAAAAGAAACTTATCTGGGGATGACATACACTTTATTATATGTCCCATAACCACTTCTCATTTTAACATACCTAGAGTGTTATCAGAAAAAAGTATGCTTAACATTCGTCTCAATATCTAAAAATCTCTTTGACAGTTGAAATTAAAATTATTCCCTATTATGGGTCTATATACCATATCAATATTTTTGTGGATATTACCTTTCAAAACGAATAAGAATATATTTTGTCTACATGATGTCCACAATTAGGTAGGTGAAAGAAAGATATCAAATTGAAGTGCCTCCATGCACTTCACAAGTTTTGTTTCCTTATTGGAAATTCCTTGTCGGGTGTTCATATATATATGGATGGGGAGAGTATGTAGGGATGCACTTCACCCCACACCATATCTAGCATAACCCATCAGAAATGGAATCCTATAACGTCATTATTCCAAGATAGGGAAAAAAATGAAATTTATGTCTAGGAAAGGTGGTATCCTCAAAATGAACTGGTCTGAAATAAGTCTCAAATGTTTCAGGTCAAATGAGAGTGATCCATTGAAAATATTCTGAATAAGGAAACCAATAACATTTAGTAGGCCTCTCATTTATAGAAGACCAATAAAAAATCATTGCTAATATACTTAGAATAAAATAAATCATGTGAAGAACCGACACCATATCTGGACCGCGCCTATATAAGAGTGCACAACATCAAAAAATTAAAATACAGTAACAATACATTCCACAGTATAGGATGATCCCCATCCAATAGGGATGGGGGAATTTTCAACAAAAAATTCCCCCAGAAGACTAAAAATCCGGGATGAGGTGTCATGATAAGGGAATGGGAGAAACCCCATCCTACTGGACTGGGGGAATTTTTACCTCAATCAACCACAAAGTGGACATCTGTCTTTTCACACCTATGGAGGGTGAAAAGTAATGGGATCACTTGATATTTCACATGTTGGGATCTAGTTCCCCCAAAAGAGAGGTATACAACAAGATTGTATCTTGGTTACCTTTGAGTTACACTTCACTAAGAAATATGAAAAGAATTCTGGAGTGGGAGGAGAAGATCCAACAAAGGATGCAAGAAGATACCTTACCATTCCACTATTGGAATTCCACTTGAAATTCATTATGCATCGATGAACATTGTGTATATCTATCACATGGACCACATGGATGATTATGCAAATGCACAAGAGTAAGGGGAGGGTGGTTCTTCCCATAACCCAATCCACATTAAGCCTGATAGTGTGCATACTCGGAACTAGAGGGATTTCTTAAATTTGGTTACTCTATCAACCAATCCTTAATTAATTCCTTTTCAAATCACTAATAGGGAGAAGAATAAAATCAAGGTGATATATGACCCACCTCCTCGTATCAATGAGAAGTCTCCCCTTATGCTTGAGGAGTGATTCACTTGGAAATAGGAATAAATGAAACAGTTAAGGATAATCAGTGTAGATATAATCCATGAAATCCAAACTATAGAATAAGTTCCTCAGAATCCTCTAGTAGAACCCCCACATGAACTCCTAGTAGGTGTGCCTCAGCCACAAAGGTTCATCCCAATGAACGATGCAAGACTGGGAGGTTCATCCAGCACAACTCCAGGACTATAAGTTTACCTAAACCCAATTATTGAGGTATATCAAGATTTCTCACCATTAATGAAACAAACATAACAGTATTGGGAAGATCCTCAATGGATAACCCTAGATGGATACCCCAATCATGTACCAGTAGCACCGGTACTACCAAATTTCACCCATGTTGCACCAACTAATTCTTTTGTCAAGTAATTCAAACATTCATATCTCAAGAATATCATCAAGTCATTAGTATCCTAATTGGAATCCATGTAATTATAGGGAACACTTATATAATAGGAACGTAAACCCTACCTCGACCAAGAGAGTAATGTTTTTCCACCACCAAACTTCAGGAACCCTATGTTCCCAAAATTGATTGGCTCAGGTGACCCTCCACAACATCTAATGGTTTACACATACTATTGTGATCTAATGATGGGAACCCCTAAAAAACAAGAAGTAGTGAAACTTGGATGCTTCATGGAAACCCAATAATCCTCAACCTTTGTATGGTACACCATCCTACTAGATTAATCGATAATAGGTTCGGAGGATCTCCAACTGTAGTTACTTTTCCAGTTTAGTTCAACACTACCAAATACAATAGTCAACAACTACATTAAATTTAAGTAGTGTTAGAATGTGAGACTCTCATACTTCATTTATAGGTGGAGAGGGCTGACCGACACCTTGAATCAGTCACTCTTTCAAGATGACATTCTTTCTATATGTAATGACAATACCCATGAAGAGATAAATTGGTCTACCCACCCCATGATACAAATCACCCTTATCATACTCTCAATTATCTCTACATTATAGGGAACCCATGACTCTTCTTGTTTCTCACACCGAACATAGTTCATATGAGATTAAGATTCATGGTAAGGGCCTTTCCTCACATGCAAGGCATAAAAGTACACAATTGGCCCATGATGTACTAAAAGAAAGACCATAAAAGGCATACCACGTGTCCTCACCAGATGATGTTAAACTGCGTAGAACACTAAGAACTACATGTGTCATGATTCTTTTACATAAATGATATATAGTGATTCTCAGATTCTTATGTCATTCTTCAACAACCCAGAAATTAAAATTCCCCTTTATTGTGAAAGGGTCAGACCTACACGGGATTATTTACAAGAACAACGCATGGCTTAAATCTTACCCCGATGAGATACGTAGTGACACCAAGATCCTATGTCCTAGGCTATCCATGAGAAATGGTAAAAGTTCCCTCTTCCAGAAATAGGTCAGACATGCATAAAACCCCCCTCAAGAAACTATGTACGAATTAATTCTTACCCTCATAGGATATGTAGTGACGCCTGGGTGTCATGATTCGGGTCTAGGACCATCAAAACAAACAGGCATATGATGCCCCAATGTTTCATATGGGCCATACCTATACTAGAGACTCCATTTAGAACTATTCATTTCTTGATTCGCATCCTCATGAGATACATAGCAACACCCAATTCTCTATCTTTGAGCCCAACCGCAAAATTCCCACAAATTCACATCAGTTCTCCGTCATCCTTATCTTATGATGTTAAACTGAACAGGATATTCAAAACAACATACGGTTTGATTATCATCCCAACAATCTTTTTTAGCGACTTCTAGACCTTACACCCTAGGTCAAACTGCAAATGACAGAAAAGAATTCCCCCATATTCTATTAATTAATATCGATCCATGAAGAAAGTCTAAAATTTGGGTTCCACATCATGAATTTTCTAAGAAAACAAAATGCCCCTTTATATTAGTCAAATATGTGTAGGGAGATCCATACTATATAGTCAATTGTGGTTTCTATATATTTTGTATGTATCCTAACACATACATTCTATTCACTAGACTTAGAACCCTGTTAATATAAGATTTTTATACACCTCCACAAGCATCAGAAAAGGATGGTTAGTGTCCTTGGGGAACCTCCTCTTGACTATGCACACAATTCCTCGACGCCTCTGTATATATTGCTCAAACAAAGGCCTATAAACCAGTGAAAAATTCATCCTTAGTAAAATATTTTACTACCTATGTTTACCCTAATGGATTCCATGCCCCCATCTATCTTTTCGATCCAAAAATCCCTGGGATCGCAGTTTACACCTGCCCCCTTCATACCAGAATCATACTAGAATATTTTTGCCCGATTTTTCGACAAGATGCGCATGATTCCCATGAAATTAAGTCCCAAAAACATAAAACTAAACCATTTTACACCATCCTAAAAAAATTTAATATCATTTCCAAATTTCTAATCGCATGACATTTAACAGCCTGATATCAAAAAAACTGAGGGTGATTTGATTCTACAGCGATGCCACAAATCCTCACATCCTAGTCTAGCAACCACAAAATTAGAAATTCCACCTCTCTTCATGTGTGTCAGACTCATGTAGAGATTTTTTTAACATCAATAAATATTTATGAATTCACCCTTATTCTCATAGGATGCATAAAAACACTATAACATCTTTTTTATGGTCTTTCCATGAAACATAAATATCCCAACTATTACTGTTTATGTTCCATATCTACATAGGAGGTTTTAGGAATGATAAAGACTATTTTCCCTGTACTCCCATGCATGAAATTAATCCACATATTGGATTACAATGTGAAATTTTCCCCACCGATGAGCTTGTATTCATGAAATAACCCATTATTAGGATCTAGCTAGATCTACATGGGGGAACAGAAGGTATGAACTTACACATAAGACATTAAACTACATGGAAAATGTTTTGTCCCTATGTATGAGTCAAACCAGAAAAAGAGAACCTCCCCACACCAGAGTAGGAAAATCATCACAATCAATTTAACTCTAAAATTGTGACTTGAAATTCCCCTTTCATGTTTAGGAACTTTCCTTTCATGAATAACATTATGTGACCAAATATGTCTCAATCACCATAACCTTTCACAACCATCACAAATAGATGGTCAGTGTCTTGAAGACACCTGTTTTTGACTATCCACACCATTCGCCATAGGCTCTTCATACATTTCCCAAAAAAATTTGGACAACAAAAAGAAAATTTGTCCTTAGGGGAGAATTTTACTACTTTCATATGCCCTAATGGATCATATACCCTATATAATTACATTGATCCAGAAATATCCCAGGTTATAATTTAAATCTTTTTTACCATTCATTCCTAAACATGGTAGAAAATTTTTGGACATACTACCACAAAAAGGTTGAGTAATTTTCCCTCCTTTTGTCAAAGACAAGGTGGTAATCCGCAAAAGTCCAGGTTTTATGATGTTAAACTGCACCATTCTTCAACACTCCTTCACATGATCCAAATTTGGGTAGGAGATGTCACCCAATCATGATTCAAGTTGACATGAGTACCTTTATAATTTTTATACACCCCTATTTGAACAAGCCACCCCTCATGGTCTTAACGAATATTAAGTCTTTTGAAACTAGTATGGCTATCAAAAATGGATGACCAATGTTCTAATGACACCTCTGCTAGACTATACACTCAATTCATTGTTGGATCTGAATAAATTTCCAACAAAAGGCATGTCCACCATAGTCAAATTCATCCTTAAGAGAGGTTATTCCACCTCTATATTCTTCAATGGTTTCCATAACCCATACTAATTATCATACCCAAAAACCAAAAAAACTTGGATCAAGTAATTCCCTCACTCATGTCTGAAAATTATCAAGCTATTCTATGTAAATATTTCTTATCGGGTCCTTCACCTCAAAAATTAATTATTAAATCTATTCAACCTAAAACATTAGTAATGATAGTATGGTTTTCAAGACTTTAAACTTCTCGTAGAAAGAGAAAAGAAACTTGATAGGTTGAAAACCCACAAAGGGATCCTTGGTTAATAGAAGAGTACCAGATCTATAGACCAACACATCATATGGTTTAGAAAAAATATCGAGCAGTAAGAATATTAAAAGTGTCAAAAATCTTTTCAGTTCAAAAACCCACAAATGACGGCCTAAGAAAAAGTCAATTTATATCCGCTAATCACACATCATAACATGCATAGGAAAAAATAGAGTTATAACAAAAAATGTAAATATTGTAGGTTCCTTCATGTAAAACTAGTAATATTCAGGTTGCGCTCACTAGGTCCCTTGTATTATGAAAGTTTTTGATAACAATTTGATCATTTCAATTTAAATACCTAGGATCATGATTCAAATCAATATTTGGAGAAGATTATCGTATGAGGATAAGATGAAGGAAAGGGAAATGGGGGGAAAATTCCTTTCATTATACAAAGAGAGAGGAACATCCACATTCTAGAGTCTCTCTCTAATGATACTAGGAATAAGAGAATATGAAACATTGGGTAGCCTAAATAGTTACAATGGAGCCTGACTCACTCTGGTCAGCAAATCTACCACTATTTTAAGTGGACCATCAAGAGCCCCTTATAAATCCGTTCTTTGTTTATCCTCTACCTCGACTATTGGGCGCATATTTCTAACAGTGGCCCTGATATTCTAATACCAATATGTGATAACTTAAATATTTATAGCTATTGATGATAATTGTGCCTTCAATATTGTAACGTGAGATTTTCAATGTCACATTCTTTTGTTTGATCCATCACATAGTCATAAGAATTTGTCTCCTCTGACACTAGGTGATGCAACTCAAGGATAAATTCCCGAAAATCCTCTAACTAATTATGGGAGGTGTTTAATTGAGTAAGGATGAATTTGATATCATATAGGTTCTATTTATATATGACAATTTCATATGTAAGAAAGTATAGACACTAATAATTAAATCCACCAGATCCCAAATCAATGAATAGTTGTCGTAGAGTGTCTGCCTGCTCAATATGTTCTTCAAAAGGAATTTCAGTTATAATAGTAAAAATTTAAATCCGTGCCCATTCCCACATAGCACAGTGACCTTGGATGGAATATGGACTCTGTTCTTTCTCAAATGTTGTCATAGGGACCTAATCCAGGAGGACCTGCATATTCAATGGTACCTCTCTAAGTTGTGCTGCCCATGTAGGGAGATTTATAACCCTCGTAGAGGGCACACCACCTGATTCAATTTTTGGGGGAGTAGAAATGACTTCAATAATGTATGGTGATATTCAGCTAGGGACAACCTTATTAGGTCCGCTAATAGGTATATCCAAAGATAAGGGACCTGAATCTCACTCTACATATATGGGGAACAGATATGAAGTACCATATGAACGCATAAAATGGAGGATATTACACCTCCTCGCAATAGGAACAGGGAAGGATGCTACAACTGGTATTGTATTGGAAGCATCCAAGGGCCTTTTCACCTGTAGAACTAGATTGGACAGTATTCTGTCAGAGTAGAAGGCCATCCCCATTTGGGAATAAACCAATGATAAATGTGTGGAGGCCACTATGGGAGGAATAAGGATATTCATGAAATATTACTCTTGTATCATCATCACACATATTTATTCATGGATTATTGGATGAGATTTTTTCTTGACCTAGGTGACTGTGTGTAATTTGACTTATGGAAATCATTTGAATTTCTTGGATAACCTATAAAGAGTATACAGTTCACAAATAGTTACTCTTTCAATATGGGGTTTCAAGATTCCATCCTGCAGAATAATAACATAAGTTTTTTTTAAGAACCACTCCTAGAATTAACCATTTTTCTATAAGGTATGAATTAATGTTTAAATTAAAAAAATGACAAATCTCTCAATAATTCGACTATGCTATTGAAACATGATGTTTTGGGATAGAATGCGACAATTTTGAGTAAATTCGGGCAGCAACTAGTATGGGGAAACATTACATTGTATCAATACTCATAACAGAGGAAATGCTATGCTATCCCTCTTCCAACGCGACTTCCATCACTAAAGGGAAAACCCAAACACCAGTATATACGTCACCATAAGGTAAGAGACAACTGCTTCAGAACATGCAAAGAAACCTACCAATCTATGTTTAAGAGACACATCTATCTAGACCTCATAACCCCAAGTGGTGTACCGACTTGCCTCATGTGTAGCAGAGTTATAGCCAGAAATGAGCCCCGACTACTGGGTCAGATGGCTTCAGCTATAGTGAACTCTCAACCTTGTCCTATTCATCTACATGAAAATTACTATACAATCATCAAATGAAATAAGTGAGATGGTGTGAAGAGTCTAAGCAAGTAGTCTCTCTTCTATGATAAAAAATAACCTACCAATGAGGAAACATGTTCAACATCTATCCAAGTGTTGACCACCATAAAAAAGTCATCATACATATTGTTGAGGATAAGAATTCCCCCTATATACTAGATATCCCAAAAACTAATCCCCACTTCACCATATGACAAGTGAAAGGTGTTTTTTCTTGAACACCATTGACTATGAAACTGAGACACTATCCAACTAAGAGAATAAATCACGAATTGGGAGACCCACATGGCTTGGTAGATCTTGATAGATTTCAGTAGCTCAAGGGAATACAAGAAGTTTTGATAAACCTAGAATTCATAGGACCACTAATTAAAAAGTCACCCACCATACCACAAATCCCATTTGATGCTCCACCCACAACTAGGATCATTTTATGAAAGGAGTAAAATGGATGGGTAGTCACATTGAACTGATTCCAATGATTTGTTACAGCTACGATGGTATCTATGCATTCACATAGAGCTATTCCGGATGAATATGTCCTTCTGACTCAAGTCAGATGTGATTTCCCCCATAGGGGTGATGTGTGTTTGATCGTGTCCCCTAGGCATCTCTAGGCTAACAATAGGGATGCTTCGATCTATCAGCATCATATGGGCATTGTCACGAAGAATAAATATATAAATTGCTAGGTTACTAGAAAATGGGTATGTGCCAGATCTGGTGAAAGAATATCTTTTATAATACTATAATAAGGTATAATGGAATTTTTTTTTATCATTTTCAACATTCTCATCCATAGATACAATTCTTCTAGCTTCATTCATTGAATTAAGAATGAAATCCAAATCATTCCTACATCAAAAGTCTTGAAAAAAATGTGTTATTCTAAAATAATTGGAAAAGGAATAATAATTTGAAAAGGACTGAAGAAAGTATGCCTATTGAAGGCCCCAAAAACAACAGGTCCATGAAAATTACGGTTTGAAAATAAAAAATTCATGGAAGTCTCATGAGGTTCTGGCCTGTGAGGCATTATCCAGAGAAACAGTAGTTCATTGAATAAGAGAGGCACACATCGACCCCTACTACACAGAAACCCAGACTCACCATTTTTAGATTTGAAGTTCAGTTCACAAGTGAAGGTGGCCATGAAGGGTCTGCAGTACTCTAGACCAAGAGACAAATAATGGTTCATGGAGCACTTTTTTTCTGAAAAAATGGTAGTAGAAAAATGATATGGGCCCCATTTATATAGGTGTGGTCCCATCTTATGGGTATACTCTCATACTGCAATCTGACTTATGTCCGGACAACTTTCTACATCAGAATAACCTCCTCTTCATCCTGACTAGAACCCATTTTTATGGGTGGAATTTATTAGGTCCTGAAAATATTGAAAAAGGAGTTGGAATAATTCTATAAATTTAGAAAATGAAAGAAATTAAACTAGAGCAATAATTTAAGGAAAACTATATAAAGGAGAAAAATTGGCAAAGGAAAAAATCCAGACTATGAAGGGAAACATCATTCGTGGAGCGCCTCTCCTCATGGAGATCATCTTTGCAATAACACCCATGAACTAAATAGTTTTCAGGAGGAAAAAAATGGTGTAAGGTTTGTGAACATTTTCATTCATGGGATAAATATGGAGAAATGTGCCCTCCGTACTACGTATTCTATTTACTCCAAAGGAAAATGGGTAAAGAAATGTAGATAGAACCTTGTGAATAAAACGAAGTCATTCATGTGGATGAGGTGATGAATTTCTGCTTTGTTAACCACAAACTCATAGGCCTCTGTTGTCCAAGTCATCTTTGGTATAGTTAATGTCCATCGATATTCAGAAAAGGGGGATTTAGGCCTCATTACGAAGAACTAGCTGCAATGGTACCCAGTTCCTATCGTCTCTATAAATAAATCTCGAGGGGAGCCGAGAAGAGGTCCGAAAGTTTTAAAATTTAAGGATAAATGATTGAGTAATAGATATAGATACACAAAATCTGGACTCACTCCACAATTCCATGAAAGTAGAACCCCTCCATATTGTGTTAAGAAGAATACTAAATTAAAATTGATAATCCATGAACTAATAAACCCTCATGGGCATACTCTTTGAGAGGCACCACACTAATGCTCCCTTCACAACCATGTGAATCATGTAGAAATATTCTATGTGGATGGAACCCTACCCCACATAGAGATTCTCTTTGTGGGAGGAATTTTTCCCAGTATATCAAACCACTACGTTAGACGATGTTGATTCCGCATAGCACCATGCTACGCGGATGGAACCTAGTACCGCATAGCCGAATGCTACATAGACTCCACCCTGGTCTGTATACCACCATGGTATGTGGGAATCCTACTTGACCTTATAGAAACACACTATGAGTAAGGCCCCCATCCTACGTGATAACGTGCAATGCGAGGGGGGGGGGGACCCCAAGAATTTACATTCTACCGCTTCAATCACTCCCTTCCATCGCATCAACACCTCCTATGACTTCCCCTCCACAAACTAATCCAACGACGCTAAGCCAAGGCCTTTTCCATATCTAATAGACCCATACGATAAAACCATCAGGTGAACCAGTGCACCCTTGTTGGTTTATATACCCATGGTAAGTAGAGAAATGTTCCGTATCCTAATTCTAGGGACGAACTTCAAAATGACCATAAGTTTACATTCCCATGGTAACATGGTGTTCGACCCTGAAATACTAACATGTACCTCCCTATTTAGGGTGTGAACAAAGGGGATCACACTTGGGTTTCCCTTTAATAAGGAACGAGATAATTCCCCCAGAAACTGAGCATCAATGGGAACTCTTCCTGAGTTAAGACCTTTGCCTTTCTTTCAAGAGGTTGCATCAATATTCCCGTATGCCTCCACTCAGGGAATATTCAAATAAGCCAATATGGATATCCAGGGTATGAAAATAAAATAGGCAATAGACACAAATAAATCAATTTCTCTCCCTCTCCCTTTGGGCTCTAGTACATTCAGTCAATAGATGAAGCGATACATGCGATCTCCAAATCCATTGCCTCCTATTGTTTCTCATATCGAGAATGACTCACATGGTCTTAGAGGTGGGTGATGATATTAAAATCCTCAGAATCCCAAATAATGGTCCTTCTTCATAGATTTAATACCCTAATACATCAACTCATATCCCCTCAAATGAGCCTTTTTCATAGATGTATCCCCCAACTGAAATCATTGAAATCCCCTCAAATGGGTCTCCACCTAGGATATAAGCCCCAATTTCAATCCCAAAGGATGGGCCTCTAAGAAGGTGTAAGACCTAATCGAATATCCTCAAATGTAATACTCACATTCATAAGTCTCAATAATTCCCCTTTATGGGCCTCCTCTAGAGTGTAAGTTCCTAATCAAATTGAACTATTGTGGCTTTGATTCCCAACTAATTGGGATATGTATGAAGCCTCCCAATGGTCCAAAACCGACACCCAAATCCCCATAATGTTATATAGGCC
The DNA here is from genome assembly GCA_963277665.1 of Viscum album. Lineage (NCBI taxonomy): Eukaryota > Viridiplantae > Streptophyta > Magnoliopsida > Santalales > Viscaceae > Viscum > Viscum album. The sequence continues at coordinate 1,590,982,430 of OY728148.1, forward strand.
ACATCCCCGATAGGGTCATATCTACCTAGAAGACCATATCCCTTCTTGGAATCTCAGGTCCCCTCAACATAATTCCCAAACCATCCTTGTACATGAAACCTTTCACTTATCTGTCCTTGCATCCTGATGTTAAACTGCATGGATGGTTCCTTCTCACAAGAACCTAAAAGATGATGTGTGTAGTAAAGCAGCACTGAACTACATGGGCTATGATTTAATTAATTAGTATATGTATAAATCCCATATTATGAGTTTGATCCTAACATCAAACAAATCCCATCCCTCTAGTTGATTATAAACTCCCAATTACAATCCCATATGGCTCAAAAATAGTATTGTCATAGAGAATGAACAAATCGTCTCTAATATGGACAAAAATGGGTAACACTGATGGAGAACCTCAAATACATACAAATCCTTCCATTAATAGAGAACCTCAGATACATGAAGGTGACTCTGAACCCATGTGTAATCATGATTAATTTCTACCTCAAAGATATACCGTAGACACATGATTGGGAATTAGCCAAGGATCCACGAACATATGAACACATATTAAATCTATAAGAGAGTCCCTAAATAGGAAATACTTCTCCCTAGAAAGTGTGATATGAGATCAAGTTCCCGTAATCTTGACCAATGTTATTTCCCAATGTTTCATTTTCTGAATCATCTGACGAGCTCATTCATTTGGAAAGTAGGTCCATGAATAATGGATATGAGATCCGTTGGGTGTTTTTGGTGATTCAAAAAGACCCATTGTATACCGTCATAGATATTATATATAACTCTGGTGATTTAAAACCAATTAACCCCCTATAATCACATCAATAGGATACATCCCCCATTGGGACCAAATCCATAATGTACTCATCCGAAACAATAGCACATTGGGAACCTTGGGTGCATCCGGAAATAGACATAGGTGAAACTACTATGTGTGGCTCCAATAGGGGTAAATTTTGTGATATAGATAGACAATGGAAGGAATTTATATCATTCAAAACAATATTATTTCTGGTTTATGATTCATGTTTTTCGAGTACATATTCTTACAGTCTAGATCCCAAATGTTGTGATTTGTATTTTATACATAGTTTTTTGGATTATAGTTTATTTCATGGATATCTTCTCACTTGTTTAATTTTTCTGCTTTTCTATTATACCTGATATATTTCTGGATTTGATGAACATGGTATTAATTTATGGAAACCAAAGGAAATTTTCACAAATGGTTTTATTTATTAAAAATATTAATAAACTAGAATTTGCTTTATAGGTAGAGCTTCTGCATTCATGATATTATAACCTATATAGATTAATTGGTGGTATACTAAAATGATATATTATCATAACCTAATATTTTTTTGGATGGTGTAGACCATATTTTCAGGTCTTAGAAAAAGGTAAGGGCATTATATCATGTCAGGTTATCTTGATGTATGTCACCTTCACAGTGAGAAAGTTTTTTGTTAACAGATGGTCACAGGGATACCTGTTTAGTCATGTATGTTTTTTTTCTTTTTCAATGGTGTGGAATGATTTTTTATGTCTCAAGGATATGAATTCCATTATTCCAGAATAAATAAAACATTATAAATTAATATCTATTTCATATCAGAATAAATAAAACTCTAGAGCATATATGATTAGTTTTTTTTCACATTAGATGCATAAAATCCAATTTTACAATAATGTGAATATGTTTTCATCACAAGACACTATAACCCCTTATATATGTTTCATATGTTATAGAATTATTCATAATATGGGGAATGGAAACATAATAAAGGGAAGATAATAGATGTTTAGTAATGAAAAAAAATATCAATGAGTCACAAAGGGTCAGATAAGAAACATGTGAGTAAACATGAACATGGGATAAATAGTTGATTAAAAATAAAATTGAATAATAAGAGTTTTTTACAAGTAATAATAGAAGGAAATATGACCTTTAATGATAATACCTACCCCATGGAATAATAATATAGATAATTGACACAAAATCATTTTCTATGGAGCATAATAATTTAAGGTTGTTAAAAAAACATATAAATCATAACATATGTGAATGATAACCACCATGGAATTTACATCATAATATAGTATTCGAAAACTAATAATAATATATAAGAATTGTTCCAACAACTTATGTCACATATCCTTTTTTTCGTGAGATATCCACCCATGTTCTACAACCATTTTGATTTTTGAAAACCATAGATAACCTAAAAAAATTTAGAATTGGGCTAACCAACCATGTCCCATCCTGATCTCCAGAGATATCAAAAATTACCTTATACGTTATAGGCATATAATAGACACACCTATCATAAAATGATATACCATAGATATGTGTTCCATATGAACCTAAAAACATTTATAATCCCATATTAGAATAATGAACTCACGCGAATGAAACAATTTTCATAGAAATGGTCAAAATATATCGATAGAAATAATTTGGAAATTATCATTAGTTTATATCCCTAGTGAAGCATAAGAAACAATAATTGAAATTGAAAAATATCTAAATACACTTTAAAAGATCATTAAAAACTATTTTTAAAAATAAGAATAAGTACCCGTTACTTTTTTGATAAATTTTATATTAAATGGATATAGTTTATAAAACCAAGTGAATATAAATTACTCTAGATAAAAGAAGAAAACATAGAAATGAATATTAGAAAATAAAACCGAATAATAATTTTGGTAAAATTCATTCATATGGAATATGTTAAAAATTAATTTTTTTACACCTTTATAAATAAAGATAAAGACCATAGAAAATAACCAGTACTGAAAATTCTAAAAAGATACCCCTTCCATCATTTTGTAAATAAAATAAAGTAAAATATAAATTAACATTAAAAAATATTTAATTATATATAAATAAGTTTAAAAAAATAATAATGAATATGATATAGAATAGAAATCATCCTGATCGAAATAATGAGATAAGGTAAACACCGCTTAAAAGAAACATTTCAGTTGAATTATGAAATAATGGAAAGTGAAATAATACTAATACATATAAAAACCAAAATAACAGGTGGATAGAAAAATATATGGGTTTTTAGAGATAAAAATATTCAATTTCCACCAATGTAAATTTAATAAAAAGAATCTCGATTTTAAAGTGATATTTGAAATAAACCCTTATGGATTTGGTGTATTTTATATAAAAATCCCTCAAAATAGAAAACCTGAGATGGATTTTCAAATAACAAAAATTTCATGAAAATTATTGTAAAAATAAATTAATGTGTTAGTATATGAACATAAAAAAATAAATCAAGTTGTGAATATATAGAATATCTCAATGGAGAAATATTAAGACAAGAAATCCTTAATTTTTCTCTTGACTTGGATAAATGTGACTAAACATACTGTATAATAAATAGAAACATAATGACAACATATTTTTGAATGTTATTGATAACTATTACCATTTATTATCACCAATTATAAAATTCTAATACTCATTTACTAGTTAGTTATTGTTTTTTTTCATCATTGGATTTTATTCGTTTTAATTTTTCATACAAGTATCATAAATGTGATGATGATAATAATTATTTGATAAAGTATTCAACATCAATAACATATTCTTCATGGTAGTGGAATTATTTTTATTAATTAATTTATTCATTACCATTTTTATTTTCATGTAAGGAATGGGCATGGTCCATGGTAATGGAATCCATGACAAGATTGTTTTAGGTAATTTACAGATAACAAAAAGTTACTTTACAATGACCATTATTTTTTATTTGTCAAATATTAAAAACCATATCCACAACATAAATTATTCCTTAATATTATGTATTATTGGTATTAATGTCTTTATTCTTATTCATAATGGACATGATGATGTTGGTATAACATCATTCCTTAAACTAAATAAGAGTATGAAATTTTAATGAAATGAGGAGTTTAGAGTAAAAAAACAGTAATATGATTTTCGCAGTTGAATAATGATGTTAATAGAACATAATTAGAGTGAATTATATTATTTCTAAAGTTTTTATATTATACGGTTATATAAATGTTATAGGATAATTTAGAAACTTACTTTTTAAGTTTTCTCCTTGAATCTAGTTCCATCAAAATGAAATATTTAGGACTCATTTTTGGAAATTGAAGCTACACCAAATCTAAAAATGAATATTTAGTGGAAAAACTATATGTAATTTAATATATAATCAAATAGTATGATTTATTTGGATGGTTTGGTTGATAGGTCCTTCTATAGGCGAGTTTGAGCAGTATTTTTTATAATTTCTCATTAATTAGTGGTTAAGGAAAGTCATTTTTAAATGGAAAATGCCCCCATGGGTATAATAAACAAAAAGGTATCTAGATTCCATCCATTATAAAAATTTATTTTTATTGTTATATGCTTTATACATCTTTTAAACATATAATTTATTGTCTTGTTTTTACAGTTTACTAATGTCATGCACTATTCACCACGAGAAAATTATTTTTATTTCCAAAAAGGAAATTGGACTTCTTACATAAGTTTGATATTCATATTCAAAGTTTAACTACCTTTAATATAATTAAATTTCTAAATATTTTATTTTTTTAAAATTAAAACATAAAATATATATAAATTTTATTTTTATAGATATAAGATTTTTAATCAATAAGTGTTCCTAATATTATTTCACATATATTAATAATAAAATGAGTTTTAATAAATTTTTTATGCATTAAAACATTAAATTTTATTTATTCACCATGTAAAAGTGAAAAATTTAATATTTTATGTTAAAAAATATAAAAGACATAAAAAAAACTTTGATAAAAAATTCATTTTTAGCATTAAATGTTTTTATATCCATTGATATGAACTTCATAATCATTACATGAATGGTTATTTTGTTATTTATGTTCATAGGCAATTCATTTAATCAAATTTCATACTATATATATGATAAATTTTACATTTTAATAAAAATATATAGTTTATAATAAAAACAATTTTTTTAAACAAAACTTATTTTTTTTCACCCATAAATTATTAAAATAGTATTAATTACAGTTATTTAATTATTTAATCGATGTTATTAATTTATTTTACAAATCACTATTCAAATTATTTTAATAATTTTTACATATATCATTTTTAAATTTAAAAATTATAAAAAATATGTAACTCCTTAATAATGGTCATATAAGGACTATATTTACCATATTACATCCTATAAATTAATCCCATAAATTCAGCACATTAAATATTTTCAAATCACACTTATTATTTATATAGTTTTCATTTTGTATTTTACAACATGATTTCTCATTTTAATAAGTTTTTTTCATTATATGGTTAGTTCAGTTGATTGTGATTTTTAAGGCTGAATATAATATAGATTATTGACTTTTCATAAAGAATATTATTCTTTTCTATTTATTATCATATTTTAATTTGCGCACTTTTAGGTTATGTAATCATCCATGGTATGTAATAAATTGTTTCTTGAACCTTTTTTTTGTAATGCTCTATTATGAGTGAATCAAATTTCTTGAGTTTGATTCATGTATTTTATTAATTCTTTTCTACTCATGTTCAAATCAATTAACGAAATAAGAAAACATAATTCAGAATGATAAAAACATAGTTTAAGAGAACAATTTGAGTCTTAAATACTAGGTTTTTACATCTCTACCCATAGACTACTATGATCTTATTCATTGTGAAAATATTTGAGAGAGAATGTTTCTCATACCATATAGTATGTTAAACCTTATTACAAGTTAAGGAAGGATGAAATTCCATTGTTCATATGAATCACAATAAATATTAAATGATAGAAAATTTTGGATTTCTTTCTAGAGTAATCATGAATATAAAGGATCAGGGAAAAGGAGGGAGCCTTACCATATCACTAGCATAATAAAAGTCATGAAATAAATTTTTCAAAGAGTAGATCCTTGATGTTTTATGGACTAACCAAAAGGATTATATGAAAATGGATACTTTAATAGAGAGATATTTTTATAGTTAAGGTTAAATAATTCTTGAATAAATTAAAGTATCAAAAATAAAATATCGATTTATATTTATTATGTTATATCGTATATGTTGTTAATAGTTGTGATTTAGGAACTCAATAGTCAATATATCATTGATAAAAAAATGAATATCAAATGAGAAAATAAAGATTACAATAAGAGTTCTGGAATATAGTTGTCTGGAAGTTAACAAATAAGATGATAGGCATAGTTTATGCCTATTTTGTAAGACTCACACTAAAGGAATCTATATAATTTATCATGATGATATTTTCTAAAAGTAATAGATCTAATTCAGCTAATAAATTCATTGATTCAACAAAATCTGAAAAAAACATACAAATATTATGGCATTTTTAGCTAATATTAAGTATGAACCTAGGAAATGTGATAAAGGATATTGGAATCAATCTCGACTGCAAGTTTTCAATGAAGCTCATGAGAATATATCCTTATTCTCATTAGGTATGAAAATTATTGTTCGAAGGTAAACTAAACCTAGATAGTGTTGAAGATGTTATGTTGAAATAAAAGTGAGAGAGGTAAACTGTGAATGAGATCAATGAATTTATATATACAAAATATTAATTTTCGTGCTAAATCATGTCTAGATTCTTTAAAAATGATATCTTCCCATGATTAAATGTTTACCATGAGGATATGGGAGACAATGTTATAGGAATCATATTATTAAGTTATTTTTGGAGATACTATTATGAAGAGGACATATTATAAACAATCACTCTGAAGCCACTAACACATGACGAACACATCCTTGAGATAAAACGTTGTGTTATGTTATTTTAAAAAATAATATTACATTAGATATATAAATAAATTTACCAAGATAAACTAATTTCTAGATGAATCTTTATGTTATGATGTTATCAAAATTATCTAAAGGATTAGCATGAGAATACATAACTAATTTTAGTTGTGGATGTTCTAGATATTGTATTTGGAAATTAAATCCGTTGTTGAAATATTGAACATTCAACATAACTAATATCATAATGATTTGAATTTTAACAACTTTGGAATTTAGTACTAATTTTTTCTTTAAAATACATATTATAATTAATATATTTCTTTACACCCACACTTAAAAAACCAAAAAAAAAATTATAAATCCATCAAAATGCATTCATTGAATTAGAAGGTAAAAATAGAGGTAAACAAATTATTCAATATATATATATATATAAATAAAGGAATTCATATTTTTCATACTAATACATTACTAAAATTCTGTTAATATAAATAAATAAATAATAAGACCATTATATACTAAAAATATATTTCCAAAAAGTATATTTTGATACACTTTATTCGTAATCTAAATATATCTTAAATATTATCGATATGAATAATATACTAACAACAATCTAATTGATAATTGATAGGTAAAAAGAAAAATAATGTTTAATTTTTTTTAAAAGTTATTTTCGTATGAAAACAATTTTCATTATATATATTTTTTGTTTAAATGTTATATTCTCAAGTAGTATAATTTAATTTTGACCAAATTAACATCATTATTGGAATTGGAATAATAATATTAACTTTCGATATAAAAGATACAATATTTTTTCATGTATTTTTGTGTTTTATTATTTTCATTCTATCCTTGGTGGATGGGTTTTTTTGGAGATGAAGATCCTTTATTAGGGAAAATGACCAAAATATTAGGGATTTATGATTTTTTGAATTAATGGAGTCTCTGTATAAATGGGTTAAGTGCTTCACGGGTTCTGGGTGAGTTGAAAAACTTTTAAAGAGGTTCAGTTTGTTTAAAAGGAAAATGGGAAGAAAAATTAACTGTATAACATTTACATTCCCTATAAAGGTATTACACATCATGAAATTATTTGTGGGTTATAATAAAATAAATCTACAGTGATGGGTCTTTTTGTAAATTTTCATTAAAAAAATTTACATTACATGTAATCACATTATATGTTTTATAAATTCTTGACCTACTATTTTAAACATGTAATGTTGATGATTTTCATTCTAATCCACTAGAGCACCTCTCTTTTCAACCCTAGGGATTTACCAAAGTGATTTTGGGGTGAAAACATCCCTTATGGATGTAGCAATTATGTGGGAAATCCATGGTAAGTCCTTTTCATTGAAGTTTCTTCAATATCTTCCTTATTCTTAAATTTTTGCAGTGAAATCCTTGGACCAATTGCATTTTTTTGTTGATCATGGTCATTTTTTATCTCAAAACCTCTTTGAAATCATTAAAACGTTCTTCCCCATGGGCTTTGGTTGTTCAAATAATTTCTAGATCATTGGTTAAAGGTAAGGGTTCTAAATGTAACCATATGGTGTGATAATTTTAAATTTTATGCAACATTATGATTGCACCATCATAACGTGCACCCAAATTATTTGAATAAAAAATCCAATTTATTCTTTGAAGTTATTTGGTTTTAAATGACTTTTTAGCAGGATATAGATTACCATGGCATAAGCGAACCATGATTTTAATTGAATTGGAAAATGACTTAATGTTTGTTTAACATGACATGAGACCTTGGGTGATTTATTGTTAAAGAATGCCTATATTATGGATTATTTCTTTTTGATATAATTAAAAATCACTTTTTAATTAAATTTCATGTGGCATAATAAAGATAAATGGTAATTATCATAAATCACCATTGAGATATATGATGTGATATTGTGACATAGATATTTTTTGATTGGTCTTGTGTTCCATGCTAACATTATTATAGATCAGGATTAACCCTGGAACATGGATACTAATATGTTGTAATGCTTATATTGATATTTCTCAGCCTAGAACCATGCTTTAATTCATATAGAGATCGAACTATTACCAATCCCATGTTGTAATGCTTTTAAGGATTTTCCTCAGATGTTGTAATTCTTATAGGGATTTGGCCCATATTGTTATGACAATAACATGGTTATTTTGTTGTGGTTGACATGGTCATAATACATTTGAAATATATTCCACTAAATATAAGAATAAGTTTATTTTACCTTGGTTATATGGTTGTGGTTGGCATAGTCATAAGACATGATTAGAGATATTCTGGCATGGAGTCTTAGAAGGTTGTTGTATTTTATAAATTGTTGAATTATTGAATATACATGTTTATCACTTTATTTTATAAACTTCTTATCAGATATGTTTTTTATACATGGTGGTGTTGAACTACCGAGTTATACTCACACCCCATTCATTCTCTTGTTTGGTACACGGGAAAATTATGTTGATGCAGGTTTGGACAAGGGAAAAGGACCATGAAGTTGATTTCTTGTTTGCTGAAGGGATGAATTTAGGAGATGGGACCAACATGGGGTTTAGGACCTAGGAAATTTATTATTTTATTTGTGTATTCTATTATTTTTCTTATATTGTTCTATCATGATATTTATTAAAATTCCATCACATCATAACATTATTAATTTTTTATTTATTCGATTTTTCAGTTGGGTTTTGTGTTATCTTCATCTATGTATTTACTTTGATTATTTCTATTCTATTATGATTTGTTTCTATTTCTTTGAAACCTTATACCAAGCGGTATAGTCTTCCTAATATACATTTTGTAATGCATCAACCATAGATACCTAGAGTTAGTACATTATTACATAATATTTCCATGATCACAAAAGATCACGTCTTGGAAGACCGATTAGTTTAGTAGCCTTGGAAATACTAGATACATTCATAAGTTTTACATTATATTATAAAATTAAAAACTAAAAAAACATAGTCTCTATAGGCCACACTCATATCTCATATACTATCCATGCAGGTCAGCCATAATATACTTCTTCACATCCTGGAAAAAATAAAACATATAAAGGGGTGAGCTCAGATTCTCAGTAAGGATAACAATATAGCCGAAACTTTCATAAATAAGTATAAACATTTATGTAAATGTATAATACTAAAACAAAATCCTTTTAAAATTTAAATTCAGCATAATATTAAAAATATAAAATCAAAGAATTCCATTTACTTATTCATATGTATATTCTACTAGTTGAATAATCACATGAAATATCAATAGCCACTTTTATAATGAAGGGATGCATAATTCCAGACTTCATAACCACATAGTCAAGGCCTTGTGCCAAGACTACAAATAAGATTTTTAAAGGCCATCTTCTAAGACACTATTTTGTCTAATGAGACCTACTGATGCATCGAGGAGCTATAGCGGGCACCAACTATCACTTACTAAGTCTAATGCATTCCTCATATGAAAAGGTTCAAACATAACATAAACATTCATATTAAAACTAGCATACGAAATGTCAATACTCTCTATATAAACCATGAATGGTGTGAAAATAACACATCCATAGTCAAACATATCACAAAACCTTCAATACAATATGGAAGTTTTGTATCATAATAAAAAAACTTCAATTAAGCTTAAAATCCATCAAAGGATGGTAACATAGATGAAATCCAAACATTTTTTTAGTGAAATATCTCTTTCAATTTTGAAATCATTTAAAATTAATATAATTATAAAAGAAAACATTTATTTTGAAAATATTCTTATAAGCTTGTAAGGGAATCTTCGACGATGTTATAATGGAAAAAAATAGTTTCACCCACCGTATAAGTTAAAAAAAACATTATTACATTAATTTTGTCGAAAAGGTCATAATGTACCTTGTTTGGAAAATGACAGAAATATTCATTTCAAACCATTTTATAAAAATTAAAACAAGGGTATAAATGACTTTAAACCATAGACTCGTAAATAGTGATAATGTTTTGGAATACATTTTTTAGAAACATGGATGTTGATGATAAAGAGGTCTAAGTAGATACTTACGTAAAAACATCCTCAGATAATAAAGAGATTGTGAAATTAACCATTACCTTGTACTTTTCCTTAGTCGAGGGTATTTTAACCTCTTATATAATAGTTATATAATTTTTATTAAATTTTACAAGAACTATATACATAAATATGATATCATATATGATCTTCTAATATTTCATTGTTTATGATATTTCAGTAGTATCATCATTTCGAGTGTTAACTGATTCGTTTTCCTTTATATGATTTATTACATAAGTAATGTTTGTTATGTATAGGATGTATATTATTCATATTCAAGGTAATATTATGTCTTTAAACATTATTTTTAATCATCAAAATAAAATTAGTCTTGAATTTATATGATGGGGAATGAATCTCATCGCGTTTGTGGAGACGGTAATCCGTACGTACACATGAGAGAAAATATCAGTCTTTTGATATTAAAATCATATATAATTGGATAGAATATCATATATACAAAATGGTTTGAAAATAACACATCTGTAGTCAAACATATCACAAAACCTTCAATACAATATGAAGGTTCTGTATCATAATAAATCAACTTCAATTAAGCTTAAAATCCATCAAAGGATGTTGATATAGATGAAATAAAAACCTTTTTTAGATAAATATCTGTTTCTATTTTGAAATAATTTAAAAGTTATATAATTATAAAAGAAAACATTTATTTTGAAAATATTCTTATAAGCTTGTAAGCGAAGCTTCAATGATGTTATAACAGATGAAAATAGCCGCACCCGCCGTATATGTTAAAAAATCATTCTTACCTTAATTTTGTCGAAAAGGTCAAAAGGTACCTTGTCTGGAAAATGATGGAAATATTCCTATCAAACAATTATATATAAAGTCAAAAGGGTATAAATTAATTTAACCCATATTCTATTAAATAGTGAAATTTTTTGGAATACATTTTAAAGAAACTTGTATGTGGATGATAAGGATGTCCCAGTAGATACTTACGTAAAAAAAACCTCAAATAATAAAGAGATTGTAAAATTAACCATTACCTTGTAATTTTAATTTCTATAGGGTAAATTAACCTAATTTATAATAGTTAAATTATTTTTATTAAATTATACAAGAACTATATACATAAATAGGATATCATATATGATCTTCTAATATTGCTTTGTCACTGATATTTCAGTAGTATCATCGTTTCAGGGGTTAACTAATTCATTTTACTTTTTAAGAATTGTTACAAAAGTAATGTTTTTTAAATATAGTATGTATATTCTACATATTTATAATTATATTAAGACGTTAAAAATTATTATTATTCATCAAATGAATATTAGTCTTGAATGGATACGATAGGGAATGAATGTCATCGTGTTCATGGAGACGGTAATCCGTATGTACGCACGAGCGACAATATCATTATTTTGATATTAAAATAATATATAATTGGATGTAATATCATATATAAAGAATCATTATCATGTTATATTTATTATTTTCATCATTTATACTAATTATTATACCAATCCAAATGATGAAGTGTTTTAATATCAAACTACACCGCGACGTGGAGACGGTAATCCGTACGTACACACTTATGATGACTTTTTCATTAATAGTATGTATAGAATAATGAATATAGTTTTAACATTTTTATAATAACATCACAGTATATAGAAGATTCTGTATTTATTATTTTAGAATGGGAATAACAAATAAATAAGAAGTGGAAGAATAAAAGAACTTGAAAGAGGTGATGAAATATTTACCTCTTCTTCGGGTTCTTCCTTTTAATTTGATCAAAAGGGATCCTTAGGTTGGATTTATGACAAACGTAAGGCCTCTAGGATTAAGGGAGGATAGTTTATAGGATATTTGGTCAGGGTTTTGAGGAGCCAAATAGATTTTAAGGTGTTAATTTGAGACAAGGGGAAGTTCCCTTTTATAAGAGGGGTGAGGGGCACCTTAGGAAAAGATTGAAATATTATTTTACAATAAAATAATTTTCGGTTTCTAATGGAAAAAAAATAAATTATTTAAAGGATAAGGTGGGTATGGCTCTAAAACTCTCAACCAATATGTTTTATATAGGTTTGGGTCACTATATTAACCTTATCTTTTAGATTTATCTCTTAGTTAAATACTTTGACATTTACCATGTCGCTTTGTATTTTCATATTATATAGTAAGTAAACTTACTGTAAATTTCTAGGATAACCCCAAGTGGTTCATGAATGATAAAACTATCATTAAATAAGTATTTTTTCTGAAACATTGATTTTTAGGATTATTATATCATCCAATAATATTGTATTTGTTTTAAAAACTCATTTATGTCAATTTTCACATTATTTAATAATTGATTTTTTAAAAGTCCTAAAAGCTTTATTACATCTAAATAAATACATTTAATCAACCCTAAAATGTAATATTAACATAGAAAATTAGTTTAATTCATTAATAGTATCAAATTATATTTATTTGGATATTTATAATTTCAATTATTTTAATCTTTCATTAATATGGTAATTACTACATCATCATTGTGCCATAAATAAATTTAAATATTTAATGTATAAAAATTATAAATAAAATACCATAATGTTGGAAATATTTTTATATTATTAATTAATATTTATAGTTTAATTTATTTTGTGTTTAACCTTATAATAAAAATGGTTTAGTTATCAAACTTTGAATTTTAACTCTTTTAACTATTCTTTAAATAAAATAATAATAAATGTCTTAATCTAATAAAAGTGGACCAAAGTGGTTAATATTTATTCTTAAGATTGTTTTTGGTTTAATTATACTTATCCAATAGAATTATGACACGTGTTAATGTAATAATAATATCATTTTTACCCTTAATAACCCTATTTACTTTTAACTGTGGTAAATAAAAGTAAAAAGTTACTAATAAAAAAAATTATTTTCATCTTATTGAACCAAATTTTACTTACTTATATCAACCATGTCTCTAGATGTTTTGATATTCAACTCACAGAATTCGTAAAATTAAGTTTTATACAAATTTGGAAATGCTCATAGGAGGTGGGTAAAAGACGGTAAAAAGTTCGATAAAATTGTATTTATCTAAACTCATTATAAAATGACTCCAAGGAATTAAATTAAAATTATATAGGTATTATGTATCTATTTTGACCTAAAATACATTTAAATAAAATAAATTATTATTTAAAAAAAAATTTGTTTTAAACAATAACCCAATGTTTTTCACTATTCATCAAAAACTGAAAGTTTTCACAAAAATACCAAAAATTAACCCTAAGCTAATATAGATATTCCGAATCCAAAAATGATGTCCATTTTTAAAGATAAATTTTTTATAATTTCAAAAAGTGGGTATTACTATTCATAACGACTAGTTTGATCGGTCGCGGTGTGTTGGAATCTCAAAGTTGCGTAAAATGCAAGCTATTGCATTATTCAAAGGGAAACGTTTCGTAGAATCTTGGGGTGTTAAATTATTACCTAATTAAAATAATTTCATCCTCAAAATTTCTAGAATATTACTGCAAAAAAAGATGCGGGTGGTTCTTCATCATAAGTTCCTCGGGTTCCTACATTGCCTCTTGCATCTTATGGTTTCTCCATAGAACTTTTTACCATACGAGTCGTCCAGTTTCTCAGAACTTGTTCTCTAGTATAAAATTTTTTGACAGGCTCTTCACAATAAGGCAGATCTGGTTCTAGTTCAATGTCCTCATAGGTGAGTACATGCATTGGGTCATGCATGTATTTTCTCAACAGTGATACATGGAGCACATCGTGAACTTTGGAGAGACTTGGTGTCATTTCCAACTAGTAAGATACATGCCCAATTTTTTCTAGAATTACAAAAGGTCCAATGTACCTGGGACTTATTTTACCCTTCTTACCAAATCATATAACCCCTTCCATGGACATACCTTCAAGAAAACATGATCTCCTACGTGAAATTCCAAATCCTTCCTTCGGTTATCGACATAGCTCTGCTACCAACATTGTTCTGTTTTGATGTGGGTTTGGATAAACATCACCTTTTACATCGTTTCCTTAACATGTTCTGGGCCTACAAGTTTTCTTCCACCAAAATCATCTTAACATGTTGGTGTGTGACATCTCTTGCCATATAAAGCTTCATATGTTACCATATAAATACTTTAATGTAAGCTATTGGTATAAGAAAATTCTACCATAGGTAAATATTGATGCCACATACCTTGAAAGTCAAGTGAGAAAGATCTAAACATTTCTTCTAAGGTTTGAATAGATAGTTCTGATTGTCCATCCGGTTCAGGGTGGTAGGCAGTGCTCAAATAAAGTCCAGTTTCTAGGGCCTTCTAAATACTTTTCTAGAATCTTGATGTAAAATGCAGATCATGATCAGAAACAATCGATAGGGGTACTCCATGGAGTCTTAGAACTTCATTAATACATAGTCTTTCTAAATGTTCAAGTGGTAAATCTTCTCTTATAACAAGAAAATGTGCTGGCTTGGTAAGATGATCAATAATGTCCCATATTGAATTACTCCTTATAGGTGTCTTTGGTATCCCTATGACAAAGTCTATCATAATATTATCCCATTACCACTCAGGTATGGGAAGAGGTTTCATGACTTCTCCAGGTTGTTGCCCTCGAGATTTCACTTGTTGAAAAACCATACATTGTGACACAAAATCAGAAATCTCCCTCTTCGTGTTGTCCCACAAAAAATGTTTCTTCAAAAAATTATAAATCTTAGTGCTACCAAGGTGTATAGAAAAATTGGAGCTAAGAGCATCATCCAAAAATTCCCTTTTTGGACCAGGTATGTTAGGAACACAAAGTCTCTTCCCAAATTTCCAAATTCCATCTTCATTTATGAAGTCACTAAATCTCTAATTTTTCATAGATTTAATTTTCTTTTGAAACTCCTCATAATCATATTGAGAACATTTTATATTTTATAGTAAAGATGGTTTGGAAACCATTTGAAAAATTATTGATGTTTCACCTTCCATGATTATTCCCATATCCATTTTCACTATATCTATGAAAATAGGATCTCTTTCAATTCTCATCTTGTTCAAAACTCCATGATCCTTTATGCTCAAAGCATCTTCCACATTATTTTCATTCCTCGGGTGGTAGTGTATTGTGAAATAATAATCCTTGAGTAGTTCAAGCCATATAATTTGCCTCATGTTGAGTTCTTTCTGTGAGAAAATATACTTAAAACAATTTTGATCGGTATATATCTCACATTTTTAACCATAGAGATAATGTCTCTATATATTTAGAGGGAAGATTACATATTCTAACTAAAGATCATCAATATGATATTTTTTCTCATGGATTTTTAACTATAGTGATGCATAGGAAATAACTCTATCATTATACTTAAGGACACAACCAAGTCTTTTCATTGAAGCATCACTATACATAACAAACTCATCATCCCCCGATGGTAGAGTCATGATAGGAGCATTGAATAATCTTCTCTTCAGTTCTTAAAAACATTCTTAAAACTCTTTTGTCCAAATAAATTTAACCCATTTACGTGTGATATTTGTTAATGGGTTAGAAAACTGGGAAAATTTCTGGAGGAAACGTCGATAATAATCTGCTAAACCAATAAAACTGGGTACCTTAGTTATACTTGTCAGTCCTGGCCATTCTTGGATTTCATTGGTCTTTGAAGGATCAACAAATATTCCATCCTTAGAGACAATATGGCCAAGAAAAGAAATCCCCTGTAGCTATAATTTACACTTTCTAAATTTTCCATATAATTAATTTCTTCTAAGAGACTTTAGAATAATGCACAAGTGATTTTCACGATCTTCGTATCTTTTGGAGTATACCAAGATATCATAAGTAAACACCACTAAAAAGTCATCAAGATATTCATTGAAAACTCTATTCATTAGATCGATGAGGACAGGGGGTTCATTAGTCAATCCAAAAGTCATTTCTATAAACTCTTAATGCCCATACCTGGTATGAAATGTTATTTTTGGAATGTCTTCCTTTTCCACAAACAACTGATGATATCTATATCGAAGATCAATCATTGAAAAATATTGAGCTCCATGAAGTTGGTCGAATAAATCATCAATGTGGGGTAGGGGATACTTGTTCATTATTGTTATAACATTGATCTCCCTATAGTCAATGCACAACCTCATATATCTATTTTTCCTCTTAACAAAAAGAACAGGGGCTCCCCATGGAGAAACACTAGGGAGAATAAATCCCTTATTACTCAATTCCTCTAGTTGTTTATTTAGTTCCTCTAATTCTATAGTGTCCATTCTATAATGGGTATTTGATATGGGCCTTGAACCAGGAATTAAATCAATGGAATACTCAATTTCTCATTCTAGAGGATTTCCAGGTAAATCTTCTAGAAACACATCAACATATTCTTGCACAATAGGTACGTCCTATATTTGAACAATCCTTTCCTCACCCACAGTTATTTCATTATCTTTCTCCCTAATAATTTAATTTAGTTAAGCTACTGGGGGTGGATCTAGATAAGAATTAGGTGGTGATGTTTCTGCTCTAATGATTAGGTTCTCCTTATAATCATCGAGAATGGTAACCTCCTTCTTATTACAATAAAGTTTCACATCATGGTCTGAAATCCAATCCATACCAAGGATTATATCAAATTAAATCATGGGTATGATGATGAGATCAATTGATAAAGAACATTTATATGCCCTAATGGGAATTGATTCACAAAATATTGTTGTAATGATAATTCCTTTAGGTGTTTTGACTGGAAACTCCCTTATTAAGTAAAATTTAAAATATCTTATTTTCTTAGCAAACTGGGAAGATATGAAACAATGCGATGATCTAGAATAAAATAATGCATTGGATAAACATAAAGAAACCATTAAATTACCTTCCACCACCTCTTTCAGAGCATCAACCTTAGCAGTAGTTATCGCATAATCTTGGCCTTGATCCCTTGTCCTTTTCTGAGGTATGTTTCCTTGACACTTAGGAAATTCACTTGCATAATTCCCCTTTTCTATACAATTGTAGTATTAAACATTGACAACCTCTTTCATCCCTTTGCAATCATGAGCTTGGTGGCCTTTTTTACCACACTTATAACAGACTTCCATTTCATTCAGGAAGTATTGAGGTTTTTCTTCCCATATTTACTGTAGGATGGATATTAAAATTTTCCCTTCTTCCCCTTATTTCTATTTCTAGAGTGTTCAATAGATCTCTTATTCTTTTCCTTTGCTTTAAAGTTGTAAGACTAAGAGATATACTTTTCTCTCTTCATAGAGCATGAGACAATATCTTCGTATGACAAGAAAGATTGTGAGACTAATGCTCTCCAGAGAAATGGTTTTAACCCATCAAATAATTGATCAATCATACTCATTGGGTTACGTATATAATTTTCTACATGACTTTCTAAAATTGTAATGTTATCCTCACAATTTACGACATTCTCATCCTTATTTTTCACCAAACTCAGAAATTTCCTTTCTATATCCCCTCAATGGTCACGAGGAATTTTTTTTGAAGAAAAGCTCTTTAAACTCCATCCATTCCATATTTAATACTTCATCATCTTCCATTGTGTTTTGAATCAATGACCACCATTGATCTGCATCTCCCGTGAAGCGATAAACGGACATGAGAAGTTTTTCCCTTTCACTACTTCCCAAAGAGTGAGATATTTTATATAAGGAATTTATCTATCTCTCAGATACTAATGGATTTTTACTTAGAATTAATGTTGGTTTTTATTTCCTCATGAAGCGGTCTATCATTGACCCTTCACATTGTAGACCAGGGTGCTCCATATAGGTACGATTATTATTCAGAACCTGAGTGAGTTGCCCCAGTATGGTTATAAGATGATCAACACCAGTTACTTCACTAGATCAACTATAATTATCTTGAGTAGGAGGGAAATCTCTACATGGATTAAATGCATTGATACAATTTCCATTCCTTCCACTAGGCGCCATTTCTAAACAATGGCATACAATAGATTAGTTTATGAATCACAATACATAATTCCAAACTTATAAAATAGTTAACATAAATTAAAAAGTTTATAAGTATAATACTTAATTATAAAAGTGTTTTCTTTGAGGATGTATATACTCATAAATCCATCATAGTGGTTTTTAAAGAAAATGAGAATTATCTTAAGCATATCCCTTGGGAGTATCGTAATCAAGAGTACATGAAGGCCCATTGTCGTGTACCAGTTCCCCGTCGAGTCTAGCTCAAAGCAGTGTTTTCAGGTTTCACCCCTAGGTACATCTATGCTAGTTCTGACTCTACCTGATCATATCCATATAGGGATCTATTGCTTGAAAAACTCACAAAATATCTACAGTACCAAAATTCTAGGATGTTTTACTATACTAATCCTCAAAGTCTATCTTTGGGTAATGTGCTCTAATCCAAGATTATATAAATCTAGTTTCCAAAGTTTTTACTAAACTTCCTCTGATACCAACTGTAATGACTAGACCCTATATACCCAGATTCAGTGCATTATTACATAACATTGTCATGATCACAAAATATCAAGTCTTGAAATACCTATTAGTTTAGTACCCTTTAAAATACTAGATACACTCAGAAGTTTTACATTACATTATAAAATGAAAAACTACAAAAACATAGCATCTATAGGCCCAACTCATATCCCATAGAATATCCCTTCAGGTCATTTGTAATATACTTCTTCACATCTTGGAAAAATGAAACATAAAATGGGGTGAGCTCAGATTCTCAGAAAGGATAACAATAGAGCGGAAACGTTCATAAATAAGCATAAAAATTTAAGGAAATGTATAAGACTAAAACAAAATCCTTTTAAAATTTAAATTCAGAATAATATGGAAAAGAAAAAATCAAATAATTCCATTTACTTATTCACATGGATATTCTACTAGTCTAATAATCACATGCAATATCAATAGCCACTTTCATAATGATGGAATGCATAATGTCAAACTTCATAAGCACATAGTCAAGCCCTTATGTCAAGACTACAAAATAAGATTTTTTCAAGGCCTTGTGATAAGAAAATATCTTGTCTTATCAGACATACCAATGCATTGAGGGGCTATAGTAGGCTCCACCCATCACTTACTAAGTCCAATGAATTCCTCATATGAAAAGGTTCAAACATAACATAAACATTCGTATTAAAACTGGCATACAAAATTTCAATACATTCTCCATAAACCATGAATGGTGTGAAAATAAAACATCCATAGTAAAAAATATCACAAAAAAATAAATAAAATATGGATGTTTTGTATCATAATAAATCAACTTCAATTAAGCTTAAAATCAATCAAAGGATATTGACATAGATGAAATCAAAACATTTTTTTAGAGAAATATATCTTTCCATTTTGAAATCATTTAAAAGTTATATAATTAAAAAATAAAACATTTATTTTAAAAATATTCTTATAAGATTGTATGGGAAGCTGAAATGATGTTATAATGGAAGAAAATAGCCGCACCCTCTGTATGTGTTAAAAAACATTCTTACCTTATTTTTTTTCGAAAAGGTCATAAGATACCTTGTTTGGAAAATGAAGGAAAGATTCCTTTCAAACCATTTTATAAAAACTCAAAAACGGTATAAATTAATTCAACCCATAGTCTAGTAAATAGTGAAATTTTTTTGGAATGCATTTTTATGAAACATGGATGTGGATGACAAAGAGGTCCCAATAGATACTTAGGTAAAAACAACCTCAGATAATAAAGAGATTGTAAAATTAACCCTTACCTTGTTATTTTTATTGGTAGATGGTATGTTATCCTAATTTATACTAGTTAAATCATTATTATTAAATTATACATGAACTATATACAGAAATATGATATCATATATGAACTTCTTATATTTCTTTGTCAATGATATTTTAGTAGTATCATCATTTCGGGGGTTAATTGATTCATTTTTCTTTATACGATTTGTTACATTGGTAATTTTTTATGGATACAATGTATATTATTCATATTTAGAATTATATTAATTCTTTAAAAATTATTCTTAATCATCAAATGATTATTATTCTTGAATGGATGCGATGGGGAATGAATCTCATCTTGTTCACGGAGACGGTAATCCGTACGTACCTATGAGCGATAATATCATTATTTTGATATTAAAATCATATTTAATTTGATGTAATATCAAATATACAGAATCATTATCATGTTATCTTTATTATTCTTATCATTTATAGTCATTATTATACCCATCCAAATGATGAAGTTTTTTAATAACAAACTACCCCACGATGTGGAGACGATAATCCATACGTACCCACATATGGTGACTTTGTAATTTATAGGATGGATAGAATAATGAATATAGTTGTACCATTTTAATAATAAAAACAAAGTATATAGAAGATACTAGATTTATTATTTTAGAATGGAAACAACAAATAAAGAGGAAGTGGAAGTATAAAATAACTTGAAAGGGATGATGAAATATTTACCTCTTCTTCGGGTTCTTCCTTTTGATTTGATCAAAAGGGATCCATATGTTGGATTTATGACTAATGGAAGGCCTCTAAGATTAATGGAGGATAGTATAGAGGATATTTGGGTAGGGTTTGGCTGATCCAAATGGACATTAAGGTGTTAATTTGAGAGAAGGGGAAGTTCCCTTTTATAAGAGGGGTGAGGGGCACCTTAGGAAAAGATTGAAATATTATTTTATAATAAAATCATTTTCGGTTTATAATGGAAAAAAATAAATTATTTAAAGGATAATGTGGGTATGGGTCTAAAACTGTCAACCAATAGGTTTTAGATAGGTTTAGGTCACTATATTAACCTTATCTTTTAGATTTAACTCTTAGTTAAATACTTTGACATTTTCCATGTCTCTTTGTATTTTCATATTATATGGTAAATAAACATACTATAAACTTCCAATAAAACCTCAAGTGGTTCCAGAATGATAAAAATATTATTATATAAGTATTTATTCTGAAAATAAATTTTTAGGATTATTATATATCCAATAATATTGTATTTTTTTTGAAATCATTTATGTCAATTTTCACATTATTTAACAATTGATTTTTTAAAGTCCTAACAACTTTATTACATCTAAATAAGTACATTTAATCAACCCAAAAATTTCAAATTAACATATAAAATTAGTGCAATTCATTAAAATTCTCAAATTAGATTTATTTGGATATTTATCATTTCAATTATTTTAGTCTTTCATTAATATGGTAATTACTGCATCATCATTGTGCCATAAATAAAATTTATTTATTTAATGTCTAAAAATTATAAATAAAATAAAATCATGTAGGAAACCATTTTATATTATTAATTAATATTTATAGTCGAATTTATTTTGTTTTTAACCTCATATTAAAAATGGTTTACTTATTATACTTTGAATTTTAACTCTTTTAACTCTTCTTTTAATAAGATAATAATAAATGTCCAAATATAATCAAAGTGGACCAAAAAGGTTCATATTTTATTCCTAATCTTTTTTTTGTCTAATTATACTTATCCAATAGAATTAAGACATGTGTTAGGGTAATAATAATATCATTTTTACCCTTAATAACCCTATTTACTTTTAACTGTGGTAAATAAAAGTAAAAAGTTACTAATCACCAAAAATTATTTTCATCTTATTAAACCAAATTTTACTTACTGATATCAAACATGTCTCTTAGAGTTTTTATATTCAACTCACAGAAGCAGTAAAACTAAGTTTCATACAAATTTGGAAATTCTCATAGGAGGTGGGTAAAAAACGGCAAAAAGTTTGATAAAATTTAATATATCTAAACTCATTATAAAATGACTCTAATAAATTACATTGAAATTATATAAGTATTATTTATCTATTTTGACATAAAATAAATTTAAATAAAATAAATAATTATATAAATAACATGACGGTTTTAAACAATAACTTAGTGTTTTTCACTATTCATCAAAAATTGAATGTTTTCAGAAAAATATCAAAAATTCACCCTAAGCTAATTTAGATCTTCCGAATCAAAAATTGAAGTCCATTTTGAAATATAAAATTTATAAAATCTCAAAAAGTGGGTATTACTATTCATCATGGCTTGTTTGATTGGCCACAGTGTGTTAGAATCTCAAAGTTGTGTAAAATGCAAGCTATTGTATTATTCAATGGGAAACACACTGTATAAGATTGGGTTGTTACACATTTCACACCCCCACCACTATTTGGTATCCTAAAGTATATGGAGAGACGCACTTGAGGTCTAGTAACAAACCCTTTTCAGCCTCGTGAGAGAGTTCCAGATTAGGGGACGTTACAAAGTGGTATCAAAGGATCCTGTTTTCTTTTCTTATACTTTATAATTTTGGAATGGTATAATGGAGATTATGATATTTTGGGACTTGGTAATGTTCTTGTGCATGGGAGTGACATACCCCTTTATGGGGGGAAATCTGATTTCACAAGGATGGGAATGCTATTTGTGTTGTGTTCTTGTTATAGTTAATGTTATTTCACCTGGAGAGATTCACATGTTATTTGAGGTTATTTTTTTTCTAATCATACTGTTTCTATATATTTATACTCTTGGACAGTATGGAATGTGATGAGAAGGCATGTATCATAATAGGAACATAGGGATATATTTACCTGCATTTTTCATGATAAGGAATTGTTTATATATTTTTTGCATTTGATATATACATTTGCCGATACAGATGTGTCCTGGGATGTTTGTTTGATTGGATAAATAAAATCAGTTTTCATGTTATGATAAAATACACGTAATCCATGTCTAGAGAGACCAAGAGTTAGTGGATCTCTATTTTAGTCACGTGTTGGGTTGTCCTGCTATCTAGAAAGCTTTCTATGGTGGGTGTTTATCTTAAAGTGAAAATTCCTCCTCGTCTTCTTCTAATAGAGAACTAGGAGAGTGGAAATCAGAAGAATATTAATAAAGCTTAACCAGAGTTTTCTATTGTTTCCTAGAAGAAGATGTATGTTTAGCTTTTCTATAACTTCTTAAGGGTCATGCGATCTTTGGAAAGGGAGACTGTTCATACTGTTCCTTAGATGTATGAGCTAAAAAGAGTGTTTCAACTATATAAACCACCCATATTTTCTTTGGAAGGGGGACCCTAGGATGAAAAGTTCTAGAATGAGTTAGTCCAAAAAAATTTCAAGCTTATCAAGACACCTTTAGAAAAGATGGCTAATCATTACGTGTATATTATTCGTGGACCAGCCAAGTTTTGGTTATATATTTTGGAGGATTCTAGGTAGTAAAATGAGATATCTTTGAAGGAATTAAATATGTGGTTCCCAATTAATTTCAATAATGAAACATTGAGGGATGAAAAATATTGTGAGTTCATGCATCATACATAAGTTAGGTTTTCATTACTAGACTATGTAGGATGTTTTACTGACCTAAAATGATTTGGAATACCCTCAGAAAATTAGGATATATCCATGGTGAGACATTTCACGGATGGTATTCATTATGAGTTTATGTTATAGGTAATTGTTTTCTATTGAAGAAATTTTGAATATGTTATGAATAAAGCACTCATAACAGAAGGGAATCTGAGAGATGCATTGGGAATTGGACAAAATTTTTTAGCCAAGTGATTTGGGAGTTCTTCTTCGAGTGGTAAGAATCATCGTTATGACAATATTTTCTGAATTCATATTGGGAAGAGAAGTCTGGATAGTGAAAAAATATATCAAGATCATGTTCCATTCTAATGCTATCAGTGTGGCATGTTTGGTAACAAGCACCCATAACATCCGTACCGCATAGTTGATTGTTGTATATGAGAAAGGATGGGATAAATTTAGAGGTTATGTGTGAACATTATTTAGAAGTCATATGGAAGTGAATTTGGATAGGCACCCAATTCTAGAAGGGGATGAACTAATCCTAAGCAAGCTGGTAGCTATATTTCCATAGGTTGTTTAGGCCGGGGCATGAGACATGATACCCTTGTTCATGAGTTACAATACCAATAAAGGTAAAATTCTCAGGGTAGTCATATTGGAACCCAGGGTAGAGGGACAAGTTAGCTGCACAATATGTATACTACTCTGGAAATAATGGATGTTGTACCGTCTACCATCAGAGGTATAATTCTAATATTATCAACATTATCTTTTTCTTTGTTTGATACATGAGAATCACAATCCTTTCTATATTTTATTTTTAATAAAGGTTTGGTCTAGGAAGTGGAATTATTAGATGGTATTTTAACCATTGGAACACCATTGGGAGTGAGATCAGAAAATATCAAATGTTTCATGGAATGTTCTCTATAGATTGGTGGTTACCATTACTTTTGGGAACCGTTAATTTTGGAAATGATAGGTTTTGACTTGAATAATTATATGGATTTGTTAGTTATATACTAGGATCATATAAACTATTATGGGAGGAGATTTGACTTCTTATCTCTATAAGGAAGAAACTATTCTGACTAGGGTTAGTGGGATCTTTAGGCTAGTCATGTGGGACCAATTCAGTGAGGATTGGATTGTCCCTTGTCTTAGATAACTGAAATCTCTCTGGAAAATGGATGAATAAATCATGATTATTTTCTTATAGTTGTATATTGTTTTATGGATTTATTTCTGGATGAGTTCTATATCTTACCTCTTGAGTGAGAGATTGAGTCCATGATTGAATTGGTGCCATGATAAGTTCCATTTTACATCCTACCTTACAGAATGAAACTAACATTACTTCAAGAGTTTAAAGTTTAGTTGTAATATATAGAATCTAATGAATTTATATTACCTAGTATATATTCATAGGGTTATCCAATTCTCTTTTTAAAAGGATGATGGATCTCTACTCTTATGTGATGATTATCGGAGGTTGAACTAGATGAAGGTCAAGAAATGATATCCTCTTACATAGATTATTAATTTTTATGATAATTTAAGAGGTGATAATATCTTTTCCAAGATTGAATAGAGATTAGGATATCATCAGTTAAGGGTGAGACTATCAAATATACCTCATACTACTTTTAGGAGAAGGTATGGCTTGTATGAATTCATATTGATGCTGTTTGGGTTGACTAATACGCCTACGATATTCATGTAATTAATGAATAGGGTGTTTAAACCATTTCAAGATCCATTTATTGTGGTTTTAATCGATGATATATTAGTGTAATCCCAATTAGTAGATTATCATGCCAAAAATTTTGACATCATCCCGGGTACATTGAAAAAGAATATACTCTATTCCAAGATATCAAAATACAGTTTTAGGATTAATGAAGTGGAAATCATGGGCCATGTCATCTAAGAGGTAGGAGTGTAATTAGAACCAAGGAATGTTTCATCTATGATATCTTGAGAAAAGACCAACAATTTCATCAAAAGTCAGATTTTTTTTGGGTTTAGAAGGTTATTACTCTAGTTTTATCCAAGATTTCTCTCGTTT
This sequence comes from Viscum album, assembly GCA_963277665.1. Lineage (NCBI taxonomy): Eukaryota > Viridiplantae > Streptophyta > Magnoliopsida > Santalales > Viscaceae > Viscum > Viscum album. Next base: position 1,591,008,738 of record OY728148.1, read on the forward strand.
GGTAGCACCAATGTCTGGGCTGAATAATAAAGGAATGATGTATGTTTGGTTTGATGTTTGTGAGAGATATTTTCAGGATTTGAAAGGTAGGATGACTTCATCACCAATCCTCACATTACCTGTAACGAGTAAAACATATACCATGTATAATGACGCATCCATATTTGTACTCGAAGTAGTTTTAATGTTGGAGGATCATGTGGTTACTTATGGATCCAGGAAGATGAGACTGCAAGAGAGGAATTAACCAACTCATGATCTGGAGTTAGTGTTAGTGGTACATTCCCTAATATTTTTGAGACACTATCTCATGTGTGAGTGGTTTGTGGTATAAACTAATCATAAGATCCTCTAGTACATGTTTTCTCAGTGAGACATAAACCATCAGTAGAGGATGTTGGTGGAGTATCTACAGTCTTTAGACATCGAATTGCCTTATACACCAGGACAGGGAAATGTCAATGCCAAAAAGTTGAGATGAAATTAATAGATAGAGGATGTATGAGAGTCTTATGACGAGTGGTGGATAATTTACCTCTTTGTAGACTTTTATCTGGATATTCAAGAATCTCATAGGTGAGTAGCCCTGACTTCAACATCTGTCATACCCATAATTTTGGAGTGGATTAAGACTGAGAAGTTGAATGATCCAGAGGTCTCAATTCTAAGAGAAAAATTACATTACGAGTAGAAACTATCTAAATGGACACTTGGTATTTAAAATTCTCTTCTTTTATGGGTTTTATTATGGGTTCCTACAAGCTTTCATAATGAGATGATGAGGGAGTTTCATGCTTGTAAATGGGAGGTGAATCTTGGTTTACAAACTTATATCATCATATTTATAGATTGAATTGGTTGTCATGAATGAAGAAAGTGGTAGAAATATTCATGTCTAGATTATTAACTTATTAGCAGGTGAACTCCATGTATCAGAGTCATGTTAGGATTTTGTATCCTTTACCCATTCTAGAGTGGAAATTGGATGATGTCATTATGGATATTTTGATAGGGCCACCAAGGATGAACCATAATAATGATGTTGTTTGGGTTGTTGTGAATATACTTACTACATTATACAACTTTTTACCTATTATTTAACACCCCAAGATTTCATATTACGTTATCTCATTAAAGTAATTCAATAGCTTGCGCTACCCACAACACTGAGTTCGAGCACATAACAACTTACAACACTAACCATTCAAAAAGAAGTTATCAGAAGTATTAACTGAAATTTGAATCTTATATACTCTATATAACTTTAACATTCATATTATGTGTTTCTTAGCCATAGTATAAGAAAAAATTTATTTTTTTCAGATAAAATCAGTATTTTTCAAAAAATTCAATTTTACCGCCTTTTAATGGAGAACCTATGTTAAAACAAATATATGATACTTTTATATATTAAATTAAGTTAAATTAAAATCTTCTTTAGAATAGATACATAAAAATTTAGTTTGGATAAATTTTTGGTACTTTTCAGATAACTTTCATATTTTGATGAATATTGAAAAATACTATGTTTTAATTGAAAACAACTTTTTTAATCAGAATAATTTATAGTGTTCAATTATACATATAAATGGGTTGGAATTATAATTAGATTATATTTTTTACCATTTAATCCAATTTTGGTCATAGTAATTAATTTCACTTTGAAATTATATATAAACTTGTGTCAATCTTTTCATAGTTATTGTTTCTTAAAAACACGCTATTTGTTTTGAAAATGGGAATTAATTTTAAATTAATTAAAAAACATCTATGTTATAAATTTGGTAAAATAGACATCATTTTTGAATTTGGACTATCAAATATATCCTTTTCTGAATTTTTGGTATTTTTCTGAAAAACATCATATTTTGATGAATAGTAAAACCACTTAGTTGAAGTTATAAACCGCCTTTTTCATTTAAATGAAATTTTATAGCATCTATGAATTGAATTTAAAAAATCCGACATATATGGTTGTTATTAGTAAGTAAAATTTTCTTCAATAAGATAAAAATAATTTTTGTTGAACTCTATGTTTTTACTTTTATTTACCGCGGTTAAATGTAAATAAGGTAATTTAAGGTAAAAATAATATTATAATAATACCAAATTACCTTAACACATGTCCTAACCTTATTTTAGGAGTCATGGTCGACCATGGGAATCCTTGGGTTGATTTTGGGACCCCATGAAGCCACTTAATAGTGATAATGACACATTATTTTATTTAACATAATGTAAAGTCAAAAATGACATTAACAGATATATTATAGTATATAAATTTTTTACATTGGGTTATATAAGTCATATTTTAAATTATAAATATTAATTAGATAGATAAAGATATTTCAAAATTATGTTATTTTTTTATAATTTTTAGACATCAAATAAATTTAATTATTTATGACACAATAATGTTGCAGTATTCACCTCATTAACAAATGATTTAAATAAATAAGATTATTAATATTAAAAAAAATATCCAAAAACTGTTCAATTATTTTTGGATGATTTTATTTCTAAAATTAGTCATCTTATCTTCTAATTTAATGAGTTTTGGACCTTTTGAAACCGAAGATAAGTTTATAACAAAATAACATTTTCAAACTTTCCAAAAGAACCCCTCCTTTGCCTTATAAAAGGACACCACTTCTAACTCATTCTTCACACCTCTCAAGCCACTTGGCTCATCCAAACCCTAACCAAATAAGCTCTCATGATCCCTCTCTTCCAATTAAAAGCCTTACCTTAGGTATAAGTCACTTCAAGAATTCTGTTTGGTTCAAACCAAAAGGAGTTACCCATATTAAAGGAAGAATAAGGAACATACAAGACAAGTCAGACTTGAGGTAATGGGTTTCTTATCTCACTTTTTATTCCATGATATTTATATTGTTCGCAACTTATTTATTTCAAGTGGGGTATTGTGTACTACCATTTGATAAATATTATCATGATTCTCTTTATATTCGTGGTATTCTATGAATGATTTGGTGGTTATTAACTTTTGGTCATACGACTTGATTGATTACAATGTGGTAAGGGGATTTCATCTTACTTTTTATTCCCATGAGATTCATATTGTATTGCCACTATTTCCTTTTGTGTGATGTATGTACTAGCCATGATTGTATTCCTTGTGTAATATAATTTAATCTCTGGGTATTTATAGCTTCATTGAATAAAAATTCTTTCAGGGTGTGTTTGTTTTGTGAGTTACCAAATCAGTAAGGGTTAATTCTACAATATCATCATTATCCAAGGTTGTTTATACATAATTATCTACTGGGACCTCTTTATCATAAACATCCATTTTTTCTTAAAAATGTATTTTAAAACATTTTTACTATTTAACAGACAATGGGTTAAAGTCATTTATTCCCTTACTTGATCTTATATGTTTTTGAAAGGAAACTTTATCTCATTTTCTAAATGAGGTACTTTATGAATTTTTCAACAAAATTATAGTAAGAATGTTTTTTTACTTATACCACGGGTGCAAGTATTTCTCACAATTATAACATCATCAAGGCTTCCCTTACAAGATTATAAAAATATTTTCAAAATATATATTTTCATTATAATTATGTGACTCTTAAATGATTTCAAAATAGAAAGAGATATTTCTCTCAAATAGTTTTGATTTCATCTATATCAACATCCTTGGATATATTTTACACTTGTTTGAAGTTTATTTATTATGATAAAAATATTCAATATTTTATTTATGGTTTTGTGATATTTTTGACTGTGGATGATTTATTTTTATACCATTCATGGTTTGTGGTTAAAGTGTTGACATTTCGTATACTAGTTTTCATACACATGTGTATGTTATATTTCAACCTCTTCTTAAGATGAATGTGTTGTACTAGTATGTTCCGTGTTGTGGATCGGAAAAAGTAAGCCCTCCGGGTTGGGGTCCATTTATAGCAGACCCTTTGGGTTGGAGTCTAGTTACAGAGACCCTCTGGGTTGGAGTCCTGTTATAGAGGCTCTCCGGGATGGATTCCGGTTAGAGAGGCTCTCTGGGCTGGAGTCTGATTACATAGGCTCTCGAGGTTGGAGTCTGGTTACAGAGGCTCCCCAGGTTAGAGTTCGGTTGAAGAGGCTCTTTGGGTTGGGTTCCGGTTACAATTAGCCCCTAGGTCCTCGCATGAGGCCTTGACACAGAAATTAAAGTAAAAAATTATTCATTCCATCATTATGAAAGTGGCTATTGATATTGCATGTGATTATTCGACTAGTAGAATATCCTTGTGAAAAATTAAATGACATTATATGATTTTATATTTTCCATATTATTCTGCATTTAAACATTAATAGGATTTTGTTTTTGTCTTATACATTGCTTTAAAGGTTTATGCTTATTTATGAAAGTTTACGCTATATTGTTATCCTTATAGAGCATCTGATCTCACCCATTTATATGTTTTATTTTTCCCAAGATTGAAGAAGTATTTTATGGTTGACCTGCAGGGATAGGATAAGGGATATGAATGTTTTTAAAAGGGGACAATGTTGTTGTTGTTGTTAGTCATTTCATAATGTAATGTAACATTCAGGTATGTAATCTATTTTCCAAAACTGCTAAACTAATCAGTTCTTCGAGACTTGATTCCTTGTAATCATGCTAATGTATTAAAATAATGCACAGACTTTGAGACTCTGACGTCGGGGCGTTACGGTTGGTATCAGAGGAAGTTTAACAATAACCTTGTAAATAGATTTAGATAAACTTGGATTAGAGAACATCACCCTAAGATAGACTCTAAGGATTAATATAGAAGAATTTCCTAGAATTTTGGAACTATAGAGATTTTGTGAGTTTTCCAAGAAATACATCCTTGTCTGGATACGAGTAGGTAGAGGAGGCTCTGAAACAGATGTACCTAGGGGTAAAACCCAAAACACCACTTTGAGCTAGACTCGAACGGGAAGTGGTACACGACAACAGACATTGCTGCACTCTAGGTTATGAAACTCCCAGGGGATATTTTTAGGATAATTCCCATTTTCATTACAAGACATTATGAAGGATTTAGGAGTAACTACTTCCTTAAAGAAAACATTTTTATGATTATGGTTTATATCCATAAACTGATCAATTTACATTAGGTATTATAAAATATTGTAATTATGAATTTTTATTCAAAAACTGACCTAGTGTATTTCATTTTTTAGAAATGGAACCTAGTAGAAGGAATGAGAATTCCAGCAATACGCATGATCGAATGATTAAGAAGGATCATATCTTTCATGGTATTAATCCAACATTTAAAAGGGAAATAGTCTCTCATATATTCTCATCATATGAATAAATAGTATCTTGTGTTAATAAGATATGTATAGAATTGCATGAGATCTATAGATTTGAAGGGAAGCAAGAGAAGAAAATGATGGAAGAAAGAAAGAAGTATAAAGAGAAGAGGGGAAAGAGGGATTTTCCTATATGTGATAATTGTAGAAATAATCACCTTGGTAAAATCTTGAAGGGAATGAGAGTTTGTTATAAGTGTGGAGAAAAAGGACACCAATTACATGATTTCAAGTGTAATAAAAAGGTTTGAAATGTACAATGCTTCATCTGCAAAGAGTTATAACACTATGAAAATCAATGTCCAAATCATCATAGTATACCACAAATGATGTTGTTGGATAATAATAAAGTTATGATATTACCACAGATAAAGATTACTGACTATTTTTCTTGTGTTTATGTTAAATAATTATGTCATTTTAGTATTGTATCAATGATGTACTGGTTATAATAATAATGGAGTATATAAGGATTGTACTGAAGTACTATTTCATTAAGGACTTGAGATTCTGTGGAACTAAGAAAAACGACTCAATAAGAGGTTTATGTTTTTTGGAAAATATATGGTTGAAGGAAAGGTAAACCATAATAAGGTCTTGGTACTAAGATAGTGATTTTGGAATAAAAGATGGTTGATTTGGATAAATAATATTGGATATTCTTGACTACCTTGGAACTGATTAATGGTTTGATTATTCCATCATTGTTGGAATATTAAAAAAAGGATATAAAGAATATATCTAGTATTCTATAAGTAATAAGAGAGCATTAATGTAATAAAATAAGGTTTTATGGTAATTTAGGGTGTTATCATGTTTTAAAAAAATAATGATCAAGGTATTCATATGTTATTACGTGGCAGAAGAGATCTTCATTTTGTTTACCTTCCTTATAAAATTTGGACTGTGTGTCTGGACATGAGTATTTTGGATATCTTTAAAAGTGGTATGGACTATGTTTAACTTTGGATAGTATTTATTAGGATTATTTTTAAAATATTATAATACTATAGTTTTAGAAAATGGACAACCAGCAGGTCGGGCGATAACCCGTCGCGTCAGACAAAGCTGCAGGAATCGAACCCACAACCAAAGTGTGACAAGGATTTATGAACTACCACTAGCCTATAGAAATTCCCTGGGTATTATAAACTAGTTTTCTTCATGGTATATATCTGGAACCTTATAATATGAGGATAAATATAATATTTTTGAGTTTTATTATATTTTGGAGTGAAAGATGAGTTTTTGGTAGAAATTAGATAAAGGGTGGAACTCTAATTATCAAGTATATATACATATATATATATATATTATTATATGAATAAACTAATTCCTAAACTTTAGGTAAGGTACATTAAAACAAAAAATGAGTTCTCCTAATATCTTAGGTTTTGTTGATCCGATGATATTCTAAATCATCTTTGATTGATGCCTTTGAGGCCCTAAATTTTACACTTGTTTGTGATTGATGACCTCAATAAATCCCAAAAAATATTTACATTTTTTCTTCAATTGTGTGTCTCTAATTTCCACCAATGCTCTTCAAATCAATATCATAATTTTGCTGTGAATTAATTATCTCCCTTTCCCTCTTATTAAGACTAAATTTTACTAAACCAATTTTCAATGTGGGTTTTCCACAAAGGTAATTTTCTATTTTTAAACATTTATTTTTAAAGAAAAATTTCAAATTGAGAGAATGAAATTTAGTGAATCAGGGTAGAATGTAACCCCCCAAGATTTCATAGTATGTTATCTAATTAATGAAATCCAATAGCTTGTGCTATACACAACACCGAGTTTGAGTTCACCACAACTTACCACACTAACTGTTCAAAAAGTGGTTATGAGTAGTATTAATTGAATTTTGAATCTTATATACTGTATACAATCTTAACATTCATATTATGTGTTTTTTAGACATAATATAAGAAGAAATTCATTTTTTTTCATATAAAAGAACTATTTTTCAAAAAATGAAATTTCACCGCCTTTTAATGGAGAACCTTTTTTAAAACCAATATTTGAAACTTTTTTATATTCAGTTTAAAAAAATTAATTTTTTCTTTAGATTCAGGACATAAAAGTTTTGCTCGGATAAATTTTTGGTACTTTTCTGATAACTTTTATATTTTGATGAATAATGAAAAATACTATGTTTTAATTTAAAACAACCTTTTTAATCAGTATAATTTATAGTGTTTAATCATACATTTGTATGGTTTGGAAGTATAATTAGATTATATTTTTACCATTTAATCCAATTTTGTTCATTGGAATTAATTTCACTTTGAAATTATACAAAAACAAGTGTCAATATTTTGATAGCTATTGTTTCTTAAAAACATGCTATTTGTTTTTACAATGAGAATTAATTTTAAATTAATTAATGAACTTTTATATTTTAAATTTGGTAAAATAGACATAATTTTTTAATTTGGAATATCAAATATAGCTTAGGCTTATTTTTTGGTATTTTTGTGAAAAACTTCAATTTTTGATAAATAGTAAAACAACTTAGTAGTACTTAAAAACTAACTTTTTCATTTAAATGGAATTTTAAAGCTTCTGTGAATTGAATTTCAAAAATTCGGCAAGCATGGTTGTTTTTAGTAAGTAAAATATGGTTCAATATGATAAAAATAATTTTTGGTGAATAGAATGTTTTGACTTTTATTTACCACGGTTAATGGTAAAAAGGGTAATTTAATGTAAAAACAATATTATAATAATACAAAATTATATTAACACTTGTTATAACATTATTTTATGAGTCATGGACAACCATAGGAATCCTTGTATCGATTTTGGGACCCCATGGAGCTACTTAAGAGTGGTAATGACACTTTATTTTAATTAACTTAAAGTAAAGACAAAAGAGACATTAACAAATATCTTATAGTATGTCAATTTTTACATGGGGTTATATAAGTCATATTTTCAACTATAAAAAATAATTGGAAATCTATAAAAATTTCCTACATTATGGTATTTTTTTATAATTTTTAGACATCAAATTAATTAAAATATTTATGACACAATAATGATGCATTATTTATCTCATTAATGAATTATTTAAATAAATAAGATTATTAATATTAAAACAATATCCAAAACTATAAAATTATTATTGGATGAATTATTTCAAACATGAGTCATCTTATTTTTGAATGTAATGAGTTTTGATTCTTTTGAAACCGAATATAAGTTTATAATAAAATAACATTTTCAAACATTCCAAATGAGCCCCTCCTCTCCCTTATAAAAGAACACCACTTCTAACTCATTCCTCACACCTATCAATCCCCTTGGCTCATCCAAACCCTGACCAAATAGTCCTTCAAGATCCCTATCTTCCACTTATAAGCCTTACCTTAGGCAGAAGTCACTTGAAGAAGTCTGTTCGGTTCAAACCAAAGGGAGTTACCCAAATTAACGGAAGAATAAGGAACATACAAGACAAGTCGGACTTGAGGTATGGGGTTTCTTATCTAACTTTTAATTCCTTGAGATTTCCATTTTTCACTACTTATTTATTGCATGTGGTATATTATGTACTACCATTTGATATATATTATCATGATTATCTCTATTTTAATGGTACTCTATGAATTATTTGGTGGTTATTAACTTTTGTTCATATGACTAGATTGATTACAATGTGGTAAAGGGATTTCAACTCACTTCTTGTTCCCGTGAGATTCACACTGTATTGACACTATTTATTTTTTTGTGGTGTATGTACTGAACATAATTTTATTCCTTGTGTAATATAATCAAATATATGGGTATTTACACCTTCATTTAATAATCTTTCTTTCATGGGGTGTATGTTTCATGAGTTACGAAATTGGTAATGGTTAATTCTACAATCTCTTTATTATCCAAGGTTGTTTATAAATAATTATCTATAGGGAACTCTTTATCAACCAAATTTGTGTCTTCATATAAATGTATTTCAAAACATTTTTACTATTTAGAGGAAAATGGGTTAAATTCATTTATACCATTATTTGACATTATATTTTTTTAAAGGAATCTTTCTATCATTTTCCAAATGAGGAACTTTATGAATTTTTTGAAAAAATAAGTTAAGAGTTTTTTTTACTTATACGGTTGGTGTGGCTATTTTTCATCTTTATAAAATCATCAAATCTTCCCTTACAATCTTATAAGAATATTTTTAAAATAAATTTTTTCTTTATAATTATGTGACTCTGAAATGATTTCAAAATAGAAAGAGATATTTCTCTTTAATACTTTTGATTTCATCTATGTCAACATCCATTGATAAATTTTATAGTTTCTTGAAGTTGATTTATTATGATAAAAATATTCCATATTGTATTTAATGTTTTGTGATATGTTTGAATGTGGATTAGTAATTTTTATTCCATTCATGGTTTATGGTTAATGTATCGACATTTCGTATGCTAGTTTTAATAAAAATGTTTGTGTTATATTTCAACTTCTTATTAAGATGAATGTGTTGGACTAGTATGTTTCAGGTTGGGGACCCGTAAAAGTAAACCCTCCGGTTTGGTGCCCATTTATAACAGACCCTCCAGGTTGGAGTCCGGTTACAGGAATCACCAGGTTGGAGTCCAGTTACAGAGGCTCTCCGGGTTGGAGTCCTGTTACACATGCTCTCTGGGTTGGAGTCCAATTACAGAGGCTCTACGGGTTGGAGTCTGGTTACAGAGGATCTCAGAGGTGGAGTTCTGTTACAGAGGCTCTCCAGGATAGGGTCCTGTTAAAGTTATCCCCTAGGTCCTGAAACAAGGCGTTGCCACATAAATTAAAGTCCAACTTTATGCATTCAATCATTATGAAAGTGGATATTGATATTGCATGTGATTATTGGACTAGTAGAATATCCATGTGAACAAGTAAATGGAATTATTTGATTTTATATTTTCCATATTATGCTGAATTTATAGTTTAATTGGATTTTGTTTTTGTGTTATACATTTCCTTAAAGGTTTATGCTTATTTATGAATGTTTCTACTGTATTTTTATCCTTACTAATCATCTGATCTCACCCCTTTATATGTTTTATTTTTCCCAGGATTGAAGAAGTATTTTATGGTTGGCCTGTAGGTATAGGCTAAGGGATATGACTATGTTCAAAAAGGTACAATGTTGTTGTTGTTGTTAGTCATTTTATAATGTAATGTAACATTCATGTATATAATCTATTTTCCAAGACTGCTAAACTGATCGGTTCTTCGGGACTTGATTCCTTATAATCATGCCAATGTATTAAAATAATGCACCGACTCTGAGAATCTAGGGTCTGGGCATTACATATTAGGGAAACCTTCACTGTTGATGATCTATACAATCTTTATGTGCTTTATGTGGTTCAGTTTCATGGTGTTATAAGAGGTGTAGTTTGTGACAATGATTCTAATTTCACATCAAATTTTGGGCAATGTCTTAATAAATCCCCAGGATTGTGATCTCTTTTAAGAATAACCTATAATCCAACAACTAATGGTCAATTATAGTGGAATATTCAGGTTTTAAAGGATATGATATGATCTTTTTTGTTGTATTTTGGTGTTTCATGGGAAAAACATATGAAACTCATGGAGTTTTCATATACTAATAGCATCTATGCATAGATCCCAATGGAACCATTTGAGGATTTGTATGAAAGAACATGTCGTTCAGCTCTTTATTTGATGGATCTAGGTGAGTCATCACTAGTTGCTCCTAGTCTCATATAAAAGTTATCTGAAGAGGGTCAGTTGATCAGATAATAGTTGGTGATCATGTAGAGGAAGAATAAATAATATGATGACCATTATAGATTATCTCTATAATTTTAGGTTGGGCATCAGGTTTTTCTTTGGGTTTCACCTATGATGCGGAAGCACCGTATCAAAAAATAAGGAATTCTGGAACACAGGTTAATCAGGCCATTTGAAATAGTGGAAAGGGTCAGTCTAGTGGAATACCATTTATCCCTTACATAGTGCTATAATACTATGAAAGAAATTTTATTCATGTAAAAAAATGGTGATATTCCCTAAACACTTTCCATGTGATAGATGTAGTTGAAATAAATCTTTGTGATAATTCATCCATTGACGTGAATCTAATATGAGTTCTGAATCACAATTAGAAATATCATTGAGGCATGTCTACACCATTGGTTAAGATGTAGTGGAAGTATGGGAGAGTTTTGGAGGAGACCTAAGAGAGGGATTTGAAAATGTGAACATAATGTTCACACTTGTTCATATAAACCTTACTGTGATGCTTAGATCAGTTTGAGGATGAGCTATTTTATGGTGGGAGGTTGTAAGATCCTATCTTTTTTTCAGGATTGTCTCTCTTTGAATTTTTTTCATTTGAGCCTTTGTAGCTGAGTCTTGTATGGATATAAATATCCTTTATTAGAGAAAATGGCCTAATATTTGGGTATGTATGAGTTTTTTAATTAATGGAGTTTGGGCATAAATGGGTTATGAGTTTCACATCATACAGGAGAGGTGAGAAACATTTAAAGAGGTTTAGTTTGTTTAAATAAAGTATGGGATAAAAAAACCAATGTGGAACATTTACATGCCATGAAAATGTATCACACGTCACCTAATTTTTTTAGGGTTTTAATAAAATAAGTCATAGGTGATGTATTTTTCAGTGATTTTCATTCAAAACAATTACATGGCGTGTAATCACATTACATGTTGGGTAAATTCCTGACCTGGAATTTTTAACATGATGTGGAGATGATTTTAATTATAATATAGTATAACTCCTCTTCTATCAAACCTAGGGATTTATCTAGGATATTTTTAGGTTCCGAATTTTCTTCTGTATGTCCTTGTCATGTGATAAATCCTTGCTATGTCCTTTTTGGTTATATTTCTTCCTTCACTTCCTCATTCTCGAACTGTTTTTGTGAAATCCTTTGAGAAATTGCGTTTTTGATTTTCATGTTGATCAATTATTATATAGGAACCTATTTGAAATCATCTTCACCTTCGTCATCATGGGACTTGGATTTTGGAAGAATTTTTGGATTATTATTTTAAGGTATGTGGTAAAAATAGAAACCCTCTGGTTTGGGAATTTCCAAGTTCATGCAATATTTTGATTGATCTGTTATTGTGTACAACCAAATTAATTAAATAAACAAATGAAAATTTTCCTTGAAGTCATTTGGGTTAAATTTTTGTTTACTATATTATGTCCACCCATGGGGTGATCACACCATAATTATTATTGAATTGTAAAATGACTTATATTATGTTTATCGTGACATGTGACCTAAAGTGATTTCTTATTATAGAATCCCTAAATTGTGGACTATTACTTATGGATAATTTTTTTAATCAATTGTTAATTAAATTTAAAGTGGCATAATAATAGTATATTATAATTCACTTAATTAACAATTGAGATATATGATGTGATAATATGATATCCATGCTATTTGACATGACTTGTTTTCTATGCTAAAATAATTATTTATCAGGCTCGATCCTCGAACTTGCACACTTATATGCTGTAATGATGATAGTGAGAGGCATGCCATAGTCCCAAGATGTAACCCTTATAAAGACTAGGCTATGCCCAGTCCAATGATGTGATGATTATAGGGATTTTCCCAAGATTCTATAATGAGTATATGGATTTTACATGGATTATTATGGTTATACAGTGGTTATATTGTCATGGTTGGAATGGTCATAATACATGATCATAGATATTCCAACATGGAGACAAAGCAGGTTATTTTACTATGGTTATATGGTTGTGGTTGGAACAGTCATAATACATGATCATAAATATTCTGATACGGAGTTAAAGAATGATTTTTTGTATTTTATTAATTGTTGATATTTTTAATTTACTTTTTTATCGCTTTATTGTATACACTACTTATCAGACTAGTATAGTCTAGACACTATGGTCTCAACCACATGAGTTATACTAACAGCCTATTCCGGCCTCTATTTGGTACCTGAGCATATTATGTGGATGTAGGGTTGGACAAGGGAAAATGACCTAGCGGTTGATTGCTTGTTTGCAGATGGGATGGAGTTAGGAGATGTGACCAATGTGGGGTTCATGACCTATGAATTTGAGACTGTTATTTAAGTATTCTATTCCTTTTATTGTATTTTTATAACATGAAATTTAGTTATATTCTAGTACATCATTACATTATTCCTTATTTATTATATTTTTCAATTGGATTTTGTTTTTTCATCTATTATGTCATTACTTGGATTATTTCTATTCTATTATGATTTTACTCTACTCCTATGACACATCATACCAGGGGGTATAATATCCCCACTATACATTTCACACCCCACTTCTAGTCAGTAGCCTATGGTGTATGGGGAGGTGCACTTAAGGTCTCATAACCAACCATTTCTAGACATGTGAGAGAGTTCCGAATTAGTGGACATTACAAGATAAATTTTTGGTATTTCTATGAAATAATTTATTTTTAGTGAATTGAAAAAATTTAGTTTTTACTAAAACCATAGTATATATGACTATAATAAGTAAAAAAATAAATTTAAAACTAATGTAAATTTTTTCATTATAAAAAATAAATTTATGGAGTTAAAATATGAATTTCAAAATAATTTTTTTGTATATAGAAATCATATGTTTGATATTTTAATGATAAATTTATATTTTTCGTATAATAATATTTTCTACCTATTCCTTTTAATTAATTTTTCACCATGTAGAATTAGGTCCTAGATATCATTTTAAGTCACATAACTCTCCTTTACGAAATAGTTTTTTTTATGAAAAAAAACATTAGTATGTTTCTCATAGATAATAATTTTATGCATAAAAATATAGTTTTCCAAAAAACAAGATTTTACGTTTTACATGATCTAATGATACAGTTAATTATTTATCACAATTAAAAATTTTATTTCATAAAATGGATTTAATATTTTTAATTATTGTTTTAAAATTATGTAATTATGTTAATTTTATTTTTGGGCATTAAAATAAAATTACTAGGATATAAAATTAACTATTATGGCACAAATTAGAAAAAGTGAGAATCTAATAGTAAAATACTAAAAAACCTGTTTGAAACATGTGTGAAAATGAATGGTCAAAGGATTATCCACCTAAAATAATACCACAATCCATTTTTTACACTTTTTCTCAACATTCCATGTGAAACATGTGATCTCTTTACATTAAGAATTTATATTTATAAAAATTCTATTCTATATACCTATGAAAGGAGATCACCTCCACCCCATCTAAAAATTCACTACAAAAAATTATATTAACCAAAACTTTTCCCTATTTTTTACGAAAATATCCCTAAATTTACAATAATCCTTGGTCTTTACAAAATACCTTGCTATGGATCCTTACAGTGTTACCCAAGGGAGAATATCTGTAGGGAGAGGCAATGTTCTAAACCAAGACCACTTAATTCTAACCTTCTTTTACACTATCAGACCAATTATATCAGTGAATTTAGGGTAAAATAAATATTTATAATTTAATAAAATTTTATCATAATAATCGAATATTCATCTCTACCCTCCTACAAACCCATTTTAAACATGAATACGTCATTTTTTATACATGCAGACTATTTTCTTCATGAATAACGTGCTTTATTTTTCATCACCGCCTTACACGATAAGTTCTAAAATTATATTTAATATATTTATATGATATTTATAACCTTATTCATATACTAAAATTATAAAGTATTACCTATATTACTCTTGATATATATAAAACTAATGTGTTTCCCATCATACGTACAGACTACCGCCTCCATGAAAGTGATATATTTAATTTTTAAGTTCAGCTTTTTTCTTATTTATCCGACTCTTTAATAACACGATTCACCACCTTAAAAACAATAAATAACAACATTATGATACTGTGATAGTTATTCTATTCCAAATTAATAACTTCCTTGTCTGTACAGACCCATAGATTAGAGATTTTTCTAATTTAGGGAAGTTTAACCATATACATTAATAATGCTACAAATGTTTATATTGTATGACTATGTAAACTTAAATACAAAGTTATTATAAATTTTTAGTGAAATATTTTTTGGTTTTTAGATCTAGAAATGTTATACTTATATTTAACTTTTTATTATTGTACCACATTTTTTCTGTTATAAATTACCTACAAAGATTATCACCAACTTCATCCTCATGAATCATTACCAAAATAATTATGAAATGAAATTTGAACTATAATGCAATGAAATCCTAGAATAAAATTTTATATAAATTAATACTATTTTCTATAGATTTATTAAAAAAAACATAACTAAAACAACCCATGATAAATTTGATGAATATTATTTTGAAAATGTAAGAATAATAAAACCACTTGTGAATAAAAAGTTTGTAAAGAATAAAAAATTACTAAAAATAGGGTTATTAAAAATTAATGTTTTCAAAGTAAATTTTTCTATAAAATAATTTATCCCTAAAATATTGAATTTTCATTTAAAATTTAAATTTATAAATTTTAGAATTTTAATATGAAAAATTAAATTTATTATTTTATTTATCATTTCCATATTATCTTAGGGGTCAATTTTTGAGATTTTTTAAAAATAGATTTTTTTTTAAATTATAAAATAAATTTGATTTTTCAAATATCATCACATTTATAAATATATGAATGAATTAATTGTTTTTAAATCACTTTTCATAAAAAACAATTAAATGTATAATCTAAAATAATGCTTTTTAAAATTAAATGTTTTGAATTTATTGAACCCATGTTTATTGTTTTGGAAACGTAATTAATATTTTATTGTAAAAAATATTTTTATTCACTTATACTAAATGTTAGTTTTTTAATATAATAAGTGAATGGAAGAAGAATGAAGATTGTAATTTTTTTTCAAAATATATAATAAATTAAATTTATAAGTAATAATTAAACGATGGCTTGATGATGCTTTGAGATCATTGGATTTTATGCTTGATTACGTATATATGTAAGTATATAGGTTGATTGATGTACTAAAATGGTCTTTAAAAAAATAACTTATGGATACTGGCTTGAAGTGTCCTTTTTGGGAATGTTCAGGGCATTTTGGTTGTAAATAATTATAATGATTTCCGACTTTTTATTAGGTTATAAACATTTACAAGAGGCCTTTAATTTTTTTATATTGTTTCAAAAAATATTTAAGTGAAGAATGATTTGGAAATAAATTCCAAAATATAAAAATATTGGGAGAATTATGAGTTGAGTTTTGTTGGATATGCGAACATAATTTAATTTTTGTCAAGAGAAGGATTATAGAATTAAATAAATAATTTATAAGAGTAAAAAAATTTGGTAATTTGATGGAACATTATTTTGAAAATTTTGGCTAAAAATATTTATGGGAGATACCAAAAAATAGGTCAACCAAAGACAACAATGTCATGCCAGCTCAATCACATAGGATCCACCTAAATAATTCCAACTGTAGTGGGTGAGTATTGTAGAGTTATTTATGTGCCAAGGAATGAAAGTGCACATACATTGGAGAGTGCGTATAGAGGGGATGTCAGTGGGCCTTTGAAATGAGGCGTAACCAATGTGTTGTGTATGTAAAGTGTATTTAGGTGCCAACCATGGTGCTTGATCAACCAGTGGATGAATTAGGGAATATTATTAAGTGGACACCATAAAAATAGAAAGTTGATGTTCGATGATACATTGTGTACTATAATGTTCTCACATTGAGAAGTTATGGATAGAGTATTGGATACCAAATCAAATCGAGCGTGGATGTATGATTATTACCATGTCCTCTCCTACCTGTTGATGAGGGGTTATTATACTATCTAAAACCATATTTTTACATAAAACATTCCAAAAATCATTTTTCATCAAACAAAAGGAATGAGGAATTATATATTTCCTCAAAACCATACATGAAATCAATGTATTTCATACATGTGATAATTCTAGTAATATACTTCTATCAATGAATTATATGAAGTTACTCATGATTATTTTTGAATCAAAATAAATACCTAATTTTAGGTTCAACAAGAAGAATAATAATGAATCACATGGACATGAGATCATTCTACATGAAGGAATAATCCGATAAAGAAAAACCTCAACGCCATAAAATCCTTTGTCATATGAGTATATTTACAGATGAAAGTATCATTTTTTTAAAAGGGCATTGCATCACTATATTTTTTGAAGCTAAGTTAGTAGTGACATAGAATACTAAAAACATATTAAAAATATATCCCTGATTGTATATATAAATCTGAGAATATATAGTGGATCATCATCTATAAATACTATTATAGAGAGGGAAATTTTAGTGTTGGAACAATGATATTTTTGTGAGATCTTATTTTCTCCTGAAAATAGATTATGTTACGAGTTTCCTAGGACAAATAATGGTTGAGATAGTCCCTATGTATTAAATTTCATGAATGTTTTATGATATTTTGAGTTCAAAAAGGATTTTTAATCTCTAATAATTAATGAATAAAAATAAAGATCCCATTCCTATTAACAATATGTTTGAGATAGTTGATGATTTTTTTCTATTACATAAATAAGAAGTTTACACATAATCTGGCTATGTAAAGTAGAAAGGAGATATTGTGTACATGATGTACAAAAAGGATATTGAAATTTTATAAATCCACAAGTATTTCATGAAGAATAACACCGATAGGGAGTGGCCGTGTAGGTGAGCAACAAAATCAAGTGTTAGTTCTAGTTTTTTTGAAGATGGAGATTACACCAATAATGGATAAGAACTTGTTCACAAACGTATGTATAAATTACCTGTATGTATAAACATAAGCGATTCATGAAACCAATTTGATCTTGGTATTTCTGAATGATTTGAAAAAATCCAAGCCTAAGAATATATCATATCTTTTGAAGAGGGGACTAATAGAGATAATAAAAAATCACAAGAAATAATGAGGATAATAAATTATTTTTCACTACGGTTTAAAAATATGATAAGTTTATTAAATAAATGAATGAATTAAACTAGAGTTTATTATACTATAAATTCATAAATAAGTTCAACTATGTTTTGAATGTTTAATATGGTATAAATAGTATTGAAAGAAATAATTTTAGTGTGTTAAATTTATTTATAGAAAAGAACTTATCTTCCCAAATATTTTACTAAATGAGAAAGACCTGATCATTCACTGAATATCAATTTTTTAACAAGGTCAATATAACTATTTGGTGGTGATTGATTTTTTTTGAATATGTGCGAATGGGAAAAATAGTTCATCCCATAAGCTAGTATATGAAGATCTAATTCGAGTAGTAAAGAAGAAACTAGGAGAAGACAATGATATTTCTATAATTAGATCAAATGTTAGAAATAATGTTCATAAATGGGGTGTCTAACTAATCATTAAAGTAGATATTATAGTTTGGGTGTATAAAAAATTGCTAGGAAATTATATTTGGGGTGACTAACCGACTACTATTGTAATCACTTATGGATAAAGTGGAGAATACATGTTTGGGAATCTAAACAAAATAAAAAAATTAGGTATTTGTATAGAACATTTCAATTACAACATGCTGTTATCTCTCTTATTGTTTCTTTTTATGAGGCGATTCTATGAGAAATTAAAGAGATAATCAAGAACCCTAAAAAGTTAAGGAGTTTGAACTAAAAGAAAATAATTTACAAAATTAAACCACTAATTCATGCTTCCTATAAGTGATCAGTCTGGAGTAGGGATCTACACGCGGTATCAGAGGTAGGTCCCATCAAAATATCCCAAAATAATTCCAATACATTGAGAATATTAACTTAGTTAATAGAAGTGGTGTTCCCACATTATACAAGAAAAATTATCATAGTTGGGTAAAATTATGTTACCCAACATCTGATGTGTTAGGTTGGAAGTAATAGATACTGCAATATTTGGGTTTCCAGTAATTTACAAATATTTTTATATGACCCAACATGATAATATAAATATATTGTTGGACGAAATGGCTCAAAATTACATCTTAATAGCTCTATTAGAAAATTATTACACAAAAGTAATGGATCTCCTAATTTACAAGGTGATCTTGAAAAAATATAGAAGTATTTATGATAGTAATGTCAACATCAGAAAATGAAAAGTAAAATTTAGAAGGATCCTCTTTGAGTGAATACAAATGATTGATTATTGAAAAACAGATGACTAATTCAATAGGATTAATGAGATAATAAGGACGCAATAAAAAAAAATATGGATATGGAGCTTGAGGGACCTCCAGCCCTAAACTAGTTGATGATGGATACCACACCAATTCCTATTCTTCATCAGAGGTGAGGGACCTATTTTGTTCTCCATAAGGATCTTCCCTTGATTGATATCTCATTTATCTAAACTGGATTTCCTTCCTCATTTCTCCTCCATTTTTCCTCAAAAGTTATATCCGTATTTGATGAATTTACACTACTTTCTTTCTTGGATATGGAGTTCACATATACTTTGTCTGTTTTAATCCAAGCATTGGTAGAACACTTTAATAAACATTGATCATTAGTGTATTTTTTATATTTTTTTTCTTGGGTATTATAATATTATTATACATTGGGTCTCCGCTACAATAAATACAAAAAATGGTTCTATTTTCCTCAAAGATTGATTTTATTGTATCCTAGTTCAAGTAACCCCAAGTATATAATGAACCACACTTCTTTATTTTTAGGAGGTCATACGAATTTCACATGAATTGAGACACACTGACCACAATGATTTTAGTTAGGTTCTTAGAAAAACCTCTTCCTTTTCATAAACCTTAAATTCATTGAATGATAAGAAATTTGGTTGGTAAGTACCTATGTTTTAATAGTGTTACTAGGGATATTTTACACCATATATCATTTTTTATTTGAATAGAAGTAGTTTTTTCATTATTTATAATAGATCTTGTATGGATTTTGGTAGATAAGAGTTTCTATACGAGAAATCAGCTATTTTTGAGACCTTGGTGGATTGTTTTCTTCATGAAAATGACTGGTCCATATAATGGTAGAGTGTAGGTATATAACCATGATTTATAACCAGAATATGAACTTTTAAAGGTCATGTCTTTATAGAAATGGTTTGGGTTCTATTTTTTATTCAAGTATGAGTTATCTAGTTCTGACTGATGATTCAATGGACCAAGGTAGTACAAAAAAAGTCTCTACCCTTTTCGGAGGTAGATTGGGCTCAGATGGAATAACATTTAACTATAATCTTGATTCAAAATTAGTGTAAGTTTATTATATATTGAAACATGATTTTGATGTTCCGACAATGTTAATATTTTCCTAAAAAAGGATTGAGGGGGTTTGTGAAACCGGACCATTGGATGTAGTTGATGCCTCGAAGGCTATATCCTTTGAGGAGGGGATGTAAACTGGAAATGGAATAAATCTCAAGGAGGGTCTATAATAGGTATAAATTGATTATCCTAGCCATGAATCTACTCATTAAGTGGTGATATAGGAGGAAAATGAGGGAGGTACTATAGTTTTCATGTTCTAGGAGGTGGAGATCACATGGGTTTGGGTGATGGCAGTGAATGAGCTATGTCCTGAAAAGGATAGCTTAACCGTTATGATTTGAAATCATTTTTTTCTCTGAATCTTAAAGGGATAGTCTTTAAAACATGATATTCAAACTAGGTACATGGTTTCATTAAAGGACAAGGGTTTTATTGGGTAGTGTCAAGTGATTAGATAAATATCCAATTATTAAGAAGATAATGCTAAGGGATGTCATGGTAGAGAGATTCTCAGCCCGAGGGGGAAGAAAGTGTGTAATGGGAACCGGGATGAAGGGAGTTGTATTCTGAACAAAAGGAAGAAGTACAAATAGTGGGGGGATTAATCCTATCTACATAAATCGATGGAGACATAGTCTAAGAAGATGATACACAAGAAGATAAAATGTGATCACATTACCATTGATCAAGAATATAAGGATAATTAAAACCACCAGTGTTGAACCAAATTGATTAGATTTCGTATTTCCAAGGAGAAAGTGAAGGATTTGGATATTTCATAAGCAATTATTCTGGTGTCGGGAGGCTCAGTTGTGGTGGTACATTCTTATAGCGAGGCCACCACTGATCACGATGATTCTACTTGGTATGTGAAAGCTTAATAAAAATGGGAGGTATATAAGAATGAGTCAAATAATAATAAATCATGACATATTATCATCAAATTTTAGAAAGAAATCTTAGATGAGGAATTTCTGGTTAATTCCTCTATATAAGACGTTGATAGGTTTCTCGAGAGAATTATTCTTGTGGAGACCAACAAACATGAGTGTGGGTGGATTAATAAGGAATATCATATCTTGATAAGAAGTTTTGACATAAAAAAGTTAACTATAGAAAAATTTTTGTAAGAATTGAAAAATATGGATTATATATTTCAAGACCACAACAATGATGAATCAGATAATAATTTAACTTCTCTTAAATGGAACATATATATAAGGAATGACTCTGGTAGGCTCAACCTTTATTTTAATAATTATGTGATATATTTTAAAACATCATTTTTTTTGTTTGGAATTGTGTGGTTTTTCACTTTATCTATAAAAATTAATAGTAAATGAAAAATATTATTTTTATCCAATGAGATAGTCATAAATATTATAGGATCCATTAAGAGTCAATATGGATATTTTATTGTCAAAAATTTGATGTGGATTTTTTGACAGATTTTATACAAAAAACTTTACCCTATATGAAAGGGAATATTTAATAGTAGATGAGTTAAATGTTTTAACCACTTCATATGAGACGATAAAGAAAATATCCTTAAAGAAGAATGAAAAAAGATGAAATTTCCTTTGAATCCATGATAAATAAAAAAATCTTGGAAGAAGAGGCTGAAAAAACCAAGTGATTCAGAAGTTGACGGAGATGATGATCATTGTAAAATAATTTTTGTCATATAAATTGAATTAAAAAATGGTATGTGGAGAGGAAAAGATAAAAAATTAAAATTTTCTTGAATTGTGATTTATTTGGACAATTTTTTTATAAACGTACAAAGTAGAAGGTTTATGATGGGGAAGATAAAAAATTTCAAAATAAGAAAAATGATAAAAGGAAAAAACAAGTATTCTCACCATCGAAGGATAAATTTTAAAATGATTCACAATAAATATTATTCATCATCAAGTATCTATTAAAATAATGAATTCAATTTTCATTCTAATTCAGTAGAAGGATATAATTTATCAATCCATAATTTTGATGGAGTAGAAAGGATGAAGTTGGAATGGTAGTCAGACGGTGTGCCAGAAATATCTTTTGAGGAGATTGCAATGCTCAAGAAATAATATAAGGCATTGTTTAAGGACAATAATAAGGCTACTAAAGAAAAATATGTGTTGATTAAGAAAAAATAATGTTATGCAGATGAGATCAAGAAATCCAAGCTTATAAAAGCTAAATAAGATAATTCTTTTAGTTCTATTAAAGAGAATCTAGTTTCAATAGAAGAATAATTTTGAGATACATAATCAATGTGTATTATTATTCAAAATGTTCTAGAAATTATAGAATAGTTTATAAAGTACATTTATGTTAATGGATAATCATCTCATGTTAGCGAGATAAAGGTTTTAACTATGAATGCTAAATATGAACTTGATTGGTCTTAAAGAAAAATTTCTATTTCTAATAGTCGGTGAAAAAATAATTTTGAACTAGATTGGGCTCTGGAGATCAGTGAGAGATCATCTCTAACATCAATGGGAGATAAAAATATGTCAATAAAACCAATTTCCTATCAGTAAAATAAGGACCATTTTAAATAATTATTACATCAACAAGAGTCTAGATATAATAATTTTCAAGGTAGAAGATCTAGGATCATAGGTTTCAGCTGGTGCTATAGAAGGTATAAAAAAATACTACTCTTTCTTGTATAAATATTTATCACAAGAATTGAGGCATGAATAAGAATTGTGTTATGGTGAATATATAAGAATAAATTCTCAAATAAATAATGCGGTGACTAAAACTCCATCAAAGCTTCCAACACCAAAGAAGAATGAATTCATAGGGTAGTTTTGTAGAATATTTTAGTAAGTGGTTCACAAAGATGAGGAATACATGAGAACAGTGTAAAGAGATATTACCTATACTCTAAAATAAAGGATAATATTTAAATTTAATAGGGGGTTCATGTAATATTAATAATTTCAAAATGAAAAATGATAATCCCAACGAATATGAGTAGGTTAAGAAAGAATTAATAGAGATTCATTTAGATCAATTGGAGATGGAAAAGAGAATAGTGAAAGAAGAGATGATGCATGATAAAGGAAAATAAATTTCCTTGACTTATGATATGGGCAATATTACATCAAATGATACATTTTTTCATGAAAATTATTTAATATTAAGGTTGTGAATGGTTTTAATATAAAGAAAATTAATTCACAATATGAGAGGAAAATAAAGAAAGTCAAGATAAGGATAAGGGGAAAATTTCATCATAAGTGCCATTTTTTTGGAATAAAAAGGCCACTCAATTTATCCTCATCAATATGCTTTTATAAGAATATTCAGATATTTTATGTAGATGGTTTTATCCCTATAGGGGGAGAATTGATTAGGTAAAGTTATTAAATATTCACTACACAGTTAATGTGGAAAATCTAAACAACATTGTAAATTTGGAAGATGTGGTATACGAATCACTCCCTTTTCCCTAATCTAAATTAATTGATAGTTATTTTCAATAGAGAGTTGATATTGTTTCACAAAGGGGGATCTATATCATTTTCACATAATTTTTTTGATGTGTTTTTTGAGACAACGTATAGGCCACAATGCATTTCCTGATAAGTATCTCTTGACTATTCATAAAATATGAAGAGGATGTTATTTTAGTTTGGTATCACATGAAACATAATTTATTGATAGTATTAATCAACTTCATTATAATCATTTTTTTTCTATAAATGGTTTTCCATCATATACTTAGAATTTACTTGCGTTGGCGTTTTCTAAGGAAAAAAATACGATTCCCTCATTCCCTTATAAGTGAACATGGTTGAGGACTTAGATAAATGATGGATAAGTGGAAACCCTGGTCTAATGAGAATGTGATGATTTGATAATACCTATATTTTACCATTGAATTTATTATCAATAAATGGGGGAATAATATTGACTTTTTAATTTGATGAAATATGGGATAAAAATTCAAAGGGGGGAGATTCATTTGAACAAGTGAATGGATGAAGAATGATTGTTGTAATTTATTTCAGTGTATCATAATGTCAATAAATGAGTAAGACTTAAATAATTATTTGGTAATACTCGGAGAGTTATTCAAGGTCATTCTTGATAAATAATTTATGTCAGTCGTTAGGTTTATTTAGGTACTGACATGGAACATATAAAAGTAACTTGAGGCAACCAACACGAACTGTTCATGTTTTGAAAGGTCATATCATATTATAAATAAATAATTATGATGACTTCATAGATATTATTTATATTATAAACATGTTTATGATATTTTTGGTTATTTCATATTATTTCTACAATTATTAATGTAAAGATGTATTTATAATTTATAAATAAATTAAAAAAATAAAAAGAATAATAAAATTCATACATTAGTTTTGAAGTCCATGAAAAGATAATATTTATTTTACAATAGGAGGATTGAAAAATTAATTATGGTATTTATAAAAAGAATAATAAAAAATAAGATTATAATTATATGTTAATGTATGTTAAATATTTTTTCTAACTCTTTTTATGGGAGATTAACGAATGTTGGGATAACCATAGCCAACCAAACCAAGGAAATTGAAATACACATGTGAGAGCCCAACTCAATCACATATGACCTATAAAAACTATTCCATCAATATAGGATGAGTATAGTGGGGGAAATCTTGTACATATGCAAGCTGGTGTGCATGCATGTGTGAGTATGGATGTAGGTTGGTGCTAGTGGGTATTTATAAGGAGGCATGACCCATGAGTGATGTGTGTGAATTATATCCAGAAGATGACCCCTATACCCACTTGAGAGATATATGAAGTGTAGAATATTATTAATAATATACAACACAAACCAAGTGTGATGTTGGATAATCTTATGAACACTAAATTGTTCATAAATTAAAAAGTTACACAAAGAATCCTAGTCACTTGATTAAATTAGTTACGATCATCTGATCATCATCACATCATCTAATATACCCTGAAGAGGGTTATTGGTAATATATAAGACAATTTCTAAATGTCCATAATTTATTCCATCTTTTATGATCATACTAAAGTAAAAATTCATGATCGATCACCTCGAAACCATGTATGCAATCTACATCTTTCATCCACGTGATAATTTAAACAATTCACTAGTTTCAAATAATTCTATGAAGATAGAGAATATTATTTATTCATATGAATACATGAATGAGTTTAGGTTCAATATTAATAATAATAATTCCTCACATGTACATGATATAATTATACAATGATGTAAGAAAATGAATAAAAAATCCTACACCATTAAATTTGGAATTTCATGAGTATATTTTTCACTGAATGTTTCTTATAGTTAGAAGAGATTTTACTATAATTATTTTTTGAAGAAAAGAGGGTGAATAACATGACATAATATTTATGTTTTTAATATAGATCCTCGAATCACCTTAAATATTAGAGAAAATATGGTTGATCCTCATCTATAAATACCATGGTAGGGTGTGAATTTGTAGTACTCAAAAGCTGATATTTTCAAGGATCTCTCAGTTTCACCAAAAAATAGCATATGCTATTATCCTTTTACGCTACCTAAATATCAAGAGACCCCATGTTCCATAAATATCATGAATGATTTAATAGATCATGGGTTACCAAAGGATTCTATATCTCTCCAATTTAATAAATAAAAATAAATATTCCCACACCTATTATTTTGGAGCTTGAGATAGTATAAACACATATTTTCTATTCTAAGAAGAAGAAGTTTCAACATACTCTGCTTATGTGAATGGGAAACATGATATCATGTACGCACTATACACGAAGGTTCTTGATGTTTCAAGTAGCCACCATGGTTTCACGAAGAAGAATATTGATAGTAAGTGGCCATATAGGATAATTAAGACATCAATTATCACTTCAAGTTTGTGTGAAGAAATAAAATATGATTGTAAGAGGGGAGGAGAACAATTTAATTAATGTATTCATATAGTACATGGATACATAATCATAATAAATTTATGAAACAAATTTGAGTTTGTTATTTCAGATCCTTTTGATGAAAAGAAAACCCAAGAAAAAATAAGATCTGTTGAAGAAGAATAATTAAGAGGATAATTAAAAACACATGAAATAATATAGAAAATAAATTATTACGTGCTAGGGTTTGAAAATATATGAAATAAATGAAATACAAGAATAAAGTGAACATGATTTGACAATACTATGAATTTATAAATATGTTCAATTGAGTTGTGAATTTTTAATCATTTATAAAATAATATCAAAAGAAAGAATTTGAGGCCATGAGATTTATTTAAATAAATAATACATCTACCCCTTAATTTGACTAAATATAGAATTCCCGATCATTCATTGAAGATAATATGTTTTTGAGAAAGACCATTTTACCAGATTAGTACCTATTAATGTTCTTGAATAAGTGTACAATACCAAGCCAACTAATCCCAAAACCTTGTGGAGGAAGATATAATTCTAGTGCTGTAGAGGAAACTAAGATTCTAAAATGAACATACTATCATTGGAACAAAATTTGAAAAAGGATTTTATGGCTAGTGTGTCTTACCAGTAGCTAAATAAGATATTGCAATTGTGGTGTATAACCAATTAGTAGAGAAATATTGTTGGGGTGTCTAATCCACTACTATTGTAAGTACTTATGTATATAGGTTAGAATCCATATTAGGGAATCAAACCAACCATGAAAAAAGATTGTATTATTAATGAACATTATAAATTTCATGTTCTGTACTCCCTCTTATTATTTCAATATAATAGGAGATCATTTGATAAGTTATTGAAGGGATCAAGAACCTTAACAATTTTCATAGGTTGAGTTAAGAGAAAAGAATTTATAAAAGTAAGACATAGATTCATTCCATCATAGTATCCCATATAACCTGGGGATCTATAGGTGTTATTAAAGGTAGGTCCCCACTAAAGAAAAAAGAATAATTCTAATATATGTAGATCCCTAGCTTAGGGGAAATATGTGGTTTTCCCATATTTTATGAGAATAATTTTCATAGTTTAAGGAATTAAATATTAACATACCTCCAATATCATAGACTATATGTAATAGATTCTAAAGTATTTAGGTTTCCACCCATTCTTGAAGATGTTTCTATGATCCATGATGAAAATATAAATATAGATTTATATGGAAAGGATCAATATTTATTAATTATTTCTCTTTCAAAAAATGTTTACAGAGAGTTCATGGGTCTCCAAACTACCAAGTAGACCTAGAAAAAATTGAGAATCAACTATGAAGGAAATATCAATGTCTAGCAAACCAAATTGAAAATTTGGAGGAACCATTTTGAGGATAATAAAATATATTATCCTAAAAATATTGATAACTATATAACTATATATAATGAGATAGTCAGTAACATTTTAGGATTTAGTGAGAATTTGGATGACTCTTTCATTATCAAAAATCTGATTGGGAATTTTTTAGATAAATTTAATTCAAAAATATGATGCCTTGAAGAAATAAATTTTTTTATAGTAGATGAGTTTCATAATTTAATAATTTATTATGAGATGATAAATTCAAAAATATTTAATAAGAATGAAAATGATGAAATGGACTTTGAACCCATGATAAAATTAAATGTCAATGAATAAGATGTTGCAAATCCAAGGGATTCAGATGTTGTGGGAGATTAAGGTATTAGTGAAACCATTCACTTTATATCTAGAGAACTCAAAATTGACATATGTAGAAGATAATTAATATAATGAAAAAATTTCCAGAATTATGATTTATTTTACACTCTATCAATGACTACATAATAAATATGCCTTCTAAATTATAATCTGATGTAGAAGATGGAAAATTTTAGAAAAGGAAACTAGATAAGTTGAAAAAATTATTTTGATAACTAGAGAAAAAATTTGACAGTAAATCATGAGAAATTTTATTCATTATTGATTATCTTCTCAATTAATTAGGCTAATTTTCCCTATAATGTTGAATAAGGTTTTTATTCATCATGTTGTGATAGTAATGGAGAAGAAAGGATAGAGATAGAATGACAGATGAATGGAGAGTTCAATGAATGTATAAGAGAGATTAAAAATATTAGAAAATAAAAGTAGTAATTTTTGAAGGGTAAGAATAATTTAAAGAATAATATGAATAAATTATTAAGAAAGAAAAATCTTCTGTTGATGTGATCTAGAGGACCAACCTTAGAGAATCTGAAATAGATAATTTTATAAGTGATCATTAATAGAAAATATATGTAAGGGAAGAAGATCTGGGTGAGAAACAATCAATGTGTTTTGTTGTGAAAAATGATTTGAAAAAATTCATCTAAGTCTTTAATATGTACATTGATGTTAAAAGTGAATCTTCCCATGTAAATGAGATGAAGGGTCAAACCAGAAAAGCTAGATATCCACTTGAATTGTCTCAAAGTAAAATTTATATTTTTAAAATTGGTAATGAGAAAAATAATATGGAACTATGTTGGAATAAAAATATCAGTGGGTGAACCATAAAAGGGAGATATAAATATACCAAACAGACCTCTTCCCCCAAGTAAAAATAAGTCTCAGTTTGAATAAGTACAACATCAAAAATTTTCTAGATAGAATATTTATCAAGGTGGAAGATCAAGGTTTAGAGGATTGTTCTAGTGATATTAAATTAATGGACATAAATCATACTTTTGTTGGTATAAAATGAAATTTTATAAACTGATTCATGAATTAATGGGGAGTTATGGTGAGTATATGTGAAAAAGTTCTCAAATAAATAATGACGTGTCTAAAAATATTTAAAATATACAAACACAAAATAATTATAAATACTTAGAATACAATTTTCTAGATGTTCAAAAGAGGGTTAAAACACAATGGAATTCATGACTAGAATTCTAGGAGATATTCCCCATCCCGTAAAAGAGAAAAATATATATAAATCTAAAACATTGGATTCCTATAATTTTAATGATTTTGAGGACATATGAGATGCCTTAAGGTTATAAATGGGTTAAAAAAGAATGATTATAGATCTCTCCAGATCAATTTTATATGACCAAGAGAATAGAGAAAGTAGAGATGATGAATGAAATTGGAAAGGAAATTTATTTGACATTATAGATAGATAACACTACTCCACATGAGGAATTTATTATTGAGAATTATGTAAACATGAAAGTAGAGAAGGTTAATAACAAGAAGAAAGTGACTTCCAAATAAAAGATATAAAGAAATAAATAATAGAAAAGGGTGAGAGGAAACTCTTTGCTCGAGCGCTTCTTTTGATGAATAAATAGGTCCCTCTTTATTCCATTGTCTATATAATTTCATACAAACATACAGGGGTTGATGGATTTAGATGTATCCCTTAAGGGATGACATTTATATGTTATATATAATAAATATTTACTATAAATTGAATGTGAAAATTCATAGTAACTTTTTTAAAATTATAATATTAGGCTTTAAAATCACTCATATACCTCTATTTTGAATGAATTTATTGTTATTATCAAGGGATAGTTGATATTCATCTACTAATGGGGAGAAATATTCTTTTTTACTTTCACTTTTTGATGTGTTTAGTGAGATATTTGAAGGATGCAATGTATTCCTTGATATTTATCTCATTATTGTCCCCAAAATATGATGAGGAAGATATCTATGTGTGGTATCAAATGAAACATAATTTATAGAAAATGTGGATCACCTTGGTTATACACTCTTGTTTTCTACAAAGGTTTTAAACACGTTGGCATAAAATTATCTATATAAATAACTATTTAAATAGAAAAACATGCGATGTTGTCTTTCTTTCACAAGTGGCTAAGGGAAATTCATTAAACAAATAGAGTATAAGAGGATACCCTGATGGCATGAGAAGATGATGGGAAGATAAGTCCTCTATTGTACCTTTAAATTTATTCTTAATAAGTTTGAGAATAATATTAAATTTATAAAGTGAGGAAGAATCATTAACAAATTCAAAAAGGATATTGAAGTATATATGTGAATGGTTTAGGAATGAGGGTTGTATTTTTTTTAAGTATATCATATTGTCAATGTATTAGGAATACTTAAATAATAATATAATGGACCTTGGAGAGGTACTGACATGGTTCATTTCAAAGGATCTTGAGGCTACTATATTGATGTTTTTTTCTTTGGAAATTTCAATACATAGTTTTAATAAATAATTTTTTTTGAATATATATGTTTTTATTATATTCTAATCATGTGAAAAAATGTGTTTAGTTATTTCCTATTGTTTCAAAAATATTGAACTGAAGATTTATTTGGAATTTATAATTGAATAAAAAAATATAAAAAGAAGAGGATAATTCAGAGTTGAGTTATAATATCCACGAAAAAATAATTTCATTTTTTTCATTAGGAGGATTGAAGAATTAAATGAGGATTTTTAAATAATAATAATAAAAAATATGAAAATTATAATTCATTTTATGTTGAAAATTAAGAAGAAGTTGTGCTTGTTCCGGGAGACATGGCTCATGGGTGGTGTGTGGGAAGTTTATCTAGGCGTCAAACCTAATGAGGGATCAAGAGGTATATGAATCTATGAGTATTATTTATAAATCATAGAAAAAATAAGTTTTATGTGGGATAATTCTTTTCACATTCCATTCTTCACGCATTAATAAATTAAGTATAGAACACTCACTACTTGATTAAATCGATCATGGATACCCAATAACACCCACATAATCTATTTCCTATAAATGAGGGTTTTATATGTTTTTTATGAACATTATTATACTTCTATTATTCCATCCATATTTTTTGATCATACCAATGAAATGAGGCATGATTGATTTCCTAAAAACCATGCTTGCAATATATGTATTTCATGTATGCGATAATTCAAATAATTCTCTACTATAAAAGTACTATTCAAAGTTACAGAATATTATTCATGAATATAAATAAATGATTGATTTTTGGTTCAATTTTAATAACAATCATGCATCACATGCACATGATGGATTCTACCATGAAGGAATAATATCATAAAATGAATTATTGATTCCTAAAAATTTGGCGTCACATTAGTTTATTTTTGGATGAATGTTTCATATTTTTAAATTATGTTTGTTTTGATATACCATTATAATCTATGGTATAAAATAAAATGGAATAATAATTTTATCTTGAAAATATATCCTTGACATACAAAAATGATTAATGAATATATGAAGTATCCTTGTCTATAAATACTAAAATAGGAAGAATATTTGGGTGTATTGAACTATTGTATTTTTTAAGATCTCTCATTTTAACATGAAAATTTAGTTTTATATGATCCTACTAGGATACATTAACATTGAGATAGTCTTAGTTAATTTAATTTTATAAATTATTTAAAATATATCGGGTTCAGAATGGATTTTATAGCTCTCCCATTTTATAAAGAATAACAGAGAGTCACATTCCCATTCACGTGAAGTTTGATATATTCCACGCACCCCTTGGTAGTTAAATGAAGAGGAAGATTCCATGAACTATTCCTATACAAATGAGAAAGTTTATATCATTTAAAAACTATAAACAAAGTAAATTTAGGTTTTAAAAATACACAAAGTATTTATGAAGTAGAAAAACATCGACTTTTAGTGGTCGTGTATGAGAACTATGACATCGAATATCGATTTTGGTTTTCTCAAAGGTGAATAATATTTCCCCAAAATGGAAGTAGAACTTGTGGATACATGAATTCATAAAATTTTTGGATGAACAAAACATAATATATTTATGAAATAGATTTGAGTTTGGTATAAATGATCCAATTTATGAAATCGGTACATAAGAACATAGATTATATTATAAAGAGGAACAATGAAAGTGATAATAGAAAGAACATGAAATAATATGGATACTAAATTGTTATGTTATATGGTTAAAAATACATGAAGTCTATAAAATATATGCATGAAGTTTACATTAATTGATTGTAATAAGAATTCAAAAAAAATTTAACTAGGTTGTTATAATTTAATCTTGCATAAAATAATATCCAAATAAATCATATGAGGATGGGAATATTAAATACAAAATAGAACTTATATATCCAAGAATTTGAATGAATAAGGAATGATGGATCATTCACTGAATATAAAACATTATTGAACAAGGATGAAAGAAAAGAGTAGTATATATTGATATTCATGAATAAGTGTACAGGGGAAATATAGTTGATATAACATGCCCATAGAGAAAGATTTACTTGAAGTTGTTTTGAAAAAACTATGATATGTCATAGATCATATTATCATTGGATTAAAAGTTGAAAATGGATTTTTTAAATGGGGAGTCAAACTAGTCACTAAATAAGATGTTGGAGTCATTGGTATTACCAATTACTGGGGATTTAAAGTTGAAAATGGAGTTTTTGAATGAGGTGTCAAACTAGTAACTAAATAAGATGTTGGAGTTGGTGGAATTACCAATTAATGGGGATTTTTTTGTTGGGGTATCTAACCAATTAATATTGTAATCACCTCTATAGATAGTGGAGAATCCATTTTGGAGTGTCTAACCTCATGTTAAAGAGTAGGAATTAGTACTAAACCTTGTATAAACTGTATGATATTCTCTCTATAATTATTTATACACAGGAGGTGATCCAATGCTGAATTATCCATAGGATCAGGAACATTAATAAATTTCAGAGTTTTAATTAAAAGACAATATTTCATAATATTAAACCACTAATTTATACCCCTATCAAAGGTAAATCTGACCTAGGGCTCTACCATTTTAATCAATTGTATAGATTAAGTTTCAAAGTACATTTCATATTTTATATCAACATGATATTATTATATAATGTGGTCAATTTGAATTTTAGGCATAAAACTATTATTACTAATATTAAAGTTAATGACCATGATAACAATTAAAGGGTTATTTTTAATGAATTATTTTATTAATGCTATGTCATTTTTAAATAATAAATTAAATTGATCTATTTTATATAATTATATTGATATGATGTTTACACATGTATAAAAATATATTAAGTATTTTTTAATCAATTATTAATGTCATATATGATTAAAAACACATAATGGCATAGAAGTTTTTTTACACAATACAATATATATATATATATATATATATATATTAAATATCATAATTTAAAAGATAATGTTCTCTTATTTAGAAATTTAATTATATTATATGGAGATTATATTTTGGTTCATAATCTAATTTTTTTAATATGGTTTACCTTATATTTTGAATGAAATATAAATTACCTAGGTGAAATCTAGACACCATGGTAAAGACCAAAATAGTGAAATGAAAAACAATAGTGGTAAAAGTCTTGAAAAATGATCAAAACATGTATAAAAATAAAATATAAATACTTTATGTTCCTTATCTAAACCTAAAATTATTTATTTTTAACTTTAGGATCCATTGACCATTAAATACTGTCATTCCATCATTGAATATGTAATGGGTGTTTATAAGAATTTCATTTTCTTAACTTATAAAATGCGATCACTTAAACCACAATTATCCACCCATTACAAAGGCTTAGATTAAAAAAACTCTACACTTGTATCCTCTCAAATAACTACCCATGTCCTAGAGGTATTTTAATTTCCAAAACATTGAGATAATGAGATTAACGATATTACCAATGTGAGAACATTAAAAGGTATAGGTAAGGTTCTCACCCTATCTCTCTTAATTAAGTTAATTATTTTATTTTTCTACACACTAAAAAATAATTTATCCATCAAATCATGATAATATTTAGATTTATATTATTCTTAAATGTTATCATAATAATAGATTATCAATTTTCAACATTCCTCCTAAAACATTTGATAAATGAAGACATCATCATGCATATGTGAAGACTACCACCTACATGAATGATATATTCTATTTATCATATCCACTAAACATGGATGAATTTAAAAACATATTTAATATATAAAAATTATCCTTATGAAACTATTAATATCCTATAAAGATAATATTTGACATCTTATAGGTGTTATTAACAATAAATGGTCACATAAAATGTAACTATATTGACCCAATCCTTAAACATACATTATTTTATAATTATTAACATAATTTTCCAAAAAATAAATGTTGAAGATCTAGAGAACTAGTTTATTTGGAATATTAGAAATAATTATACATCTTAATAAATAAAAAACATAATATTTATTTAAAACATATCATAAAAAATGGATATATTGGGGGAGACACATTAGGAGAAAGGATGACCTAGAAATCCTAGTAAGGGAATAAACATGTAAATAAAGAATAACATGAGAGCAAATAGGCCTAACATGATGGCATAAAGTGTATCATCATACACATAAAAATATGGAATAAAGAAATGTTTTCATAAGATTATAAAAATGTGGAAAATACATAAAACATGATATCATAAACATAAGTAAAGGTTTACCCCAAAGACCATCATCATAAAGTGGACAAAGTCCCATGGTAGATTAGGTTCAATCCATCCTACCTCACCTAACATACCATGAGATATAATATGATAAACTATATCATTTATATTATTTATTTCAAAAAAATTTATAAAATGGTGCACATATTACAATCCTATAAGATCAAGAGGAATAATGTCTTTGGAAAATAAGGTACATAGCATAATAACATGAAACAAGGATAAAACAAAATAGTTTAAAATAGCTTAACATGCTCTTAAAATTACATAACTCTTCTAAAACTAAATTGGATAACATGATGATGTACACAAGAATGGGGTGATCTATAAATCCCAATAATGGAATAATAATATCATAACATGATTAAAGAAATACATGTGAGTTAAGATGAATATAGAGGTGACAGAAAGGGTGAGAATTATAAACATTAATATAAAATCTTGATATAAGATGATAACATCAAGGAAACACAAAAATGGGAAAACAACATAGAACATTAAATCATAAGAATAAGTTAAGACCAATTACTAAGATATCATAACATAGTGTTTTTAAAATATCCTCGCACGCACCATACGTGTTATCTCATGAGTTAAATTTTTTTACAAATGCATTAGAGATATCTATGATTATTTTCCTACCTTTCACATTCATATTATATACATCCATTTGTGTGGAACCTAGATAATACAATATAAGAATTTAATTCATTACTTTTAATAGCATGATTAAGCTGTCTGGGTTATATACATGGATTTTACTTATCAATGAAAGATAGGTAAATCTAGGTGAATAGCCTTGAGTGGAAATGGGGATAGATATTTAAATCATATATTTTTTAATATAAAATCATGGGATAATTTCTGAAAAATAACATGTGTACATAAATGTTTAAGTAAGAATTTAGTAAGAGTGAAATGTGGTCTCTAATTACTTGGTTATAATAGATATAGAAATGGGATGTGTAAAAACACATTACAACCTTAAAAAATGCTATTGAAACCCTTTAGTAAAATGAAAGTAATTGGATAATAATAATTAGGAAATAATCTATTACATCAAGAATGAGATTATATAAACATTGGATGAGATTATTATGAGATTAAGTACACCATTAAGTGGATTTACATAGGTATAGTTAATAGAAATTTATGTTAAATGGATTTTTAGTGAGTAAGAATAAGAGGTTGTGTGTGTATTAATAACAGAAGATGTGGAATTTTTCATTAATATGTAAACTATGGTTTTGGACTCTAAGTGATAAAATTATCAAAACCACAAACATTATCATGTTTTTGTCCTATGTTTTATTCTAAAGTGGGGTGATTTTAATTTTTGATAAGGATAATAATTGAAAAATTTAAAATAAAACCATTGGTGATGTCGACGTGAGGAATGTTCATAAATAATTTTTTTATAACATTAAAATATAATATTGGTTTTCAAAGATTCATTAAATGTTTATAAAATCTAAATAATAAAATAAAAACACCTTATTTAAAGGGGAAATCCATATTTTGTTGTGGATGAATTTTATAGTATTTGTTATATAAAATTTGCGGTATTACTGTGTTATAATATATATCGTATATATAGAAAGAATTTAATTTTTACCCAAAACATTTGACTATCTCAGAAAATTATAAAAAACTTAGAATTGGATAATTTTAATGTTTTGAATTAAAAAATAATGTTTATTTACCATAATAAGTTTAAAAATATTAGAATTTTAAATTTAATAAAAAATTCCATATTTACTAGAAAATACTAATTTTCATTATACAAACAACATTCTTACTCTTATAAAAATTATATTGTAGTTCATTAAATTATATTTTAATATATATTTTAGAAAATATTTTTGAATATTTTTTTAAATAAAATAATATTTAATGTGAAAATTATAATATTTATCAAAAGAGTGTATTAATTTATACTTCATATTTCCCAAAAAGAAATTTTTATTTCTTCATATCAAAATTTATTTTTTATCACGATAATTACATATTACTTTAAAATTAAATAATAAAAAACAAAAAATATAATTATTATTTTATTTAAAAAAATATCCAAATTTATGCTACTACAGTCTGGATACATAACCCTAATTACACCAGGAAACACCATAAGGGTATGGTGCATGATATATGTACTTTCTTTTGGTGGTTCGATGAACATGGTTTAAGACAAGATCTCAATTATCTTGAAATTCCCCTATAAATTGTTTCAATATAACATTAGTTCTTGAATATCAGTTCGCTCTTGGCCAATAGAAAAACATGATGATTTAATCTTCGTTCGGAGTTATGATTAATTGGCTTATTAGGTTATGATCCTACTGGTTGAGGACATCACTTATTTCATATGTTTCAAATGGACTTTATCATGACCCTCAATATAATAATACTAAATATCATTATACAAAATATACCCTTTCAATGAAAAATATTTTTAGAGGAATTTAAAATCCAATAGGATATATTTTATAATGGTCCATAATAACCACAATAATTCATGTGTTTTCTATATCATCTTTACTTAATAAATAATTTATTGATTTTAAAAGGGAATTTAATTTATTAGATTTTGGATCATTACATTATTACCCTCTATAAGAAATTTTTCCATCTAAATTAAATTTCATACATGAAATTGTTTTAGGAAATTTTGGTTTTGTCAAATCTTTTGGTTTTCTTGGCACCTCCTAAAACTTATGGTTTGATGACATCGCTTTTACCATGTTTGTTTTCTTGTTTTCCATAACTTCATCTCTATAATCTAAGATATTCATTGGATACTAATCATATGAAATATCATTATTAAAAGGTACTACCTCAAGATTAAGTATATATTAGTAGTCTGGAATATAATTCCATAAAAGGGATACAGAGAACACATCACCTATATGATATATGTTATGTGGGAGTGCTAGTTTGTAATATAAATCTCCAATGTGATTAAGGATATCAAAGTTAATATTTTATCAAGGGAAAAGATTTCCATTCTTCAAAAACCCTATAATATTACTCCATGATGATCTATGAAGGAAATATTAAACTCTAACATTAAAAATCAGGTCTCATTGATCATTGTATTCATAACATCTCTCCTAAACTTTTGTGGATTTTATATGATGTTAAATGGGTTGAACCTTCTTTTTCATCTATTGCATAAGATAAAGTCCCTTAAATTCCCTCACACTTACTTCATCCTATCATGTTAGAGTCTGAAACCTCTTCCCAAAAAGGTCCTTAGAAGGCTCCATTTGAATACTAGAATAGAAACTATTTTTATAAGATAACTCGACTTGGGGAAGTTATTGATCACAAAATCCTTGTAATTACAATGAACATGATCTATTCGTATAATTTAGTGTTTGAATTGTTCTATCATACGTTTTATTAGTCTGAGGGAAATAAGAAGTACTAAAACTCTTCTCTTTATCCAACACTTACCAAGGGATTCTACAAAAACATGAGGAAAACATAATATCCCCACTAGATACAATGGAAATTGGTACTTCATTCAGTATAACCACTAATCTTATTTGTATCTTTGTGAGTTTTCCTAGTTATAAATCCTTATTTATAGTAATAAAATATGGTGATTTTATAAGGAAATAGGGTACCAGAAATTTATTTTTTTTACATTTATAAGTCTAGGGGAGTGCTATGAAAAAAATCCAATGTTATGTTTTCCTATTTACATACCAGTATGGGAAATGGTTATATCATACCCTTAGACTTCTATTGTTTAACCCTGACTTGTTGTCATACCAATAATCAAGGTAAAAGTTATTCAATATCCATATTCTTGTTACCCCATGAAAAGAATTTCTTTAGATCTCTTTACATATTAGTACCTCCAATATTAATATTAAAGGATGATATATATGAATCATCCAAAAGTTCACACATTGTCTTTGGTTTTTATGGGACACATATCTAGGTTACAAAACATATAACTCAATATTCAAAGAATATGAACTCTAGAATATTAACTACCTTTCACTATAGCTCATCATCATCTTATTTTCCTCCTTGATCCTTTCAAGGATTGATGGTTGAATAGTTATTTGAAAAAGGTATGATAAATTTTCT
Organism: Viscum album; assembly: GCA_963277665.1. Classification (NCBI taxonomy): domain Eukaryota; kingdom Viridiplantae; phylum Streptophyta; class Magnoliopsida; order Santalales; family Viscaceae; genus Viscum; species Viscum album. The sequence goes on from OY728148.1 coordinate 1,591,047,869, forward strand.
TTTATGATTCCTATTTCTATCCTTTTAATTTCCAAGAAGACTAGATCCATTTCAGTCTTCATCATGTATATGGTTATGAGATACTTTCTACTTAAAGCATTTGGGAAAATATCTGTCTTCCTAGGATGTTAAAGGATTGAAAAATAAGAATCCTTGGTCATATTTAAACACCTTTTTTTGGTTCATATTGAACTCTTTTTGTGATAATATATACTCTAATGATCTGTATATATGTTACACTTCTCCCTAAAGAGACACTTTTAACAAAAACACATTATGAAGATCATTTAATACAATTATAAATCATGTGTAAGGTAGTTACACTAATGGATATCTAATTTGTGATAGGAATATTCTATCACCTTTTCATCATTCATGAGTAGATAACCGAAGCCATATTTTGACGTTTCATTGAAGATCAATGCCCCCACCTGGTGGTAATGTGAGAATAGGTACTGTAATTAGCATCTTCATTAACTCTTTTAAATCTCTCATCACTTTCAACAGTCCAAACAAACTCAATCCTTATAAAATTATCTTAGATAGTGGGATTGAAAATTGAGAGAATTTTCTCAGAAATAAATTATAATAACTAGCTAGTCCAAGGAAACTATCGATCTCTATCACATATATTAGTCTGGTTCATCTCTCAATTACCTATTCTTTTGAAATACACATAGATATTTATTTTCTAGAGACAACATGCCCATTACTATTACTTTCTCCATCCGAAAATCACAATCACTATACTTTTCATATAACTTTTCCTTTTTCAATATCTTCAGTACAATATTGCAATAGTCTTCATATTCTTCCTTTATATTAGATATATAAAAATATTGTCTATAAATAATACCACCAATTTATTTAGGTAATCCCAAAAGATTATATTCAATATGTACATAATGATTTATAGTGTATTACTGAGCCCAAAGGACATCACTATGAACTCATAGAGCCCATACCTTTTATGAAAAGATATCTTGGGGAAATCCTCCTACACATTTACTTGATAATATCATGACTGAAGGTATAATATAGAGAATTAAAAGCCTTCATGTTTCTTTTTAAATAATTCATAAAGCCATGGTAGGGGATACATGTTCTTTATCATGACTTTTTTTGAGTTATGGATAATCAATATATATGTGCATTTACCCATCCTTCTTCTTGAAAAAAGGTCTGACTCAATCTATGAAGATGCATTTAGAGATATAAACCCTTTATCTAGATTACCTTACTCTGGATTCATGAACTCCTCAAGTAAAATTTTTGACCTTTTTTTAGAGTCTTGGATATTAGAAAAGATCCAGATATGTGTTTGATTGAGAAATCAACCTATCAATTTAGGGAAATCCATAAAAATCTACAAGAAATGCATCATCAAATTACCATAGAATGGTCATTCCATTAATGACCATATTTACATTAGACTTTATAATTTGAAATTTATATGCTTTCTTACCAGGGAATAATATCCATTTTTAATGATGATTATAAAGTCGATTCATCCTCCTCATTGAAATTATATATAATCAAAGGATGATCTGTGACTCGGACGGTGATTTCATTCTATATATTTTTTGATTTATTTATGTAAGTATAATCCCTAACCAAAATAGAATTGAATTTAACTAAAGGGAGAAGCACAAGGTTCAAAAGGATGTTCGACCCAAAAAATATTTATATTAAGGACGTTATATACCTAGGATGAATTAATTTATTCATTTTCCATTTTCATATACTAAAGTAATTAAAAATGTTAAGGTGAAGTTTGGCTAGTTCTACTAAACATTCCTGATATGAAATAATTAATAGAAACATATTCGTTTAGGGTATTTTAAGTCCTTGATTAGGTGATAAGTATAACATTAAATTTATTATTCTAGTTCTAGTCATTTACTTTATCTAAAATAAAATTAAAGATGAAAATGTTCACACTACTAAAAATATCAAATTGAAAGTAAGAACATGAAAGGGATAAATCATAAATGAAGACATTTCCACAAAAATTTAATTCTTAGGTTTCAATCTAAGTTATACATGGTTTATTTTCAAACATTAAATTTAAAGGAATTTTGTTCCTTGGGAGTATTAATCAATGTGTGAAATAAGTCCTCTTAAATAATAACCAGGTGATGATCGAGTTAATACCCAATGCAACCATTTTAGGATTATTAACCATAAATACAACTATGAAAAATCCACATCCACCTATAGTATCTTGAAAAAGATCTTATTTCATTGAAACCACTTACTCTATATTTAACTAAAATTTAGCGACATATTCCATTGTTAATTCATATTCTTAAATATTTAACAATGATTTTTTAATCTTAATACCCTAAGTTATCTAGAACATACTCTAACACCAATTATAACATACTGTATCTTTTATATAATTTATTTATATATCTTTTACATAATGACACACATATTACAATCCCGAAATATTGACATGAATATTATATTTATAAAATTAGGTACATAGAAAATTAACTTGTAACATGGATACAATAAATTTATTAGAAATTCCACCCCTCTTCTAAACTTACATGAGATAACCTAGGGAAGTACATAAAATTGGTTTAAATGTGAAGCATAGTAATGAAATAATCGAAGAATAAAAAGAATAATGTAATACATGTGAGTGAAGAGGCGTATAAAGATGAAATAAAAGAGGCGATAATCATAAAAATGAACATAGACTTATGGTATAACATTATAACATCATGGTAACGTAGGAATGAAGAAAAGACATAAAACATGAAATCATAAGACTATGTTAAGGATAAATAATTATAAATCATAATATAGTGTGTTAACCTCATGTGAATCAAAAATTGTATCTCATGAGATAAAAAACATTAACCAACTCCTTGAAGGGATATATAATTATAGGTATACCAATAAAATTCATATTATGTTCATGAATTAGTGTGCCACATAGATCATAAAACATAAAATTGTCATTAAAATTTTTTAATCCCATGATTAAGGAGCGTGGGATATAAAAATGATTCCTCTAATATATGAATTATATATACATTTAGGTGAATACACTTGAGTGGAAATGATGATGGGTATTCAAATTTTTTTTACATGGGATATTAAGGGAAAATTTTGGCAATATAACTGGGGTACGTAAAGGGTTGATGAAGGGTTTAATGAGAACTAAATGTGGTATATAATTACATGGGAATCATAATTATAGCAACGTGATGTGTAAAATCACAATAAAATATGATTTAATGCAAATAAAATAGCATAGTAAAAATAAATTACGTGAATAAAAATAAAGAGGATAGAATCTCTTACTTTGAGGGGCCGCTTATAAAAGATTCGTAGGTTCTTCATAAGAGTTGGGAAAACCATGAGAGGGATTTATAGTGGTATAGGGGGATTAAATTCATGATTAATGGTTTTTAAGTTAATGGGAATGTGATTATTGGTGGGTATTTATTGCTAAAGAGATGGGAACACTTTATTAATTTTGAAACATAGGTTTTGAACTCTATGTGATAAATTGAAAAAACCACAAATAAAACCATGATTTTCACATGGTTTCTGAAAAATAGTAGTGGTTTTTAATAATTTAAAATCCTGATAATAATTTTTTTATATAACACCCTTTTTAATATTTAATTGAGTAATGTTCATAATGAATTTATTTTAAAACCATAAAATATATTATAGGTTTTTGAGGATTTATTAAGGGTTTATAAAATTAACAAAATAGCCTAAAAATTATTTAAACTTTAAACCAATATTAAGTCATGTATGTCTTTTATATCATTTTTTACATCACTTTTGGGCTATTATGATGTCATAATAAAGTCCATATGTTTATAACATATTTAATTTCTACCAAAAAATTTGATTATCTTAGAAAATTAAGAAAAATTTATCATTGGCTAATTTTGATGTAATAATTTAAAAAATTATATTAATTTTTTTAGTTTTTTTAAAATATGATATTTTTCAATTTTACATAAAAATATTTAGTAACATGGAAATAAATGTTTTTACAAAACTTACAAATTTCTGAACATTATTAAAATTATATTCGACTTTATTAAATTATATTAGAATTTATAATTAATTAAATTTTAAATTTTAATTTTTTTTAAATAAAATTTATTTAAAAAATATTTAATATATCAAAATATTATCTTGATTTAAAAAATATATTTCCCAAAAAAGGAAATTTTGATTTTGTCATATTAAAATCTAAATTTTATCAAACTAATTATATAATAAATTAGAAAATAATAATAAAATTGGAAAAATATAATCAAATTTTATTTAAAATAAAAAATTTTAAATTCATACATATAGGTTCTATATACATAAACCCTTATTAAACTATCATACTCTCTAAGGGTAAGGTGTTCAACGATGGTATTTTCTTTAGGTGGTTTGATGAACATGGTTTGGACTGTTATCTTGATAAGCATTAACATATCCTGGAAAAAGTTCATATCAACATTTATTTTTAGAATATCTTCTTGTATTCAGTCAAAATAAAATCATTGTTATTTTTTATCTCTAATAAGCTTTGAAAAATGAGCTTCGTGGTGTACAATCCTACTTGTTTAGGCCACTACTTCATTCGTCTGAGTCAAAAAGACTTTTTATAAACATTAATATACTAATATAAATGATCAATGTAATATGACTATATTATCAATTGTTAACATTCATAATTTAATTTTAAATCAAATATAATATATTTTATAAGCATCCAAAATAACCAAAATTGTGCATCTGTTTTCAATAACTACATCACTTAATAAGGTATTTATTCCATTAAAAATGGAATTTCATTTATAAACGTTTTAGTCGTTACAAATAAATCATTACCCAGTGAATTATAGGGATATATAATTATAGTACCACATATATAATAAAAGAAAATAATAAATATTAATTCCACATTAGAATAATAAACCATAAAATATTCATAAAATTTTTCTAACCCATCAAATGAAATTAGGTTTCATAATTTGGATTCAATGCATAACCAAAATAGAAATCACACATATTACCAATAGAATATGGAAGTAAATCATGTTTATGTTAATAATTAAAACAAAAACATAGTACACAATAATTTATTTCCCATATGAAGACTTCATGAGAAGGATTTTGGTGAAGACAGAAAAAACCAACCACTTGGGTGAAGCATTTATGAAATAACTAATGGATATTTGGAAGAATGAAAGACCTTATTGTTTTAATTAAAACCCGAATTGAACTAAGAGTGTTCAAAATAAAATAATTATGGTTTTGATAATCTATAAATTGTTTAAAAAAATTTTATGTCAGTGATTCTTGATATGATATAAGAAAAAGTAATTTTCTCTTAAACCAAGTTTACTTAAAAATTTGAATTTTGAAGAGAACTAAAAACATATATAATAATTAAAATAAAGAGTATATTTAACTAAGTACATATGTAAGGGATATATAATAAAATAGAGTAATTACAAGTGAAAAATATTTTTTAATATGTCATATAAACAAAGAGAACATGTAAACAAATGTAGTGTGGGTGGTATGAAAGATCCATTACTTCATGATTGAAAGTGCTCTAAACTACGCATAACTTCACAAATAATAAAATTTATCTTATTATAATCATAAATAATAAATTTATACAATTATATTTCTTTTTATAGTATCCATTTATTATCACATGTCACTAATTTATTACATCATTTCCACTTTTGTTGTCTTTTTGAAGTTCATTGGTCAATTTCTCAGAAACATTCACAGTATGATGGCCATAGTGAAGGTGATGTAAAATAGTTTTATAATATACATATTTTTATATTTTTATGTCCCTTATTATTCCATTATCCAATAAATTATATAGGTTAATATTTTTGGCATGAAAATACTCAAATAATAAAGGGTGATTTTTTATGTCCTTTTTAGTGGTTGAATTTACTATTATCGGTTATTATTAATATCACAAATAGAATGAATAATATTATAGTTACTAATTTTTAATGTTTTATTATATCACCTACTTATAATTTATAATAAAATTTTCACACCCATGTTTTTAGTATGTAAAACGTAAGAGAAACATCATCACAAAGAAGCAGTAGTCTGTACGTACACATGGAAGACACTCTCATTTTCACAGAATAAAAAAGAAGGAAGAAAAAAATATATTATCTTTCAAGAATCAATAAAATTTTATGAATAACATATTATATTATTAAAAAATAGTTTTAACCATCCATTAAATGTGAGGATGAAAAATAGAACGTGGCATTCATGGAGGCGATTGTCCACACACATGCATGCCGATGTTTTCCTTTTTCAAAATGATTCTAAAAGAAGGTATAAAATAGATAATTAAATTGTATAAAAAATTACCTGAAAACTAATAATATTTTTCTCACAACCCCATGTATATAATAGGGTTTTCATCGTATAAGTATAAAATATCGAAGAATGTGCGGTAGAAAACATTACCTTTCTATTTGGATGTTCTCCTTCGGTCACCATATTATAAAAAATTAGTTTTAACTTCTGGTAAGAAAAAAGATTCTAGGTTCTGGATATAGGATTTAAGATAGAATATGTTAGAGTGTGGTTTGAGCCCCAGGGGATTTGGAAGTGTGGAGAGGTAGATGAGTGGTTTTTCCTTTTATAATTGAAGAGAAGATAATTTTTTTCCATGTATAACTTGTTAATATAATGAGATCTCTCATTTCACATATAATATAAAAAAAGTAGAGGATAATATATTATTGGAATTTCTATGGTACAATAGAATTTTTTTTTGTAAAAAATTAAATATTTTTTTAGTAATTTATTCTTAGTATTTGTTTACGTTTTCCATTTCTCGTTTTTACAGAGGTAACTAATTTTTTCCTGAGTAATTTACATTTAACATCTAATAATAAAATGATTATTACTTTATACTTTTATTCTAATTAATATAAATACCAAATAGAATTTAGGAAATAAATTTTTTTATCTAAGAAAAATAATCTAACAAAAGTGCATCTAACACTTAAAAATGTATTTTTAGAAAAATTCTATTTCTAAGAATAATTTTTTATTTAGTATAAAATTATCAATGTTATTGATTATATAGAATTAAAAAAATAAATTATAATTATAATAACATTTAATTAACATTAAAATAAATCAATAACCTAAATCCACCATGTGGAAATTTTATTATGTGAAAAAGATAAAAAACGGTTTTCATTAAAACACTACTTAATTTTTATAAAATGATAATAGTACATTTTTATATTAAATTTGAAGTTTAAAAAAATTAATTTAACTTTAATAAATATGGTTTTTTATAAAAAGGTATTATGAATCTTTTAAGACATTCTTTTATTGTAAAAGTGACATATTTTTTAATCTAAATCGGTATTTTTACTATTCACCTAAAAATTGATTATTTCAAAAAAAATGGAAAAAGTCATACTAAGATATTTTTTAAATAATGAATTATAAATTATGTTTACTTTATAAAATTAATTTTTCATAATTTATATACTTATAGTTTAAATTAAATTTATAAAATATAAATAAAAATACTTTATTGAAAAATGATGGTTTTAAATGTTATGTGTTATTAATATTATTTCATATAAATTTATAATTTTGGTAATATTAATGAATTAATTTCTATATAATAATATTTTCCAATTTTCAATTTAATTTATTAGGAAAAAACCCACTACACTTAATAAAAAAATTCTTTGAAAATAAATATTACTTTTATACTAAATACGCTTAAACAAAAACCATTAATTAATTAGTTATACTCTAAAATTTAATTTTACCAGTTAATTGATATTTAAATATTTATTTTAATTATATATATATATATAATATAATAATAATAATAATAATTATGTGTAACCTATTAATATATATTAATATAATATTTTTGTTCATAATGTGTAATATTATTTTATATTTACTAAATAAAAATAAACCACATTCTTATAGCTACTAAATATATAAAAAATGACTATATTTCCAATGAACATATTTTTAATGACCATATTCACAACGACCTTATTTATAATGGCTAGATTTTTTGTTCTATATATTAACTTACTAAATCCTTTGTTCTTTTAACTCTCACATATAAAGGCATTGTTATTATTGAATATTAAATATTTTTTCAAAAATATTTCTCCTTTCATGGTTCTCTTCCTCATTATAGGTTTTTTTGGATATTGGTCATGACCAAGGTTGAATGTGATCTATATTATTTCAATGAAGATTTTATTCTTTTCAATATATTGTCCCCTATTTATTTATAAAATTTTAATTATTGTAATTTATCTATAAAGAACAATAATTTATTGGGTGTAGTATATAGTTTTATGCGATTTTGTTTTAATGACCATCTAATGACTAAATAAAGTTTATTTATTTTGGTTAATATCTTATATGGAATAATTTTAAATAATTCTCGAATTCTTCTGAAAGAATAAATAAATGTTCTCTAAAATTAAATGCATAAAAAGTAATAATAATTATGATGGTGTTAACGATGGTAATGATTATGATAATAATAATAATAATATCAAAAAATGATAACAACAACAAAAACAAGAATAATAATAATAATAATGATAATAATTGTAATAAAAATAATAGCAATAATAAAAAAAACAAAAAAAAAGAGAAAATAATAATAATAATAATAATAATAATGGATCCTAAATCCTGATGCATTTCATTCCCCCATTAAATAAATTTAATCCTTGAGATTTGAATTATTTATTTTTAGTGAAGATAGATATGTTTATGTTTAAGGCGACTCATGATTTAATTTTATAAAGATATAATAATGAAATCTAATCACTTATAATAAGAATAATTATTATATTTTGTTTTTTCATAACCATTTGAATAAATTATTTCTTAGGGTAAGGTGTTAAGCTCTATTTTATTTTTCCATGAGCTCATAGTGAGGAATGAAATAATATATAATCATAATTTCACTTAGGTATGAAATGTGGTTCTATATTTTTATAATAGATACACCACACACACCTATCTATCACCCCTCATGGTTTTTTAACTTGGTGGTGTTAGTTGAAAGTTGAGGTTGAACAATGAACTCATTGAATAATGCTCCTATTAGTTATAAAGATAACTAATATCCATGTTCTGACCCCTCTAAACCCTTTCAAGAGTAACTTACTCCATCAGATTGTCCTACGACCTCTCCAGATCACCCCTCATCAGAATTTACTGATTCAATAAATTAGCACCCATATCCTCTTCCTCTTGTTTCACTAGTACTTGTATTTCATAATCCATGAAGCACTACAAACTAAAGGTTCACGGGGGTGGATTTTATTCCATGTCCACTTTGGATGGATATTAATGTCCCCAAACAATGACTTCCAAGATCCGAACTGTTTCTCACACATGAAACATGGGCAAGCATGCTCTAGAAAATACAACTTGATTCTCAAAACAGCTCCCATCCATGATGTAACTAGGTGAAATCTGTATTTTTTTAGACACCACAATTTCCTATTCCACTAGAGGTGCTGGTGGAGGGTTGTATTCCATTTCCACCATTCTCATGATAATTATAAACACCTAGAAACATCAGGGCCTAAATATAGTGACAATGTATTTATGGATGAGGAAAAAAAGATTCATTATTATCATTCACAATTATAGTTATGTTAGGATCTCTCTCTCTAACAACTATTGGTTATTTTCTCTATAGGGATCCATTTTTTCAATATAGTGGATTTTGTGGGTACTCTAATCATGATCAATGAATAGAAAGTATATGTTTAAATAGTTAATACTTTACTAGAATCACATAATATCAATTTAAAATACTTATACTAAGATTTATATTCCTATAAACTTATAATAAAAAATGAAACCTTCATACATATATATTTAATTATTAATGTTACATAGGGGTGGTAAACTTAGAAAATAATCTAGGAAACTTAATGTTTCTAGATTAAAGATCTCATATTCATAAATCTAAATTGATGGATTTAGTTACCATAATCAATCTCATTGGAAGTACTTGAATATGTTCTAAAGTATTCCCATAGATTTGGTGGTTGCTCACACCTATTATTATTATTGTCCTTTGATTTATGACACCTACTTGGGTAACGTACAAGTTTTCCATACCTTTGGATTTGGACCGTAACTAGTGATTTTTGATTCAAGATTTCAACTCTCGTCATACTAACCTTCATCTTCATATTCCTATGTTAGATTGATTCTTACTGACCCACTCTTCCATAATTAAATAATTTTATAGTCTTCTTGAGGTAATTTCCTTGGTGACACTTCCCAAAATATTTATATATAGGTTCTTTAATATCCCTTCTTTTACTATCATTATCACCTGAATTTTTATAAGCCTCCATCTTTATATTATATTGTGTACTCAATATTTAAACTAAGGCTACATTTATAACCATGTTTCCAGATAGTTGTTTTGGTATATTCATCAATTTTATCAACCAATATCCCATTTCAATGTGTTTATTATTGAGGCAATCATCGCATTGTCCATATCAACTAAGGTTAACTTGATTCATTTTGGTTCTAACCATAACTATAACCATAAGGGTTTAAATGAGTGATTTAAATTTATCATCATAAAAGTATTATCATAATAAATAACCTAAAAGTGGATCATCCTTAAAACTATTTTCCCCTTTTCATATGCATGGAAGATTATGATTCCTATATTTTAAACTATATCATTATTAATTTAAACTGTGTCAAATTAATTTAGTTTATCTTATAAATATCAAACTATTCCCTCAAATTTACTAGGAATCCAATCACTCATAGTGTTTGATAAATATTATATAATTAACTAAATCATATCCCATGAGGTGTATAGCTAGTTGTGAAGTTCAAAATATTTTTTCATGTGTTAGGTCATGATTGAGTTAATACCCATCACACCCTCCTCGAGGTTAATACCCCTATGTATAATTATGACTATGCCATCATCCACTTTCCTATATCAATAAAGGGATTTAATTAAACTTAAAACCACACTATAAGTACTTTACCATAATTATAGGACTTTATCCTAAACATAGGGTTGTCATTTAGACTTATCACGAGTGTTTTCAATAATGTTATATCATTATAATCTCCAAAAAAACTAGACCTTTCTCAAATACCAACTATTGAAACCCAATCCATAAACATACATTATTTAAAAATTCTTAACATACTTTTCCAACAAATAAAAGTTGATGATTTTGAGGTCTAGTGTCATTAATATTTGAGACATACAAATTAATCATCTTAAACAAACCAAAATCATTTTTATTTAAAACTACATATAGTTCTTGTAAGTTCTATATATCCTATAAAATACGTAGAATATTCTTGGGAAAATATATAACAAAAAATAGTGATCTTGAATGACCAGTAAGGGAATTAACATGGAAATAAACCATAACATGAGATCGAAGTGGCATAACATGATTTCATAAAGATAATGCTAATAAGTAAGGAGACATTAAATAATGAAACAATAATATAAGATAATAAAATCGTGGTAACAACATAAAAAATACATCACAATCATAATTTTAGATTTTTATTTCTTTTAATCTTCTATTAGTAGTAAATTGGTTTTCCATGAATGGACAAAAATTATAAAAGGTACTTCGATATGTCCTATACGGAGGATAAATTTTCACTAACCGTTTATTATAAAAATTACTTATCAAATGTAAAATACTATCATTTATTAGTGTCAATGGTTTATAGAATAATATTTTTTCATTAAATATATGTTTGATTACACCCCTGTTTGTTAGTATAAAAAACTAAATAGAAATATCATCACATTGCTACAACAGTATGCACGTACACACAAACAGTGCTATATTTTTAAAAATAATAATATAATAGTATAAAATAAAACACATTATAATTTAATAATAATTAACATGTTATAAATATAATATTATATTATTACATAACCTTTTTTGAGACTTTAATGTAGGTGATTAAAAGTAGAAAATATTGGTAATGTAGGCGGTAGTCTACACACAAGCACAAAGACATTTTTCTTTTTATCAATGATTTTATAGGAAGGTATAAAATGGATTTTTCATCAGTATAACATCGAAAAATATTAATAATACTTGTGTTATAATAATGTCGAGGATAGAAAATTTTTGGGGTTGTATATTTAGAAAATAGTTATGAATGTGCGGTGGAAAATACTTCCTCTCACTTTAAATATTTTCCTTTATTCACCACCTGAAGGAACTTTACATTGGTATTTCATAAAAATAAATGATTATAAGACATGGGAGAGTGATTAATAGAGACTATTTTTATTTTTTTGGTCGATCCTAGATTTATTTAGATGTGTATATAGGTGTAGGTATGGTGTTTCCTTTTATAGTTGAAGAGAAGTGAATTTTTGGCACATATAACTCTTTAATATAAAGAGATCACAAGTTTCATATGGAATTTGAAGCCAAATTTTATAATAATAGAGTTTGGTAAGGTTTAATGTCAAAAAACCTTCAGTGGATATTTTTAAATCATATTTTAAATAAGTTAATAAATCATTTACTCTTAGATTTTTACTTTTTCAATTTTTTGTTTTTTCTGAGGTAACTAATTTTTACCATAATAATTTATTTTTAATTTTCAAAATTAAATGATTATTATTTTATAACTAGAAAAAATGGTTATACATTTGAATTAAAATTGATTAATTAAAATTTATATTTTTATGAAAAAGAAATTTTAACATTAGCACATGAAACACATAAAATCCACATTTAAAAAAAATATATTTTTAAGAATACATTATATATTTAGATAAAATTACAAATGATATTTATTATATTGAAAGTAAAATTTATATTATTATTCATAGAATAATTAATTAACGTTAAATTAAGTTTAAAACCAAATTCAACTTTGTAAAATGTTTATTAAAATGTATAGAAGAAAAACATTTTTAATTAAAACATTACAATAAAATTTATAAACTATTTAAAAAGATTTCTATATATCAAAATATTTTTTAAAATAATAAATTGATCTTCATAAAATATATATTTTTTATATAAAATTTATTTCTTAAACTTTTAATTCAATCTTGTATTTTAAAAGTGATATTCTTTAGAAAAGTAAATATTTTTTCTATTCAATTAAACATCAAATTTTTCTAAAAAATTTCAAAAATTCAAACAATTTTTAGGGAAATAATTAATTTATTATTTTTATTTTATAAAATTTATATTGTAAAATTTATATATTTATATTTTAAATAAAAATTATAAATTGTAAATAAAACATATTCTATTGAAAAATGTATTTTTAAAAAATTATGTATTATTATTATTATTTTTTCAGATTGATTTCTAATTATAGTGATGCTAATGTATATTTACATATATATTAATATTTTTAACGTGTTAATTTAATTTATTAGGAAAAAATATAAAATAATTAAAAAATTTGTTCCTTGAAAATAAATATTATTTTTAAGCTAAATATGCTTTAATGAATACCAATATTTTATTATTTATATTCAATGATTTAATTTCACCACTCCATTGATATTTAAATAATAATTTTAATTATATATATACATCATATCATTTTTTAATAATAATAATAAAAATATTAAAATATTACAAACACATATATATACATATAAAATTTTGATGTAGTATTTTTATTTATTTCTGAGTTATATTATTTTAAATTTTATATTTAAAAATACACAATATTAGTATAACTATTGGATATATAAGTAATGACCAAATTTCTAATGACTATATTTGAAAAATAAATTTTTTATGGGTATATTTAATGCATATATATAGACTTACTAAATATTTCGTTCATTGTACTCGCATATTTCATGGAAAAATATTATTTCATATTATAGATTTTTGGTAATTATTTTTCTTTTCATGGTTCTCTTCAACATTATACGTTTTTTGTCTATTCGTGGTCCTCAATGTTGAAGATGACCCATGAGATTTTCTAGTCTTGAAATTTATATTCTATAGTATCTACATTCTCTTATATATTTATTGAATTCTAATTAATGAACCTCTTTTATATTGATTAATGATCTATAGTCTATAGCAATTATTTTTATGTTTTTTTGTTGTAATATCCCACTTATGAATGAATAATGCGTATATAGTGTGGTTCATATCTTATAAGGAACATTTTATTATAATTACTCAATCCTTTATAAGTAATAAAGAAACATAATTTAAATTAATAGGCATGAATAATAATAATAATAATGAAATCAACAAAAATAATAAAAATAATGTCTCCTAAAATATGATGTGTTACATTAATCACCTAAACTGAACATATTACATCACCTTTATTGATCTGATTTCATTTTGGAAAATCTTACGACACTTTATAAATTTTGTGATAATAGAATAATAAAAGGAATAAAACACTATAATTTTATATAATATGGATCTATTTTATAACACATTCTTCCATAGTCAATATATTGACGAAATTTTAGAGAAATTGACCGAACCAACTCATATTTACATTATAATACAAAATATATATTAACTAAAAAATATATGATAATAAATTGGCATTAGAAATATAAAAATATATGGAAAATATTTTTGATAATGTTTTTAGTATACTTAATTTTATTATTCTTGATGTTTGGGGAAATTGAAGAATGAATCAACACCTAAGGTTAGTTTTTTTGAATCTCAATTTTTCTTCATTGAGTTATTATGCATATTCACCACTTTTTTAATTTTTTTGTTGCATATAATGACCCTGGATTTATTTTTTCTATAATTTTTCTTCAAATGAAATTGATTTACAAGTTCATCTAATGTTCTACCTATTAAGGATTTATAATTAGAAACATAACAATGTTTTAAGGGTTTATGATAACTAAATTATAATTCATTGAGTTTTGATGGTTCTTCTTGATCATATTTGATATTATTTGGGAACTTTGTTAAATATTATTTTATTATGATATATTTCCCACTGTTTTCTAGGTATTTTTATCTTCTACCATTGATGGAACTAGAATATGCATCAAAAAATGCACTGAATTCTTACAAAAAATGATCTTGGAGCATAGATCATTTCACAATCTTCAATTTGACATGTCATTGATCTCAAAACAATTTACAAATTAAAATTTATTATCATTCGAAGTAAGGTAGGAAGAATGGTTCATGGATCTTCCTCCATGGCCATGAAAACATCTTTGAAGGATGATTGTATGGGTCTGAGGTAGCCACAACCACATGCAATGCCATTTTTTCTTCACGGCATGGTTTTGAGCATTGTGGTTCACAGATATCCTTCAGTGGTTACATAGATGTATTTGACGAATAGCTCTATGATTCTGATGCAGCCCGACCCCTTCATGTCATCATTTTTTATTTACAGTGCGCCCTGTGAGCATCATGATCCTTGTTGCCTATAAATATGTGACTCTCCCACCATAAAGGTACAATTATACTACCCTTTCGGGTACCAATATCCCATTTCACAGTTCTCTTGAGCACCAAAAACTAGAAAAAAAATGGATTTATCCTAGAGATGGCATGGATGCCCTTCGCAAAGGCCCATTCCCTTCTTGAAGGAGGGATCCCCTTCCGGTTTCTCATGGTTCTGTGAAGCATTAAGCCTTCATAGAGCACACTTCTAATGAAATATATACTATGATAATGTTCCATTCACCATGATACCTTGAACTTTGTGAAGACCTATCTTTCCTGATACATTGATCTCTAAAAAGCCCCTTCTTTTGTGTGAACCTATGCTCCGTAAATGGCTTTCCTTCTTGAATACCTATCCTTCCTGAAGCTCTTACGTGTACAACCGATATTCCATACAACAGGGTCTACACCCCCACACATCCAATAAGAATCACTACCGAGAAGGGGTCCCAACCCTCTAGGATAGATTCTTCACTACCATCACTAACCCCTATGAAAAATGGTGAGTCACACCCTAAAATGTTATGGATAGGTTGCTGACATTTTTTCTGGCACCCTTATACACACCCAAATTCCACCTATGGAATACCATGATTTGATATACTTCTATACACTCCTTAAAGCACCTTAATCGACATATTAATCTTTTTACCATTCCCATGTCATGATTTTAGATTCTCATCTTTGATTCCACAAACACCTTGAGTCAAACCATTAGTGAAAAAACTTATTGAAACCCCACCAGCTAACTCCTATGTCAGGTTGAACTAAAAAGGGCTGCTCTTGTATAAGTCCCACACTAGCCATATCTAGGAATACTCCTCCCAGTCTTCCATGTATCTTGACATTAAAATATGATGCTATAGTCCTCTCTACATGACTATAAACCATAGTATAACCTATGTGACAAACATATGTTGCCTCTAGCTCTAAAAAATAGTTTCTTTATCCACCTATAATAAGATTCCAATTTCCCTCACTACATGACTTTAAACTATCGAACACCCTATCATTCATGAATATGATGCCTTATGTATCAATAGTATGATGCCCTCATGGAATGACATGAGGAAGATAGAACTTGCAGACCATTGTATTATCCCTACACACCTCCTCCGTTCACTTGATGTTAAAATTAATTCTTACCCCTTGTAATGGACATGGGAAGCCCTCACAACCTGAAATGAGGATGAAACACAGGTATCATCCATCCATAATCTATATCCACCATTTTCACTCTATAGTGGCACACGTACATCTTCCACAAGTAATCCACATCTACCTTATCTTCTCCACAGTGGAAATCGAGGAGCTTCCACGTGCAAGTCACATCCATCATTACCAATATATAGTGGAACTTGAGAATATTCCACGCGTAAGCCCCGTCCACCATTTCAACTCTATTGTGGAACTCTAGAAATTTCCACAAATAATTCATCCATCATTTTTTCTTCATAGAGATACCTAAGCGGCTTCCACATGTAAGACCCATTCACCATTTTCTCTCTATAATAGAACCCAGTAAGATTCCACCTATACGCCCCATCCACCATTTCCACTCCACAGTGGCACCTAGTTATATTCCATATGTAATACCCAACATCTATTTTCACTCCATAGAAGCACTTGTGTATCTTCCATGTGTATGACAAATTAACTATTTTCACTCCACAATGGCACTTGGACAACTTCCATGATTATGCCCCATCCACGATTGCCACTCAATAGAGGAACCTAGGTTGTTTCCACCCATAATATCCATTCACCATTGACACTATATAGTAGAACTTGGGCTGCTATCTATACATAATTACCAACCACCCGATTAGTTGGCTATGTTTAATCCCTGATGCCATCCAAAACAATATGGGTTTTGATCTCTATCATCTAAAAAGGTTACATAGGATGCATCCATGAGGTTCAATTTTAACCAAGGGTAAAACCAGATGCTCCCCCATAGGGACTCACACTCATGGTGTGATATCTTCCTTTTATGGGACACACCTACCAGATCTGCTCGCATTGGGTGTTCTGATTCAACAACTAGGAAAAGTGGGCGCTCTATCCTAGGGATGAACCCTCATGATGTGACATATTCACTTTATGGATCACATCCTCTATATCCAACTCCAAGAGTGGTTTTGAACCATCTTACATTACTTCATCCATCACTTGACCCTTATCATAGTGAGGTCATTTCATCGTATTCCATCCATTTGGGCCACTAACCATGTGTAAGACCCAGTATATCAAAGTTAATCTAGACATGTGTAAGCCCCGATGCCATCATGAAGTACGTGGAAATTGATCACCATCTTCTAAAAATGGTATGTAGGAATGTTCCTTGAGGTTTAATCCTAAAAACCCATCACTCTCCATATTCCACCCTTTATATCAACACATCATCCACTTCCATCCTGATTCTTACCTAGCCACTACATCTTCATGAGGTCATTCCATCCACATCATCACTACCTCTAGAAGCATGTGGGATGTTAATCATTCATAAGACCCACACAATCCATATCCATCCAATTCAGAGTGACCATATTGTGAAGAAAATCTATCCATGTGTAAGACCCACACTGTACCCACTAAAACTAGATGGGTTTTGATCTCTGTTATTTATACATGGTATGTAGAAAATCTCCATGAGGTTTAATACCAGCCAATGGTAAATATTGGTGTCCCCATATTTTAGGTCCACCTACTTGATCTGCACTCATAGGTGTCAAGATCAGTAATCATAGTTTGAAACCATCTTTTCATGAGATGCACCATCATGAGTATAACCTTATTGGGAATTCTAATAAATCCATCTGGTAAACATTTCTGGTGCTCCCTCATAGGGATCCACCTATTTGATCAATATCCATAGGAAATTTTGATCAACATAATACTATATATTCTAGGAATTAAACTCGTGGCATACCCTATGTTACACATGGGACACAAACAAAAAACCATAGAAGACATGCCTTTAGAAGAAGATACCCCATGATAGATCTGGGTTGCCTTGGGTTACACATCTTTGAGATGACCATATATGAGAAATAATACATGTGACTAATGTTCCAGCTTATAGAGTTTTACTAACAAGCCTGATGTTACCATCTACTCCAACTGAAGGATTCGCCCCTGTCAATACCCTTTTGAATTTCTTGATAGATGTAGTATAAATAACCAATGTCTGCAAATAGATGGAACTAGGAACGAGTTTCAGGAAAAATTTCTAAGTCTTTAAGGGATACCTGGACTAGGAGAAGAATTATGAGGAGGAATAAATGGAAGGAGGGACTAACAAACCATCATTTGATTTTTCTCAAGGAGTAGGCATCTCTAGATAAGTGGTAAATACCAACCGACTTTGGAAAGAAGAAACACATGGCCAAAAGCATGGGTCAACACAACAATGCGCACATTGGCTCTAAAAAGTGTCAAGAACAACTATATAAACCACTTTTTAATTGTCTATTTATTTATTAATTATGGTATTTATAGGGGATTTGGTTAAATAAAATTTTATTTCTTTGAGTTAAAATTTTATTCATGGAGATTCAATCTTCTGGGATTTATAGATTATTATATTTAATATTTCATAACATATTTATTTTAAACTCAACAATTATTTCTCAATGAATTTATTTCTCATAAATTTTCAATTATTTTATGAAACAAATATAATTTCCTTTAAAGATACATTCATGAAATTTACTTTTTATGTATTCCAAAAAATGGTTTCCTTTATAATTTTGAAATCTAAATATGTGTTTCCTCTTGTAAACATTTTATTTTAGTTTACCAATTTTCAAAGATATGTTTTACCACCTCTATTTATAATGTGGGTTTTCAGAAAAGGTATTTTAAAATATGAAAAACAATTATTTCCTTCTAAAATAAAATATTTTATATTATACTCCATATTTTATTTATAAATCCATTATGTCTTTTTGATGCTCTATTAGTAAAGATTATTTATAAAATTAAAAATTTTAAAAAAATTACTTGCATCATATTTTTAAAATCATTATGTCGTTTTCAAGGCTCTACTATAGAATATTTATTTTTCAAGTAAATGATTATAAATGTTTTAAACTCAACATCGCCAAAATGAAATTTTAATGAGACCATAAATTTATATTATACTCAAATCATAAAAGTGTTTATAGAAGCTATTTTACGATTTTGTTTCTATATTGATCGTAATCAATAAAGGATTTCTTTCATTGTAAATTATTTTTTGCAAATCACCCTTTAAATGTCCATATAATATAATTTTTTGTGGTGATTAAATTTTGGGTATTAACTATTTATATTCTTGAGGTCGATCTTGGTAATATTTTATAGAAATTATATAAAACCATTTTTATTTCCATGGATTATTATTGATTGGATTATTTTTTTATTGTGGCACATAAATGTATAGATTATTCATGGTTTTAGTCCTTCATCAACTCCTAATAAATAGGTTATGTTTGATATCACATGTGATAATGATCATGATTGTGTGAATTTTTATTTTTTACTACTTTTATCATGTACATGTTTTTTTAACAACGTGTACCATATAAATTTTATTTGTTCACAAAATATATAGTGGTAAATTTATTTTTTTGCAACATATTATGTATATATTATGTTTTTTCACCATATGAGGCTTTTAAAATTTTTCTTTTCACAATATGAAGAATATAATTTTTTTCATAATCTTATAATTTATCTATTCATATGTTTATGATAAATTACTTTGTTATGATATATTTCTAGGTAATGTTCAATTGACATACCATATAAATATTTTAATACTACATAGATCATGAATATTATCTCATGATTCCAAACTCTTTTTCCATGGTTTATATTTTCCATTTGAGATTACATATTCTTCTATCATTACTTAGCATCAAATCCTATTTTTCTATGTTATGTTTAATAATACATATCACCCACTGTAATTTTTTTCTTATGATTATGATATAATCCTTGATGATATGTTGTTGGGTTTTTCTATAACTAGGAATTTCTGAACTCTCATTTTTTAGGTTCAAATACCCCATGCTATGAAACAGTGCATAAATTATGAGAAGTCTAGAAGGGGTTCTAGTGTTGTTCAATTATTGAGAAATGTTCCTAATTACCATAAAATGTTACTTATATTTTACTCAAATATAATAATCCTTCAACTCATGGGATTATGTTATTTTTGTGATATGTGATTTTCAACATATTGAAATGATTGAAAATCAAGATTGGTTTATCTCACCTTATATCAAAGACAATGTTAACAGAATTTTTTAGCACTAGATCCATAAGTTTAGGTTTGGGTCTTTTCTATTGGCATCAGAACATGGTTTAGTTATTTTAGAGGATTGGGTTAGTTATTTTTTTTGGACTAGTTTATTTATTCATGGGGATTAGGATTAGATAAATTTAGGGGGAACCCTATAGATGAATCTATGTATATGGTAATATCATGAAATTTTTGAAATTTTTTGAGGATGTGGTTTCCCTTGAATTTATATCTCTATATAGATATTATAAATTGGATGTGAATGTTAAACAAATGCACCTATGGGTTACCACCCCAGAGAAGTTTAGATGAGCATCAACTCAATATTTACTCAGAACACAATGAGTGGGAAAAATAATGTACACATGGATACAAACTCGAAGGGTATACACACATAAAATTAATTCGATCTTTAAGAGTCGTTATGGTGGATTTTAGGATGTTAAAAAATCTGATGGGAAAATTTTCACGGACAACATATATTAATGTGAAGGAGTGATAAGGTAATCCAATTATATCATAGCTAAACCCAAATCATAATAGGTTGAAATGAATGTGTAATTGAATTAGATGTCTTAGGATTGAGTTTTAAAATTCATATGTTCATTTTTTATGATTCTATTGGACATTATAATAATAATTATTTAATATTTGGTCAGAAACAAGATCATTAAAATGATTTGTGGGTATGGTTCTAAAAAATCATAAGGCTTACCTGTAGAGGAATTTTTGGAATACATTTGTAAAAATCATTATATATTCCTATTATGAGGGAAATTATATAACACATAGTCCTCCATAAGATAACAAGGTTTTCATTTATTTAGATTCTACATATTGAGTCACAATTATATTTTAGATAACCTTGGTTATTTTTATTTGTATGTGATAATTAAAATCGAGAGTACATAATTTATATTCAGGGGGGATGTATGACCCCGAAATTCTTGAATATATTTTACTCTAAATTTATACAATGTATTATAACTTGTTTAAAACACAACACTAGAGTAAAAAAGGCATGATATAATAAATGAATATTATTATGAAAATTTTAAAATAAAAAAACATTTATTTAATAAACTTAATTTCAATCAATTAGAAATGTGTAAAAAATTGTATTAAGAATACATAAAATATTAATAGGGAATTATTTAAAAATTGATGTTCTGTGTTATAAATTTTAATTCAATTTATAAGAAAAATTTGTAAAATTTATAATTTTAATTTGATAAAATTAACTTAAAATTTTCATTCAGAATTTCTGTATTAGTTGAGGGTGAAATTTTTCTAATTTAATTGATTTTAGGTAAAGAGTAAGAATATAATGATTTTTCTAATACTATCATATTTTATAATATAGTATTTAATTGATATTTTTTAAACCTTCCTATATATATGAATATATATTTTTAAAGAAATATAAATGAATTAAAAATACTATGTTAAATTTATAAACCCTTGATTAATTTTTGGGAAGAAAAATTAATATTTTACTCAAAATATTTCTTTTTTTTCACTTATATACAATATTATATTTCATTATTTATAGAAATTAAATCTTAAAAATAGATTTTTTATTTTATATCAACATTTTTATGTTATAAAATATGATAAATTTCATTTTTTATAAAATTATTATCAGTAAAATTAATGTTAATGACCAAAATAGTGATAAAAGGGTTATTTTAAATGAATTATTTTTTTAATGTTGTGTAATATTAATCTAATAAATAAATCTTTTATATTTTATAAAATGAGTGTGATATTATTTTTAAAATTATATAAAAATAGGTTATAACTATTTTAATTGGAAATTAATGGAACACCAAATCAATTACACTTAATGATGAATACACAATTTTTTTAGAAAATAACATTCAATATATAAAATGTTTAAATTTAATGGTCAGTTTTCTATTTATTAGAAAGTAAATTAGATTATATTCATCTCTAATTTAGGTTGAAAATATTAAAAATTTGTAATATGATTTCAAATATATTTTTCAAAAATAAAAATTACTTGGGTAAAAACTATTTACCAAGGTAAAAATAAAATTGGTAAAATATAAAAAAAACTAGTGGTAAAAGTATTTAATTTTTTTATGATTTGTGTAAAATTTAATGGAAGATGACTTATTGACCTATATATGCCCAAAATTTATAATTACCCACGATTTTATCCATTTACCCTTTAATAGCTTCATTCAATCATTGAAATGGAATTTCTTATTTATCACAGTTTTTATTTTATTAACTTGTAAAACTATATCACGTCTACCACATTTATCCACTTGTTAAAAGGACTTAACTAAAGAAAAAAATGCTTCTCTAGTCTCTCTTGAACTCTATTCCTCTATTCTACAATACGTGGCCATTCCAATAGTCTAAGATAATAATACTCAAGGTGTTACCCCTAGGGAAACATCCAATGGTAGAGGTAATGTTCTCACCTAAACTCTCTTAATGTTCTTAATTATTTTCTTCTTCTATCCGCTCAAAAATAATTTATTTTTAAAATAATGATAAAATAAGTATTAATAATTTATTAAATGTTATTATACTAATTTAATATACATTTTAAATCTTTATCCATAACCATTCATAAAATTAAGATGTTTTCCTACACACATGCAGACTACCGCATCTATAAATGGTGTATTCTATTTTGAATATCATCCAAATCTGAATACTTTTTTTTACTTTATAAATCATATATTTTTGACCTTGTCTCATGTATTGGTACACATATTTGAACAGATCATAAAACATTAGAGTGGGATATTGGATATTTTTTCTAGAATTCTAGTTGATATTAATTTGGAAGCAAAAAGACAGTATAATATCACCTTGATTGATAATGGTAATAAGATTGATGATAAAGTATAATACAAAAATGTTCTTTATTTTTGTGTTATTTTCAATATTGTTGGTCATTGTGTAGTGAATTGTAAGATAATTCAAAAGAAAGTCAGTGAGGTTCCCAAAGAGAAGGATTGGAAGAAGGGTAACCAGAATAAAATAATAAGAAGGTATTTGTGGAAAAGAAGGGTCCCACAAATGATATAGCTGATCCTTAAAGATTTATAGTTATATATAATAAATATTGGGTAGATATCTTTTAATATATTGAACAAGGTAGGATTCATGATCTGCCTAGTCCTCTTGCTAATATTGGTTTGAAAATGGGTAAATATGGTGGTTACAGATGTATGGAGGATCACATTTGGGATAATAATATCTCCATTGAGATTTATAAACAGATTTGTTTTTCAAAAAAAGATATAGATGATTATTTATTGATGTAGGATTTGGATGATAATATTTGTTCTATTGTAGTCTCTTTACAGGACAGTGAGACTTCCGGAATTTACCAGTTCATTATTGATGCGGTTATGTACTCTATTGCACCTATATCTTCCCCAGTTCAGGTGACTGGAGTTTAGTATGGGCATGATATAGTGGTTTTGGATAGCTTAATTGAGTCCCCTAATCCTTTATATGCATACTAGACTATAAAGGGAGTAGAACCTGCTTCATTAATGGTAGATTCTGTTTCTATGGAAGGGGTGATTGGGGTTCCTCTTTCAATTGACGATACTACTACACTGGTTGAGGTAATTAAGGTTCCTGTTTCATTTAGTGGTGATATGACATTGTAGGATATTGGTGTTCTTGATTCATCTAGAGGTCCAGTTGACACTCTCACTGTTGGTCTTAAAAATTGAAACGTAACCAAAAATTCTTTGCATAAAAGTGATCTCTTACAATGGGCCTCCAGTCCTATGAGAAAGGATAGAAGGCCTCCTAAGTCTGGAAAGTAGGTAATTGTGGGGGACAAAAATGGGGGAAATTGTCCTAGTATTATATTTAAATGAAGATTCTATTCTTGAATTTATAGGGACTGGCCATTCATGATACCATGAGGTCCCTTAGGATCTTTATTCAAAATCATAGGCCCATTCTCATTGGTTTTTTAGAAACTAAATGATCTTTTTCTCCCAATATTTCCAATTTTAAAAATCATTTTTTTCATTTTGGGGAATCTAACATATGTTCATTGAATATTTAAAGATTATGGGTCTTGGATGAATGTTCTTTCTCTCATATTTCCCTGATATCTAATACTGACCAACATGTCACATGCTCCCTCAATTTTCAAGGGCTCCAACATTTCTGCTCTTTTCTTTATTCCCATAATTATTATTAGGGCTTTAGAAATTTTTGTGTGGATATTGGATCTCCCAACTCTTCCATCTCTAGTCTATAGACTATCCTTGGTGATTTTAACACCATCATGAATTCTGATGATAAGTTTGGTGTCATGACTAATGTTATTTCTTCAAGAGAGTTCAAAGTTGTATTGATGATAATGGGTTGATTAAAGTTAATCTTGTTGGGGAAACATATACTTGGTACATGAACATTTTGGATAGATTTTTTTAAATAGAATCGATAGGTCTTTTGTTAATGAGGTATGACGTGATTTTTGGGGTTCTATTTTATGTATGACTGTTTATAGAATTAATTATGATCATCATCCTTTTTTGGTTGACATTTTGAGTAAGGATCTCAAACCTCATTTGGATTTTCGATTTAATAAATCTTGGGTTAATCATTTTGAGTATAGAATAATTGTTGAAAAAACCTAGAGTTCTTGGAATGGAAGGAACAATGATTTTTCTTGTGTTATCAAGATCAAACTTCTTAAAATAACTTTGAAACTATGGAGTAATTTTTATTTCAGTTCCCTTGATTATTAAATTTATTCTCTTGACGATTCTCTTCAACAAATGCATGAGAATAATTCTTCAAATGACTTATCTAATGATGTTTTGGGTGAGACTCACCTAGTTTCCAAAATAAATAATTTGTTTAATCTCAAAGATTCTTTGCAAAGAGATAATTTTAAGGATAATGGTTGATAGATGGTGATAGAAATTCTAAATTCTTAAACTCCTTACAAATAATTGGGAATTTATCAAGGCCTATTTATTTGTTTTGAAATGGGAATAATGTCTTTGATAATTAAAAGGATCTTTCTGAGCATGTTGTCACTTATTTTAAGGATCTCATTAATGGTCACGTCCCTATTACTGATCCATTGGAGATTATTATTCCGAGTCTTACCAATAAAAAGGATAATTTCAACATTATATCTATCCCTTTGGACTTTGAAAACAAGTAAGATACCTTCAGTGTAATGTCTGACAGCTCCCCTGGTGAAGATGGTTTTGGGAATTCTTTCCTTTAAACATGTTGGGGTGTCATTCAGGATGATGTTTGTAGGCCGGTTACTAATTTTTTTAAAGGTGAATCTCTTACTCAGGGTTTAAATGCTCAATTCATTTCCCTCATTCCAAAAATAAAGAATGCTAATGAGATTCATTTGATCATACCAGTTGCAATGATCAATAATTTTTTTAAAATTATTTGCATGATCTTGGCCACGAGGATGTCCTATTGCTAGTAAGATTGTTTCTCCTAATCAATTTGGATTTATTAAGGGCATTTCTATTCAATATTTCATTATTACTACCTTGAAATGTGTTATCCTTCTTTATAAATCCACAAGGGATGGTAATATTTCTCTTAAATTCGATGTTAGGAAAGCTTTTGATATTATAAATTAGAATATCATTTATAAGGTTCTGTGTTTTTTTTATGATTATTTAATTAATTAGGTTAAAATCATTTTTTGAGTTAGCTCTTATCTATATCCTTGTTAATGGTACCTCTGATGGCTATTTTTCTTGTTCTAGAGGTGTCAGACAAGGTGACCCTCTCTCAGCCATTATTTTTTCCATTACAAAGGATTATCTTAGTAGATTAATTTATTTTATGGTAGGAAATGGGAAACTGATGTCTATTCATGCAGGTAGAGGATTTGTTTCTCCCACTCACTTTTTGTATGTTGATGAAATTATTCTATTCAATAAAGGGGATAATAGAAATATTAAAAATATTAAGTGGACCCTTTTTTCATTATGAAAAAGTCTATGGGAAAGAGATTAGTTAGAGTAAGTCATTGGTTTACTTTGGTAGGAATTTTCATATTTCTAGGAAGATGAGCATTATTAGGGATTTGGGTATTCATGAAGGAGTTATTCCCTTTAAATATTTGGGTGTTCCTATGTTTTTGGGGAGGCCTAAATCATGTTATTTTTCTTATATTCTTAGTAAAATCAAAAAGAATCTTGCTACGTGGAAGGGTAAGTCCCTCTCCCCAGTGGGTCATGTTTTCTTGGTTAAAGGTGTGATTATTTCTATGTTTGTTTATTCTTTAATGGTATATAAGTGGCCAGCCTATCTCATCAAGAGCATTAATGTTTCTATTAAAAATATCATTTAAAGTGGTAATATTTTGGAGAGGAAATTAGCCATTGTCTTTTGGAATAATTTTTGTAATCCCTATGATGTAGGGGGTCATGGTATTAAAAATATTGATATATTTAAAGATTCATTACAAGATTCATTCATTTGGAAGATTTTCAATAGTAATTATGAGTCTCTTGACTTTCTTTGTATAAATTTAGGCATATGCTCAAGAATGGGGTTTTTAATCATCTGGATTCATCTGTCTGGCCTATTTTTAAATCCATTTTTTCTTCCAATGACTTTTATGCCAGATGGATTGTTTCAAAGAATTAATCTTTATCCTTTTGGAAGTCCAACTGGACTAGATATTCCCTAGTTGATTCCTTGATGAATTATTATTTCAATATTGATCTGTATTCTACGATTAAAGATCATCTTGATAATATAGTAGGACTCTATAATCATATTTTTTATATTAGAAACAGTTACTAATTATCTGGCAGAGAAGATTTTTGGGCTTGGGAACATGCTATTAATGGCTTGCTGACCTGTAAAAAATATTATAGACATTCTCTATCTTTAAATATAGGTTATAAGTGGATGATAGATCTTTATATGATATTTATTAGGCCTTCTAGGACAATGTTTTCTTAGATACTGACTCATGGTAAGCTTCCTACTAATTGTTTCCTTAAAAAATGTGGCATTTCCCTCTGTTCTTTATGTGTTTTTTCTACAAACATAAGGAAGATATTGAAAATTTATTTCTTAGTTGTGTTACTGCCTCATCCAAGTGGAAGGATGTTTCTGAGATTTTTTAAATCTTTATTCCCAGTATGTATTCAATCCAATATTTCCTCCATAGAAGGAATTAAAATTAAACTTCTCTATAAATGATGAATCTTTTTGGGTTCCCTACTACTAAACTTCTTCATTTTATTTCGTTTGTTTAGAATAAGGTGATTCATTATAGATTTTCCTTCTCAGTCAGTAGGGTTTTATCAGCTATTTTTGCTGCTATGCATAATGGTTATATACCAAGGAAGCATGTTTGCTTCAAATTGGTTCATGAATTGTACGTTCTAGACCAGATAGGTGTTAAGGGAAACTTCAGGCATCCACATGGTACATTTGATGTTCTTTGGAAGGAATCTCTTTTTGGATGGTTAAATGTTAATTTTGATGGATCTTTTAGAGGTAATCCGAGGCTTTCTAGTTATGTTTTTGTTTTTAGAAATCATAAATGGGATGTCCTTGGTTGTTTTCATTCCTCTTGTGGCTTTGCCTCTTCACTTGAGGATGAAATTATTGGTAGTATCGTTGCTGTTGAACAATCTGTGAAGCATGGTTGGGATAATTTATGGATCGAGAGTGATTCTACCATTGTTTTTTCTGTCATAATGATTGGTATATATCACTTGTCTTGGAAGGTATCTATTCGCTGGATTAACTCTTTGGATACAATATTTTTTTGAACAATATTATTACTCACATTTATAGGGATTCCAATTCGATTTCTAATGTTATTAAAAATAATGGTTTTAATGGAGTTGATTTTGTTTTGAATTATTATGTTCTTGATGATCTTATTCCTTTTCTTAAAAAGTATTGAGATAATTCTCACATTTTTAGACTTTTGTAAGTTTTATCTTATCTATTTTTGAGGCAGTTTTGTAATGTTTTTTTTACTTTTTTGAGTTCAGTTTTAACTCTCTGGGGACTTTTTGGTTATTTTAATTCTTTATTCTTCTTTGGAGTGGTTTGTTTCTATGTTTTTTCACAGGAATGAAGTAGAAGGTCTACAGATATCTGTTAATTTCTGAACTACTTTACAAGTAGTATCTACTTGAATGTATTGTTTGGTAGGTTAAAGGGGCACCTGTGAGCATATCCAGTGGTTGGTTCCCTTCACAGGGGTTGCTAGCGAGGCTATGTTTCTGAAGCTGGTGCATTTCTAGCTTTAAAATGTCCAGGTCTCCTCCTTCTGTTAGCAGTTCATGGAGAGCTGATCTCTCTGCCTAGAGTAGACTAAATCATTGCTGTTATTGTATTGGAGTTCTTAGAGTAGTCTTTCTAATTTGGAAAGCAAGGATGATCCTTCTATTTACATCCAGAGATCACCTTATTTAATTGGGTGTTTCTTGTTGCTTTGGATTTTGGTCCCCAACACCATAACCATCCATTATGGTTGTTTGATGTTCCATGATTGTATCTTTTTCAGGTATTTTTTTTTCTTTTTCTTCAATAAACTTCTACTTTTACAAAATACCAAGGATATTTCAGAAAAAAATCGATCGAACCATCTTAAATAACCATTTTAAGAAAACACTATTTAATAAATAAATAACATATGATAATAAATTGAATATATAAAATTACATTTTTATGTAAAATTATCTTAATAATGTTTTTAATATAATTAATTTTATTATTCATTATATTAAGTGAATGTGCCTAATGAATCAGGACCCAAGGTAAGGGTTTTTGCATCCCGATTTTTTTACATTGAGATAAGATCCAAATTCAAACATTGTTTCATTTTTATAGTGTATATATTTTAGATGGATTCATTTTATCATATATTTTTATTAAATGTTATTTAATTACAAATCCATATAATGTTCTACTTATAAATGTTTAACAATTGAACTATAAAGAATTTTTAAGGGTTTTTGTTAACTCAATTTTTGTTCATTGTGTTTTGATATTTATTCTAGATCCTATTTCATATAAGTTTGTTATATTATTATATTTGAATTTATTAGGTGGTATGATATCTTTTTTTCTGTTGACTTACTCTTCTTCAAGATATATCCCTTTCTAAATTTTTAATTTTTAATGAATTATGACATATATAAGATATTTGGTTGTCTAAATTTTTTCTCTTTGAGTTAAAATTTTATTCACTATGAATAATTCTTAAAATTTTAATAAATTGTAACATTTATTGTTTAAAAATATATTACCTCTTTTATATCTATAGAAAATGATGTTTTTGGCTTAAATATTCATTCTTGTTGATTTTTGTTCTCATAAATTGTAAACATTTTACTAAAAATTGTAATTTACATTAAATACATTTCACATCAATTACTTATTAATTATTTCAAAAAATGTATTATTTATTTATTTTTAAATCCAAATATGTGTTTGGTTTTGTGCACTTTCAGTTTTACATTATCTCTTTTAAAAGGGATGTTTTACTACCTCTTTTTTCTATGTGGTTTTTCAACGAAGGTATTTCAAAATTTTAAAGTGGTTTTACTGTATTTCAATATCAAACATTTTATCTTTCAATTAAAAATATCTTTTAAAATCCTTTATTTATTTTGGAAGAAATTTTATAGAATATTTTTTTAAATTTTGTTTTTAAATTTCAATTGATATTTTGAAATCATTATGTATATTTCAAGTCTCCACTATTGAATGTTATTTTGAAAAGTAAATGATTTCAAATGTTTTCACTTATTGTTTTCAAATATTACATTTAGAAGTGACCATAAAATATTTTTTTTCACTAATGATTAAAGGGTTTTAAAATATGATTTTAAAATTAATCGTCCATGTTTCTCTTTACCTCTAATGTATTAATTTAAAATAAAATTATTTTTCATGAATAATCCTCATAATATAAATATAAAATTGTGTTTTTAGGTGATTGAATTTTGAGAATCAACAATTTACATTATTGAGGTCAATTTTGGTGATACCATTTGAAAATGTTATGATACACATTTTTAATTAAATGGGTTCTTTATGATGTGGTGATTGTTTTCATGTGGTACACATATGCTTGGATGATTGATTGGGGGGAGGTGGGTTCCTATATTTTCCTCCAATGAATTTTTAGCATTTGATATCACATGTGATAATGGTGATGATCATGGACATTAAATTTTTTCACAACATGTAGTGGGGGATGTTTTTTATTCACAATATATAGAAAGGGTGTTTTATTTTTTCACAATTTATAGTGTGGGATTTTTTTTTCATAATATATTTCATGGTAATTTTTATAACAACATGAAGCATTGGATTTTTTTTTCACATCATGATGTATATACATTTTATTTGTTTAAAATGTTATAATTTCTTTATAATTATGTTTGAGACAATGTTCTTTGTTATGATATGATTGAAGGTCATGTTAAATTTACATACCACATGCCTATGATTAAGATCCATGGATCATGTTTGTTATCTAATTATTTTACAATCCTTTTCCATGGTATGTGTTTTTTCATTTGAAATTACATGTCCTTATATTGTAACTTATAGAAAATTATTTTTATTATATGGTATTTTTCATAATATATTTCTCCCTTTATTATGTTTTCTAAATTATTATGATCTATGAATTGATGGAATGTTGTTTAGTTTTTCCATTATCGAGTGTTTATGCTCACCCCTTACTTATATATATTTATTAAACTGGTTAAGAAAATGAGTATATCTTATGAGAAGTCTAGAAGGGGGTTTTTGTATTGTTTGATTATAGAGAAAATATTTCAATTATCAAAAAATAGGTTTCTTATATAATTTGTCCCGCTACTGAAAACCAGGCCTTTAACATTTCTAGAAAAAGGCCATATCAACACTATATAAGTGCTGATAATGTGAGTGATGTTAAAGGGAAATATTTAATATTTATCATAAATATAATTGATAAATTCATCCTTTAACAGTGATAAAAAACATTGTTAATGGCGTCCTTTATCATTTATATTTTAAGCACTGATAAAGGAGGCCTTTAAGAGTTTTTTTGGTGTTGTTAAAGGCCACCTTTATCAACATTTTGTAGTGTTGTTATAGGCCCCCTTTAATAGTTCTAATAAAAGCATTGATAACATCCCCATTGATAAAGGGTATATTTTTTTTCAAATCCCATCCTCACCCCCACCTTTATCAGTGCTTTCATTACTGTTATCAGTGCTTCCCCCACCCATTTATTAGCACTTTAGAAAATCTCACTCCCAGTGAGTGTCCCTACATCCAGTGAGTTTCGAACACGAGACCTCCAGCTTGTAAAAGAGCTCCTTTTCCACTCCCCTATAATATTTTTTATTATATGTTATGATATATATACATAAATATATTTCATTAAATTTTTATCTATATATTTATATATTTGACTATATATATATATTTAAATATATATATATATTTTTATATTTTTTAAAATGGGTATTAGTTTTTATTTAGATAATTTTTATATACTACGAAATATATTTTATATTTAATCATATTTATTTATTTGTTTATAAAGATAAATTTTTATGTGTGAATAAATAAAAAATATGTATATATTGTTATATATTTTGTTATAAATAATAGTACATTGTGAAAAACTATAAAATTTCAATGCCATAATATCATTATGTATTTAAGCCTTGTGAATAAAGTTAGGGACAATTGAAAAGGGGAAAATAACCCTTTAAATTTGGATTAAAATTCATCGAATGATAAATAATTTGGGTACCCCAACTAAAAACTCCACTTTGGAGTCCTTCTAGGCCTTTTAGGGGTCAAAAAATAGGACAAAGCTCATAGATTTCAATCCAAAACTATGTGGCATAGAGCTTGTTGTAGGCTTAGAATTAATATGTAGTAGAGCCCAAATGAACATACTGATCCAAAGTTATGGTTGTTTGATGATTGAGTTATGTTTTCAAATTAACTTAGATCATTTATTGATTTATTTATTTTTTTATCTTTAAATTTTTATTAAAAGACTATTACTCAAAAATAATTATCAAATTATTAATTAATAATATTATTTCAATTAATTTATAATCTATTTTTTCAAAATATATTATTTATTATTTTTAAATTTCTATATATAATTATATAAAAAATATTTAAAACATATATATTATATTTATATCAATATAAATATATTTATATATGAATATATTATTTTTAATGTTTTTTTGAAATATAACCCATATCAGTGATAGTAAAAAGTATTGATGGGGGGGGGGGGGGTTGTTAGCACTTCTAAAAAAGAAATGATAAAGACCCCATTATCAGTGCTTTTTTCAATAATTGATAAAAGACCCCTTTATCATCTCTTTTTAGAAGTATTTATAAATTAACTATTTATCAGTGATTTTTTTTCTAGTGCTGATAAGGGGAAATGCTACATCATGACCCACGTTCCACACAATGGTGCCCTGAACCAGTCAGTCACATGGCCTCAGGTGCACATCCTCGTATGCCAGAGACTGCCGACTAGTAGTGATGGTCAAATATCAATTGTGGGGATACTATACCCTCTTTTTTTATTTTATCAGAGTAATACACCAGTGGAAATATATAAAATATATTGGATTCTTATATATATACATAGACAAAACCAATATCACAAGATAACCAAAACTAGAAATAAAATGTCAACAATAAACAGTAGAGATACGATGCTACGTATATGCGAAGTGTCAAATGTGAACCCAAATTTAAAGGCACTAACAAGTCCCAACTAGCACCCAAACAACATCTAGTTCCCTCATACATGCTCAATTCCAACTCATTTATCAAACATAATACCATTTCCCTTAACCTATTTAGAAAAAAGCCCATTCTAGTACCGATGAAGTAGCCTGAGTAGGGTATATGTACAACTCAGTAGGCCACCACCAACGATATTTAAAAAAAAATCCAGTCAATAATAGTGTATGCAGTTGTATAAAGAATAAAATATTGGTAATAAAGCAAATATTTTACATTTATTCAATTATCCTTTATTTAAATACATAAACCCTCGAGTTTCGGAGGACACCCGAACATCAACACATACTTCGACTCATGCCCAAGTCTAAATAATTCCAAAGGGATATCATAATCTTGAATTTCCATGTTACCATTCATCATCAAAAAACACATTACATTAAATGAAAAAAACATTTAAAGTAGTCTATCATGAGTAATGTGAACTGTGGGCTCTATCCTGAAGGGTCTATAGTGAGTAATACAAAACAAATTATAAATTCTATGTTGAAAAAATGGGAATAATCTCAAGGTTTTTCCCCTCATAGACTCACATGGTCCTTTTAAAAACATACCAAAGATCACATAGAATCCTTCTTTAAAGGCTCACATAGTCCTTCAAAAATAAATAGAAGCTCACTCAGTATTCTTTCTTGAAATATCACATGGCCCTTCAAAAGACGAATAGATTATCACACGGTCTTCTTCTTTGGAGGCTCACATGGTCCATCAGAAAATAATAATAGAAGCTCACTCAGTCTTCCAAGTTAATCTGTTTCTCAAACCACGGTTATCCCAAATGCCACTCCAAACCAACATAATCACAACTAATATCCATTTCACCAATCATTCCATTAATTAATTCACAAATAATTAATCGTATCTAACCCTTTAATTAATTTAAAAATTAATTAATCATTCCAACTCTATTAATTAATTCAATAATTAATTAACTAACATGAATTCCGTTAATTAATTCATCAATTAATTAATCACAACCCATTTCCATTAATTAATATAATGATTAAATAATCACATTAATTTGAATAATTAAATTCCACAACTAATTAATCCAAAAAACACCTTCTGTTAATTTAAAAATTAATTAGTAATTTTAACTCCGTTAATTAACTCAACAATTAATTAACTTGGTCAACTCCATTTATTAATTCCCTAATTAATTAATCATAACCCATTTCAATTAGTTAACCCAACAATTAATTAATTATGTCAATTTCATTATTTAATTTCCATAATTAATAATTCTTTATAAATCCATTAATTAATTCAAAAATTAATTAACCATGTTAATAAAACTGATTAATTCAAAAATTAATTAATTAAAACCCTTATATTAGTTCATTTAACAAATAATTAACCATATAAAGTCTATTAATTAATGTAACTATTAATAAATAATTTCACAACTGGACATCGCATAATTAATTCCTCAATTAACTATCCACAATCAATAATTTGAAAATTCACTAATTAACTCAACAATTAATTATCAAAAAATTCCACTACTAATTTAAAAATTATTTTATAACATAAATAACCAAAATTAATTCACTAATTAATTAATTATTGTAATACCATTAATCAATTCAGAAATTAATAAATCAATATCCACAAACTCAAAATCCCATAATTAATTCCACAATTAATTATCTCTATAATAACTTCAACAC
Organism: Viscum album; assembly: GCA_963277665.1. Lineage (NCBI taxonomy): Eukaryota > Viridiplantae > Streptophyta > Magnoliopsida > Santalales > Viscaceae > Viscum > Viscum album. The sequence goes on from OY728148.1 coordinate 1,591,083,157, forward strand.
ATAATAAATAAATAAATAAATAATTATTTTATTCACAATACAAAAATCTCATAATTAATTTAACAATCAATTATTAAAGATCTACAATCTGTAAATCACATAATTAATTCCACAATTAATTATCTCAAATCAAAAATACATTAATTAAATCAAAAATTAATTAATATTTTCAAACCTCATCAATTAATTCAATAAATAAATAATCACAATAAGTCCATTAATTAATTCAAAAACTAATTGATCATTTTCAACTCCCTCAATTAATTCACCAATTAATTTTTCATTTCCATTGCATTAATTAATTCCCTAGTTAATTAATCATAATTATTTTCGTTAATTAATTTATCAATTAATTTTACACATCCATTACACTAATTAATTCCAAAAATAATTAATTACATTCTTCTCTTCAATTAATTCACCAATTAATTTTTTTTCATCAATTCAACTAATTAATTCCACAACTAATTAATAACCTTAAATCCTAATATTTAATTCTAAAATTAGATAATAACATTACTCCATTAATCAATTCATGAATTAATTAATCCATCCATCCTATTATTTAATTCCATAATTAAATCATCACATTACTCTATTACTTAATTTTTCAATTAATTAATCCATTCAATTTCAATTATTTAATATAACAATTAAATAATAACATAACTCCTATAAATTAATTCCTCAATTAATTAATCCCATTATTTAATTCAACAACTAAATAATAACATAACTTTATTAATTAATTAATTCATTAATTAATCCACTAAATTCTCATTATTTAATTTAATAATGAAATAATCACGTTACTCCATTAATTAGTTAGTTAATTAATTAATTCTATTAATTAATTTTATAATTAAATAATCACATAGTCCAATTAATTTATTCATCAATTAATTTATCATTTTATTTAAATAAACAACCAAATAACTAGATAACTCTTATTAATTAATTCCTTAATTAATTAATATGAATCAATAAAATTTAATATCCCCAATGAAATCCATAATTAATTGTTCCAACACAATTAATTAAATATTCCTAATTAAATAATTAATTAATTATACTCACTCAACTAATTAAATATCTCTAAATGATTTTCCAATTAATTTGTATAACTCAATAAAATAAATATGCCATATTATTTTTTTGATTAATTATTATTACTCAATTAAATTATTTAATTCAACAATTAAATAATTACATTCATCTAATTTATTAATCACAACAATCTCTAAAAATTAATTCTAGAATTAATTATTCAATTTCAACAACTTCAATATAACAATAGTTTATTTGATAATTAATTATTTAAATCACAATTTCATTATCCCAACCACCCCCATTAATTAATTCTATAATTAAATAACCATATTCAATAATCTAAATTTCATTATAATTAATCTAATAATTAATTATTAATGATCTAAAATCCCAATATCCTAATTTAATATTTTCTTTAATTAATTAATTTGAAAAATTAATTAATTTTATCCAGAATGCAATTCCAAAAAACAGTAGTGAAAAAAATGTCATTTAAGTCGGTTAATTTTTATTTTTTACGTCGGTTTTTAGCCGAAGTTAATACCGATGATGTTATAAATATTTTATTTTACGTCGGTTATTTAAAAACGAACCTAAAAAACATAACATTGCGGTGTTTATCAGGTTGGTTATTAAATAACCGAAGTGATGAACCATTTCCTAGGCTTTTATCATGTCGGTTATTAAATAACCGATGTGACAAACTAGGGGGAGGGTTTATCATGTTGTTTATTACATAACCGACATGATAAACCAGTGCGAGGGGTGTTGACCACGTCGGTTATTAAAGAACCGACATGATGAACACATGGAAATTGGTTAACACGTCAGTTATTATATAACTGACGTGATAAACCATTTTCCAGGGGTTGATCACCTCAATTATTTAATGACGGATGTGGTAAACCTGAGGGGGGGGGGGTATCATGTCGGTTATTGAATAACCGACGTGCTAAACACCTGGAAAATGATTTATCACGTTTGTTATTAAATAACTGACATGATAAACCGGAGCGTGGGGTGTTTATCACATTAGTTGTTAAATAACCGACGTGATAAACCAATTTTTTTTTTTAAAAAAAGAAATCATTACTCTTCTCTCCCCATAAAAAACTAAACCAAGAATTCATACAAGAAAAACAGATGTAGACCAAAACAAGAACCAAAGAAATATTAAGCATTTACATTGACAAAATTTTAAAATTACCCCACTGGGTAGCCCCCACCACCCTGTGGACAACCCCCCGTACCCCACTAGATACCCCCACCACACCCCTGGACAGCCCCCCTCACCCCACTGGATATCCCCCACCACACCCCTGGACAACCCCACAACCATGGACTGCCCTCCGACCCCATGGACAGCCCCAAAAACCCCTGGACATCCCCACCACCCCCTGGACAGCCCCCCCCCCACACCCTTGGAAAACCCCCACCCTCATGTAGACCCCCACCCCCTGGGCAACACTCCCACACCCCTGAACAGCCCTCCCACACCCCTGAAACAGGACCAAAAAGTTACCAAAAACAGGGCAAAACCCCCTCACCCCACTAGACTGTCCCCACCACACCCCTGGACACCCCCACATCCCTGGACATCATCACCAACCCCTATACATCCCCCACCCTCCTGTATACCCCCACCCCCTGGACAACACTCCCACACCCATAGAAAACCCTCCCACACCCCTAAAATAGACCAAAGAGTTACCAAAAATAGATCAGAACTCCCTCACCCCACTGGACAGCCCCCACCACAACCCCACACCCATGGAATGCCCCCCACACCCCTGGACAACACCACCACCAATGAACATCACCCCACCCTCCTGTCCCCCCCACCCTATGGACATCACTCCAACACCCCTGGACAGCCCTCCCACACCCCTAAAACAGACCAAAAAGTTACCAAAAATAGACCAGAACCCCCTCACCCCCTGGACAGCCCCCACCACACCCCCACACACCTGGAATGCCCCCACCCCTGGATATCCCCCAACACCCTTGGACAACCCCCACCCTCTTGGACAACCCCACACCCCAGGACTACCCCACCACCCCTGGACACCCTTAGACTACCACCACCCCCGGGATAGCTCGTGTTGGGAGAGGACACGCCTCCATCCCTCGGGGGGCATACCGCTGGAAGGTACTCATCACTCCCACATGCGAAGCTTGAGATCTCAAAATGTTTCACATGTGGGAGTGATGAGTACCTTCCAACGGCATTCAGCCCCCCAAGGGATGGCCGCACCTCCTCTCCCACCCCCTAGACTCCCCCCATCCCTATAGACACCCTGGACCCCCTACTAGATGGCCTTCCCACACCCCTAGACACCCCCTGAACAGCCCTTCCACCCTCTTAGAAATGCTCCCACCCCCTGGACTTCCCCCCCCCCCACTCTCATGGACACCCAGGATACCCCCCACCCACCGGACAACCCTCCAATACCCATGGATACCCCGACGCCATTAATCACCCCCACACCCTTGAACCCCTCCCCTTAGACTAGAATCCATACCAGAAAATACATCATAATTAGACTAAAACAAGAAGTTGAGAAAAATTAAACATTCACATATATAAAATTCAAAACATACAATTTCAACTTAAAAAAATTAAATCTAACCTAAACAACTACCAAATACACAATTACAATGATAGTATTCAAAATTAAATTTTACACTAAAAACAACTAAAAATCAATCAAACCTGTAAAATAATTTGACCATTCCACTTGTAAGTGTTTGTCGTCTTCAGCAATATAGGGTTGAGGGTCATCAAATAGCTACAAATTAAATGTATAGTAGTTAACATGTATAATTAACAAATTAAATGAAATATTATGGTAAAGTTTAAATGAAAATCTTACCAGGTCAAAGTTCACAACATCCTAATTGTTTTTATTTCATACAAAAATCTTAACATATAATTTTCACATTCGATGAGGCCTTGTTGTTCATGACAATTCTGTTTGAATGAGTGTATATTCAATATATTATTTGTATGTAATAAATCAAATAGTATAAATTATAAATGGATATTTACCTTTATGTTTACATATTTTATCTTCGCAATCCTTTTCTTTGTGGTTTTTCTATAGTAGACCCATCCCCTGTTAGAAAATAATACGAATGGTGTAAATTTAAAATTCAATATAATATAGAAAACTATTGAGAAATTGAAACTTACTTTTCCAAAATTTTCATAAAATTTTCCCGCACATCACCGTGGATAGAGCATATCCCATAAATTGTCTTCTCCCTTTGGAAAAAACCCCTAACATCCAATGATCACTGATAAAAAAAATTTTGGTTAGTAGTTTTTTATGTTAAATGATAATAGACTCTTTGAGAGAGATGTGTTTCTTAACTCTCAAAAAAAGGCATCATCCAACATTTTGTGACTATATTCTATTCAAGTATTTCAGCAATATAAACAATTCTTTGTTCCTCATCAAATTCACATGCTTAAGGGGAAATCAAATGCGGGTCCATGAACAAATATACATCTTTCCACTCATTCTTCTCACAAATGTTATAAACATACCTAATACAAAACAGACCTAAGTATACTTTTTAAATAAATATAACACAGGGAAAAGGTGTTAATACTTACATAGAAAAAATCTACACCACGTTGATGCCCAACTTATCTCCAGTAACATGCTCCATGATATCAGCTTTCATAATCCACACAATTATTGCACATCCAAAAACATGAGCTTCCATTGGAAACTCATAATGATCCACCAAAGAATTTGTATATCTTGAAAATCTGTCAAAACCACTTGAATCTGTATATGATGTCACATCCATTTGTCTTTGTTGTTGTCTATACAATATTTCTTTACCTCTGATGTATTCTTGTAAAATTAAATAAAAAAATATATTAGTTTTCAAATGATAAAATTACTTTAATAAAAAAATAAAATAGAAGATATAACATACATACCTCTATGGTAATGAGTCTAAGAAGTTTGGATGGACAAATTAAAAAATGTCCGATACTATGTCCAACTTTCGTCACCTCATCTGTAGGTAATGGTACTCAATATGATATATCTATAATATCATGTACAGTAACCCTATGATTCTCTACCTCTAATTGTTGATGATGAACTATATCTCCTATACAATATAGCAATCCATATTAAACTATATGATGTTGTCGATCATCAACATACAAATCGCAATAAGTAGGAAGTTGCAGTGAAGGAGAAGGATAAAAAATGGGGTCTGCGGGCTGAGGTGGGGGAGTGGGACCTATTGGCGGAGGTGGAGGATAAATAATGGGGTCTGCGGGCTGAGGTGGGGGAGTGGGATCTGCAGTATGAAATTTTGTTTGCATGTATACAAACATAGACTGTACCGAGGCTCTTATATTTTCCTCCATCATTGCATTAATATTATGAACTTCAACTTCCAAGGATTCTATTTTTTTGTAAACACCATCAACATAAGTAGTTGAGTAATGTGGAAAAACTTTTCTTACCGATACACATGCTGGATATCCTCGTACACGACCAGGATGTTGGGGCTTTCACAATGCTGCAGATAAAATATCTTGCCTCCCAGTAGCTGTAAATACCCCCTATAAGCTCTGCTCCTCATGAGAATCCTGTATTAATTAATTTAACATGTCTGTAATTATTGAAATTATATGAAGAAAATAGTTACCTTAAAAAAATAAAATAGATATCTTACAATCCTCTCAGCTACGATTCTCGAATCTTCCGAAATATATTTCCCTTTTTTCCCATCTGAGCTCTCTTCCATTTTTCACATCTAGATGGAGGGGATGGAGGGGCTGACACTCCAGATCTTCAAGACACTACTATTAGTTTTTGTAATTTTTCCACCATCATTTGTTCATCCAATAATGTATACCCTCCCTGAGATAAACTATGACGGTATACATTTTTAGATTGGATCTCTTGATGATATTTCCTTGTTTTCTATAAAATAATTATAATAAATCATTAACAAATAGTAATAAGATCATTTATATATGAAAGTTTATAAAATTTTACATTGCCCTTACCAGAAATGATTCTTTTCTTCTACTTTCATAAAACTGTCTCCATGTGTCTTCATCTATGAAAGGATATATACGACATGGATTGTCATGACTCCTATGACCAAAAATAAAATAACATGTGAGGGTTGATTTGAAATCCCTCTATCTCCTGGAATCCATCAATAAGAATTTCTTCCTGAATGCTCCAGTGTCAAGAATATCAAATTTCATCTGCTAAAGAAGAGGTTAAACATATTATATATACTAGAAACATTTAACGAATAGGAAAACAATAGAAAAATATCTTACCAAAATCATCTCCCAAAACTGAGAGATTATTGCTTTGTCTACAATTCTCCAGTCCTCAAACAAAATGCTTACTTTTCTCTTACCCTGAGTGGAATCAAAACTCTTAAAATCTTTTGCATTTGGACCTCTAGGATTATCATCCTCATCAAACTCAATGAGTATCCTCTGATCCTACGTACGAGCAACTGATAATTTTGGTAAACGTGTGAACCCACATTTACCAACTCTTGAACTCTTTGTAGTAATGTGAGCACATGCGGATGATTAGGGAACATCAATAGGAGCATGTGAATGTTCCTCCCCAGAGGTATGACCAATATTCTCATCTCCAGAATCATGTGGTTGATCAACTGATTAATCTGTCATTATCCTTCAAATAAAAAAAACAAAAATTAGTTCAAAAATATAAAAATTCAAATATTTTAATACTAATATAATAAGAAAATAGAAAACTATACTAAGTTACATAATAGTAAACATGGTTAATATGGTAATCATGTAAAAAAATGGTAAATATGTTAAATATAGTCAAGATGGTAAACATGGTAAACATGGTAAACCTGGTAAACAAGGTAAACATGGTAAAGTAATTGTCACTGAAAAAATAATAGATATATAATTTCTGTACTGGTAAACATGATAAAGTAAACTAAAAATAATTAAAACATTATAAACCTGGTAAACATGGTAAACATGGTAAACTAATTTTCAGTAAACAAAAACAATAGATATATAATTAATTTAATGGTAAACATGATAAAGTAAAATAAACAAAAAAACCAAAAGAAACTGATAGTTATTTTCTTTTAATACATGTTATAATAAATAAAAAAAATTACAATATCTACCATTTTATGAAAATAATAAATGTAATCAAGAAATAAACAAATGTTACCTGTAATTTTTGGAATGTACAAATTGATTGTTTTCCGAAATTCCTTCATCGAGATCATTCTTTATGGCACCTACCATGTCTTCAACATGCTCATCATTATGTTCTGTTAATATTTCTATGGAAGTAGGGATATCACATAAATAAACATCTTCATCAAGTTCATCCTCACCGACATATTGTTTTTTCCCTTGTAAAACAACTTCCCACTGCATATCTGATTGATCTACTACATAAAAAATTTGTTTCTTATGTTTTTCCATTATAAAAGAATCAGCTGTGTCTTCTAATATATTCAGATTAACAACTGTCTTTCCAAATTTATTGTGTCTGACACTATTTTTAACGATAAACCATTTACAGTTAAAAACATGAACATTAATTTTAAAGTAATCCACCTCTCATATGTCTTCAATCACTCCATAATATACACTTGATGCAGAAATTGGGTTTTTGTCCGTAGCACTAGAAAAATGCATTGCTTCTGCAAACACCAATACACCACTATTCTGAACTGCACTTCTGTTATCCTGAGCATTCGAATGAAATGTATAGCCATTAATGTCATAACTGGACCATGTTATCACATTTAAGCAAGGAAAACCCACTATCCATTTTAATGTCCCCGATACATCTGATCTACCAAGCAAGGTCTTTTTAAACCATGATAAAAATGTTTTGTTGTGCGCATTCAAAATCCACATTTCTTTCTTCTTTAGATGACATTGTTTCAACTCATTAATATGCAATGTGATATACAGTTGAGCATCAGCTATGTTATTCAAGATGTATGATTCTAACTTCTTCATCCTTTCAGTTGAAAAAGATTTGACTTTCAATCCATGAATCCCATTTCCCTCATTATTTACTCATTCAAGGCGAGATGGAGGCAAACCTATGTGTGGCGCCGCTTCCAAGTAGCTCTGACAAAACTCTGCAACCTCCTCAGAAATACACTTTTCAATAATGGAGGCTTCAGGTTGATATGGATTCTTAACATAGCCCTTCATTATTTTCATATACCTTTAAAAAGGATACATACAATAAAGATATACATGTCCACAAAGATTTATTTCTAGAACCAGATGAATCATTAAATGCACCATTATATCAAATAAAGTTAGAGGAAAATACATTTCCAATTGACAAATTATAAAAATTGCATCCTTTTCCAAAATGTTCAAAGCATTCACATCAATCAACTTATTAAAAATTGAATTGAAAAAATAACACAACTTAATTATAGTCTTTCTAACATGGATGTAAAATATTCCACACAATGAAACTGGTAGAAGATGTTGCATCATGACGTGAAAATCATGAGATTTCATACCAATCAACTTCAAGTCCTTCCATGAGAAAAATTGTTTTACATTTTGACAATAACCTTGAAGCACTTTGATATCATGAAGAAACTGAAAAAATCTAATTTTCTCCCTCTTCGATAATTTATGAAAAGCTTGGGGAATAAATGTTTGTCTTCCATTAGAAGGGGGAGCTAACTCCAAACGTATTTCCATTGATTGTAAGTCTAATCTTGCATTCAACCCATCTTTTGTCTTTCCTTTAATATCTGACAATGTTCCAATCAAACTATCATAGATATTCTTCTCCACGTGGATGACATTAATATTATGTTTAACTTCATGATATCTCTAATATGGTAGCTGAAAAAATATTGACCTTTTCTTCCAAATATGTCTATCATTACCAGATTTCTATGTCTTTCCGAATGTCACATCTAGGTTTTTCACCCCCTCAAAATACAGATCATGGGATGAATATTTTGGAGTAATATCAAATTCTTGTAGGCCATTGAATTCCTTTTTAGTCTACTATAAGAGTGATCCACAGGCAAAAACATTTGATGACCCATCTACATTGTTTTCCTCCCATGATGCAATTGGAAAAAACATTCGATGACCCTTTTTTTAGTCTACTATAAGAGTGATCCATAGGACATTGAATGCCTTTTTTAGTCTACTATAAGAGTGATCATATTCTTGTAGGCCATTGAAGGGCTCAACCTAGACGTTGCACCAGAACTTGACCCCACGCCACACTGAACTGCGACCCTAGAGCCGCACCAGATCTCACCCACAAATGTTGCAGAACAATAGATCTCGACCCCAACGCACTGGATCGGAAGCCACTTCACCACATAGAACATGACTGTGACCCCTACACACCATATATGGACCTCTTCACCAGAGGGAACGAGATCACAACCCTGACGCACCAGAACGAAAACCCCTTCGGCATAGAGAAGGAATGTTACCCTAACGTCGTACTGGGTCATGATCCAATGTCACAGATGAGATGGAACGCAACTCTGAATACGAAGTAGAAAAAATCACCCATCTGCAGAAGAACAAACCCCGGCGCTCCTCAGAGAGGTTCTCATGAAGAAAACATGTCTTCACGTCCATCTGTTCAGGGTCTAAGTCCAAGCTAGCCAGCAATCCAAAAATGACTCATATTGAATACATCTTTACCATGAGTGAAAAGATCTCATCAAATTCAAATCCTTTATTCTAGGCAAATCCCTTGACAACTAACCAAGTTTTGTACCTGACCTCCTTTTTTCTGCCATTATTCTTTATCCTAAACACCCATTTGTTTGTTAGTTCCATCTTACCATTGTGTAGCTCTACCAAATCATATGTCTGGTTCTTCATCAAAGACTCCATCTCATTCTCCATTGCATGTAACCATTTGAGTTTATCGATACGAGACACTGCTTCCTTGTATCCTTATGACTCCGCCTCATTAGTTAACAATAGGTACTCCGACTCTAAATATTTTATGGATGGAATCCTTCCTTATCAATTTCTTCTAACCTGTGAAATGTTAGGTTTGGGAGGTAAAACATCACTGAGCTCCAATGATGGTTCTCCAAATTCTTGTGGAGAGGATTGAGTCTGCCCCTACTCAATATCCTCCTCCACTACCTCGTGGTCCACTACCGATGAGTCTTATTTCACCTCCTATTTTTTATTGATAGGTTGTGCTGGTACAAGAGATGGAACATGAATTGATTCATCATCACTTTCCCTTAAAAAAATTATAGGATTTTGAATGTCCTCAATCGTCTGGTTCTTATAGAACACAAAATCACTACATTTGATCACCTTATTCTCCTTCAGGTCCCAAATCTTGTATCTAAACTCCTCATCTCCATAGCTGATGAAGATGTATGGAGTTGATCCCTCGTATAACGTATGTCTAAGATACTTGCATACATGTGAAATTTTGAAACAACAAAATACACATAAATTAGAGTAAGAGGGATGTTTACCAAACTATCTCTTCTATGGAATATCAAAATTTAGTGGGACCAATGGTGATATGTTGATGAGGTAGCATGAAACCTGAACAACTTTTCCCCAGAATGGATTAGACATATTAGCCAAACTCATCATGCTTTTGACGTTCTCCATGATGGTTCTATTCACCCTTTCCGTAAATCTATTGTGTTGAGGGGTGTGAGGTACCATCCTCACATGTCGGTTCTTTTATGACCAACGGAAAAAATAGCCGCGTGTTGGGTTTTTACGTCGATTATTCTATAACCGACATAAAAAACACATCAGAAACCATAGTTTTTTTACTTTGGTTATTTTATAACTGACATAAAAACTGTCGTGTTTTGGTTTTTTATGTCGGTTATAATATAAACATCATAAAAAACTTCTACAGGTTGGGTTTTTACGTCGATTATCAAATAACTGATGTCAAAAACGCCTCAACTGCTGATTTTTTTACGTTGGTTATGAAATAAATGATGTAAAAAAGTCATTAGATAACTCATTTTTTACTTCGGTTATAAAATAACCAATGTAAAAAAAGTTGTTAGATACCTCATTTTAAAGTCGGATATTTTATAACCGACGTAAAAAATTTACTCTCCGTATTTTTTACGTCGATTATAAAATAACTAACATAAAAAAGAACATATCACATATTTTCATGTCGGTTATATATAACCGACGTAAAAAATGGTGACGTTAAAAACGTTTTCTGTACTAGTGACATCGAATAGAAATTCTACAATTACATACACATAATTTCAATCAAGACTGTGGGATGTGATTTTTAGACCATGTAACTCATGAATAGTGATGAATATTTGCCTACGGATAATCCCAATTTAAAGAATATCAACTAAGAATCCAACGATGAACATATTCTAGATCCAAAATATAAATCCAATGTCAATTGAAACAAGATATCTTAAATATATATATAAATCCAACAATCCTACATATATTTCAATGAATATTGATCAAGATCTAATAAGCACAGATCTATATTCAATAAATCTATATCTAGACCCAAAAAATCTAGATCTAGACTCAATAAATCTAGATCTAGATCTAACACCAGATAAGAATATTTCTTTTATCTCGGAAAAGGAGAGGAATAGAAAGAAAGATCTATACGAGAAGAACAACCATACCTAGAAGAAGTAAAAAGTGTATTATATTGAAGACAGTGATGCCCGGGGGAGCTTCGGTCTAAGGAATAGGGCTATGAAGGGGTTTTGTTCTAAGGAGGGAGTGAGAGGATGATCCTTAGGCCAAGGATTAGGTGCGTGAGGCTTATACAGAAAATAATAGAGGATGTTGAGTCAATAAGGATTCCTTATTACTTTTCCATTCCTTTATGTTTTGAAAATCAAAAACAACCTATCATAAGGAATTTTTTTATCTATATATTATCTTAATAAAGAAAACTTTCTTTCCCCAAGGAAATTTTATCTTTACCTATATTTTCATTATTCATGTTATAATTTTTTTTATTCTAACTTCTTTTTTCTCTAAAGTCAAAAAATCAGTTTCATATCTAAAACCTATGAATCCTATAAATCCTTAGATATAGAGTATTCTATTTTAAGATTCAGAATTCTCTGAAATTAAGAATCCAAATTATTTTAAATTCAGACTCAAAATTCTCTAAAATTCAGACTCCGAATTCTCTGAAATTTGGACTCTAAATTCTTTGAAATTCAGACTCTGAATTCCTCAAAATACAGATTCTGAATTCCTGAGAATTCGGATTTTGAATTCCTCAAAATTAGGATTATAAATTCATTATAATTTAGACTTTGAATTTATTATAATTTAGACTCCAAATTCCTTAGAACTTAGATTACTAATTCATTATAATTAAGACTCTGAATTCTTTAGAATTCAGACCATGAATTCATTAGAAATTATAATTTGAATTCCTTTGAATTATGACTCTAAATTCCTTTGACTTCCAACCCTATGTGGCATAGAGGTTGTTGTAGGCTTAGAATTAATATGTAGTAGAGCAAAAACAAACATACTGATCCAAAGTTATGGTTGTTTGATATTTGAGTTATGTTATCAAATTAACTTAGATCATTTATTGATTTTTTGATTTTTTTCATTAAATTTTTATTAAATGACTATTACTCAAAAATAATTATCAAATTATTAATTAACAATATTCTTTTAATTAATTTATAATCTATTTTTTCAAAATATCTTATATATTCTGTTTAAATTTCTATTTATAATTATATAAAACATATTTGAAAAATATATATTATATTTATATAAATATATTTATATTTATATATGAATATATTATGTTTAATGATTTTTTGAAATATAACCCATATCACTGCTAGTAAAAAGTATTGATGGGGGGGGGGGTTATTAGAACATCTAAAAAAGAAATGATAAAACCCCCTTTATTAGTTATTTTTTCAATAATTGATAATGGCCCCCTTTATCAGCTCTTTTTTAGAAGTATTGATAAACTAACTATTTATTAGTGATTTTTTATCTAGTGCTGATAAGGGGGGAATGCTACATCCTGACCCAAGTTCCACACAATGGTGCCCTGAACTAGTCAGTCACATGGCCTCAGGTGCACATCCTCATATGCCAGAGACTCCCGACTAGCAGCGATGGTCAAATATCGATTGTGGCGATACTATCCCCACTTTTTTTTTATTTTATCAGAGTAATACACCAGTGAAAATATATAAAATATATCGGAGTCTTATATAAATCCATATACAAAACCAATATCAGAAGATAACCAAAACTAGAAATACAATGTCAAAAATAAACAATAGAGATACGATGCTACGTATATTCCATGTGTGAAATGTGAACCCATATTTAAAGGCAATAACAAGTCCCAAGTACCACCCAGACAACATCTAATTCCCTTATACATGCTCAATTCCAACTCATTTATAAAACATAAGACCATTTCCCTTAACCTATTTAGAAAAAAGCCCATTCTACTACCGATTAAGTAGCCTAAGTAGGGTCTATTTACAACTAATTAGGCCACGACCAACGATATTTAAAAAAAAACCAGTCAATAATAGTGTATGTAGTTGTATAAAGAATAAAATATTGGTAATAAAGTAAATATTTTACATTTATTCAATTATCCTTTATTTAAGTATATAAACCCTCGAGTTTCAGAGGACAACTGAACATCAACACATACTTCGACTCATGCCCAATTCTAAACAATTCCCAAGGGATATCATTATATTGAATTTCCATGATACCATTCATTATAAAAAAACACATTTAATTAAATGAAAAAAACATTTAAATTAGTATTTCATGAGCAATGTGAACTGCGGGCTCTATCCTCAAGGGTCTATAATGAGTAATACAAAACAAATTATAAATTCTATGTAAGAAAAATGGGAATTATCTCAAGGTTTTTCCCCTCATAGGCTCACATGGTCCTTTTAAAAACATAAAAAAGATCACATAGAATCCTTCTTTAAAGGCTCACATAGTCCTTCAATTAAAACAAATAGAAGCTCACTCAGTCTTCTTCCTTGAAATATCACATGGCCCTTCGAAAGACAAATAGATTATCACACGGTCTTCTTCTTTGGAGGCTCACATGGTCCATCAAAAACAATAATAGAAGCTCTCTCAGTCTTCCACTTTAATCCGTTTCTCAAAGCATGGTTATCCCACATGTTACTCCAAGCCAACATAATCACAACTAATATCCATTTCACCAATCATTCCATTAATTAATTCAAAAATAATTAATCATATCCAACCCTTTAATTAATTCAATAATTAATTATTCATTCCATCTCTATTAATTAATTCACTAATTAATTAACTAACATTCATTCCATTAATTAATTCATCAATTAATTAATCACAACCCATTTCCATTAATTAATATAATGATTAAATAATCACATTAATTTGAATAATTAAATTCCACAACTAATTAATCCTAAAAACACCTTCTGTTAATTTAAAAATTAATTAGTAATTTTAACTCCGTTAATTAACTCAACAATTAATTAACTTGGTCAACTCCATTTATTAATTCCCTAATTAATTAATCATAACCCATTTCAATTAGTTAACCCAACAATTAATTAATTATGTCAATTTCATTATTTAATTTCCATAATTATTAATTCTTTATAAATCCATTAATTAATTCAAAAATTAATTAACCATGTTAATAAAACTGATTAATTCAAAAATTAATTAATTAAAACCCTTATATTAGTTCATTTAACAAATAATTAACCATATAAAGTCTATTAATTAATGTAACTATTAATAAATAATTTCACAACTGGACATCGCATAATTAATTCCTCAATTAACTATCCACAATCAATAATTTGAAAATTCACTAATTAACTCAACAATTAATTATCAAAAAATTCCACTACTAATTTAAAAATTATTTTATAACATAAATAACCAAAATTAATTCACTAATTAATTAATTATTGTAATACCATTAATCAATTCAGAAATTAATAAATCAATATCCACAAACTCAAAATCCCATAATTAATTCCACAATTAATTATCTCTATAATAACTTCAACACATAATAAATAAATAAATAAATAATTATTTTATTCACAATACAAAAATCTCATAATTAATTTAACAATCAATTATTAAAGATCTACAATCTGTAAATCACATAATTAATTCCACAATTAATTATCTCAAATCAAAAATACATTAATTAAATCAACAATTAATTCATATTTTCAAACCTCATCAATTAATACAATAAATAAATAATCACAATAAGTCCATTAATTAATTAAAAAACTAATTGATCATTTTCAACTCCCTCAATTAATTAACCAATTAAATTTTCACGTCCATTGCATTAATTAATTCCCTAGTTAAATAATCATAATTATTTTCGTTAATTAATTTATCAATTAATTTTACACATCCATTACACTAATTAATTCCAAAAATAATTAATTACATTCTTCTCTTCAATTAATTCACCAATTAATTTTTTTTCATCAATTCAACTAATTAATTCCACAACTAATTAATAACCTTAAATCCTAATATTTAATTCTAAAATTAGATAATAAAAGTACTCCATTAATCAATTCATGATTTAATTAATCCATCCATCCTATTATTTAATTAAATAATTAAATCATCACATTACTCTATTACTTAATTTTTCAATTAATTAATCCATTCAATTTCCATTATTTAATATAACAATTAAATAATAACATAACTCCTATAAATTAATTCCTCAATTAATTAATCCATTTATTTAATTCAAAAACTAAATAATAACATAACTTTATTAATTAATTCATTAATTAATTAATCCACTAAATTCTCATTATTTAATTTAATAATGAAATAATCATGTTACTCCATTAATTAGTTAGTTAATTAATTAATTCTATTAATTAATTTTATAATTAAATAATCACATAGTCCAATTAATTTATTCATCAATTAATTTATCATTTTATTTAAATAAACAATCAAATAACTAGATAACTCTTATTAATTAATTCCTTAATTAATTAATCTGAATCAATAAAATTTAATATCCCCAATGAAATCCATAATTAATTGTTCCAACACAATTAATTAAATATTCCTAATTAATTAATTAATTAATTATCCTCACTCAACTAATTAAATATCTCTAAATGATTTTCCAATTAATTTGTCTAACTCAATAAAATAAATATGCCATATTATTTTTTTGATTAATTATTATCACTGAATTAAATTATTTAATTCAACAATTAAATAATTACATTCATCTAATTTCTTAATCACAACAATCTCTAAAAATTAATTCTAAAATTAATTATTCCATTTCAACAACTTCAATATAACAATTGTTTATTCGATAATTAATTATTTAAATCACAATTTCATTATCCCAACCACCCCCATTAATTAATTCTATAATTAAATAACCATATTCAATAATATAAATTTCATTATAATTAATTTAATAATTAATTATTAATGATCTAAAATCCCAGTATCCTAATTCAATATTTTCTTTAATTAATTAATTTTAAAAATAAATTAATTTTATCCAGAATGCAATTCCAAAATATACTAGTGAAAAAATGTCATTTAAGTCGGTTAATTTTTATTTTTTACGATGGTTTTTAGCCGAAGTTAATACCGATGATGTTATAAATATTGTATTTTACGTCAGTTATTTAAAAACGAACCTAAAAAACATAACATTGCGGTGTTTATCAGGTCGGTTATTAAATAACCGAAGTGATAAACCATTTCCTAGGCTTTTATCACGTCGGTTATTAAATAACCGATGTGACAAACTAGGGGGAGGGTTTATCATGTTGTTTATTACATAACCGACATGATAAACTAGTGAGAGGGGTGTTGAGCACATCGGTTATTAAAGAACCGACGTGATGAACACATGGAAATTGGTTAACACGTCAGTTATTATATAACTGATGTGATAAACCATTTTACAATGGTTGATCACCTAAATTATTTAATAACGGATGTGGTAAACCTGAGGGGGGGGGTATCATGTCGGTTATTGAATAACCGACGTGCTAAACACCTGGAAAATGATTTATCACGTTTGTTATTAAATAACCGACATGATAAACCAGCACGTGGGGTGTTTATCACATCAGTTATTAAATAACCGACGTGATAAACCAATTTGTTTTTTAAAAAAGAAATCATTCCTCTGCCCTCCCCATAAAAAACTAAACCAAGAATTCATACAAGAAAAACAGAAGTAGACCAAAACAAGAACCAAAGAAATATTAAGCATTTACATTGACAAAATTTTAAAATTAACCCACAGGGAAGCCCCCACCACAATGTGGACAACCCCCCATACCCCACTAGATACCCCCCACCACACCCCTGGACAGCCCCCCTCACCCCACTGGATAGCCCCCACCACACCCCTGGACACCCCCCACAACCATGGACTACCCTCCGACCCCATGGACAGCCCCAAAAACCCCTGGACATCCCCACCACCCCCTGGACAGCCCCCCCCCCCACACCCTTGGATAACCCCCACCCTCATGTAGACCCCCACCCCCTGGGCAACACTCCCACACCCCTGAACAACCCTCTCACACCCCTAAAACAGGACCAAAAAGTTACCAAAAACAGGGCAAAACCCCTTCACGCCACTAGACTGCCCCACCACACCCCTGGACACCCCCTCATCTCTGGACGTCACCACCAACCCCTGGACATCCCCCACCCTCCTGTATAACCCCACCCCCTGGACAACACTCCCACACCCATAAACAACCCTCCCACACCCCTAAAATAGACCAAAGAGTTACCAAAAATAGACCAGAACTCCCTCACCCCACTGGAAAGCCCCCACCACACCCCCACACCCATGGAATGCCCCCCACACCCCTGGACAACATCACCACCCCTGAACATCACCCCACCCTCCTGTCCCACCACCATATGGACATCACTCCAACACCGCTGGACAGCCCTCCCACACCCCTTAAACAGACCAAAAATTTACCAAAAACAGACCAGAACCCCCTCACCCCCTGGACAGCCCCCACCACACCCCCAGACCTCTGGAATGCCCCCACCCCTGGATATCCCCCAACACCCCTGGACGACCCCCACCCTCTTGGACAACCCCACACCCCAGGACTACCCCACCACCCATGGACACCCTTAGACTACTGCCACCCCCTGGATAGCTCGTGTTGGGAGAGGACACACCGCCATCCCTCGGGGGGCATACCGCTGGAAGGTACTCATCACTCCCACATGCGAAGCTTGCGATCTCAAAATGTTTCACATGTGGGAGTGATGTGTACCTTCCAGCGGCATTCAGCCCCCCGAGGGATGGCCGCACCTCCTCTCCCACCCCCTAGACTGCCCCCCATCCCCATAGACACCATGGACCCCCTACTAGATGGCCCTCCCACACCCCTAGACACCCCCTGAACAGCCCTTCCACCCTCTTAGAAATGCTCCCACCCCCTGGACTTCCCCCCCCACTCTCATGGACACCCAGGATACCCCCCCCACCGGACAACCCTCCAATACGCCTAGATACCCCGACCCCATTAAACACCCCCACACCCTTGAACCCCTCCCCTAGACTAGAATCCATACCAGAAAATACATCATAGGTAGACTAAAACAAGAAGTTGAGAAAAACTAAACATTCACATATATAAAATTCAAAACTTACAATTTAAACGTAAAAAAATTAAATCTACCATAAACGACTACCAAATACACAATTACAATGATAGTATTCAAAATTACATTTTACACTAAAAACAACTAAAAATCAATCAAACTTGTTAAATAATTTGACCATTCCACTTGTAAGTGTTTGACGTCTTCAGCACTATAGGGTTGAGGGTCATCAAATAGCTAAAAATTAAATGTATAGTAGCTAACATGTATAATTAATAAATTAAACGAAATATTATGGTAAAGTTTAAATGCAAATCTTACCAGTTCAATGTTCACAACTGTCCCAATTGTTTTTATTTCATACAAAAATCTTAACATATAATTTTCACATTCGGTGAGGCCTTGTTGTTCATGACAATTCTGTTTGAATGAGTGTATATTTAATATATTATTTTTATGTAATAAATCAAATAGTACTAATTATAAATGGATATTTACCTTTATGTTTACATAATTTATCTTCGCAAACCTTTTCTTTGTGGTTTTTCGATAGTAGACCCATCCCCTATTAGAAAATAATACGAATGGTGTAAATTTAAAATTCATTATAATATAGAAAACTATTGAGAAATTGAAACTTACTTTTCCAACATTTTCATAAAATTTTCCCGCACATCACCGTGGATAGAGCATATCCTATAAATTGTCTTTTCCCTTTGGAAAAAAACCCCTAACATCCAATGATCACTGATAAAAAAAATTAAGGTTAGTAGTTTTTTATGTTAAATTATAATGGACTCTTTGAGAGAGACGTGTTTCATAACTCTCAAAAAAAGGCATCATCCAACATTTTGTGACTATATTCTGTTCAAGTATTTCAGCAATATAAACAATTCTTTGTTCCTCATCCAATTCACATGCTTAAGGGGAAATAAAATGCGGGTCCATGAACAAATATACATCTTTCAGTCATTATTCTCACAAATGTTATAAACATACCTAATACAAAACAGACCTAAGTATACATTTTAAATAAATATAACACAGGGAAAAGGTGTTAATACATACATGGAAAAAATCTAAACCACGTTGATGCCCAACTTATCTCCAGTAACATGCTCCATGATATCAGCTTTCATAATCCACACAGTTATTGCACATCCAAAAACATGAGCTTCCATTGGAAACTCATAATAAACCACCAAAGAATTTGTATATCTTGACAATCTGTCAAAACCACTTGAATCTGTATATGATGTCACATCGATTTGTCTTTGTTGTTGTCTGTACAATATTTCTTTACCTCTGATGTATTCATGTAAAATTAAATAAAAAAATATATTAGTTTTCAAATGATAAAATTACTTTAATAAAAAAATAAAATAGAAGATATAACATACATACCTCCATGGTAATGAGTCTAAGAAGTTTGGATGGAAAAATTAAAAAATGGCCGATACTATGTCCAACTGTCGTCACCTCACTTGTAGGTAATGGTACTCAAGATGATCTATCTATAATATCATGTACAGTAACCCTATGATTCTCTACCTCTAATTGTTGATGATGAACTATATATCCTATACAATATAGCAATCCATATTAAACTATATGATGTTGTCGATTATCAACATACAACTCGCAATAAGTATGAAGTTGCAGTGAAGGAGTAGGATAAAAAATGGGGTCTGCGGGCTGAGGTGGGGGAGTGGGACCTACTGGCGGAGGTGGAGGATAAATAATGGGTTCTGCATGGGGAAGTGGAGGAGTGGGATCTGCAGTTTGAAATTTTGTTTGCATGTCTACAAACATAGACTGTACCGAGGCTCTTATATTTTACTCCATCATCGAATTAATA
The DNA here is from genome assembly GCA_963277665.1 of Viscum album. NCBI lineage: Eukaryota > Viridiplantae > Streptophyta > Magnoliopsida > Santalales > Viscaceae > Viscum > Viscum album. The sequence continues at coordinate 1,591,103,760 of OY728148.1, forward strand.
TTATGAACTTCAACTTCCAAGGATTCTATTTTTTTGTAAACACCATCAACATAAGTAGTTGAGTAATGTGGAAAAACTTTTCTTACCGATACACGTGCCTGATATCCTCGTACACGACCAGGATGTTTGGGCATTCACAATGCTGCAGATAAAATATCTTGCCTCCCAGTAGCTGTAAATACCCCTTATAAGCTCTGATCCTCATGAGAATCCTGTATTAATTAATTTAACATGTCTGTAATTATTGAAATTATATGATGAAAATAGTTAACTTAAAAAAATAAAATAGATATCTTACAATCCTCTCAGCTACGATTCTTGAATCTTCCGAAATATATTTCCATTTTTTCCCATCTGAGCTCTCTTCCATTTTTCACGTCTAGATAGAGGGGATGGAGGGGACGACACTCCAGATCATGAAGACTCTACTATTAGTTTTTGTAATTTTTCCACCATCATTTGTTCATCCAATAATGTATACCCTCCCTGAGATAAACTATGACGGTATACATTTTTATATTGGATCTCCTGATGATATTTCCTTGTTTTCTATAAAATAATTATAATAAATCATTAACAAACAGTAATAAGATCATTTATATATGAATGATTATAAAATTTTACATTGCCCTTACCAAAAATGATTCTCTTCTTCTACTTTCATAAAACTGTCTCCATGTGTCTTCATCTATGAAAGGATATATACGACATGGATTTTCATGACTCCTTTGACCAAAAATAAAAAAACATGTGAGGGTTGATTTGAAATCCCTCTATCTCCTGGAAGCCATCGATAAGAATTTCTTCCTTAATCCTCCAGTGTCATGAATATCAAATTTCATCTGATAAAGAAGAGGTTAAACATATTATATATACTTGAAACATTTAATGAATAGGAAAACAATAGAAAAATATCTTACCAAAATCATCTCCCAAAAATGAGAGACTATTGCTTTGTCTACAATTCTCCAGTCCTCAAACAAAATGCTTACTTTTCTCTTACCCTGAGTGGAATCAAAACTCTTAAAATCTTTTGAATTTGGACCTCTAGGATTATCATCCTCATCAAACTCAATGAGGATCCTCTGATCCTACCTACGAGGAAATGATAATTTTGGTAAATGTGTGCACCCACATTTACCAACTCATGAACTCTTTGTAGTAATGGGAGAACATGAGGAAGATTAGGGAACATCAAGAGGAGCATGTGAATGTTCCTCCCCAGAGGTATGACCAATATTCTCATCTCCAGAATCATGTGGTTGATCAACTGATTAATCTGTCATTATCCTTCAAAAAAAATTAGTTCAAAAATATAAAAATTCAAATATTTTAATACTAATATAATAAGAAAATAGAAAACTATACTATGTTACATAATAGTAAACATGGTTAATATGGTAATCATGTAAAACAATGGTAAATATGGTAAAGTTAGTCAGGATGGTAAACATGGTAAACATGGTAAACATGGTAAAGTGATTGTCACTGAAAAAATAATAGATATATAATTTCTGTAATGGTAAACATGATAAAGTAAACTAAAAATAATTAAAAAATTATAAACCTGGTAAACATGGTAAACATGGTAAACTAATTTTCAGTAAACAAAAACAATAGATATATAATTAATGTAATGTTAAACATGATAATGTAAACTAAACAAAAAAACAAAAAGAAAATGATACTTATTTTATTTTAATACATGTTATAATAAATAAAAAAATGACAATATCTACCATTTTATGAAAATAATAAATGTAATCAAGAAATAAACAAATGTTACATGTAATTTTTGGAATGTACAAATTGATTGTTTTCCCAAATTCCTTCATCGTGATCGTTCTTTATGGCACATACCATGTCTTCAACATGCTCATCATTATGTTCTGTTAATATTTCTATGGAAGTAGGGATATCACATAAATCAACATCTTCATCAGGTTCATCCTCACCGAAAAATTGTTTTTTCCCTTGTAAAACAACTGCCCACGGCATATCTGATTGATCTACTACATACAAAATTTTTTTCTTATGTTTTTCCATTATAAAAGAATCAGCTGTGTCTTCTAATATATTTAGATTAATAACTGTCTTTCCAAATTTATTGTGTCTGACACTGTTGTTAACGATAAACCATTTACAGTTAAAAACATGAACATTAATTTTAAAGTAATCCACCTCTCATATGTCTTCAATCACTCCATAATATACACTTGATGGAGAAATTGGGTTTTTGTCCGTAGCACTCGAAAAATGAATTGCTTCTGGAAACACCAATACACCACTATTCTGAACTGCACTTCTGTTGTCCTGAGAATTCGAATGAAATGTATAGCCATTAATGTCATAACTGGACCATGTTATCACATTTAAGCATGGACCACCCACTATCCATTTTAATGTCTCTGATACATCTGATCTACCACGAAAGGTCATTTTAAACCCTGATAAAAATGTTTTGTTGTGCGCATTCAAAATCCACATTTCTTTCTTCTTTAGATGACATTGTTTCAACTCATTAATAAGCAATGTGATATACAGTTGAGCATCAGTTATGTTATTAAAGATGTATGATTATAACTTCTTCATCCTTTCAGTTAAAAAAGATTTGACTTTCAATCCATGAATCCCCTTTCCCTCATTATTTACTCATTCATGGAGAGATGGAGGCAAACCTATGTGTTGCGCTGCTTCCAAGTAGCTCCGACAAAACTCTGCAACCTCCTCAGAAATACACTTTTCAATAATGGAGGCTTCAGGTTGATATGGATTATTAACATACCCCTTCATTATTTTCATATACCTTTAAAAAGGATACATACAATAAAGATATACATGTCCACAAAGATTTATTTCTAGAACCAGATGAATCATTAAATTCACCATTATATCAAATAAAGTTGGAGGAAAATACATTTCCAATTGACAAATTATAAAAATTGCATCCTTTTCCAAAATGTTCAAAGCATTCACATCAATCAACTTATTAGAAATTGAATTGAAAAAATAACACAACTTAATTATAGTCTTTCTGACATGAATGTAAAATATTCCACACAATGCAACTAGTAGAAGATGTTGCATCATGACGTGAAAATCATGAGATTTCATACCAATCAACTTCAAGTCCTTCCATGAGACAAATTGTTTTACATTTTAACAATAACCTTGAGGCACTTTGATATCATGAAGAAACTGAAAAAATCTAATTTTCTCCCTCTTCGATAATTTATGAAAAGCTGGGGGAATAAATGTTTGTCTTCCATTAGTAGGGGGAGCTAACCCCAAACGTATTTCCATTGATAGTAAGTCCAATCTTGCATTCAACCCATATTTTGTCTTTCCTTTGATATCTGACAATGTTCTAATCAAACTGTCATAGATATTCTTCTCCACGTGCATGACATCAATATTATGTTTAACTTCATGATATCTCTAATATGGTAGCTGAAAAAATATTGACCTTTTCTTCCAAATATGTATATCATTACCAGATTTCTATGTCTTTTCGAATGTCACATCTAGGTTTTTCACCCACTCAAAATACAGATCATGGGATGAATATTTTGGAGTAATATCAAATTCTTGTAGGCCATTGAATGCCTTTTTTAGTCTACTATAAGAGTGATCCATATGCAAAAACATTTGATGACCCATCTACATTGTTTTCCTCCCATGATGCAATTGGCAAAAACATTCGATGACCCTTTTTTTAGTCTACTATAAGAGTGATCCATAGGACATTGAATGCATTTTTTAGTCTACTATAAGAGTGATCATATTCTTGTAGGCCATTGAAGGGCTCGACCTAGACATTGCACCAGAACTTGACCCCACGCCACAGTGAACCGCGACCCTAGAGCCGCACCAGATCTCTCCCACAAATGCTGCAGAACAACAGATCTCGACCCCAAATCACCGGATCGGAAGCCACTTCACCACATAGAACATGGCTGTGACCCCTACAAACCATATATGGACCTCTTCACCACAGGGAACGAGATCACAACCCTGACGCACCAGAACGAAAACCCCTTCGCCGTAGAGAAGGAATGTTACCCTGACGTCGTACTGGGTCGTGATCCAATGTCACGAAAAAGATGGAACGCAACTCCGAATACGAAGTAGAACCAATCACCCATCTGCAGAAGAACAAACCTCGGCACTCCTTAGAGTGGTTATCATGAATAAAACATGTCTTCACGTCCATCTGTTCAGGCTCTAAGTCCAAGCTAGCCACCAATCCAAAAATGACTCATATTGAATACATCTTTACCATGAGTGAAAAGATCTCATCAAATTCAAATCCTTTATTCTAGACAAATCCCTTGACAACTAACCAAGTTTTGTACCTGACCTCCTTTTTTTCTGCCATTATTCTTTATCCTAAACACCCATTTGTTTGTTAGTGCCATCTTACCATTGTGTAGCTCTACCAAATCATATGTCTGGTTATTCATCAAGGACTCCATCTCATTCTCCATTCCATGTAACCATTTGAGTTTATCGATACGAGACATTGCTTCCTTGTATCCTTATGACTCCGCCTCATTAGTTAACAATAGGTACTCCAACTCTAAATATTTTATGGAAGGAATCCTTCCTTATCAATTTTTTCTAACCTGTGAAATGTTAGGTTTGGGAGGTAAAACATCACCGAGTCCTATGATGGTTCTCCAAATTCTTGTGGAGAGGATTGAGTCTGCCCCTACTCAATATCCTCCTCCACTACCTCATGGTCCGCTACCTATGAGTCTTATTTCACCTCCTCTTTTTTATTGATAGGTGGTGCTGGTACAGGTGATGGAACATGAATTGATTCATCAATACTTTCCCTTAAAAAAATTATAGGATTTTGAATTTCCTCAATCGTCTGGTTCTTATAGAACACAAAATCTCTACATTTGATCACCTTATTCTCCTTCAGGTCCCAAATCTTGTATCTAAACTCCTCATCTCCATAGCCGATGAAGATGTATGGAGTTGATCCCTCGTCTAACTTATGTCTAAGATCCTTGCATACATGTGAAAATGTAAAACATCCAAATACACATAAATGAGAGTAAGAGGGAAGTTTACCAAACTATATCTTCTATGGAATATCAAAATTTAGTGGGACCAATGGTGATATGTTGATGAGGTAGCATGAAACCTGAACAACTTCTCCCCAGAATGGATTTGACATATTAGCCAAACTCATCATGCTTTTGACCTTCTCCATGATGGTTCTATTCACCCTTTCCGTAAATCTATTATGTTGAGGGGTGTGAGGTACCATCCTCACATGTCGGTTCTTTTATGACCAACATAAAAAATAACCGCGTGTTGGTTTTTTACGTCGATTATTCTATAACCGACATAAAAAACACATCAGAAACCATAGTTTTTTTACTTTGGTTATTTTATAACAGACATAAAAACTGCTGTGTTTTGGTTTTTTATGTCGGTTATAATATAAACAACATAAAAAATTCTGCAGGTTGGGTTTTTACGTCGATTATCAAATAACCGATGTCAAAAACGCCTCAGCTGCGGCTTTTTTTACGTTGGTTATGAAATAAAAGATGTAAAAAAGTCATTAGATAACTCATTTTTTACTTCGGTTATAAAATAACCAATGTACAAATTTTTTTAGATAACTCATTTTATAGTCGGTTATTTTATAACCGACGTAGAAAATACCGCGCGTTGATTTGTTACGTCGGTTATAAAATAACCGACGTAAAAAATTTACTCTCTGTAATTTTTACGTCGGTTATAAAATAACTAACATAAAAAAGAACATATCACATATTTTCACGTCAGTTATATATAACCGACGTAAAAAATGGTGACGTTAAAAAAGTTTTCTGTACTAGTGACATCTAATAGAAATTCTACAATTACATACACCTAATTTCAATCAAGACTGTGGGATGTGATTTTTAGACCACGTAACTCATGATTAGTGATGAATATTTGCCTACGGATAATCCCAATTTAAAGAATATCAACTAAGAATCCAACGATGAACATATTCTAGATCCAAAATATAAATCCAAAGTCAATTGAAACAAGATATCATAAATATATATATAAATCCAACAATCCTACATATAGTTTCAATGAATATTGATCAAGATCTAATAAGCATAGATCTATATTCAATAAATCTATATCTTGACCCAAAAAAATTAGATCTAGACTCAATAAATCTAGATCTAGATCTAACACTAGATAAGAATATTTCTTTTATCTCGGAAGTGGAGAGGAATAGAAAGAAAGATCTATACAAGAATAAAATCCATACCTAGAAGAAGTAAAAAGTGTATTATATTGAAGACAGTGATGCCCGGGGGAGCTTCGGTCCAAGGAATAGGGTTATGAAGGGGTTTTGTTCTAAGGAGGAAGTGAGAGGATGATCCTTAGGCCAAGGATTAGGTGCGTGAGGCTTATACAGAAAATAATAGAGGATGTTCAGTCAATAAGGATTCCTTATTACTTTTCCATTCCTTTATGTTTTGAAAATCAAAAACAACCTATCATAATGAATTTTTTTTATCTATAAATTATCTTAATAAAGAAAAATTTATTTCCCCAAGGAAATTTTATCTTTACCTATATTTTCATTATTAATTTAATAATTTCTTTTATTCTAACTTCTTTTTTCTCTAATGTCAAAAAATCAGTTTCATATCTAAGACCTCTGAATCCTATAAATCCTTAGATATAGAGTATTCTTTTTTTAGATTCAGAATTCTCCAAAATTAAGACTCCAAATTATTTGAAATTCAGACTCGAAATTCTCTAAAATTCAGACTCCGAATTCTCTGAAATTTGGACTCTAAATTCGTTGAAATTCAGACTCTGAATTCCTCAAAATACAAATTCTAAATTCCTGAGAATTCGGATTTTGAATTCCTCAGAATTAGGATTATAAATTCATTATAATTTAGAATTTGAATTTATTATAATTTAGACTCCAGATTCCTTAGAACTCAGATTACTTATTCATTAGAATTAAGACTCCGAATTCTTTAGAATTCAGACCTTGAATTCATTAGAAATTATAATTCGAATTCCTTTGAATTATGACTCTAAATTCCTTTGACTTCCAACCCTATGTGGCATAGAGGTTGTTATAGGCTTAGAATTAATATGTAGTAGATCCCAAAAAAACATACTGATCCAAAGTTATGGTTGTTTGATGTTTGAGTTATGTTATCAAATTAACTTAGATCATTTATTGATTTTTTGATTTTTTTTCATTAAATTTTTATTAAATGACTATTACTAAAAAATAATTATCAAATTATTAATTAAAAATATTCTTTCAATTAATTTATAATCTATGTTTTCAAAATATCTTATATATTATGTTTAAATTTCTATTTATAATTATATAAAACATCTTTAAAATATATATATTATATTTATATAAATATATTTATATTTATATATGAATATATTATGTTTAATGATTTTTTGAAATATAACCCATATCACTGCTAGTAAAAAGTATTGATGGGGGGGGGTGTTAGAACATCTAAAAAAGAAATGATAAAACCCCCTTTATCAGTTCTTTTTTGAATAATTGATAATGGCCCCCTTTATCAGCTCTTTTTTTGAAGTATTGATAAACTAACTATTTATTAGTGATTTTTTCTCTAGTGCTGATAAGGGGGGAATGCTACATCCTGACCCAAGTTCCACACAATGGTGCCCTGAACTAGTCAGTCACATGGCCTTAGGTGCACATCCTCATATGCCAGAGACTCCCGACTAGCAGCGATGGTCAAATATCGATTGTGGGGATACTATACCCACTTTTTTTATTTTATTAGAGTAATACACCAGTGAAAATATATAAAATATATCGGAGTCTTATATAAATCGATATAAAAAACCAATATCACAAGATAACCAAAACAAGAAATACAATGTCAAAAATAAACAATAGAGATACGATGCTACGTATATGCCAAGTGTCAAATGTGAACCCATATTTAAAGGCACTAACAAGTCCCAAGTACCACCCAGACAACATCTAATTCCCTTATACATGCTCAATTCCAACTCATTTATCAAACATAACACCATTTCCCATAACCTATTTAGAAAAAAGCCCATTCTACTACCGATTAAGTAGCCTAAGTAGGGTCTATGTACAACTACTTAGGCCACGACCAATGATATTTAAAAAAAATCAAGTCAATAATAGTGTATGTAGTTGTATAAAGAATAAAATATTGGTAATAAAGTAAATATTTTACATTTATTCAATTATCCTTTATTTAAGTACATAAACCCTCGAGTTTCAGAGGACAACTGAACATCAACACATACTTCGACTCATGCCCAATTCTAATCAATTCCCAAGGGATATCATTATATTGAATTTCCATGATACCATTCATCATAAAAAAACACATTTAATTAAATGAAAAAAAACATTTAAAGTAGTATTTCATGAGCAATGTGAACTGCGGGATCTATCCTCAAGGGTCTATAATGAGTAATACAAAACAAATTATAAATTCTATGTAAGAAAAATGGGAATTATCTCAAGGTTTTTCCCCTCATAGGCTGACATGGTCCTTTTAAAAACATACAAAAGATCACATAGAATCCTTCTTTAAAGGCTCACATAGTCCTTCAATTAAAACAAATAGAAGCTCACTCATTCATCTTCCTTGAAATATCACATGGCCCTTTGAAAGACAAATAGATTATCACACGGTCTTCTTCTTTGGAGGCTCACATGGTCCATCAAAAAAAATAATAGAAGCTCTCTCAGTCTTCCACGTTAATCCGTTTCTTAAAGCATGGTTATCCCACATGTTACTCCAAGCCAACAAAATCACAACTAATATCCATTTCACCAATCATTCCATTAATTAATTCAAAAATAATTAATCATATCCAACCGTTTAATTAATTCAATAATTAATTATTCATTCCATCTCTGTTAATTAATTCAATAATTAATTAACTAACATTCATTCCATTAATTAATTCATCAATTAATTAATCACAACCCATTTCCATTAATTAATATAATGATTAACTAATCACATTAATTTAAATAATTAAATTCCACAACTAATTAATCCTAAAAACACCTTCTGTTAATTTAAAAATTAATTAGAAATTTTAACTCCGTTAATTAACTCAACAATTAATTAACTTGGTCAACTCCATTTATTAATTCCCTAATTAATTAATCATAACCCATTTCAAATAGTTAACCCAACAATTAATTAATTATTTCAATTTCATTATTTAATTTCCATAATTAATTATTCTTTCTAAATCCATTAATTAATTCAAAAATTAATTAACCATGTTAATACAACTGATTAATTCAAAAATTAATTAATTAAAACCCTTATATTAGTTCATTTAACAAATAATTAACCATATAAAGTCTATTAATTAATGTAACTATTAATAAATAATTTCACAACTGGACATCCCATAATTAATTCCTCAATTAACTATCCACAATCAATAATTTGAAAATTCACTAATTAACTCAACAATTAATTATATAAAAATTCCACTACTAATTTAAAAATTATTTTATAACATAAATAACCAAAATTAATTCACTAATTAATTAATTATTGTAATACCATTAATCAATTCATAAATTAATAAATCAATATCCACAAACTCAAAATCCCATAATTAATTCCACAATTAATTATCTCTATAATAACTTCAACACATAATAAATAAATAAATAATTAATTTATTTATTCACAATACAAAAATCTCATAATTAATTTAACAATCAATTATTAATGATCTAAAATCTGTAAATCACATAATTAATTCCACAATTAATTATCTCAAATCAAAAATACATTAATTAAATCAACAATTAATTAATATTTTCAAACCTCATCAATTAATTCAATAAATAAATAATCACAATAAGTCCATTAATTAATTCAAAAACTAATTGATCATTTTCAACTCCCTCAATTAATTTACCAATTAATTTTTCATTTCCATTGCATTAATTAATTCCCTAGTTAATTAATCATAATTATTTTGGTTAATTAATTTATCAATTAATTTTACACATCCATTACACTAATTAATTCCAAAAATAATTAATTATATTCTTCTCTTCAATTAATTCACCAATTAATTTCTTTTCATCAATTCAACTAATTAATTCCACAACTAATTAATAACCTTAAATCCTAATATTTAATTCTAAAATTAGATAATAACATTACTCCATTAATAAATTCATGAATTAATTAATCCATCCATCCTATTATTTAATTAAATAATTAAATCATCACATTAATCTATTACTTAATTTTTCAATTAATTAATCCATTCAATTTCAATTATTTAATATAACAATTAAATAATAACATAACTCCTATAAATTAATTCCTCAATTAATTAATCCAATTATTTAATTCAACAACTAAATAAATACATAACTTTATTAATTAATTAATTCATTAATTAATTCACTAAATTCTCATTATTTAATTTAATAATGAAATAATCACGTTACTCCATTAATTAGTTAGTTAATTAATTAATTCTATTAATTAATTTTATAATTAAATAATCACATAGTCCAATTAATTTATTCATCAATTAATTTATCATTTTATTTAAATAAACAATCAAATAACTAGATAACTCTTATTAATTAATTCCTTAATTAATTAATCTGAATCAATAAAATTTAATATCCCCAATGAAATCCATAATTAATTGTTCCAACACAATTAATTAAATATTCCTAATTAAATAATTAATTAATTATCCTCACTCAACTAATTAAATATCTCTAAATGATTTTCCAATTAATTTGTCTAACTCAATAAAATAAATATACCATATAATTTTTTTGATTAATTATTATTACTCAATTAAATTATTTAATTCAACAATTAAATAATTACATTCATCTAATTTCTTAATCACAACAATCTCTAAAAATTAATTCTAAAATTAATTATTCCATTTCAACAACTTCAATATAACAATAGTTTATTTGATAATTAATTATTTAAATCATAATTTCATTATTCCAACCACCCCCATTAATTAATTCTATAATTAAATAACCATATTCAATAATATAAATTTCATTATAATTAATTTAATAATTAATTATTAATGATCTAAAATCCCAATATCCTAATTCAATATTTTCTTTAATTAATTAATTTGAAAAATTAATTAATTTTATCCAGAATGCAATTCCAAAAAACACTAGTGAAAAAATGTCATTTAAGTCGGTTAATTTTTATTTTTTACGTCGGTTTTTAGCTGAAGTTAATACCGATGATGTTATAAATATTGTATTTTACGTCGGTTATTTAAAAACGAACCTAAAAAACATAACATTGCGGTGTTTATCAGGTCGGTTATTAAATAACCGAAGTGATGAACCATTTCCTAGGCTTTTATCACGTCGGTTATTAAATAACCGATGTGACAAACTTGGGGGAGGGTTTATCATGTTGTTTATTACATAACCAACATGATAAACCAGTGCGAGGGGTGTTGAGCACGTCGGTTATTAAAGAACCGACATGATGAACACATGGAAATTGGTTAACACGTCAGTTATTATATAACTGACGTGAGAAACCATTTTCCAGGGGTTGATCACCTCAATTATTTAATGACGGATGTGGTAAACCTGGGGGGGGGGGTATCACGTCGGTTATTGAATAACCGACGTGCTAAACACCTGGAAAATGATTTATCACGTTTGTTATTAAATAACTGACATGATAAACCGGCGCGTGGGGTGTTTATCACATCAGTTGTTAAATAACCGACGTGCTAAACACCTGGAAAATGATTTATCACGTTTGTTATTAAATAACTGACATGATAAACCGGCGCGTGGGGTGTTTATCACATCAGTTGTTAAATAACCGACGTGATAAACCAATTTTTTTTTAAAAAGAAATCATTACTCTTCTCTCCCCATAAAAAACTAAACCAAGAATTCATACAAGAAAAACAGATGTAGACCAAAACAAGAACCAAAGAAATATTAAGCATTTACATTGACAAAATTATAAAATTACCCCACTGGGTAGCCCCCACCACCCTGTGGACAGCCCCCCGTACCCCACTAGATACCCCCACCACACCCTTGGACAGCCCCCCTCACCCCACTGGATAGCCCCCACCACACCCCTGGACACCCCCACAACCATGGACTGCCCTCCTACCCCATGGACAGCCCCAAAAACCCCATGGAAATCCCCACCACCCCCTAGACAGCCCCCCCCCCACACCCTTGGAAAACCCCCACCCTCATGTAGACCCCCACCCCCTGGGCAACACTCCCACACCCCTGAACAACCCTCCCACACCCCTGAAACAGGACCAAAAAGTTACCAAAAACAGGGCAAAACCCCCTCACCCCACTAGACTGTCCCCACCACACCCCTGGACACTCCCACATCCCTGGACATCATCACCAACCCCTAGACATCCCCCACCCTCCTGTATACCCCCACCCCCTGGACAACACTCCCACACCCATAGAAAACCCTCCCACACCCCTAAAATAGACCAAAGAGTTACCAAAAATAGACCAGAACTCCCTCACCCCACTGGACAGCCCCCACCACACCCCCACACCCATGGAATGCCCCCCACACCCCTGGACAACACCACCACCCCTGAACATCACCCCACCCTCCTGTCCCCCCCCACCCTATGGACATCACTCCAACACCCGTGGACAGCCCTCCCACACCCCTAAAACAGACCAAAAAGTTACCAAAAATAGACCAGAACCCCCTCACCCCCTGTTCAGCCCCCACCACACCCCCACACACCTGGAATGCCCCCACCCCTGGATATCCCCCAACACCCATGGACAACCCCCACCCTCTTGGACAACCCCACACCCCAGGACTACCCCACCACCCCTGGACACCCTTAGACTACCACCACCCCCTGGATAGCTCGTGTTGGGAGAGGACACGCCTCCATCCCTCGGGGGGCATACCGCTGGAAGGTACTCATCACTCCCACATGCGAAGCTTGAGATCTCAAAATGTTTCACATGTGGGAGTGATGAGTACCTTCCAGCGGCGTTCAGCCCCCAAAGGGATGGCCTCACCTCCTCTCCCACCCCCTATACTGCCCCCCATCCCCATAGACACCCTGGACCCCCTACTAGATGGCCCTCCCACACACCTAGACACCCCCTGAACAGCCCTTCCACCCTATTAGAAATGCTCCCTCCCCTGGACTTCCCCCCCCCCCACTCTCATGGACACCCAGGATACCCCCCACCCACCGGACAACCCTCCAATACCCCTGGATACCCCGACCCCATTAAGCACCCCCACACCCTTGAACCCCTCCCCCTAGACTAGAATCCATTCCAGAAAATACATCATAATGAGACTAAAACAAGAAGTTGAGAAAAATTAAACATTCACATATATAAAATTCAAAACATACAATTTCAATTTAAAAAAATTAAATCTAACCTAAACAACTACCAAATACACAATTACAATGATAGTATTCAAAATTACATTTTACACTAAAAACAACTAAAAATCAATCAAACCTGTAAAATAATTTGACCATTCCACTTGTAAGTGTTTGTCGTCTTCAACAATATAGGGTTGAGAGTCATCAAATAGCTACAAATTAAATGTATAGTAGTTAAAATGATTAATTAATAAATTAAATGAAATATTATGGTAATGTTTAAATGCAAATCTTACCAGGTCAAAGTTCACAACTTCCCAATTGTTTTTATTTCATACAAAAATCTTAACATATAATTTTCACATTCGATGAGGCCTTGTTGTTCATGACAATTCTGTTTGAATGAGTGTATATTCAATATATTATTTGTATGTAATAAATCAAATAGTATAAATTATAAATGGATATTTACCTTTATGTTTACATATTTTATCTTCGCAATCCTTTTCTTTGTGGTTTTTCGATAGTAGAACCATCCCCTGTTAGAAAATAATACGAATGGTGTAAATTTAAAATTCAATATAATATAGAAAACTATTGAGAAATTGATACTTACTTTTCCAACATTTTCATAAAATTTTCCTGCACATCACCGTGGATAGAGAATATCCCATAAATTGTCTTCTCCCTTTGGAAAAAAACCCCTAACATCCAATGATCACTGATAAAAAAAATTTAGGTTAGTAGTTTTTTATGTTTAATGATAATAGACTCTTTGAGAGAGATGTGTTTCATAACTCTCAAAAAAAGGCATCATCCAACATTTTGTGACTATATTCTATTCCAGTATTTCAGCAATATAAACAATTCTTTGTTCCTCATCCAATTCACATGCTTAAGGGGAAATCAAATGTGGGTCCATGAACAAATATACATCTTTCCACTCATTCTTCTCACAAATGTTATAAACATACCTAATACAAAACAGACCTAAGTATACATTTTAAATAAATATAACACAGGGAAAAGGTGTTAATACTTACATGGAAAAAATCTACACCACGTTGATGCCCAACTTATCTCCAGTAACATGATCCATGATATCAGCTTTCATAATCCACACAATTATTGCACATCCAACAACATGAGCTTCCATTGGACACTCATAATGATCCACCAAAGAATTTGTATATCTTGAAAATCTGTCAAAACCACTTGAATCTGTATATGATGTCACATCATTTGTCTTTGTTGTTGTCTATACAATATTTTTTTACCTCTGATGTATTCCTTTAAAATTAAACAAAAAAATATATTAGTTTTCAAATGATAAAATTACTTTAATAAAAAAATAAAATAGAAGATATAACATACATACCTCTATGGTAATGAGTCTAAGAAGTTTGGATGGCCAAATTAAAAAATGTCCGATACTATGTCCAACTGTCGTCACCTCATCTGTAGGTAATGGTACTCAATATGATCTATCTATAATATCATGTACAGTAACCCTATGATTCTCTACCTCTAATTGTTGATGATGAACTATATCTCCTATACAATATAGCAATCCATATTAAACTATATGATGTTGTCGATCATCAACATACAACTCGCAATAAGTAGGAAGTTGCAGTGAAGGAGAAGGATAAAAAATGGGGTCTGCGGGCTGAGGTGGGGGAGTGGGACCTACTGGCGGAGGTGGAGGATAAATAATGGGGTCTGTATGGGGAAGTGGGGGAGTGGGATCTGCAGTCTGAAATTCTGTTTGCATGTCTACAAACATAGACTGTACCGAGGCTCTTATATTTTCCTCCATCATCGCATTAATATTATGAACTTCAACTTCCAAGGATTCTATTTTTTTGTAAACACCATCAACATAAGTAGTTGAGTAATGTGGAAAAACTTTTCTTACCGATACACCTTCCCGATATCCTCGTACACGACCAGGATGTTTGGGCTTTCACAATGCTGCAAATAAAATATCCTGCCTCCTAGTAGCTGTAAATACCCCCTATAAGCTCTGCTCCTCATGAGAATCCTGTATTAATTAATTTAACATGTCTGTAATTATTGAAATTATATGAAGAAAATAGTTAACTTAAAAAAATAAAATAGATATCTTACAATCCTCTCAGCTACGATTCTCGAATCTTCCGAAATATATTTCCATTTTTTCCCATCTGAGCTCTCTTCCATTTTTCACATCTAGATGGAGGGGATGGAGGGGCCGGCACTCCAGATCTTGAAGACTCTAATATTAGTTTTTGTAATTTTTCCACCATCATTTGTTCATCCAATAATGTATACCCTCCCTGAGATAAACTATGACGGTATACATTTTTAGATTGGATCTCCTGATGATATTTCCTTGTTTTCTATAAAATAATTATAATAAATCGTTAACAAATAGTAATAAGATCATTTATATATGAAAGATTATAAAATTTTACATTGCCCTTACCAGAAATGATTCTTTTCTTCTACTTTCATAAAACTGTCTCCATTGTCTTCATCTATGAAAGGATATATACGACATGGATTGTCATGACTTCTATGACCAAAAATAAAATAACATGTGAGGGTTGATTTGAAATCCCTCTATCTCCTGGTAGCCATCGATAAGCATTTCTACCTGAATCCTCCAGTGTCAAGAATATCAAATGTCATCTGATAAAGAAGAGGTTAAACATATTATATATACTAGAAACATTTAACGAATAGGAAAACAATAGAAAAATATCTTACCAAAATCATCTCCCAAAACTGAGAGATTATTGCTTTGTCTACAATTCTCCAGTCCTCAAACAAAATGCTTACTTTTCTCTTACCCTGAGTGGAATCAAAACTCTTAAAATCTTTTGCATTTGGACCTCTAAGATTATCATCCTCATCAAACTTAATGAGGATCCTCTGATCCTACGTACGAGCAACTGATAATTTTGGTAAAGGTGTGAACCCACATTTACCAACTCTTGAACTCTTTGTAGTAATGGGAGCACATGAGGAAGATTAGGGAACATCAATAGGAGAATGTGAATGTTCCTCCCCAGAGGTATGACCAATATTCTCATCTCCAGAATCATGTGGTGGATCAACTGATTAATCTTTCATTATCCTTCAAATAAAAAAAAACAAAAATTAGTTCAAAAATATAAAAATTCAAATATTTTAATACTAATATAATAAGAAAATATAAAAATATACTAAGTTACATAATAGTAAATATGGTTAATATGGTAATCATGTAAAACAATGGTAAATATGGTAAAGATAGTCAAGATGGTAAACATGGTAAACATGGTAAACCTGGTAAACAAGGTAAACACAGTAAAGTAATTGTCACTGAAAAAATAATAGATATATAATTTCTGTACTGGTAAACATGATAAAGTAAACTAAAAATAATTAAAACATTATAAACCTGGTAAACATGGTAAACATGGTAAACTAATTTTCAGTAAACAAAAACAATAGATATATAATTAATTTAATGGTAAACATGATAAAGTAAAATAAACAAAAAAACAAAAAGAATCTGATACTTATTTTCTTTTAATACATGTTATAATAAATAAAAAAAATTAAAATATCTACCATTTTATGAAAATAATAAATGTAATCAAGAAATAAACAAATGTTACCTGTAATTTTTGGAATGTACAAATTGATTTTTTTCCCAAATTCCTTCATAGGGATCATTCTTTATGGCACCTACCATGTCTTCAACATGCTCATCATTACGTTCTGTTAATATTTTTATGGAAGTAGGGATATCACATAAATAAACATCTTCATCAAGTTCATCCTCACCGACATATTGTTTTTTCCCTTGTAAAACAACTGCCCACTGCATATCTGATTGATCTACTACATACAAAATTTGTTTCTTATGTTTTGCCATTATAAAAGAATCAGATGTGTCTTCTAATATATTGAGATTAACAACTGTCTTTCCAAATTTATTGTGTCTGACACTGTTGTTAACGATAAACCATTTACAGTTAAAAACATGAACATTAATTTTAAAGTAATCCACCTCTCATATGTCTTCAATCACTCCATAATATACACTTGATGCAGAAATTGGGTTTTTTTTCTGTAGCACTAGAAAAATGAATTGCTTCTACAAACACCAATACACCACTATTCTGAACTGCACTTCTGTTATACTGAGCATTCGAATGAAATGTGTAGCCATTAATGTCATAACTGGACCATGTTATCACATTTAAGCAAGGAACACCCACTATCCATTTAAATGTCTCTGATACATCTGATCTACCAAACAAGGTCTTTTTAAACCATGATAAAAATGTTTTGTTGTGCGCATTCAAAATCCACATTTATTTCTTCTTTAGATGACATTGTTTCAACTCATTAATATGCAATGTGATATACAGTTGAGCATCAGCTATGTTATTCAAGATGTATGATTCTAACTTCTTCATCCTTTCAGTTGAAAAAGATTTGACTTTCAAGCCATGAATCCCATTTCCCTCATTATTTACTCATTCAAGGCGAGATGGAGGCAAACCTATGTGTGGCGCTGCTTCCAAGTAGCCCTTAAAAAACTCTGCAACCTCCTCAGAAATACACTTTTCAATAATGAAGGCTTCAGGTTGATATGGATTCTTAACATACCCCTTCATTATTTTCATATACCTTTAAAAAGGATACATACAATAAAGATATACATATCCACAAAGATTTATTTCTAGAACAAGATGAATCATTAAATGCACCATTATATCAAATAAAGTTAGAGTAAAATACATTTCCAATTGACAAATTATAAAAATTGCATCCTTTTCCAAAATGTTCAAAGCATTCACATCAATCAACTTATTAAAAAATGAATTGAAAAAATAACACAACATAATTATAGTCTTTCTGACATGGATGTAAAATATTCCACACAATGAAACTGGTAGAAGATGTTGCATCATGACGTGAAAATCATGAGATTTCATACCAATCAAATTCAAGTCCTTCCATGAGAAAAATTGTTTTACATTTTAACAATAACCTTGAAGCACTTTGATATCATGAAGAAACTGAAAAAAATCTAATTTTCTCCCTCTTCGATAATTTATGAAAAGCTGGGGGAATAAATGTTTGTCTTCCATTAGGAGGGGGAGCTAACTCCAAACGTATTTCCATTGATAGTAAGTCTAATCTTGCATTCAACCCATCTTTTGTCTTTCCTTTAATATCTGACAATGTTCCAATCAAACTATCATAGATATTCTTCTCCACGTGCATGACATTAATATTATGTTTAACTTCATGATATCTCTAATATGGTAGCTGAAAAAATATTGACCTTTTCTTCCAAATATGTCTATCATTACCAGATTTCTATGTCTTTCTGAATGTCACATCTAGGTTTTTCACCCACTCAAAATACAGATCATGGGATGAAGATTTTGGAGTAATATCAAATTCTTGTAGGCCATTGAATGCCTTTTTTAGTCTACTATAAGAGTGATCCACAGGCAAAAACATTTGATGACCCATCTACAATGTTTTCCTCCCATGATGCAATTGGCAAAAACATTCGATGACCCTTTTTTAGTCTACTATAAGAGTGATCCATAGGACATTGAATGCCTTTTTTAGTCTAATATAAGAGTGATCATATTCTTGTAGGCCATTGAAGGGCTTAACCTAGACGTTGCACCAGAACTTGACTCCACGCCACACTGAACTGCGACCCTAGAGCCGCACCAGATCTCACCCAGAAATGCTGCAGAACAACAGATCTCGACCCCAACGCACTGGATCAGAAGCCACTTCACCACATAGAACATGACTGTGACCCCTACACACCATATATGGACCTCTTCACCATAGGGAACGAGATCACAACCCTGACGCACCAGAACGAAAACACCTTCACCGTAGAGAAGGAATGTTACCCTGACGTCGTACTGGGTCATGATCCAATGTCACAGATGAGATGGAACGCAACTCTGAATACGAAGTAGAACCAATCACCCATCTGTAGAAGAACAAACCCCGGCGCTCCTCAGAGAGGTTATCATGAAGAAAACATGTCTTCACGTCCATCTGTTCAGGGTCTAAGTCCAAGCTAGCCAGCAATCCAAAAATGACTCATATTGAATACATCTTTACCATGAGTGAAAAGATCTCATCAAATTCAAATCCTTTATTCTAGACAAATCCCTTGACAACTAACCAAGTTTTGTACCTGACCTCCTTTTTTCTGCCATTATTCTTTATCCTAAACACCCATTTGTTTTTTAGTTCCATCTTACCATTGTGTAGCTCTACCAAATCATATGTCTGGTTCTTCATCAAAGACTCCATCTCATTCTCCATTGCATGTAACCATTTGAGTTTATCGATACGAGACACTTCTTCCTTGTATCCTTATGACTCTGACTCATTAGTTAACAATAGGTACTCCGACTCTAAATATTTTATGGATGGAATCCTTCCTTATCAATTTCTTCTAACCTGTGAAATGTTAGGTTTGGGAGGTAAAACATCACCGAGCTCCTATGACGGTTCTCCAAATTCTTGTGGAGAGGATTGAGTCTGCCCCTACTCAATATCCTCCTCCACTACCTCGTGGTCCACTACCGATGAGTCTTATTTCACCTCCTATTTTTTATTGATAGGTGGTGCTGGTACAGAAGATGGAACATGAATTGATTCATCATAACTTTCCCTTAAAAAAATTATAGGATTTTGAATGTCCTCAATCGTCTTGTTCTTATAGAACACAAAATCACTACATTTGATCACCTTATTCTCCTTCAGGTCCCAAATCTTGTATCTAAACTCCTCATCTCCATAGCCGATGAAGATGTATGGAGTTGATCCCTCGTATAACGTATGTCTAAGATCCTTGCACACATGTGAAAATTTAAAACAACAAAATACACCTAAATGAGAGTAAGAGGGATGTTTACCAAACTATCTCTTCTATGGAATATCAAAATTTAGTGGGACCAATGGTGATATGTTGATGAGGATGCATGAAACCTGAACAACTTCTCCCCAGAATGGATTAGACATATTAGCCAAACTCATCATGCTTTTGACGTTCTCCATGATGGTTCTATTCACCCTTTCCGTAAATATATTGTGTTGAGGGGTGTGATGTACCATCCTCACATTTCGGTTCTTTTATGACCAACGGAAAAAATAGCCGCGTGTTGGGTTTTTACGTCGATTATTCTATAGCCGACAAAAAAAACACATCAGAAACCATAGTTTTTTTACTTTGGTTATTTTATATCTGACATAAAAACTGTCCTGTTTTGGTTTTTTATGTCGGTTATAATATAGACAACATAAAAAACTTCTACAGGTTGGGTTTTTATGTCGATTATCAAATAACTGATGTCAAAAACGCCTCAGCTGCTGATTTTTTTACATTGGTTATGAAATAAATGATGTAATAAGGTCATTAGATAACTCATTTTTTACTTCGGTTATAAAATAACCAATGTAAAAAAGTTGTTAGATACCTCATTTTAAAGTCGGATATTTTATAACCGACGTAGAAAATACCGCGCGTTGATTTGTTACGTCAGTTATAAAATAACCGACGTAAAAAATTTACTCTCAGTATTTTTTTGCGTCGGTTATAAAATAACTAACATAAAAAAGAACATATCACATATTTTCACGTCGGTTATATATAACCGACGTAAAAAATGGTGACGTTAAAAAAGTTTTCTGTACTAGTGACATCGAATAGAAATTCTACAATTACATACACATAATTTCAATCAAGACTGTGGGATGTGATTTTTAGACCATGTAACTCATGAATAGTGATGAATATTTGCCTATGGATAATCCCAATTTAAAGAATATCAACTAAGAATCCAACGATGAACATATTCTAGATCCAAAATATAAATCCAAAGTCAATTGAAACAAGATATCTTAAATATATATATAAATCCAACAATCCTACATATAGTTTCAATGAATATTGATCAAGATATAATAAGCACAGATCTATATTCAATAAATCTATATCTAGACCCAAAAAATCTAGATCTAGACTCAATAAATCTAGATCTAGATCTAACACCAGATAAGAATATTACTTTTATCTTGGAAGAGGAGAGGAATAGAAAGAAAGATCTATACGAGAAGAACAACCATACCTAGAAGAAGTAAAAAGTGTATTATATTGAAGACAGTGATGCCCGAGGGAGCTTCGGTCTAAGGAATAGGGCTATAAAGGGGTTTTGTTCTAAGGAGGAAGTGAGAGGATGATCCTTAGGCCAAGGATTAGGTGCGTGAGGCTTATACAGAAAATAATAGAGGATGTTGAGTCAATAAGGATTCCTTATTACTTTTCCATTCCTTTATGTTTTGAAAATAAAAAACAACCTATCATAAGGAATTTTTTTATCTATATATTATCTTAATAAAGAAAACTTTCTTTCCCCAAGGAAATTTTATCTTTACCTATATTTTCATTATTCATTTTATAATTTCTTTTATTCTAACTTATTTTTCTCTCTAAAGTCAAAAATCAGTTTCATATCTAAAACCTATGAATCCTATAAATCCTTAGATATAGAGTATTCTATTTTTAGATTTAGAATTCTCTGAAATTAAGACTCCAAATTATTTGAAATTCAGAATCAAAATTCTCTAAAATTCAGACTCCGAATTCTCTGAAATTTGGACTCTAAATTCTTTGAAATTCAGACTCTGAATTACTTAAAATACAGATTCTGAATTCCTGAGAATTCGGATTTTGAATTCCTCAGAATTAGGATTATAAATTCATTATAATTTAGAATTTTAATTTATTATAATTTAGACTCCAAATTCCTTAGAACTTATATTACTAATTCATTAGAATTAAGACTCTGAATTCTTTAGAATTCAGACCTTGAATTCATTAGAAATTATAATTCGAATTCCATTGAATTATGACTCTAAATTCCTTTGACTTCCAACCCTATGTGGCATAGAGGTTGTTGTAGGCTTAGAATTAATATGTAGTAGAGCCCAAACAAACATACTGATCCAAAGTTATGGTTGTTTGATGTTTGAGTTATGTTATCAAATTAACTTAGATCATTTATTGATTTATTGATTTTTTTCATTAAATTTTTATTAAATGACTATTACTCAAAAATAATTATCAAATTATTAATTAACAATATTCTTTTAATTAATTTATAATCTATTTTTTCAAAATATATTATATATTATGTTTAAATTTCTATTTATAATTATATAAAACATATTTGAAAAATATATATTATATTTATATAAATATATTTATATTTATATATGAATATATTATGTTTAATGATTTTTTGAAATATAACCCATATCACTGCTAGTAAAAAGTATTGATGGGGGGGGGGGGGGTTGTTAGAAAATCTAAAAAAGAAATGATAAAACCCCCTTTATCAGTTTTTTTTCAATAATTGATAATGGCCCCCTTTATCAGCTCTTTTTTAGAAGTATTGATAAACTAACTATTTGTTAGTGATTTTTTATCTAGTGCTGATAAGGGGGGAATGCTACATCCTGACCCAAGTTCCACACAATGGTGCCCTGAACTAGTCAGTCACATGGCCTCAGGTGCACATCCTCATATGCCAGAGACTCTCGACTAGCAGCGATGGTCAAATATCGATTGTGGGGATACTATACCCACTTTGTTTTTATTTTATCAGAGTAATACACCAGTGAAAATATATAAAATATATCAGAGTCTTATATAAATCCATATACAAAACCAATATCAGAAGATAACCAAAACTAGAAATACAATGTCAAAAATAAACAATAGAGATACGATGCTACGTATATTCCAAGTGTCAAATGTGAACCCATATTTAAAGGCACTAACAAGTCCCAAGTACCACCCAGACAACATCTAATTCCCTTATACATGCTCAATTCCAACTCATTTATCAAACATAAGACCATTTCCCTTAACCTGTTTAGAAAAAATCCCATTCTACTACCGATTAAGTAGCCTAAGTAGGGTCTATTTACAACTAATTAGGCCACGACCAACGATATTTAAAAAAAATCTAGTCAATAATAGTGTATGTAGTTTTATAAAGAATAAAATATTGGTAATAAAGTAAGTATTTTACATTTATTCAATTATCCTTTATTTAAGTACATAAACCCTCGAGTTTTAGAGGACAACTGAACATCAACACATACTTCGACTCATGCCCAATTCTAAACAATTCCCAAGGGATATCATTATATTGAATTTCCATGATACCATTCATCATAAAAAAACACATTTAATTAAATGAAAAAAACATTTAAATTAGTATTTCATGAGAAATGTGAACTGCGGGCTCTATCCTCAAGGTTCTATAATGAGTAATACAAAAAAAATTATAAATTCTATGTAAGAAAAATGGGAATTATCTCAAGGTTTTTCCCCTCATAGTCTAACATGGTCCTTTTAAAAACATACAAAAGATCACATAGAATCCTTCTTTAAAGGCTCACATAGTCCTTCAATTAAAACAAATAGAAGCTCACTCAGTCTTCTTCCTTGAAATATCACATGTCCCTTCGAAAGACAAATAGATTATCACACGGTCTTCTTCTTTGGAGGCTCACATGGTCCATCAAAAACAATAATAGAAGCTCTCTCAGTCTTCCACATTAATCCGTTTCTCAAAGCATGGTTATCCCACGTGTTACTCCAAGCCAACATAATCACAACTAATATCCATTTCACCAATTATTCCATTAATTAATTCAAAAATAATTAATCATATCCACCCCTTTAATTAATTCAATAATTAATTATTCATTCCATCTCTGTTAATTAATTCAATAATTAATTAACTAACATTCATTCCATTAATTAATTCATCAATTAATTAATCACAACCCATTTCCATTAATTAATATAATGATTAACTAATCACATTAATTTAAATAATTAAATTCCACAACTAATTAATCCTAAAAACACCTTCTGTTAATTTAAAAATTAATTAGTAATTTTAACTCCGTTAATTAACTCAACAATTAATTAACTTGGTCAACTCCATTTATTAATTCCCTAATTAATTAATCATAACCCATTTCAATTAGTTAACCCAACAATTAATTAATTATTTCAATTTCATTATTTAATTTCCATAATTAATAATTCTTTATAAATCCATTAATTAAATCAAAAATTAATTAACCGTGTTAATAAAACTGATTAATTCAAAAATTAATTAATTAAAACCCTTATATTAGTTCATTTAACAAATAATTAACCATATAAAGTCTATTAATTAATGTAACTATTAATAAATAATTTCACAACTGGACATCCCATAATAAATTCCTCAATTAACTATCCACAATCAATAATTTGAAAATTCACTAATTAACTCAACAATTAATTATCAAAAAATTCCACTACTAATTTAAAAATTATTTTATAACATAAATAACCAAAATTAATTCACTAATTAATTAATTATTGTAATACCATTAATCAATTCATAAATTAATAAATCAATATCCACAAACTCAAAATCCCATAATTAATTCCACAATTAATTATCTCTATAATAACTTCAACACATAATAAATAAATAAATAAATAATTATTTTATTCACAATACAAAAATCTCATAATTAATTTAACAATCAATTATTAAAGATCTACAATCTGTAAATCTCATAATTAATTCCACAATTAATTATCTCAAATCAAAAATACATTAATTAAATCAACAATTAATTAATATTTTCAAACCTCATCAATTAATACAATAAATAAATAATCACAATAAGTCCATTAATTAATTAAAAAACTAATTGATCATTTTCAACTCCCTCAATTAATTCACCAATTAAATTTTCACGTCCATTGCATTAATTAATTCCCTAGTTAATTAATCATAATTATTTTCGTTAATTAATTTATCAATTAATTTTACACATCCATTACACTAATTAATTCCAAAAATAATTAATTACATTCTTCTCTTCAATTAATTCACCAATTAATTTTTTTTCATCAATTCAACTAATTAATTCCACAACTAATTAATAACCTTAAATCCTAATATTTAATTCTAAAATTTGATAATAAAATTACTCCATTAATCAATTCACGAATTAATTAATCCATCCATCCTATTATTTAATTAAATAATTAAATCAATACATTACTCTATTAATTAATTTTTCAATTAATTAATCCATTCAATTTCCATTATTTAATATAACAATTAAATAATAACATAACTCCTATAAATTAATTCCTCAATTAATTAATCCATTTATTTAATTCAACAAATAAATAATAACATAACTTTATTAATTAATTCATTAATTAATTAATCCACTAAATTCTCATTATTTAATTTAATAATGAAATAATCACGTTACTCCATTAATTAGTTAGTTAGTTAATTAATTCTATTAATTAATTTTATAATTAAATAATCACATAGTCCAATTAATTTATTCATCAATTAATTTATCATTTTATTTAAATAAACAATCAAATAACTAGATAACTCTTATTAATTAATTCTTTAATTAATTAATCTGAATCAATAAAATTTAATATCCCCAATGAAATCCATAATTAATTGTTCTAACACAATTAATTAAATATTCCTAATTAATTAATTAATTAATTATCCTCACTCAACTAATTAAATATCTCTAAATGATTTTCCAATTAATTTGTCTAACTCAATAAAATAAATATGCCATATTATTTTTTTGATTAATTATTATTACTAAATTAAATTATTTAATTCAACAATTAAATAATTACATTCATCTAATTTCTTAATCACAACAATCTCTAAAAATTAATTCTAAACCTAATTATTCCATTTCAACAACTTCAATATAACAATAGTTTATTCGATAATTAATTATTTAAATCACAATTTCATTATCCCAACCACCCCCATTAATTTATTCTAAAATTAAATAACCATATTCAATAATCTAAATTTCATTATAAATAATTTAATAATTAATTATTAATGATCTAAAATCCCAGTATCCTAATTCAAAATTTTATTTAATTAATTAATTTAAAAAATTAATTAATTTTATCCAGAATGCAATTCCAAAAAACACTAGTGAAAAAAATTTCATTTAAGTCGGTTAATTTTTATTTTTTACGACAGTTTTCAGCCGAAGTTAATACCGATGATGTTATAAATATTGTATTTTACGTCGGTTATTTAAAAACGAACCTAAAAAACATAACATTGCGGTGTTTATCAGGTCGGTTATTAAATAACCGAAGTGATAAAACATTTCCTAGGCTTTTATCACGTCGGTTATTAAATAACCGATGTGACAAACTAGGGGGAGGGTTAATCATGTTGTTTATTACATAACCGACGTGATAAACCAGTGCGAGGGGTGTTGAGCACGTCGGTTATTAAAGAACCGATGTGATGAACACATGGAAATTGGTTAACACGTCAGTTATTATATAACTGACGTGATAAACCATTTTCCAGGGGTTGATCACCTCAATTATTTAATGATGGATGTGGTAAACCTGAGGGGGGGGGTATCATGTTGGTTATTGAATAACCGACGTGCTAAACACCTGGGAAATGATTTATCACGTTTGTTAATAAATAACCGACATGATAAACCAACGCGTGGGGTGTTTATCACATCAGTTATTAAATAACCGACGTGATAAACCAATTTTTTTTTAAAAAAGAAATCATTCCTCTGCTCTCCCCATAAAAAACTAAACCAAGAATTCATACAAGAAAAACAGAAGTAGACCAAAACAAGAACCAAAGAAATATTAAGCATTTACATTGACAAAATATTAAAATTACCCCACAGGTCAGCCCCCACCACCCTGTGGATAGCCCCCCATACCCCACTAGATACCCCCCACCACACCCCTAGACACCCCCCACAACCATGGACTACCCTCCGACCCCATGGACAGCCCCAAAAACCCCTGGACATCCGCACCACCCCCTGAACAGCCCCCCCCCCCCACACCCTTGGATAACCCCCAACCTCATGTAGACCCCCACCCCCTGGGCAACACTCCCACACCCCTGAACAACCCTCCCACACCCCTAAAACAGGACCATAAAGTTACCAAAAACAGGGCAAAACCCACTCACCCCACTAGACTGTCCCCACCACACCCCTGGACACCCCCACATCTCTGTACATCACCACCAACCCCTAGACATCCCCCACCCTCCTGTATACCCCCACCCCCTGGACAACACTCCCACACCCATAAACAACCCTCCCACACCCCTAAAATAGACCAAAGAGTTACCAAAAATAGACCAGAACTCCCTCACCCCACTGGACAGCCCCCACCACACCCCCACACCCATGGAATTCCCCCCCACACCCCTGGACAACATCACCACCCCTGAACATCACCCCACCCTCCTGTCCCCCCACCCTATGGACATCACTCCAACACCCCTGGACAGCCCTCCCACACCCCTAAAACAGACCAAAAAGTTACCAAAAACAGACCAGAACCCCCTCACCCCCTGGACAGCCCCCACCACACCCCCAGACCCCTGGAATGCCCCCACCCCTGGATATCCCCCAACACCCCTGGACAACCCCCACCCTCTTGGACAACCCCACACCCCAGGACTACCCCACCACCCCTGGACACCCTTAGACTACCGCCACCCCCTGGATATCTCGTGTTGGGAGAGGACACGCCGCCATCCCTCAGGGGGCATACCGCTGGAAGGTACTCATCACTCCCACATGTGAAGCTTGAGATCTCAAAATATTTCACATGTGGGAGTGATGAGTACCTTCCAGCGGCGTTCAGCCCCCCGAGGGATGGTCGCACCTCCTCTCCCACCCCCTAGACTGCCCCCCATCCCCATAGACACCCTGGACCCCCTACTAGATGGCCCTCCCACACCCCTAGACACCCCCTGAACAGCCCTTCCACCCTCTTAGAAATGCAACCACCCCCTGGACACCCCCCCCCCCACTCTCATGGACACCCAAGATACCCCCCCAACAGAAAACCCTCCAATACGCCTGGATACCCCGACCCCATTAAACACCCCCACACCCTTGAACCCCTCCCCTAGACTAGAATCCATACCAGAAAATACATCATAAGTAGACTAAAACATGAAGTTGAGAAAAATTAAACATTCACATATATAAAATTCAAAACTTACAATTTCAACTTAAAAAAATTATATCTATCCTAAAAGACTACCAAATACACAATTACAATGATAGTATTCAAAATTACATTTTACACTAAAAACAACTAAAAATCAATCAAATCTGTAAAATAATTTGACCATTCCACTTGTAAGTGTTTGACGTCTTCAGCACTATAGGGTTGAGGCTCATCAAATAGCTAAAAATTAAATGTATAGTAGTTAACATGTATAATTAATAAATTAAATGAAATATTATGGTAAAGTTTAAATGAAAATCTTACCAGGTCAAAGTTCACAACTGTCCCAATTGTTTTTATTTCATACAAAAATCTTAACATATAAGTTTCACATTCGGTGAGGCCTTGTTGTTCATGACAATTCTGTTTGAATGAGTGTATATTCAATATATTATTTGTATGTAATAAATCAAATAGTACAAATTATAAATGGATATTTACCATTAAGTTTACATATTTTATCTTCGCAATCCTTTTCTTTGTGGTTTTTCGATAGTAGACCCATCCCCTGTTAGAAAATAATACGAATGGTGTAAATTTAAAATTCATTATAATATAGAAAACTATTGAGAAATTGAAACTTACTTTTCCAACATTTTCATAAAATTTTCCCGCACATCACCGTGGATTGAGCATATCCCATAAATTGTCTTCTCCCTTTGGAAAAAAACCCAAACATCCAATGATCACTGATAAAAAAAATTAAGGTTAGTAGTTTTTTATGTTAAATGATAATGGACTCTTTGAGAGAGATGTGTTTCATAACTCTCAAAAAAAGGCATCATCCAACATTTTGTGAATATATTCTGTTCAAGTATTTCAGCAATATAAACAATTATTTGTTCCTCATCCAATTCACATGCTTAAGGGGAAATCAAATGCGGGTCCATGAACAAATATACATCTTTCCACTCATTCTTCTCAAAAATGTTATAAACATACCTAATACAAAACAGACATAAGTATACATTTTAATTAAATATAACACAGGGAAAAGGTGTTAATACTTACATGGAAAAAATATACACCACGTTGATGCCCAACTTATCTCCAGTAACATGCTCCATGATATCATCTTTCATAATCCACACAGTTATTGCACATCCAAAAGCATGAGCTTCCATTGGAAACTCATAATAATCCACTAAAGAATTTGTATATCTTTACAATCTGTCAAAACCACTTGAATCTGTATATGATGTCACATCCATTTGTCTTTGTTGTTGTCTATACAATATTTCTTTACCTCTGATGTATTCCTGTAAAATTTAATAAAAAAATATATTAGTTTTCAAATGATAAAATTACTTTAATAAAAAAATAAAATAGAAGATATAACATACATACCTCTATGGTAATGAGTCTAAGAATTTTGGATGGCCAAATTAAAAAATGGCCGATACTATGTCCAACTGTCGTCACCTCATCTGTAGGTAATGGTACTCAAGATGATCTATCTATAATATCATGTACAGTAACCCTATTATTCTATACCTCTAATTGTTGATGATGAACTATATATCCTATACAATATAGCAATCCATATTAAACTATATGATGTTGTCGATCATCAACATACAACTCGAAATAAGTAGGAAGTTGTAGTGAAGGAGTAGGATAAAAAATGGGGTCTGCGGGCTGAGATGGGGGAGTGGGACCTACTGGCGGAGGTGGAGGATAAATAATGGGGTCTGCATGGGGAAGTGGAGGAGTGGGATCTGCAGTCTGAAATTTTGTTTGCATGTCTACAAACATAGACTTTACCGAGGCTCTTATATTTTCCTCCATCATCGCATTAATATTATGAACTTCAACTTCCAAGGATTCTATTTTTTTGTAAACACCATCAACATAAGTAGTTGAGTAATGTGGAAAAACTTTTCTTACCGATACACCTGCCCGATATCCTCGTACACGACCAGGATGTTTGGGCTTTCACAATGCTGCAGATAAAATATCTTGCCTCCCAGTAGCTGTAAATACCCCCTATAAGCTCTGCTCCTCATGAGAATCCCGTATTAATTAATTCAACATGTCTGTAATTATTGAAATTATATGAAGAAAATAGTTAACTTAAAATAAATAAAATAGATATCTTACAATCCTCTCAGCTACGATTCTTGAATCTTCCAAAATATATTTCCCCTTTCCCTCATCTAATCTCTCTTCCATTTTTCACGTCTAGATGGAGGGGATGGAGGGGCCGCCACTCCAGATTTTGAAGACTCTACTATTAGTTTTTGTAATTTTTCCACCATCATTTGTTTATCCAATAATGTATACCCTCCATGAGATAAACTATGAAGGTATACATTTTTATATTGGATCTCCTGATGATATTTCCTTGTTTTCTATAAAATAATTATAATAAATCATTAACAAACAGTAATAAGATCATTTATATATGAAAGATTATAAAATTTTACATTTCCCTTACCAAAAATGATTCTTTTGTTCTACTTTCATAAAACTGTCTCCATGTGTTTTCATCTATGAAAGGATATATACGACATGGATTGTCATGACTCCTTTGACCAAAAATAAAATAACATGTGAGGGTTGATTTGAAATCCCTCTATCTCCTGGAAGCCATCGATAAGCATTTCTTCCTTAATCCTCTAGTGTCAAGAATATCAAATGTCATCTGATAAAGAAGAGGTTAAACATATTATATATACTTGAAACATTTAACGAATAAGCAAACAATAGAAAAATATCTTACCAAAATCATCTCCCAAAACTGAGAGATTATTTCTTTGTCTACAATTCTCCAGTCCTCAAACAAAATGCTTAATTTTCTCTTACCCTGAGTGGAATCAAAACTCTTAAAATCTTTTGTATTTGGACCTCTAGGATTATCATCCTCATCAAACTCAATGAGGATCCTCTGATCCTACGTACGAGCAAATGATAATTTTGGTAAACGTGTGCACCCACATTTACCAACTCTTGAACTCTTTGTAGTAATGGGAGAACATGAGGAAGATTAGGGAACATCAAGAGGAGCATGTGAATGTTCCTCCCCAGAGGTATGACCAATATTCTCATCTCCAGAATCATGTGGTTGATCAACTGATTAATCTGTCATTATCCTTCAAATAAAAAAAACAAAAATTAGTTCAAAAATATAAAAATTCAAATATTTTAATACTAATATAATAAGAAAATAGAAAACTATACTAAGTTACATAATAGTAAACATGGTTAATATGGTAATCATGTAAAACAATGGTAAATATGGTAAAGATAGTCAAGATGGTAAACATGGTAAACATGGTAAACATGGTAAAGTAATTATCACTGAAAAAATAATAGATATATAATTTCTGTAATGGTAAACATGATAAAGTAAACTAAAAATAATTAAAACATTATAAACCTGGTAAACATGGTAAACATGGTAAAATAATTTTCAGTAAACAAAAACAATAGATATATAATTAATGTAATGTTAAACATGATAAATTAAACTAAACAAAAAAACAAAAAGAAATTGATACTTATTTTCTTTTAATACATGTTATACGAGAAGAACATCCATACCTAGAAGAAGTAAAAAGTTTATTATATTGAAGACAGTGATGCCCGGGGGAGCTTCGGTCCAAGGAATAGGGTTATGAAGGGGTTTTATTCTAAGGAGGAAGTAATAGGATGATCCTTAGGCCAAGGATTAGGTGCGTGAGGCTTATACAGAAAATAATAGAGGATGTTGAGTCAATAAGGATTCCTTATGACTTTTCCATTCCTTTATGTTTTGAAAATAAAAAACAACCTATCATAAGGAAATTTTTTTATCTATAAATTATCTTAATAAAGAAAACATTCTTTCCCCAAGGAAATTTTATCTTTACCTATATTTTCATTATTCATTTTATAATTTCTTTTATTGAAACTTATTTTTTCTCTAAATTCAAAAAATCAGTTTCATATCTAAAACCTCTGAATCCTATAAATCCTTAGATATAGAGTATTCTAATTTTAGATTCAGAATTCTCTGAAATTAAGACTCCAAATTATTTGAAATTCAGACTCAAAATTCTCTAAAATTCAGACTCCGAATTCTCTGAAATTTGGACTCTAAATTCTTTGAAATTCAGACTCTGAATTCCTCAAAATACAGATTCTGAATTCCTGAGAATTCGGATTTTGAATTCCTCAGAATTAGGATTATAAATTCATTATAATTTAGACTTTGAATTTATTATAATTTAGACTCCAGGTTCCTTAGAACTCAGATTACTAATTCATTAGAATTAAGACTCCGAATTCTTTAGAATTCAGACCTTGAATTCATTAGAAATTATAATTCTAATTCCATTGAATTATGACTCTAAATTCCTTTGACTTCCGACCCTATGTGGCATAGAGGTTGTTGTAGGCTTAGAATTAATATGTAGTAGAGCCCAAACAAACATACTGATCCAAAGTTATGGTTGTTTGATGTTTGAGTTATGTTATCAAATTAACGTAGATTATTTATTGATTTTTTGATTTTTTTCATTAAATTTTTATTAAATGACTATTACTCAAAAATAATTATCAAATTATTAATTAACAATATTCTTTTAATTAATTTATAATATATTTTTTCAAAATATCTTATATATTATGTTTAAATTTCTATTTATAATTATATAAAACATATTTAAAAAATATATATTATATTTATATAAATATATTTATATTTATATATGAATATATTATGTTTAATGATTTTTTGAAATATAACCCATATCACAGCTAGTAAAAAGTATTGATGGGGGGGGGGGGTTGTTAGCACATCTAAAAAAGAAATGATAAAACCCCCTTTATCAGTTCTTTTTCAATAATTGATAATGGCCCCCTTTATCAGCTCTTTTTTAGAAGTATTGATAAACTAACTATTTATTAGTGATTTTTTCTCTAGTGCTGATAAGGGGGGAATGCTACATCCTGACCCAAGTTCCACACAATGGTGCCCTGAACCAGTCAGTCACATGGCCTCAGGTGCACATCCTCATATGCCAGAGACTGCCGACTAGCAGCGATGGTCAAATATCGATTGTGGGGATACTATACCCACTTTTTTTTATTTTATCAGAGTAATACACCAGTGAAAATATATAAAATATATCGGAGTATTATATAAATCCATATACAAAACCATTATCACAAGATAACCAAAACTAGAAATACAATGTCAAAAATAAACAATAGAGATACGATGCTACGTATATGCCAAGTGTCAAATGTGAACCCATATTTAAAGGCACTAACAAGTCCCAAGTACCACCCAGAAAACATCTAATTCCCGTATACATGCTCAATTCCAACTCATTTATCAAACATAAGACCATTTCCCTTAACCTATTTAGAAAAAAGCCCATTCTACTACTGATTAAGTAGCCTAAGTAGGGTCTATGTACAACTAATTAGGCCACGACCAACGATATTTAAAAAAAATCCAGTCAATAATAGTGTATGTAGTTGTATAAAGAATAAAATATTGGGAATAAAGTAAATATTTTACATTTATTCAATTATCCTTTATTTAAGTACATAAACCCTCGAGTTTCAGAGGACACCTGAACATCAACACATACTTCGACTCATGACCAATTCTAAACAATTCCCAAGGGATATCATTATATTGAATTTCCATGATACCATTCATCATAAAAAAACACATTTAATTAAATGAAAAAAACATTTAAAGTATTATTTCATGAGCAATGTGAACTACGGGCTCTATCCTCAAGGGTCTATAGTGAGTAATACAAAACAAATTATAAATTCTATGTAGGAAAAATGGGAATTATCTCAAGGTTTTTCCCCTCATAGGCTCACATGGTCCTTTTAAAAACATACAAAAGATCACATAGAATCCTTCTTTAAAGGCTCACATAGTCCTTCAATTAAAACAAATAGAAGCTCACTCAGTCTTCTTCCTTGAAATATCACATGGCCCTTCGAAAGACAAATAGATTATCACACGGTCTTCTTCTTTGGAGGCTCAAAAGGTCCATCAAAAACAATAATAGAAGCTCTCTCAGTCTTCCACGTTAATTAGTTTCTCAAAGCATGGTTATCCCACGTGTTACTCCAAGCCAACATAATCACAACTAATATCCATTTCACCAATCATTCCATTAATTAATTCAAAAATAATTAATCATATCCAACCCTTTAATTAATTCATTAATTAATTATTCATTCCATCTCTGTTAATTAATTCAATAATTAATTAACTAACATTCATTCCATTAATTAATTCATCAATTAATTAATCACAACCCATTTCCATTAATTAATATAATGACTAACTAATCACATTAATTTAAATAATTAAATTCCACAACTAATTAATCCTAAAAACACCTTCTGTTAATTTAAAAATTAATTAGTAATTTTAACTCCGTTAATTAACTCAACAATTAATTTACTTGGTCAACTCCATTTATTAATTCCCTAATTAATTAATCATAACCCATTTCAATTAGTTAACCCAACAATTAATTAATTATGTCAATTTCATTATTTAATTTCCATAATTAATTATTCTTTCTAAATCCATTAATTAATTAAAAAATTAATTAACCATGTTAATACAACTAATTAATTCAAAAATTCATTAATTAAAACCCTTCTATTAGTTCATTTAATAAATAATTATCCATATAAAGTCTATTAATTAATTTAACTAATAATTAATAATTTAACAACTCGACATCCCATAATTAATTCACCAATTAACTATCCACAATCAATAATTTGAAAATTCACTAATTAACTCAACAATTAATTATCAAAAAATTCCACTACTAATTAAAAAAGATTATTTTATAACATAAATAACCTAAATTAATTCACTAATTAATTAAGTATTGTAATACCATTAATCAATTAATCAATTAATAAATCAATATCCACAAACTCAAAATCCCATAATTAATTCCACAATTAATTATCTCTATAATAACTTCAACACATGATAAATAATTAAATAATTAATTATTTAATTCACAATAAAAAATCCTCATAATTTATTTAACAATCAATTATTAAGGATTTAAAATCTCTAAATCAAATAATTAATTCCACAATTAATTATCTCAAATCAAAAATCCATTAATTAAATCAACAATTAATTAATATTTTCAAACCTCATTAATTAATTCAACAAATAATTAATCACAATAATACCATTAATTAATTCAAAAACTGATTAATCATTTTCAACTCCGTCAATTAATTCACCAATTAAATTTTCAAGTCCATTGCATTAATTAATTCCCTAGTTAATTAATCACAATTATTTTCTTTAATAAATTTATCAATTAATTGTACACATCCATTAGACTAATTAATTCCAAAAATAATTAATTACATTCATTCTCTTTAATTAATTCACCAAATAATTTTTTTCATCAATTCAACTAATTAATTCCACAACTAATTAATCACCTTAAATCCTAATATTTAAATCTAAAATTAGGTAATAAAATTACTCCATTAATCAATTCATGAATTAATTAATCCATCAATCCCATTATTTAATTCAATAATTAAATCATCACATTACTCTATTAATTAATTTTTCAATTAATTAATCCATTCAATTTCTATTGTTTAATATAATAATTAAATAATAACATAACCCATATAGATTAATTCCTCAATTAATTAATCCCTTTATTTAATTAAACAGCTAAATAATAACATTACTCTATTAATTAATTCATAAATTAATTAATCCACTAAATTATCATTATTTAATTTAAAAATGAAATAATCATGTTACTCCATTAATTAGTTAGTTAATTAATTAATTCTGTTATTTAATTTTATAATTAAATAATCACATACTCCAATTAATTAATTCATCAATTAATTTATCATTTAATTTAAATAAACAATTAAATAACTAGATAACTCTTATTAATTAAATCCTTAATTAATTAATCTGAATTAATCAATTTAATATCCCCAATTAAATCCATAATTAATTTTTCCAACATAATTAATTAAATGTTCCTAATTAATTAATTAATTAATTATCCTCACTCAACTAATTAAATATCCTTAAATTATCTTCCAATTAATTTTTCTAACTCAAAAAATTAAATATGCCAAATTATTTTTTGATTAATTTTTATTACTCAATTAAAGTTTTTAATTCAAAAATTAAATAATTACATTAATCTAATTTCTTAATCAAAACAACCTCTAAAAATTAATCCTAAAATTAATTATTCCATTTCAACCACTTCAATATAACAATAGTTTATTCGATAATTAATTATGTAAATCAAAATTTCATAATCCAAACCACCCCCATTAATTAATTCTATAATTAAATAATCATATTCAATAATCTCAATTTCCTTATAATTAATTTAATAATTAATTATTAATGATCTAAAATCCCAATATCCTAATTCAATATTTTTTTAATAAATTAATTCACCAAATTAATTAATTTTATCCAGAATGAAATTCCAAAACACAATATTGAAAAATGTCATTTACGTCAGTTAATTTTTATTTTTTACATTGGTTTTTAGCCGACGTTAATACCGATGACGTAATAAATATTGTATTTTACGTTGGTTATTCAAAACCCGATGTAAAAAACATAACATCGCGGTGTTTATCACATCGGTTATTTAATAAACGACGTGATAAATTATTTCCCAGGATTTTATCACGTCGGTTATTAAATAACTGATGTGAAAAACCATGGGGGAGGGTTTATCATGTCGGTTATTACATAACTGACGTGATAAACTGGTGCGAGGGGTGTTGAGAATGTCGGTTATTAAATAACTGACGTAATGAACACATGGAAATTTGTTAACATGTTAGTTATTATATAACTGACGTGATAAACCATTTTACAGGGGTTCATCATGTCGGTTATTTATTAACAGATGTGGTTAACCTGGGGGGGGGGGCGTTAGCACGTCGGTTATTTAATAACCGACGTGCTAAACACCTAGAAAATGATCTATCACGTCGGTTAATAAATAACCGATCTGATAAACCAGCACGGGGGGTGTTTATCACATCGATTATTAAATAACCGACGTGATAAACCATTTTGTTTTTAAGAAAAGAAATCATTCCTCTGCTCTCCCCAGAAAAAACCAGAAACCAATCCAAGAATTCGTACAAGAAAA
Source organism: Viscum album (assembly GCA_963277665.1). Classification (NCBI taxonomy): domain Eukaryota; kingdom Viridiplantae; phylum Streptophyta; class Magnoliopsida; order Santalales; family Viscaceae; genus Viscum; species Viscum album. The sequence continues at coordinate 1,591,141,545 of OY728148.1, forward strand.
AAAAAGTAGACCAAAACAAGAACCAAAGAAATATTAAGCATTTACATTGACAAAATTTTAAAATTACCCCACTGGACATCCCCCCACCACCCCATGGACAGCCCCCTTACCCCACTGGATATCCCCCCTCACCCCACTAGACAGCCCCAACACACCCCTGGACACCCCACACAACCCTGGACTACCCTCCGACCCCCTGGACATCCCCAAACACCCCTGGACATCCCCACCACCCCTAGACATCCCCCCACACCCCTGGACTACCCCCACCCTCATGTAGACCCCCACCCGCTGGGCAATACTCCCACACCCCCGGACAACCCTCCCATACCCCTAAAACATGACCAAAAAGTTACCATAAACAGAGCACAACCCCCTCACCCCAATGGACTTCCCCCACCACACCCCTGGATACCCCCCACATCCCTGGACATCACCACCACCCCTAGACATCCCCCCACCCTCCTGTATACCCCAACCCCCCTGGACAGCACTCCCACACCCCTGGACAACCCTCCCACACCCCTGAAATAGACCAAAAAAGTTACCAAAAATAGACCATAACTCCCTCACCCCACTGAACAGCCCCCACCACACCCCCACACCCTTGGAATGCCCCCAACACCCCTGGACATCACCACCACCCCTGGACATCCCCCACCCTCATGTCCCCCCACCCCACCCTCTGAACATCACTCCCACACCCTTGGACAGCCCTCCCACACCCCTGAAACAGACCAAAAAGTACCAAAAATAGACCAGAACCCCCTCACCCCCTGGAAAGCCCCCGCCACACCCCCCACACCCCTGGAATGCCCCTATCCCCTGGAGAGCCCCCCAACACCCCTGGACAACCCCCTACCCTCTTGGACACCCCCACACCCCTTTACTGCCCCACCACCCACTGGACACCCCTAGACTACTGCCACCCCCTAGACAGCCCCTGGACATCCCCTGGACAACTAGTGTTGGGAGAGGACGCGCCGCCATCCCTCGGGGGACATGCCGCTGGAAGGTACTCATCACTCCCACATGTTAAGCATGATATCTCAAAATGTTTCGATTGTGGGAGTGATGAGTACCTTCCAGCGGCATTCAGCCCCCCCCCCCCACCCCAAGGGATAGCAGCGCCTCCTCTCCCACCCCCTGGACTGCGCCCACATCCCCATAGACACCCGGTACCCCCCCACTAGACGGCCCTCCCACACCCCAAGACACTCCCTGTACATCCCCCCACTCCCCTAGACATCCCTTCCACCCTCCTAGAAATTCTCCCACCCCTGGACTTCCCCCCCACTCTCATGGACACCCAAGATACCCCCCACCCACCGAACAACCCTCCCACACCACTGGATACCCACACCCCATTAAACACCACCACACCCTTAGAACCCCTCTCCCCAGACCGGAATCCATACCATAAAATACATCATAAGTAGACTAAAACAAGAAGTAAGGAAAATTTAAACATTCACATATATAACATTCAAAAATTACAATTTCAACTTAAAAAAACTAAATCCAACCTAAACAACAACCAAATACACAATTACAATGACAGTATTAAAAATTACATTTTACACTACAAATAACTAAAAATCAATCAGACCTGTAAAATAATTTGACCATTCCACCTGTAAGTGTTTGACATCTTCAGAACTATAGGGTTTAGGGTCATCAAATAGTTACAAATTAATAGTATAGTATTTAACATGTATAATGAATATATTAAATGAAATATTGTGGAAATGTTTAAATGGAAATCTTACTAGGTCAATGTTCAAAACATTCCCAGTTTTTATTATTTCATACATAAATCTTAACATATAATTTTCACATTAGATGAGGCCTTATTGTTCATGACAATTCAGTTTGAATGAGTGTATATTCAATATATTATCTGTATGTAATAAATCAAATGGTACAAATTATAAATGTATATTTACCTTTACATTTATATATTGGATCTTCACACTCCTTTTCTTTGTGTTTTTTCGAAAGTAGACCCGTCCCCTGTTAGAAAATAATATGAATGGGATAAATTTAAGATTCATTATAATATAGAAAACTATTGAGAAATTGAAAAATAATTTTCCAACATTTTCATAAAAATTTCCCGCACATCACCGTGGATAGAGAATATCCAATAAAGTGTCTTCTACCTTGGGAAAAAAACCCCTAACATCCAATGATAAATGATAAAAAAAATTAATGTTAGTGGTTTTTTATGTTAATAGATAATGGAATCTTTGGGAGAGATGTGTTTCATACCTCTTAAAAAAAGGCATCATCCAACATTGTCTGATTATATTTTGTTCATGTCTTTCAGTAATATAAACCATTCTTTGTTCCTCATCCAAGGCACATGCTTCAGGGGAAATCAAATGCGGGTCCATGAACACATATAAATCTGTCCGATCATTCTTCTCACAAATGTTATAAACATACCTAATACAAAATAGACATAAGTATAAATTTTTAATAAATATAACGCAGGTAAAAGGTGTTAATACTTACATGGAAAAAATCTACACAACGTTAATGCCCAACTTATCTCCAGTAACAAGCTCCATGATATCAGCATTCATAATCCACATAGTTATTGCACATCCAAAAACATGAGCTCTATTGGAAACTCATAATGATCCACCAACAAATTTGAATATCTTTAAAATTTGTCAAAACCACTTGAATCTGTATATGATGTCACAACCATTTGTCATTGTTGTTGTCTATACAATATTTCTTTACCTTTGAACTATTCTTGTAAAAATAAATAAAAATATATATTAGTTTTCAAATGATAAAATGACTTTTAAAAAAAAGAATATATAACATACATACATCTATGGTAATGAGTCTAAGAAGTTTGGATGGGAAAATTAAAAAATGGCCGACACTATGTCAAACTGTCATCACCTCATCTGTAGGTAATGGTACTCGAGCTGATCTATTTATAATATCCTGTACAGTGACCCTCTGATTCTCTACCTCTAATTGTTGATGATGAATTGTATCTTCTATAAAATATAGCAATCTATATGAAACTATATGATGTTGATGATCATCAACATACAACTCTCAATAAGTAGGAAGCTGCAACAGAGGAGTAGGATAAAAAATGGGGTCTGCGGGCTGAGGTGGGGGAGTGGGAGCTACTAGAGGAGGTGGAGGATAAATATTGGGGTCTTCAAGGAGAGGTTGAGGAGTGGGATCTACAGTCTGAAATTGTCTTTGCCTATCTACAAACATAGACTGTACCGATGCTCTAATATTTTTCTCCATCGTCACATTAATGTTATGAACTTCATCTTCAAAGGAACCTTTTTTATAAACACCCCCAACATAAGTAGTTAAGGAACATGGAAACACTTTTCTTACTGATACACCCGTCGGATATCATCATACACGACCAGGATGTTTGGGCTTTCACAATGCTGCAGATAAAATATCTTGCCTCCCAGCAGCTATAAATACCCCCTATGATCTCTTATCCTCAAGAGAATACTATATTAATTAATTGAACATGTATATAATTATTGGAATTGTATGAAAAAATAGTTAACTTAGAAAAATAAAATAGATATCTTACAATCCTCTCACCTACGATTCTCGAATCTTCCGAAAGATATTTCCCTTTTTTGCCCATCCGAGCTCTCTTCCATTTTTCATGTCTAGATGGAGGGGATGGAGGGCCTGCCTCTCCAGATCTTGAAGACCCTACTATTAGTTTTTGTAATTTTTCCTCCATCTTTTGTTCTTCCAATAATGTATACCCTCCCCGAGATAAACTATGAGGGTATGAATTTCTAGATTGGATCTCCTGGTGAGTTTTCCTTGTTTTCTGTAAATTCATTATAATAAATCATTAACAAAACAGTAATAAGATCATTTATATAAGAATGTTTATAAAAGTTTACATTTCCCTTACCAAAAATTACTCTAGTCTTCTACTTTCAACAAACTTTCTCCATTTGTCTTCATCTATGAAAGGATATATACGACATAGATTTTCATGACTCCTATGACTAAAAATGAAATCAGATGTGAGGGTTGATTTGAAATCCCTCCATCTCCTGGTAGCCATCGATAAGCATTTCTTCCTGAATCCTCCAGTGTCATGAATATCAAATTGCATCTGATAAAGAAGAGTTGAAACATATTATATATACTAGAAACATTTAAATAATATGCAATCAATAGAAAAAGATCTTAACAAAATCATCTCCCACAACTGAGTGATTATTTCTTTGTCTACAATTCTCCAGTCATCATACGAAATGCTTACTTTTCTCTTACCCTGAGTGGATACAATACTCTTAAAATATTTTTGCATTTGGACCTCTAGGATTATCATCCTCATCAAACTCAATGAGTATCCTCTGATCCTACGTATAGGAAACTGATAATTTTGGTAACTGTGTGCACCCACGTTTACCAACTCTTGAACTCTTTGTAGTAATGGGAGCACATGAGGAAGATTGTGGAACATCAAGAATAGCATGTGAATGTTCCTCCCTAGAGGTATGACCAATATGCTCATCTCCAGAATCATGTGGTTGATCAACTGATTGATTTGTCATTATCCTTCAAATAAAAAAAACAAAAATTTGTTCAATAATATAAAATTGACAATATTTTGATACTACTATAATAAGAAAATAGAAAACTATACTAAGTTTCGCAATGGTAAACATGCTTAATATGGTAAGAATGTCAAAAAATGGAATATATGGTAAAGATAGTCAAGATGGTAAACATGATAAACATGGTAAACCTGGTAAACATGGTAAAGTAATTGTCACTAAAAAATAATAGATATATAATTTATGTAACGGTAAACATGATAAAGTAAACTAAAAATAATTAAAACATGGTAAACCTGGTAAACATGGTAAACATGGTAAACTAATTGTCATTAAATAAAAACAATAGATATATAATTAATGTAATGGTAAACATGATAAAAAAAACAACAATCAAAAACTGATACTTATTTTGTTTTAATAAAAGTTTTAATAAATACAAAACTTATAATACCTACCATTTTATGAAAATAATAAATATAAAAAAGAAATAAACAAATGTTAACTGTAATTTTTGGAATGTACAAGTGAATTGTTTTCCCAAATTCCTTCGCCGTGATCGTCCCTTATGGCCCATACCATGTCTTCAACATGTTCATCATTATGTTCTGTTAATATTTCTATGGAAGTAGGGATCTCACATAAATCAGAATCTTCATCGGGTTCATCCTCACCGACATATTCTTTTTTCACTTGTAAAACAATTTCCCATTGCATATTTTATTGATCAACTACATAGAAAATTTGTTTTGCATGTGTTTCCATTATAAAAGAATTAGTTGTGTCTTCTAATCTATTCAGATTAACAACTGTCATTCCAAATTTATTGTGTCTTGCACTGTTGTTACCGATAAAACATTTACAGTTAAAAACATGAACATTAATTTTAATGTAATCCACCTCCCATATGTATTCAATCACTCCATAATATGCACCTGATGCAGAAATTGGTTTTTTGTCCTTAGAACTCAAAAAATGCATTGCTTCTACAAACACCAATACACCACTATTCTGAACTACACTTTTGTTGTCCTGAGCATTCGTGTGAAATGTATATCCATTAATGTCATAACCAAACCTTGTTATCACATTTAAGCATGGACCAAACACTATCCATTTTAATGTCTCTGATACATCTGATCTATATATCATGGTCTTTTTTAAACCATCGAAAAAATGTTTTGTTGTGCGCATTCAAAATCCACATTTCTCTCTTCATTGGATGAAATTGTTTCAACTCATTAATATGCAATGCGATATACAGTTGAGAATCAGCTATGTTATTCATGATGTATAATTCTAACTTCTTCATCTTTTCAACAGACAATGATTTTACTTTCCAGACATGAATCCCCTTTCCCTCATTATTTACTCATTCATGGAGAGGTGGAGGCAAACCTATGTGTTATTCCACGGACAAGTAGCTCGTACAAAACTCTACAACCTCCTCAGAAATACAATTTTCAATAATGGAGGCTTCAGGTCGATATGGATTCTTAACATACCCCTTCAATATTTTCATATACCTTTCAATAGGATACATACAACGAAGATATACAGGTCCAAAAAGATTTATTTCTCGAACCAGATGAATCATTAAATGCACCATTATATCAAATAAAGTTAGAGGAAAATACATTTCCAATTGACAATGTATAAAAATTGAATCCTTTTGAAAAATGTTCAAAGCATTCACATCAATCACCTTATTACAAATTGAATTGAAAAAATAACACAACATCTTTATAGTTTTTCTGACATGGATGGGAAATATTCCACACAATGAAACTAGTAGAAGTTGTTGCATCATGATGTGAAAATCATGAGATTTCATACCAATCAACTTCAAGTCCTTCCATGAGAATATTTTTTTTACATTTGAAGAATAACCTTGAGGCACATTGATATCTTGAAGAAACTGACAAAATCTAATTTTCTCCCTCTTTGATAATTTATGAAAATCCGGGGAATAAATGTTCGTCTTCTATTAGGAGGGGGAGCTAACTCCAAATGTATTTCCATTGATAGTAAGTCTAATCTTGCATTCAACCCATCTTTTGTCTTTCCTTTAATATCTGAAAATGTTCCAATAAAACTATCATAGATATTCTTCTCCACATGCATGACATCAATATTATCTTTAACTTCATGATATCTCTAATATGGTAGCTCAAATAATATTGACCTTTTCTTCCAAATATGTCAATTATTACCAAATTTCTATGTCTTTCCCAATGTCAAATCTAGGTTTTTCACCCACTCAAAATACAGATCATGGGATGAAGATTTTGGAGCAATATCAAATTATTATAGGCCATTGAATGCCTTTTTTAGTCTACTATAAGAGTAATCCATAGGCAAAAACATTCGATGACCCATGTATATTGTTTTCCTACCATGATGCAATTGACAATGTGAGGTCTGTTGTTTTCAAATTGGACATGCTTTATACTGTTTAACACTATATGCAGAAAAATGTCCAAATGCTGGGAAGTAATTTATAGTGAACAAAAGCACAGAATTTAGTTGAAAATATTCCATTTTATAATAACCATACACCCTAATAACATCCTCCTATAAAAGTTTCAAATAATCAATCCACACTGACTAGAAAACATCAATATCATTTCCAGGTTGCATCAGACTAGAGATCATTATACTCAACATGACATATTTGTGCTTCATACAAACATCAGGAGGGAGGTTGAAAATTACAAATAAAATAGGCCATGAACTATGTGTGCCACTGATGGTATGGTATGGATTCATTCTATTTGTGAACAACCCTAGTGTGAGATTTCTAATTTCATTTCCAAATGTAGGATACTGCTCATTAATTTTCTTCCATTGTGGACAATCACATGGATGATGTATTTTTCCATCACATAACTGCTCATCAGCATACCATATTAACCTTTTTGCATCATGTGAATTTGCAAATAAATGTTTGAAATGATGAATTATAGGAAGATACCGGAATACCTTTGAAGGGATCATTGTAATCTCTACATCAGCCTGTGATTTTTATTTCACCTAATACCATGATGTCCCACATTTAGGACACTCTGACAGAAATTCATATTCCTTTTTACATATCATACTATCATTCAGACATGCATGTATTTTCTTGGAACCGAATCCTATCAGGTATAATATTTTCTTGGCCTTATAATGTGAATTTGGAAGATCATTATCTTTTAGAAGAATGTATTTCATCAATTGTAGCAGCTCTATAAAACTTCTGTCACTCCATCCATGTTTTTCATTCAGGTTAATTAATCTTAACACCGCAAAAAAACCTTAAAATCTATACAACCAGGATATAATGGTTTTTTAGCATCACCATATAAATGTGAAACTGTCGGTTCTATCTCAATTTGTTCTGCTTCAATATTGCGAATCATTTCTTCAATTCTATTGCAGTAACCATCTTGCAAATCATCATCATCAGTGAAATTCCATCCAGTTTGAACATTCCAAATCCAAGGGCTGTAACTCAGATTAAAACCATGAAAAATTAGATGATTTTTTATCTCTCTACTTTTCAACTTCTTTATATTCAAACATTTCAGGCATGGACAGAAAAAAATGTCCCTACTTGGAACATTTCGTTTAGCAAATTCCAAAAAGGCATCAACACCTTCCTCATATTCATTTCTCATTCGATGTGCCGTAATCCAACTTCGACTCATTATTACCTACAACAAATATCAAAATTATAAAACTTTTTATGATTAGAAATATATATTTATATGATAAAAATCATAATTTGAATGTAATTTTTTTTTCAAATATAAAACAAATCTATGCGTATTTAAAAAATATGCTTGAATAGTATTTTAAAAAGAAAATATAGTTAGATATAACAGTTTTAAATTCCATGGAATCAATGAAAACCATGGGGCCTCTAATTTTTGATAGAAAATTAGAGAAAATGGAGTAAACCTGAGAATCAAAAAAAATTTAAAATAAAAACTGGGATGGAGAAAATCACAATGTAAAGCCAATCATCACTGCACAATGGGGTTAGGATAACTACACAAATTTGAAAACCATGAAATGTTCTCCCCCATAACCACTAATTTTCTCATAGTAGATTTCTGGTCAAAATATATATAACCAAATAGAATCATATTGAAATACTAATATCTACAAAACAATACAATCATCATTTCATAATCTCACAAACCATGATGCAATAGTCAATCCCAACTTACACTTATCCCAAACCCCCTTGAAAACCCCCTGGACACCCCCACCCCTTTGGACAACCCCCCCCCCCCCCCACCCCTAGACACCAGCCCCCACCCCCTTTGACACCCCCTGGACACCACTATCCCCTTGGACTGCCCCGCACCCCCGGGACACCACCCCCACCCCCTTGGACACCCCCTGGACACCACCACCCCTTGGACATCCCCCACCCCTGGACACCACCCCCACCCCCATGGACTCCCCCTAAACACCACCACTTCGTTGGACATCCCCCCACCCCTCTAGAAAGCCCCCCACCCCTGTACAACCCCGCCCCTCTAGACATCACCCCACCCCCTTGGACACCCCCGCCCCTCCTGGACACCACCCCCACCCCTACCCCCTTGGACACCCCCATGGACACCCCCAACCCTCTGGAAAACCCCCCACCACCCAGAAAACCCCCCAATCCATCTGGATAGGCCCCCACCCCCTTGGATATCCCACCCACCCACCCCTTGGACAGCCCCACTCCCACCCCCTTCGACACCCCCACCCCCTTGGACCCCCACCCCCCCCCCCCCCCACACCCCTAAAATGACCCCCCCCCCCCCCTCAATGGACACCCTGGACACCCCCAACCCTCTAGACAACCCCCCAAACACTCTGGACACCACACCCACCCCATAGACACCCCCCTGGACACCACCCCCTGGACATCCCGCACCCTTCTAGACAGCCCCCACCCCCTGGACAGCCCCCACCCCTTTGGAAAACACCCCCTTGGATACCCCCACCCCCTGGACACCACCCCCACCCTACCCCCTTTGACACCTCCCTGGACACCCCCAACCATCTAGACAACCCCCTCGGACAACCCCCGAACAACCCTCTCGATAGGCCACACCCCCTTGGACAGTCCCCCACCCACCCACCCCCTTGGACACCCCCACCCACGTCGACACCCCTATTCCCTTGGACCCCCCCCCCCCCACACCCCTAGAATGCCCCCTCCATGAACACCCTAGATACCCCCAACACTCTGGAAAGCCCCCTGAACCCTCTGGACACCACCCCCTAGACACCACCACCCCCTTGGATAGCCCCCACCCCTCTAGACAACCCCCACCCCCTGGACAGCCCCCACCCCTCTCAACAGCACCCCCTCCCCCTTGGACACCCCCACCCCTCCTAGACACCACCTCCACCCCCAACCATCTGGACAACCCCCCCCCCCCCCCCCCCCGCACACACAAAACCCTAAACTGCCCCAACCCCTACCTCCATGGACACCCTGGACAGCCCCTAACCCTATTGACAACCCCCATAACTATTGGATTTTAACCTCAAGCTACTACTTTTGGCATATCTAGGGATTTTTACCTCAAGCTACTAGTTTTGGTATCATGCCATTATACAAAATGAGAACCATGAACTGTATCTCCTACTAGTCTAAAATGATCTATTTTTCAATGAATAGGGTTTTAATGTCATATGAAGACTTATAATAGTCCACGCGAATAAGAGATGTAAATAGTTTATGGAACAACAAAAAGTGATACCCAAAATAGAAACAACCAAGGATCCAAAACAAACATTCCACCATGAAAAACCATATATAGTTATAAAATAAATTACACTGGTACACAGAATGGTTGTATCACAATGGTTTAGATATAAATTTCAGTAATATAGGTGAATGAGATCATTACTTGTCAATGACAACAAATATTACCATAAATGTAGGGCATCCGCGAAACAAAAACAAACGAAATAGTAGTAGGTGAGGCTTACTTGAATATTGCAAGTCGTTCTAATAGATCTGGTTATAATAAATAATATAATGATGTATAAACATGGTAAGAGGGTATAAAATCGATGAATCTTACCTAGTATAAACAAAAAAATCGCAAAATGTAAATATAGACTATCCGAGAAAAAAACAAACGAAGTAAAGTCATGGGAGGCTTACCCAAGTGTTGTGAGGGGAGATGATAGATCCGATGAGAGTAAATATGATAAAAAATGATTCGAAATGAGTATAATGAAATGTTATCAAAGAGTCGATTCTTGGTTTTCCGCGCGAGAGAGACGAGTCACAGGTCTGTCAATCGAAAAATTAGAAAAGACAATCCACGCAGGCGTGATAAATTTTTCAAAATATTTTATAATTTCAGTTATTTATTAAACGATGTTATAAAATATTTTATTACATTTATAATGTGGGTTATTATAATAACCGGTGTTATAAATGTATCAGATACCAAATTTTTTACGTTGGTTCTTTTATAACCGACGTAAAAATAGTCGCATGTTGGTCTTTTTACGTCAGTTATTCTATAACCGACATAAAAAACACATCAGAAACCACAGTTTTTTACTTCGGTTATTTTATAACTAATATAAAAACTGTTGTGTTTTGGTTTTTTTGTCGGTTATAATATAACCGACGTAAAAACTTCTACGGGTTGGGTTTTTACGTCGGTTATCAAATAACCGACGTCAAAAATGCCTCAGCTGCCGCTTTTTTTTACGTTGGTTATGAAATAACCGACGTAAAAAAGTCGTTAGATACCTCATTTTTACATCGATTATAAAATAACCAACGTAAAAAAGTTTTTATATACCTTATTTTAAAGTTGGTTATTTTATAACTGACATAGAAAATACTGCGCGTTGATTTGTTAAGTCGGTTATAAAATAACCGACGTAAATAACCAATGGGTGAGATTTTGTATGTCAGTTATAAAAATAACCAACCTAAAAAATTTACTCTCAGTATTTTTTACATCGGTTATAAAATAACCAACATAAAAAATCACATATCCTAGATTTTCACATCGGTTATATATAACTGACATAAAATATGGTGATGTTAATGATGTTTTCTGTACTAGTGACATCTATTAGAAATTCTATAATTACATACACATAATTTCAATCAAGACAGTGGGATGTGATTTTTAGACCACTTACCTCATGAATAGTGATGAATACTTGCCTATAGATAATTCCAATTTAAAGAATATCAACTAAGAATCCAACTATTAACATAATCTAGATCCAAAATATAAATCCAAAGTCAAATGAAACAAGATATCTTAAATATAGATATAACTCCAAAAATCCAAGATATAGTTTCAATGAATATTGATCAAGATCTAATAAGCATAGATCTATATTCAATAAATCTATATCTAGACCCAACAAATCTAGATCTAGATTCAATAAATCTATATCTAGATCCACCATCAGATAAACATATTTCTTTTATCTCAGAAGAAGAGAGGAATAGAAAGAAAGATCTAAACGAGAAGAACATCCATACCTGGAAGAAGTAAAAAGGGTATTATATTGAAGACAGTGATGCCCAGAGGAGCTTCGGTCCAAGGCATAGGTGTATGAAGGGGTTTTGGTCTATGGAGGAAGTGAGAGGATGATCCTTAGGCCAAGAATTAGGTGCGCGAGGCTTATACATAAAATAATAGAGGATGTTGAGTCAATAAGGCTTCCTTATGACTTTTCCATTCCTTAATGTTTTGAAAATCACAAACAGCCTATCTTAATGAAAAATTTTATTTTACCTATAAATTATATTAATAATGAAAACTTTCTTTCCCCATGGAAAATTTATCTTTACCTATGTTTTCATTGTTTATTTTATAATTTATTTTATTCTAACTTCTTTTTTCACTAAATTCAAAAAATCAATTTCATATCTAAAAGCTCGGAATCCTATAAATCCTTAGATATAGAGTATTATATTTTTAGATTCATAATTCTCTAAAATTAGGACTCTAAATTCTCTGAAATTCAGACTCTAAATTCTCTTAAATTTAGACACTGAATTCTCTAAAATTTGGACTCTAAATTCTCTAAAATTCAGACTCTGAATTCCTGAGAATGCAAATTTCGAATTCCTGAGAATTTTGATTCCGAATTCCTCAGAATTAAGATTATAAATTTATTAGAATTCAGAATTTTAATTTATTATAATTTAGACACCAGATTCCATAGAACTCAGATTAATAATTCATTATAATTAAGACTCCGACTTCTTTAGAATTCAGACCTTGAATTCATTAGAAACCAGAATTCGAATTCCTTTGAATTAAGACTCTGAATTCCTTCGAATTCCAACTCTATATTTTGTAGAATTAAGACTCTGAATTACTTAATATTAATACTCCTAATTCCTTATAATTTAGACTCCTAATTCCTTATAATTCAAACTCTGAATTCCGTAGAATTCCGACTCCAAATTCATTAAAATTCAGACTCCAAAATCCTTGAAAAACAGAATCCAGATATTTATGATTTATATTCTCCAAATGTTAATTTACTTAGACATAGAAAATTATTTTCCTTAGACACTATAAAATTATATTTGGTTAAGAATATATATTTTGATTACCCATTTTATAGTTATAAAACAATATCATGTAATTTTTTTCTAATTAACCGTTGTTTGAGTGACACATGTACAAGTCCCTCTAAGATTCCAGAAAAAAATATGACCATTGGAGGAGGGATTTGTCCATTGAAGAAATGACTATAAATAGAATCTCATTTGAACGAGCTCATTGATAATAAAAACTGAGATAACGTTGATCACTCTTGAGATTGCATGCCGATGAAGTGATTTCTAGAGAGAGAGACTCTCATTCTTTGTGCATACTGAACATCTAGTTCAACTTGCTTTGTGTGACTCCTATTGTTGCTGAGTACAATTGAGGGCTTCCAAAGATAGGAAAACAGAAGTTCCGACTACCTTGATGTTCTAGGGATTGCGTTGATAGAAACATGGATTCAGATATTCCTATCAAGGGATTACCATGGTGTGGGTAAGACCGACTTTTTTGAAAGTATAAATCAAGGGACCTTTATCCAAGGTTGTTAGATACCCTACTATTTGGGTTAAAATATTTCTCAATTGTTACTTGTCTTGTATCATGTTTATATTATTCTTTATTTTGATAAAGGAAGAAAGTATAACCTTCTTATACTTTCTTGATCTTTTATATACTCGGATTAATAAGATTCTATATGCTTTAAGGTATACTCTTTTCCTTGTAAAATTTTATTTTGGTTCTTTTCTAGAACCATATTTCTGGAACCAAGCAAGTTTGTAGATCTAAGAGGTCTTGTGAATTTACATTGTCTAACATTGTAAAACATAGTTTTACTTAAGGTTAAAAATGATTGATTTTAAACTTACAGTTCACCCCTCTTGTATTTGATCATCTGTATTCATATTTTGATTCTACAATTTGTATCAAAGGAGGTATCGTAAATATGAATATTCATATATAAGTTTTCTTTCTCATGTTTTCATTGTTCTAAATATTTTCCTTTCTTAGGATTCTTATCCTTATTTACAAACATTTTCTATGAACAAGTATCTATGGAGAGATATTTTTTGTTTGATGGAAGGAATGAATGTTTGTTCTATTGACAATCTAAATCTTTCTAGACCACCTATATTTGATGGGAATAATTATTAATATTGGAGAGATCATATGAATAATTTATTATTAATACTTTAGTGGACAACTTCGTTATGATTTCCAGATATTAAAATATTCTTGATAAGGATGTCATAACTTTTACTAATCAAGAAAAGTCCTAATATCAACTGAACATCAGGGTACCCAATACTTTGTTGTGTTCTATGACAAAGAATATATACTGTTAGATTTCTTCTTTTGAAGATGAAAATTGTATTTGGAAGAAGTTGGAGGTTACTCATTCTGGTACATCCATTGTTATAGAATCTAGAAGAGCTATTCCCAAAGAAGAATATCATGGATTTCAATTTCCTTATAGAGAACCAGTGTGAAAAGTACAATAAAGGATTGAAACCATTGTTAATAGTTTACAATCCATGGGTGAGAAAGGTTTATATGATGATGCACTTGTGGAAAAGATTATAGATATCATCCCTAATGAATGGGAATCTAAGATAACAACTATTGATGAGAATTGGAAAGTATCTCCGATTACTCTTGATGGGATTTTTGGAAGTCTTCTTTAAAATGAGAGAATAATGAAAAGAGATGATGATTTGAATAAAAAGAAGAATGGAAATGGAAGTGTAGCCTTTACTAATACAAAGTTCATGACTCCGAAAAGGGTTAAAAGATCCATGTTAAATAAAGTCACTATTTTATCTGAATCATGTGAAAGTGAACATTCTGAGAATGAGATAGCTAATCTTGCATGATTGATGAAAAAGTTATTTGGGAATAAATACTTTCAGTATATATTTAAGAAGAATTAATGAAAGGCTAAGAAAGACTCTAAAGTTACTTTTTATGAATGAAATGGAGAAGGGAATATATGGCCTGATTGTCTTATTCTTAAGAAAAAGGATAGAAAAAAAATTGATCTGAGAGAAATAAAAAGTAGTACTACAAAGAGAAATCTAAGAATGTTTTGAAAGCTAATGACACTTGGAGTGCCAGTGGTGGAGACTATTCTAATGAAACCTCAATGTATTAGTCTTCTGATCCAAATAATCTTAGTTTAATTGTGAAGTTACCCATTGAAAATCACTATCTAATTTCCAAGGTATACAATGTTGAATCTATAACCAATGTATCCTTAAATGAAAATTATAGTGATAATAAATATTATGAATCATAAGATGAGGAATATTCTTCTTATGAAGATAATACATTACCTACTTATAAATAAGTTTCTTGGTTTTTTGATATTCTTGAGAATGTGAATTCTAATCTCATGAAAAAACATGATAAAGAAAATTCTTGGATTTATATTCTTACTAAAGAAGTAGCAGATCTTTTGAAATATCTTGATAAGAAAAATTATGATTTTTAATTTATTTCAAAAAATAAAATATGGAAGTCAATCTTGATAATTATAAAATTTTTAAGGCTCTAGAAAAATTAATTTCTATGAAAAATATTTTAGAGAATAACTCTTGTGCTAAAAATAATGATTTTGTGTATAAAAACATATTTATTATACTGAAGTCATAAATATTTTCATTGAGGAAGTGTTTTTGAAACTTTACCTTAGGTATGAAAAACTTTGATAAGATGTATTCTCAGATTCTACCTCTAAGTAATAATTATGTATTTGGTTATACTCATTCAAAACTGGTTTTTAGTAATAATTATTTTGTTCCTCAAAGTTCTCTATTCTGCACTAAATTTCAGTGTGGTTTGAATTTGGAAAAAATTGTTCCTTAAACAAAACTCAGTCTTTAGGTTTTCATTAAGAATATTTTTCTAAGAAAATGTGGATTCCAAAAATTTTTCTTTCTAAAGTTCTAAGATCCAAAAATGTTTGGGGTTTGAAACTCTAACACAATTATTATCAGGAAAATAAAGTTAATACCAACAACAATGCATGGTAAATGGATAGTGGATGTTCTGAGTACATGAATTCTAACAAAAAAATCTTTGAAAAGATTATCAAGATGAAAAAAGGAAAAGTAAATTTTGGAGATAATGTTAAGGGAGAAATTATTGGTATTTTTCACATCATTATTCTTGGGAAGACTTTGATTTCAAATTTCTTATTTATTAATGGGCTTAAGAAAAACCTTATAAGCATAAGTCAATTATGTGATGAAGGTAACCTTGTGAATTTTAGGAATGAAAAGTTCTTAGTACACAATTTCAAGGAAGAGGTTATTATTTCTAATAATAAAAAAAGAATTTATACACACTAAACATAGAATACCTTAGGGGAAAAGTTATACATTGTCTTAGTGAAATGGAATATCATTATTGGTTATGGAATAGAAGGTCAGGACGCTGTAACCTTAGAAACCAATGAAAAATCTCTAATAAAAGACTAGTTAAGGATCTACCAAAAAACAGATTTGATTCTTCAAAACTTTTTGATCCTTGTCAATATAGAAAGAAACATGAATCAAGTTTTAAATTAGTCAGTGAAGTCTCAACTACTAATGCATTATAGTTGGTTCATATTGATATTTTTGGTCAAACACAAACTGAAAGTATTGGAGGAAAATATTATGTATTTTTCATAGTTGATGATTACACTAGGTTTACATGGGTTAATTTTATAGAAAATAAATTTGAAGCTTTTTCTTGTTTAAATTTTTTTGAGCTCTAGTTAAAAATGAGAAAAATCATCCATTGATAACTATTCATAGTGATCATGGAGGAGAATTTCAAAACATTGATTTTGAATCTTTTTATATTTGAAAAGTCATTACTCATAACTTCTAAACACCAAGAAGTCCTCAACAAAATGGTGTTTTTGAAAGAAGAAATTAAGTTCTTAAAGAGATAACTAGAATCATGTTGAGTGAATAGTAAATAGCTAAATATTTTTTGGGCTAAATATGTAAGTAATTCTTGATTTAATATAAATCTAGTTTTGATTAGACCTTTTCTTAAGAAGACTATTTATGAGTTATGGAATGATAGAAAACCTAGACATTCCTATTTCAAGGTATTTGGTTGCAACGTATTCATTCTGAATACTAAAGATAGTTTACATAAATTTGAACCCAAATATGATGAAGGAATTTTCATAGGCTACTCCACAACTTTTATGGCTTATAGAGTTTTCAATAAAAATACTGGTACTCTGGAAGAAGTAGTACATGTAAAATTTGATGAAACTAATCGTTTTTTTAAACAACCTCAACCTACATATTACAATGTGTTTCAAAAACTAATTATCAATCCCTAATATAAGATCCTTCTTATAGAAAAAATCTTCATGAAAATGTTTCTGAGACATTTACCCCATAAGATTTTCTACCATATGTTGATGAAGATGTTTTAAAAAATCTAAATAGGTTGTTTATTAAGAATCATCCCTGTGATAACATCATTGGTGATGCAAATAAACTTATAAGGATTAGAAGTTACTTAAGAAATTAATTAGAACATCTATCATTCCTTTCTAAATTTGAACCTAAAATCACTAATGAAGCTTTAGGTGACGATGATTAGATAAAAGCTATGCAAGGTGAGATAAATGAATTCAAAAGGAATAAAGTATGAACCTTGGTTAAAAGACCTAAGGAAACTTCTATTATTGGAGTAAAATCGGTCTTCAGAAATATGTGTGATGAGAATAGAATCATAGTAATAAATAACACTAGATTGGTTGATGATCGTGTTTTCGAGTGCATCAAATTAGTTGTTTGATTTTGACTAGAATTTTTGCAGTATATCAAAAACCCTAGGTCATATCTAGACGGAGCCTTAGATCATTAATTCCAAAATTTGGTTCTGATTAAGAAGGTAAAAAGGGAAATGGGGTTTTATAATACTTGGGTTTGATGATTAAGGATGACAATAGAAAATGAATGCAATAAAACAGAGTAGAAATGAACAAGATTAATTAATTGTGATCAACCTGGGGTATTTTCATGATGTTTATCCTTCATTGCTTCATGAAATCGGGTTATGATCTTTTAATCCATAGTTTGTACCACCTAGAACCAGAATTTTATTGAGATTATACTAGGATACCTCCTAGGGTTCAGTCCAAAACCCACAATGATTCACCGGACACCGCCAATGATTGGGTGAATTGTGTTTGACTTCATAACTGAAACTCACCAAGGAAACATATGAAGAACTGGAATGTGCTATCCAGGTTTGTATGTTATTTCTTTGTGATACCATGACCTAAATTTACATGGCCTTGAAAGAGCTTATGTGAGTTCAATTGACCAATATGAACCACACAAACACTGCAATTCAAAGTGGGAAAAGAAAGTGGTGAATGGCGTGTGAAACATCACAAGAATGGGTACCCCCAAACATGATCATATTTGTTTAGCATGACATACCAGTAAATAACTCAATAAAATTGGAATAGTGGATGATGAAAAACTACAGATCAACCTAGAATTCAAAAGATCATTCAAACATTACAAACAGGAAGCTTGGGATTTACATCACGTTCCTCCCCGAGGGATCACAAGTGGTTTAGAAACCCATGAGAGAGGAAGAAGAAGAAGATTTTGAAGTAGAACTTCCCATAGCCTTCAGAACATCTAGGGATGTTGAGTAGACTCCTTGGGGACTCCAAATTGGAGTACCTTTCCTCCTGGCCTAACACGCAAATGGGGTGCCCGAGGTGTCTTTTTATACGCAAAATGAGAAGTGGTTTTGGGCACCCAGATTTTGATAATCCACTTGGAGAAAGGTTTTATGCTCATAGACAGTCGAATATCCCTTTTGACAAAACTGGAATGTTGTAACCCCATGTCTTAGATATCACCACCGAATGTTTGGAACCATTAGGAAAAATAAAGCTCGCAATATTGATAAAATACAGAATGCCACTTTTGACTTTGTGCATATTCGGTTTCTTGGATAGATCAGTTCAGATAAGCCCTATAAAAGTATAATAAGTACTGGATTCCTTGATATGAAATGTAGAATACAAAAATTCATATCGGCTTACAAAATATCAGCCCATTTGTATGCATAGATTTATCTTACTATTCAAAAAAGTGGACAGATGTCCATGGATCCATGCAATATTGGCCCATTTTTCTTCCACTTCATCAAGGTCCGTCCAAATCCTCTCCACCTACATTGAAATAATAAAAACAAGTAACATTGACCATCCTAATATTTATTAAAATTAATTAATTGATTCAAAATGAAGTGAAATTTATTATTATATTTGGAATATTCATTACAAAACAAGATTAAAACAGCGGTGTAAGGGTGGAATAAAATAGTGAATCGTGGTACGATCACACCCCCACTACTAAACATTTTCACTTCTGGGAAAAGTCACATATCCAAATAAAATTATGCATATATATATATATATATATTCCACATCATGATTATTTATCTTTTGAGGAAATTTTAATTCACTTAAGTAATGTGATCAATGCACGAACCACACCAAGGAGTTCATTCCAGTGAAAATGGAAAAAGATGTCTTATAAATCATATCACAATAAAATTCAACGAGATTTATGAAACCAACATGAGAAAGGAATTCAAAAGTCAACCATTACATTAACTCTCCATGTGTGTGTGTGTGAAAACTAGTCCATGCTATTCTTTCCACTTTCTATCAAATAAATATAGGTTATTTTAACATTATTCAGCTTTAAATGACTTTTCACTAAACCTATCCTACATCCTATGCAACCATATTTCAAGACACACTCACTTAATCATTCCCAGAATTAAAACCATAAGCTCCCAAACTAGATATCCCCATATGTTTTACATTTCATGACTCCCGTCATTTATTTATTTTTTAGAAGTGCATTTGGAACAAATATCACACTCATCTCTCTACCCTTGTTTGATCTCCTCACGACACTAATTTCAATAGTTATAGCAAGATCAAAGGTTGAGGGGGATTGGTTTTTGACCTTCCCAAGACACAAATTTTTTTTGAGGGCGTACAATAGTCGGAAATTAGGTACACACGCATAGGTCAATCTATTACAGTAATGAAACATATTGGATAAGGAACAAACGTACGGAAATATCATTTAAAACTGAAAAATATTAACCCAACATATATTTACCTTATATTAAGTAATAAATAATCACACTTTTTGGTTTGGTGCAAATATTTGTGGGGATATTAGTGATATAGTTTTCCCAAAAACTACTCACATAAGGGGCACCAATCATCTTAATGTTTTTACATAGATACGACCATTAATATCATTGATAGACCACTAATTCACTAAAAGAAATCACTCCTTGATGTTAAATTCATACAAATATTATTTTTAGCCTTCATTATTGTATTTTTACTTTCCCCCCTTTATGGTCACCAAATCATCAAACTTCGAAATTGTTGATGGGGAAAAATGAAAATACCATAAAGAAGGCTAAAAAGAGAAGAAAGGAGAAAATGATCAAAATTCCTAACTATCCCAAGAATTTATCCACCCTTACACCTAGAATGTGTAGTGTCCTCTCTGAAATAATTAAGAATGTGAGACGGAAGGATAAAAACTGGTATGTTTTATTGATATTATGCGTTGAGAAGGTGTATTTCCTCAACCAGATTCTTTCGACAATCCTCATAGAAGTGTTTAAGTCACTGGCCATTGACGATAAGACTTCATCCACTCTGCTCATGAAAAACCTGTATTACACTAGAAGGGTAAACATTAGTTACAGTATAAGGACCGAGCCATCGAGAACGAAGCTTTCCTGGGTAGAGCTTAAGCCTAGAATTGTATATGAGGACCTTCTCACCAATATAGAACATCCTGTGGTGAATCATGATATCATGAATAAAATTTGTCTTCTCTTTATAGATCTGAGAGTTTTCATATGCATCACATTGAATTTCTATAAACTCTTGAATCATCAAATTTCTTTGCTCACCTGCATCTTAAAGGTTCATATTACATTGTTTTACTGCCCAATATACATGGTGTTCTACCTCCACTGGGAGGTGACAAGAATTTCCAAACACAATTCTGTATGGTGACATTCTGATTGGTGTTTTAAAAGATGTATGGTACGCCCAAAGTGCATCATCCAAGGGAAAACTCCAATCATTGTTATTTGGTTGTACCATTTTTTCCAAGATTCGTTTAACTTACCGATTTGATATTTCTGATTGTCCATTATTTTGGGGGTGATATGAAGTGGAGACTCTATGATCATCCTCATACTGAAGGAGTAAATTTTTCATGTTGCGATTGCAAAAATTTGAACCCTGATCACTAATGATGAATCTTGGTAAACCAACCCTACTGAAAATTTGGGACCTCACAAAATCAACAACCACTCGATAGTCATCGGTCCTGGTGGCCTTTTCTTCCACCCATTTAGATGCATAGTCAACAACTAATAAGATGTAAAAAAGCCAAATTAATTTGGAAAAGGCCCCATGATGTCAATGCCCCATGCATCAAAAATTTCACAGAATAACATGGGCTATTAGGGCATTTCATTCCTCTTGGAGATATTCCCCGTGAATTGACAACAACTGCATGACTTAAAAAATCTATAGGAATCCCTATACAATGTTGGCCAATAAATTCCTGAGTCAAGGACCTTTTGAGCTGTACGTTGAGAGCCAAAGTGGCCCCACATGCCAATGTGTGGAAGATGGTCAAAACAGAGGTGAACTCATGGTCAGGGACAAATCGACGAGCTACATGGTCACTACAAATTCTCTACAAGTATGGGTCATCCCAAATGTACCAACTAGACTCATGCTTAAGTCTCTGGGATTGTGAAATGCTAAAATCAGTGGGGACCCTAGATGTTGCTAGAAAATTCACAACGTCTACATACCAGGGGGTAAGGTCCACAACATCACAAAGGTTCTCATGAGGCAATAATTCTCTAATGGGTAGGGGGAGTCAGCATGATGGTCCAATGGTGGGGAAATCCTACTAATGTGGTTAGCTACCACATTCTCCACCCCCCCTCTTATCTCTAATTTCAAGGTCAAAATCTTGGAGGAGGAGCATCCAACGTATGAGAATGGGTTTAACATTAGGTTTCTTTATGAGAAATCGAAGGGCAACATGGTCAGAAAACAAAATCACTTTTGACCCACGAAGATATGAACGTAATTTTTCCAAGGAAAACAGAACAGAAAGAAGTTATTTTTCTGTGGTTTTGTAGTTTACCTGGGTAGGTTCAAGGGTAATTGAGGCATACATAATGACATGAAGAGCCTTCTCAACCCTTTGTGATAAAACTACCCCAACTGAGAAGTTAGAGGCATCACAGATAAGCTCAAATGGGAGATCACACCTTGGTGGTTGGATGATAGGAGGTGATGTGAGAATCTTTTTTATAGAATTTAATGAATCCTCAAAATTTTTATCAATCACAAACTCATAATCTTTTTGCAATAACCTGGACAATGGAAGTGAAATATTACTGAAGTCTTTAATGAATCGATGGTAAAAACTAGCATGACCCAAGAAAGATCACACCTCACAAACACATTTTGGATATGGAAGGGTTGAAATTAATTCAATTTTAGTTTTATGAATTTTAATTCCCTTATTTGAAATGACATTCCCAAGAACTATCCCCCACTCAACCATAAAATGGAATTTCTCATAATTTAAAACAAGATATTTTTCAATGCAGTGGCGGAGGACAGAACCTAGGTGTTCCAAAAAATCATCAAAAGATGATCCATATACTGTGAAATCATGCAAAAATACTTCCATACAACTCTCAAGGTACTCAGAAAAAATACTCAACATACATCACTGAAAAGTACCAGGATCATTACATAGACCGAATGACATCCTTCTATATGAAAATGTGCCAAATGGATAGTAACATGTTGTCTTTTCATGGTCCTCAGGGGCTATATGGATTTGTAAATAACCTGAATATCCATCAAGGAAACAATAATGGGACTTACGAGCCAATCGTTCTAACATTTGGTCAATTAAAGGTAATGGAAAGTGGTCCTTCCGCATGGCTTGATTCAGTCGACGGTAGTTAATACAGACTCAAAAACTATTTTGCAGACGTGTTAGAACCATTTCATTCCTTTTATTTGACACAACTGTTATTCCTATTTTTTAGGCACAATTTGGACTGGGGTAACCCATTTACTATCAGATATAGGATAAATGATCCCCACAACAAGTAATTTACTGACTTCCAATTTTACCACTTCAAGGAAAGTGGGATTCAACCGCCGTTGACATTATCGTACGGGCTTAACATCATCATCTAAAAGTATATGGTGCATACAAATAGATGGGCTAATCGCGAGAATATCATCCAATGTCCATCCTATTTCCTTTTTACACTCTCAAAATTTTGACCAGTTTTGATTCCTATTGTGGAGAGAGGTTATTGGTAATAATGATAGGCAGTTGGTTAATACCCTCAAGATATGCATATTTTCAATTATAAGGAAGTGGTTTAAGTTCCAAAACTGATGGTTTCTAGATTGAGGGAGGGGATTTAAGGGGAGTGAGGTCCACTAAACTATCTATATGCTCATGTTTATTCTCTTAAAATAGAGAATCTATAAAAATGAGATTTGAAGAATCATCGATGATCATGGGTACCTCAGAATGAATACACTCATCAATTAAAGCAAAACATTTACACTTTTCAGAACCCACACAACACTCAAAACATGACTCAGAACTCAAATCATCCAAGGTTGAAGAAGAAGAAAATGAATCATTGTATGGGTCGAGAATAGAATTGTGTGTGTGTGGATCATTTGAGAGAACATCCATCGAATAGACAGAAAGAGTGGATTTCTCTTCAACGGGGTGTTTCATAGCCTCAAGGATGTCAAAACTGACCTTTTCTCCTCCAAATTCCTTAGACAACATACAATTGTGTTCATTGATGATCATCTTTGCTGTTTTTAGGATTGGCCTCCCATGTATGAGAGGATCATGTCCTTGCGTTCAGGTATCTTCCATCTCAAGAATGTAGAAATTAGAAGGGAAGATGAGATTCTTCACTCATACAAGGACATCCTCAATCATTCCTTTTGGATGTGTTGCACTCTGTTTGGAAATTTTCACGACAATTCCAGTTGGTTGAAGCTCTTCAACATGTAGAGAAGTATACACAGAGTGAGGCATTACATTAATGGAAGCACCTAAATCTATCATAGAATCAGAAAAAAAGTCTCACCTATGGTACACAGTATCGTGAATGTGCCCAGATCCTTGCATTTGGTTGGCATTGCTGGTTGAATCTCGGCTGAGACATTCCTACCCAAGTTGACTCTCTATTTCCCCTTTAGCCTTCATCTATGGGTGCAAAGTTATTTAAGAAATTTGGCATAACGGGAAATTTTCTTGACTTCATCCAATAAAACAATTTTAACATGAATATTTTTAAATTTATCCATTATGTCATTATAAATATCATTATCAAAAATTTTATTAGATTTAGAGAGTCTTTGTGGGAAAGGAATAGGAATGGATTGTTCATTTTAATCATCAACGATAATTTGATTTCCCATTTTTTTTCATTACATATAATTTTTGAGGGTTGGAAAGAAGTGTTTTCAAGAGGGGGACATATCTGTTTGATAGACTTAGTAGAAGTAGAAGCTTCTTTACCACTACGAAGTGTAATTACAAAGACATTACCTTTGTCCTTCAGATCAAAAATGGGTTGGGATGGTAGTTGTCCAGACCCTTTCATCTTAATCTCACCGATGGTGTTCTTCAGTTGTCCCACTTGCGTTCATAGGTCTTGAATTTCCGATTGTGTGGTCTGTTGGAACTGAAGGTTTTGGGTTTCCATTTGCATCACCATATCCTTGAGGCTTGGTTCAGATTTGAGAGGATGCGGATGATTGTTTTGAGAAGTTGAAGGATAAGAAGGTTTCATACCTTGGCCTTGTTGATACCAATTCTTCTTGGGGTAGCTTGAGTTTCCTCCTTGTTGGTACTGGGGTTGTTCTTGCCACCCTGGATTTGGATTTGAATTGAATTGTTCTTTCTTGAAGGGAGGTTTTTGTTGGAATGGATGGCCTGGGAACACATCTGCACAAGACTCATATTAATCTTGAAGTTGTGGGCACTGGTAAGAAAAATGACTGTTATCAGAACAAATACCACAATTCAATGGAATAGAAGTAGAGTGCTTGTTACCTTGGGATTGAGATAATTTACTTATAAGGGTATGAATATCATCAATTTTAGTGTCTACATTTTGTTATAGGGCTGAATAAATTACCTCATGAACTCCTCGAGTTGGTGCAGTTGCTCGCGTACCAAATTGTTGTGCATTTTGAGCCATGTTGGCTATTAAGTCACGAGCGGCAGAAGGAGTTTCATCAACTAGGGCACCACCAGCTGCAACATCAATAATTCCAAGATCCATGATAATAAGTCCCTCATATAAGTATTGGATTAGTAGTTGTTCACTAATCTTGTGGTGGGGGAATCTTGAACAAAGTCTTTTGAATGTCTCCTAGTATTCATTAAGGGTCTCTCCTTGTGATTTCCTAATTCCACAAATTTTTATCCTAATTGATGAAGTTTGGGAGGAAGGGATGAAATTCTCTAGAATGTGTCTTTTCAGGTCATTCCAACCCCCAATTGTGGAAGGAAAATAGTATATCCAATCTTTGGCTACACCATCAAGGGATAAAGGGAAGGCCCTAAACTTAATTAAGTCCTCAGACACATTTTGGGGTTTCATGGTAGAGAGCACTATGTGAAATTCTATATGGTGTTTATGAGGGCCCACATCAAGAATAAAATGGAATTTAGGAAGAAGGTGGATGATACCTGATCTAAGATCAAAGTTGGCTGCTTCCTCAGGATATTTGATGCACACAGGTTGTTACTCTACATCAGGGGTGGTTAATTCTTGTAAAGTTCGGTTATTTGCAGCCATGTTTTCTTGGGTTTGACTGGGTTCAATTTTTGATTTTTTTGGATCAATTGAGGTTCAAAAAAGGGTTTCCTCAATGTTACTTTACTGACCTTCTCTAGATTCATTTATTTTTGTGTGAAGTGACTTTTCAATTTCAGGATCAAATTCAAGTATTGTTTCTTTACCAAATCTTGTCATGCAACAATGATGTCCAGTTTGATTGATTGATTTTTTGTTGTGTTTTTTTGATTTTATATGGATAAAAAAATATAATAAGGTTGAAATAAGAATATAATTTTATACTATATAATAATAGAGGGAGATGGAGAAGAAGAGAGATAGAGAGAGAGAGAGATAAAGAACCCACCAAAAACAACAAAAAATAAAGACAAAACCCAAAATAAAAAAAAATCAAATGTTGGTGGGGTATTTAAAGGAGTACTAATTAAGAAGTAAAATAAATAAATAAAAATAAATAAATAAAAAATGATATTGGATCTCCGGAAACGGTGCTAAAATTTGATTGCGTTGTCGAGCGCGTCAAATTAGTTGTCTGATTTTGACTAGAATTTGTGTAGTATAGCAGCAACCCTAGGTCATCTCTCGACGGAGCCTTACATAATTAATTCCAAAATGTGGTTCTTATTATGAAGGTGTAAAGGGAAATTGTGTTTTATAATACTTGGTTTTTATGATTAATGATGACAATAGAAAATGAAAACGATAAAACAAAGTAGAAATGAACAAGATTAATTAAGTGTGATCAACCCGGGGTATTCTCATGATATTTGTCCTTAATCGCTTCATGATATAGGGTTATGATCTTTTAATCCCTGGTTTTCAACACCTAGAACCATAATGTTACTAATTTTATACTAGGATACCTCGTAGGGTTCAGTCTAAAACACACAATGATTAACCAGACACCGCCGATGATTGGGTGAATTGTGTTTGACTTCAAAACTGAAACTCACCAAGGAAACATAAAAAGAACACGATGAACTGTCTAGGTTTGTATTTTATTTCTTTGTGATACTATCACATAAATTTACATGGCCTTGACAATGGTTATGTGTGTTCAATTGCTCAATATGAACCACACAAACACCACAATTTAAAGGGGGAAAAGAAAGTAGTGAATGGTGTGTGAAACATCACATGAATGGGTACCCCCAAACATGATCATATGAGTTTAGCATGACATAACAGTACATAAATCAATAAAATAAGAATATAAGATGATGAAAAACAACACAACAACCTAGAATTCAAAAAATCAATAAAATATTACAAACATGAAGCTTGGGATTTACATCACGTTCCTCCCCGAGTGATCACAAGGGGTTTAGAAACCCATGGGAGAGGAAGAAGAAGAAGATGTTGAAGTAGAACTTCCCATGGCCTCGATAACTTTTAGGGATATTGAGAAGACTCCTTGGGGACTCCAAAATGGCAGCACCATGACTCCTGGCTGAACATGCAAATGGGGTGCCTAAGGTGTCTTTTTTTAGCCAAAATGAGAAGTGGTTTTGTGCACCCAGATTTTGACAATCCACTTGAAGAAAGGTTTTATGCTCTTAGATAATCGGATCTCCCTTTTGAAAAAACTGAAAATTTGTATCCCCACGTCCTAGTAACCACCACTGAATGTTTGGGACAATTTGGAAAAACAAAGCTCGAGATATTGATAAAATACAGAACGCCACTTTGACATTGTGCATATTCGGTGGCTTGGATAGATTAGAACGGATGAGCCCCATTGAAGCCAAATCAGGATTGGGTTCCTTGATTTGAAATGTATAATATTAAATTTTGGATTTGACCACAAAATATTAACCCATTTGGATTCAAAGATTTTGCGTACTATTCAAAACAGTGGACAGATGTCTATGGATCCATGCAATTTTGGCCCATTTTTATTCCACTTCATCAAGGTCCCTCCAAATAATCTCCACCTACATTGAAATAATAATAACAAGTAACATTTCCCTTCTTAATATTTATTTACATTAATTAATTTAATCAAACATAAAATGAAAATTTACTATTATATTTGGAATATTCATTACAAAACTAGATTAAAACAGTGGTGTCAGGGAGGAATAAAATAGTGAATCGTGGTATGATCAGTTAATAAAGTCTATAATCATCAAGAAGGAATATACTATGAAGAAACATATACTCCAGTAGCTAGACTTGAATCTATTCGTATTATACTTTCCTTTACAGCATTATTTAATTTTAAACCTTTTCAAATGGATGTTAAATGTTATTTCTTTAATGGTAATGTTCAAGAGGAAGTTTTTTTGAACAAACTCTAGGTTTTGAAGATAAAAAACATCCTGAAATGTTTTCAAACATACTAATTCTTTATATGGACTTGAACAATACCCCAGAGCCTGGTATGATAGACTTACAAATTTTTTTTACAAAACAATTACATTAAGGGAAATACTGATCCACCAATTTTTATAAATAAAGATAAGAAAAATGTTTTTATCATTCAAATTTATATTGATGATATTAAATTTGGTTCACTCCACAATCTTTAGCTAATTCGTTTATTAATATAATGAAATATGAGATTGAAATGAGTATGATGGGAGAGTTAACATTTTTCCTTGGTTTTCAAATTTATCAAAAACCAGAAAGAATTTATATATATCAACACAAGTATATTAATAATCTTTTTAAAAAGTATGGATATTAAAATACTAAGAGTATAAGTACTCCCATTGTTACCTTAAATTTACTTGATATTGATGAAGTTAGGAGACCAGTAGATCAAACATCATTTAGAGGTATGATAGGATGTCTACTATACTTGACAGCTAGTTATCCAAACATAATGTTTTAAATATTTTATGTGCCAAATATCTTTCCAATCCCAAGGAATCTCATTTAAAGGCAGTGAAAATTATTTTTCACTACTTAAAGGGAACCATGGATTTAAGACTCTTTTATACTTCTGGAGAAGAATTTATTTTAATTTTTTTTTTCAGATGATGAATTTGGTGGATATAGAATGGATAAGAAATTATATCCGGAACTTGTCAATTCATAGGAGATTCATTAGTTTCTTGGTCATGAAAAAAGAAACACTCAATAGAACTTTCCACTACTGAAGCTGAATATGTAGCAGCTGAAAGCTGTTGTGCTCAAGTTTTGTTGATGCAATTCACACTCATAGACTATGGTATGATTTTTACAAAAACACAAATATTGTGTGATAATACTAGTTCCATTGCATTAAGTAAAAACCCTTTACATAACTCTCATGCCAAACACATAGATATTAGGCATCAATTTCTTAGGGATCACACACAAAAAGGAGATATCATTCTTCAATTTATCAGAACACAAGATCAACTTGTTGATATTTTCAAAAAAATATTTACCCTATAATGTATTTGAATATATTAAACAGAAGTTAGGAATGATAACCATAAGGTAATTTTCCATATTAAATTCTTGTTTAAACCTATCTTCTTACTATAAGAAAATCCTTTTCATAGGGGGGGGGTATATTTTCTTGTACGCCAAAATTTTTTTGTATTCAAAATTTTTCATAGTCAACATTTTTCGTAGTCAAAACTTGTCGTAGACAACAAGAATTCCCTCATTACGAATTATCTTCATGAAATCTAGAAGATATGTTTTCTTTCTAAAATTTTTGTAATAATCTTCTAGTATGTAGGTATTTTTATCTTTTTTAAGAAACATTTTCAGATTCACTTTTTCATAAAAATGAATATTTACCTTAAAAACCTAAAAAGATCAGAACCTAAAAAAACCCTTCTTCAGTTATCATCTCAACCATCAAATCTAATCAAGAGCATTTCAATCATTGGATCAAGTAAGGAGGGTTAAACATCACCTCAATCACCTATATAAAGACCCCCTAATGATTGTCCCACATTGATCTTCATGCTCTAGCATACTTTATCCCGTCTTCTTTATTTAAGGACTTTCTATTCTTTAAAATTCTTCTTACTTCAGAATGTCTGTTGAAGCCTCTCCACAGAATGAAATGTTAACCGTAAAGGAAATTTGTGAATGGAAGATATAATAAGAATGGTTGGTTGATAAAAATTTTATTCTAAATATGATTGTATCATTTCAAAGAATATTAAGCTTAATGGCTGGGAGAGCCTTTGTATATCGAAACCAAAGGCACATGATCCGGTCTATCTGGACTTGCTAATTTAATTTTATGAGACAAAAAGTTTTTTCAAGGAATAAAGGAGAGAAAAATATTCTTTTAAGAGCTATGGAAGGACTTATTGTCTTTCTTATAGCAAGGAAACAATATTGATTGAAATTCCCTATGAAGGAGAAACAAACTTTTTTACTCACAAATTACCATATGCTTCATGATATTTTGATAATGGGAAGGCTCTATCTTGTCTTGGTTTGGAAGGAGTTAAGACTAAGAATATTGTTCATTTTTCTACAAATCTTAGTATTCTTTAGTTATGGGTCCATGGTTTTGTCATTCTAAGAAAAGGCGATAAGGATACCCTGAAGAAAAGTGTTATCTATGTTCTATACTTTTTTTTGAACCTTAGAAAAATTAACCTGATAAATTATATCTTATTTATGATTGAGAATATCAATAATGGAAATATGAAGTCTCAGATTAACATGTATCCAGCTATTCTTTCAAAGATTAGAGGTATTTTCATTCAGTCATTCAAAATTTCTTATAGTTCTAAGCCAAGGAATTTCAAAGGGATGTTGCTGAGTGACGATACTCTATAGAAAATGAAAATTGGTTTTTCCAGTGATATAAGACTTTTTTTGATTTATGAGAAGATGAAATCCAAGATCCTTTAAAGAAACAATAGGTGACCATGACTTCTATGTAGTGTGGAAGGAAGAGGAAGGGGATGGAACTAGAAGAAAAATTAAAATCTCTTATGGTTAAGGAAACTCAGTCTGTACCTCTAAAGCCAAAGAAAAAAAAGGCTTATCTTGATGAAGTAGCGGATAAGTGGATAGAAGATAAGAAGAGCAGGGAGTTAGGGGAACCTAAGTTTGGCTTGGACCCTATAGATAAAAAAGCATTAAATATAAAGGTTGCTGAAGAAAATGAGAAGTAACAGAAAGAGAAGACGAAATGGAAGAATTTTTCTGAAGACATAATTGTAAAATCACTTCACAAGGATACTGAGATAGAATCTCAAATAATCCTATTACCAGGATAATTTTTTAAAGATCACTTCCTGCGAATTTAGGAAATATGGTGGTGATTCTAGATCCAGAAAATGAAGATGAAATTGTTCAGAAAGAGAAAGAAGAAATAAAAGAAGAATAAGAAGAGGAAGAAGAAGATGGGAATGAAACTAATGATGTAACAAAGAAATTTGAATATTATAATGAGAAGGAAAGTCCCTATATTTAATTATAAATATGGAATCCTCAAGACGAATCCTAAAAACATGCTACTCCAGGTAATGAAGAGAAGGATCAAGAAGAAGTAAACAAACCCTCTAAAGAAGAATGTAGTAATCATGATTTCATTCATCTGGAATATCAAGTGGCTGATACAGAGAAAGAGGAAGTTGAGGAAGATAAAATTGTTCAGTTGTTGGATAATGAGAATTAATCACATAAACCATAAGATATCATTTAAGGAGGTGATAAGGGAAAGCAAGTGTTTTTCCATAGACCTAAAAAATCTATAGTGAAAAAGAAAGTTGTTGGATGTTCGTCAAAAATGAAGGATGACGAGTTAGAAAAATAATCATCACCAACCAAAATTTCTGATTCAGAATCATCCACTCTTGGACATTATTTGGTGGTATAATATATGGAAAATCTGGTTTGTACTATTAATTTATTTCTCTGTATTGATTCTAGATGTTAGATGCTTCAGCATTCGATGAATCAGAAATCAGATTCAGTTTTCATGGTTATGAATAAATTTATCTGACTCGGGGAAGATTTCAAATCTTTTCTCATTAGTTAGGAGGCTCATAAAAGGTCATTAAAGAAGATTACAAGCTGGTCAAGGAAGACTGTCGAAGACCTGTGTGCTTTTGATGATTTTAAAGATAATGTCAAAGATGACTTTGAAACCTAAGATAACAAGAATAATGATCTTTCTATGAACTTTGAAGAAATAATGACTCTTGAACAGACAACTCGGCAGTGTAAACATGTTATGAAGTTTTTTTAATTTACATTAAATACATTTACTATCATTTCATTGTTCATTATTCCAAAAAATGTCTTATTTTTTAATTTTTATATCCAAATATGTGTTCGGTTTTGTGCACTTTCAGTTTTACATTATCTCTTTTAAAATGGATGTTTTACTACCTATTTTTTCTATGTGGTTTTCAATAAAGGTATTTCAAAATATTAAAGTGGTTTTACATTATAAAAAAATCAAACATTTTATATTTCAATTAAAATTATCTTTAGAAATCCTTTATTTATTTTGGAATAAATTTTATTGAATGTTTTCATATTTTTTTTAAATTTCAATTGATATTTTGAAATCATTATATATTTTTCAAGTCTCCACTATTGAATGTTAATTTCAAAAGTAAATTATTTCAAATGTTTTCACTTATTGTTTTCAAATATTACTTTTCAATGTGACCATAAGGTCATTTTTTCACGAATAATGAATGTGTTTTCAAATACGATATTAAAATTTATCTTCCATGTTTCTATTTACCTTTAATGTATTAATTTAAAATAAAATTATTTTTCATGAATATTCCTCAGAATATACATATAAAATAGTATTTTTAGGTGATTGAATTTTGGGAATCAACAATTTACATTATTGAGGTCAATTTTGGTGATACCATTTGAAAATGGTATGATACCCATTTTTCATTAAGTGGGTTATTTATAATGTGATGATTTTTTTCATGTGGTACACATACGCGTAGATGATTGATTGGCGGTGGTTTCCTATATTTTCCTCTAATGAATTTTTAACATTTGATATCACATGTGACAATGGTGATGAGCATGGACATTAGGTTTTTTCACAACATGTAGTGGGGGATGTTTTTATTCACAATATATAGAATGTGTGTTTTATTGTTTCACAATTTATAGTGTTTAATTTTTTCTTCATAACATATTTAATGGGAATTTTTTTTTAACAACACAAATCATGGGATATTATGTTCACATCATGATGTATAAAAATTCTATTTGTTTAAAATTTTATAATTTCTTTATTATTATCTTAGAGACAATGTTATTTATTATGATATGATTGAAGGTCTTGTTAAATTTATATAGCACATGCCTATGAGTAAAATCTATGGATCATGTTTGTTATCTCATTATTTTACACTTCTTTCCAATGGTATGGGATTGTTCATTTGACATTATATTTCCTTATATTGTAACTTATAGAAAATGATTATTATTCTATGGTATTTTTCATAATATATTTCTCCCTTTATTATGTTTTCTCAAATTATTATGATCTATGAATTGATGGAATGTTGTTTAGTTTTTCTATTATCGAGTGTTTATGCTCAGCCCTTTCTTATATATATTTATTACATAGGATAAGAAAATGAGTATAACTTATGAGAAGTCTAGAAGGGGGATTTTGTGTGGTTCGATTATAGAGAAATTTTCTCATGTATCAAAAAATAGGTTTCTTATATAATTGGTCCCGCTACTGCAAATCAAGCCTTTAACAATGCTAGAAAAAGTGATTTATCAACACCATAAAAGTGATGATAATGTGAGTTATGTTAAATGGAAATCTTTAATAGAGCTCAAAAATTTGATAATGTCATCCTTTAACAGTGCAAAAAACATTATTAAAGTGGGCCTTTATCAGTAATATTTTAACCACTGATAAAGGAGACCTTTAAGAGTTTTTTTTGTGTTGTTAAAGGCCACCTTTATCATCATTTTGTAGTGTTGTCATAGGCCTTATTTAATAGTTCTAAGAAAAGCATTGATAATGTCCCCATTGATAAAGGGTATATTTTTTTTCAAAACCCACCCTCACCCCCCCCCCCTTTATTAGTGCTTTCATCGTGGTTATCAGTGCTTCCCCCACCCATTTATTAGCACTTTAGATAATCACACTCCCAATGCCTATCCCTGCATCCATTGTGTTTCGAACATGAGACATACAGCTTATGAAGTAGTTCCTTTTCCACTCCCCTATACTATTTTGTATTATATTTTATGATATATATACATAAATATATTTCATTTAAATTTTATCCATATATTTATATATTGGATTATATGTATATATATATATATATATATTTAAATACATATATATTTTTTATATTTTTTAAAATGGATATCAGTTTTTATTTAGATAATGTTTATATAATAAGAAATATATTTTATATTTAATCATATTTATTTATTTGTATATAAAAATAAATTCTTATTTGTGAATAAATAATAAATATGTATATATTGTTATATATTTTTTTATAAATAATAGTACATTGTGAAAAACTATAAAATCTCAAATCAATAATATCAATATAAATTTAAGCCCTGTGAATAAATTTCGGCCCAATTGAAAAAGGGGAAAAGAACCCTTTAAATGAGGATTATAATCCATTGAATGTTAAAAAATTTGGGTACCCCAACTAAAAACTCAACTTTGGAGGCCTTCTGGGCCTTTTAGGGGTCGAAAATAGGATAAATCTCATAGAGCTCAATCCAACCCTATGTGGCATAGAGCTTGTTGTAGGCTTAGAATTAATATGTAGTAGAGCCCAAACGATCATACTGATCGAAAGTTACAGCTGTTTGATGTTTGAATTTTGTTTTAAAATTAACTTAGATCATTTATTGATTTTTTTGATTTTTTATCATTAAATTGTTATTAAATGACTATTAATCAAAAATAATAATAAAATTATTAATTAACAATAATATTTTAATTAATTTATAATCTATTATCGCAAAAGATATTATATATTATGCTTAAATTTGTAAAGACCTGTAAAATTCAAGGATATTTTTTTCTTAATTTTATTTGGAATTTTACAAGAACACAGTTTCTCACGGAACCTGATTTTGATGCCCGGTGTGCCCGAAATCATTTTCTGATGTTTGGCTCGGGTACGTTCAGTGAACGAACGAGCGGGTTTTTCTAACTTTTGAACCGGTGATCGGAATCGAATTCCGAGGGCACCAATGGAATCGCAGAGCTGGTATTTTCTTAGAAAAGCCTTTTCCGGAGTTGCATTTGCTCGGTTGTGGTTTTTAATTTTTGGGGTTAAGTTAAGAAATAAAATAAAGGGGTGTGACAACTTTATTTTATTTCACTTAAAGCCACTTAATGCCACTTATGCTAAGTTGAGCGGATATGGTGGAACCCAAAATATCCTACCCACTTGGTAGGATATTTTTCAGGTTGTTCCCACACGAGCCCACCATTTATTTTCCTCTAAGTAACGCACCTGCGAAAACCTCTTTTAAATGAGAGTCAACCAGTGCGTTTTCTTAAATTCTTAACACCCTTATTAATTGGGTAGTTAAGTCATTACCATTAATTCATCGAATTAATGGTTTGTTTCTTAACTTTTCTTTTCAAATTGTTGGCATAAGAATAAAATAAGACCAACACATGTTTTTCTTGGGTGTGGCTTGTTGAGAGGATTTGGAGAAACTCTACCTTCATCCTCCTTCATGAAGAATGCGAAGAACTCGAAGAACACGAAGAACGCGAAGAACACCGGCCCTCGATGAAAGGCGACGAAGAACGCCGAACCCTCAGAGATCGACGACGTGACGCTGTGTACCGCGACGCCGACGATCCTCCATCCGCGACGTTACTTCCCCATGAAAGTCTTCGATCAACAACTGATTGAGGTAGGGGTTTTGATTCATTAAAATCCTTGTGATTTATACCCGTGGCGTATGATTAAATTTTTGTTGTGAGACTTTTTAAACCTCTAACGCGGTGGGTGCGGACCAACGAACAAGTCCGAACCCACCTCCCTTATTGTTCTTGGTGTAGGGAACGACGAACGATGACAAATTAAGCCGCAAGGGTGATGTGAGATCCTCGCAGTGAAGGAGGGACCCTGGGAGGGCTTTGGGCCGGGTTAGTCCGGGCCCAGATCCCCCGTTTTCGGACCTTTTCGGTCTTTTGCTCATAACATGAGCTACGGGCCTCCGATCGACGCACCGTCAACGGAGATGTGATCCTTCGATTGAGATGGTCGTTTTGACATATCGAACTCAAGGTTTCCGAGTACTTTGGTATTGGCCGGGTTGGTTCGTACATGAAACCAACCGGTCCCTCGGAGCAGAAACACTTATAACTTGAGCTCCGGACGTCCGATTGGCGTGCCGTCGACTTTGATGGATTCCTCTAAGTGAGACAGATCTTTTAGCTTACTCTGCCTGTGGTTTCGATGTAGGTGGAGTACGGTCGGGTAGTATTTGACTTAAAAATCAACCGGGCCCCTGGGACGAAAAAGCCAATAACTCTCAGACCGGGCGTCCGATTGACGCGCCGTCTGCGACGTTGAGTTCCTGTTGACGATACTAAACTTTTGGATACATCAACTCTGGACTATGTGTCAGTTGATGTATCAGCCTCTCGGCTCGTAGAGCGGACCCTCCCGAACGAGCTTGCTGTGTGCTGGAACCCTAGAGCTGGTTGCGACTACGACGACGACGATGACTGTGCAGAGATCCTCAGTGGATTCGATGACGAAGACTATAGCACTCAGCTATCCTACGTGGATCAGTGCTGCAGATCCTGTGTGGGTCCGATCCTGTGTGGATCAGTGCTCAGCGGTCCTATGTGGTCCAGTGCCTATAGATCATGTGTGGGTCTGATCCTGTGTGGGTTCTTGCATGGGTTAGTTACCTATCGATCCTGTGTGGGTCAGATTCTTTGTGGGTCATTGTGGGGGTTAGTACCTATCCATCCTTTGTGGGTCCGATGACTTAGATGAATCAGTGGATATATCTTATCATCTCGATTGTAATACGAATAAGTATACCTGTGTGAGCTGAATCATGTTTTTATTTACTTTGTGGATTGTGTTGTGCTATCCTGTGTGGATTTTGTTTTGCTTTCCTGTGTGGACTGGGTTGTACTTGGGCTCGGATGTTGGAACCGAACCTGGAATTGATGACTTAGGTATATGTATGGGCATATACCTAATTAGAGTCGGATATTACATTGTGATTGTATCTTTACTTTGTGGATTATCCTTTTTGGATTCTGGGAGACATTCGGGGGTCTCGGGGTCCCTACTGAGTATCTTATACTCACCCCTATACGAGATATGCCCGCACTACATTGTGTTGGTTGCAGACGATGGATAGCACTGATCGTGGTTGAGGTTTGCGGATCTGGACGGTACTGGGAGGTAGACCACTGGGCGGGACGTTCTCGGAGAGGACGACTGGACCCGAGGAGCTGTGGAGGCTATCTGTACTCACCTTTCAGGTGGGATTTCCAGTGGACATCTCAACATTGCGGCTTTACTTTTCAGTTGCTGTTATCCCTTCCAGTTGTACTTTACTTTCATTTTGGGTTTCTATATTGGCCCACTTACTTTTCCGCACTTACTGTTGTACTCAGTTTTTACTTAGTGTTTACTTCTACAGCTTGCTTGCTCTGTGGTGTTTGTTTACTTTACAAAGAAAAGGCCTTCCCTTTTTACCGGGATTTACGCCTTGGTGCTAGTTTCCAGCCACTGGCCTATGGAAGGTGGGATTGGGGTAGTCACGACACAGGCCCCGAGGACAGGTCATGAAAAATTTGTATCAGAGGAGTTCGGTTCTACCGCAGAACTCAGGACTCTGATCTTTTCTATGTGAAGCAATAGTGTTAATAGTATTGAGTGTGGTTATCAGTCTAGGGAGTCCAGTGTTGGTGCGGCAGCCAACGTATCTATACACCAGGACCATGAATTCTGATTTCCGACTTAATTCACGAAAACGTTGATTGCATTTTCATGTTTTCTTTATGATTAAATTATGTCAGCTCACCAGGTATACTGTTCTGACCGTGGCACACCTGTTTCTTTTAAGGATGGCCCCACGATGGCAACCAGATAGTCTTTTGAGAATTGTGTGTGACGACAGCCCGCCGAGCGATGAGGCCTCGGTACAGGGCCCTTTGATAGCAGAGGCACCAGCGGTACCTCTACCCGCTGAGCCACCGATGCTTCCATCCCCAGCCGCTGACGATGCACGTTGCCTTAGTGCACTGCACGAGTTCCAGCGCCAGCGACCGCCCAGGTTCCGCGGGGAGACGGACTCCCAAGAAGCCGAGGACTGGTTGGAGCCAGTCGTTCGGGTTTTTAGGTTAGTGAGGACACCAGCAGACCTCATGGTGATCCTCACAGTGAGCCTACTGCACGCGGCAGCAGGCAGATGGTGGAGCTTGATGATCCAGGCGCACGATGAGGTATCTCTCCTCTGGATGGACTTTGAGAGACTTTTCCGCTCAGAGTCCGTCCCAGCCACCCTCTATGCGGTGCGCATCCAGGAGCTTCTACAGCTGCGGTAGGGTAGCTTTAAGGTCACCCAGTACTCGGAGAGATTTACCGATCTCTCACGCTACTCGACAGACATGGTACAAGACCAATTCTTCCAGTCTCGGACCTTTGATCAGGGATTGAGGCATGAGATTAGGGAATTGTTGATCTCCCTCATCATTCCGACTTAGGAAGGAGTACTAGATCGAGCCCTTATGATCGAGAGCTTCTTTGCTGAGCCTTCATCAACAGCGAGACCTACCGTGGGGCGGCACGTAGCAGAGTCTTCTACAACAGGCAGCCGAAAGATGACTCATGGGTCCAGGTAGACCTGACCCTCAGGAAGACGACCTCAGGACACTGGCTCAACTGTGCGGGGCACACAGCATGGGGCCATTCTTTCGAGAGGCAGACAGTGCTTCGCATGGGGCGGGCAAGGCCACATGGCTCGTGACTGCCCGACCCCCCATGCCGAGGAGTAGCAGACGGTTGGGGGGCCACCCAGGGAGAGGAAGAGGGTCAACCGTGGTGGTCCTTAGGGAGAAGGCGGACGAGGCAGAGGAGCTGGACGAGCAGCAAGTGGTGGGAGATGCTTTGAGGCTTTACCACCACCACCACAAGGAGGTCCACCCCGACCACAGGGAGTTGGCGGGCAGAGACAGGCACAACTCCATCCAGCAGAGGCCTATGACCACGACACACCCGAGATGATTTGAGGTACTATCTGTGTCTATTCCACCATTGCTACAGTTCTTATAGACACAGGAGAAATTCATTCTTTCATATCCGCTGCCCTTGTTCGGAGCTTAGAGATTCTAACAGAGCCGTTGGCTCGATCCTTAAGGCTAGAGACTCCTACGGGAGCAGACTCGATGATTATGCACTAGTGCCGGCAGTGTGAGCTTACTCAAGGAGGTGAGAGCTTCGGCTGGGATCTTCTTGTAGTGGCGTCCAGGCCTTACGATTTTATCATGGGCATGGATTGGTTATCTACAGTCCATGCTCAGATCGACTGTATTAGGCGCAAGGTGCGATGTGTACGCACCGACGGGAGCAGGTTCAGCTTCACCGGCAAGAAGGGAGCCTTTGCAGCACAGGATGGACTTCCGCAGAGGAGAGGAAAACACATCACTCAGCAGTTGGTTAGACTCATCCTAGGAGCAGTTGACGTGCAGAGTCCTGGTTTTCCTTCAGTGGTAGATCAGTATGCGGACGTTTTCCCTGACGACGTCCTAGGGCTACCTCCTCTCAGAGAGGTAGACTTTTTAATGGAACTGTACCCCAGGAAAACCCCGATATCGACTCCAGTGTATCAAATGGCCCCCTCTAAGCTTCGAGAGCTACGAGTATAGTTGGAGGACTTGCAGGGAAAGGGATTCATCCGACCCAGTGTTTCACCTTGGGCTTCCCCGATTTTGTTCACCAAGAAGGCAGACGAGAGCTTACGACTTTGTGTCGACTATCGTCTCCTGAACCAGGTGACAGTGAGGAACAAGTATCCGCTACCAAGGATTGATGACCTCTTCAATCAGATCAAGGGAGCACGGTGGTTCTCTAAGATAGACCTCAGGTCAGGCTATCATCAGCTCAGAGTTCGGGATGAGGACATGCAGAAGATGAACTTCAGATGTCAGTATAGACACTATGAGTTCTTGGTTATGCCCTTTGGAATAACAAAATCTCTGGCGGTGTTCATGGGCCTCATGAACAGGTTCTTTCATCCATGCCTCTATCGATTTGTCATAGTCTTCATCGACGATATTTTTATTTACTCAACCACTGAGGAGGAGCACATCTATCACTTGCGGGTTGTACTAGACACACTCCAAGAGCACCAGATTTATGGATGCTCTCAAAGTGTCAGTTCTAGATACGCGAGGTCCACTTCTTGGGACATGTCATCTCTGAGGCGGGAGTTGCAGTGGATCCTACGAGGATCGAGGCAGTGCTAGCTTGGGAGCCACCCAGGAGCGTGAAGAAGGTGCAGAGTTTCTTGGGACTAGTTGGATACTATCGGAGATTTGTGCCAGACTTCTCCAGAGTTGCGGCACCACTCTCATCTTTGATGAAGAAGGGGAAACCCTTTTTATGGTCAAACAAATGTCATCAGAGCTTCTAGGAGCTGAGAGAGAGATTGACCAGTGCAACTCTCTTGAGGTTGCTGGAGGAGGGAGTAGGGTACGTAGTCTACTGCTATGCATCAGGGACCGGACTCGGGTGTTTCTTGATGCAGGAGCAGGCATTGATCACTTATGGATCACATCAGTTGAGGCCGCATGAGAAGAACTACGCCACCCATGACCTGCAGTTAGTAGTAGTGGTCTTCGGTCTGAAGACATGGCGACACTATCTGATGGGCGAGAGCTTTACAATCTTTTCTGACCATCAGAGTCTTAGGTACACTTTCTCTCAGAATAACATGAACCTGAGACAACGACGATGGCTCGAGTTCCTCCAGGACTATGACTTTGATATAGTATATACTCTTGGGAAGGGGAACATGGTAGTCGATGCTCTCAGCAGGAGGACAGTCACTCAACTGCTTGAGGAGGTGACGAAGAAGATAGCCGCTTTGCAGATATCCTTCGTGGATAGAGATGGAGCATCCTTCCTTCAGTCACTCACAGTCACTCTTCCACTACTGCAGCGAGTCAGAGAGGCACAGCGTGGGGACGCCGACTGTGAGACGCGACGTGCGCAGATATCCTCAGGACATGCACCTGATGGATTCTCTGTGTGAGTAGAGCATGACGTCCTTATCAGAGAACGTCCCATGGTACCAGTTGATTAAAGGGAGGAAGTGCTGAGAGAGTTTCACACTTCTCCTTTGGCGGTACATCCTGGAGTGGCAAATATGTACTAGGACCTCAGACGAAAAAACTGGTGGCCAGGCATGAAGAGGGCTGTGGCCGAGTTCGTTTCTCGATGCCTCACCTACAAGCAGGTGAAGGTAGAAAATCAGGTACCAACAGGCTTGGTACAACCCTTGGAGGTCCCGGAGTGGAAGTGGGATGGGATATCTATGGACTTCGTGACTAGACTTCCATGCAATTCCAGAGGTCACGACTCCATTTGGGTGATTGTCGACTGACTCACCAAGTCGGCCCACTTCTTACCCATCAGAGAGCAGGGCTCAGTGGAGAGTTTGGGACGTCTCTACGTTCATGAGATTGTACGGCATCACGGTGTTCCATAATCTATCATCTCTGATCGAGATGCTCGCTTTACTTCCCCGCTTTGGAAGGGGTTGCAGGAGGTGTTAGGGACGCAGATGTGTCTAATCACCGCCTTTCACCCTCAGATAGAGGGTCAGATCGAGAGGACCATTCAGACTCTCGAGGACATGCTCTGCGCATGTGTCCTTGACTTTGGTCGCAGCTGGGAGGACCACCTACCCTTGGTGGAGTTTACGTATAACAAAAGCTACCACTCCACCATCAGGATGGCACCATATGAGGCGTTGTACAGACGACCTTGCAAATCTCCTTTGTGCTGGACAGACCCTGGGGAGTCAGCACTTGTGGGACCGGAGATAGTCCAGGCCATGACAGAGAAGGTCCAGGTCATCCAGGAGCGGATGAGGATAGCTCAGATCTGGCAGAAGTCTTCTGCTGACAGGAGGCGGAGGCCACTAGAGTTCGAGGATGGAGACCACGTCTTCTTGCGTGTCTCACCTCGACGTGGTTTACGAAGATTTGGCCGAGGCGGCAAGTTGTCTCCATGCTTCATCAAACCATTCCAGGTCCTCAGAAGGATTGGAGAGGTGGATTATCGCCTGGCTCTACCACATCAGTGCACCTGGGGCACGCCGTCTTCCACGTATCTCAGTTGAGGAGATACGTGCACGACCCGACGCATATCATTGACCATGGATAGCTGGACGTTGATGATGGGGCGACTTTTAAGGATGTTCCAGTGGAGATCGATGATCGACAGGAGCGGGTCCTACGTGGGTGATTGATATCTCTAGTGCACATCATATAGCAGCACAGGAACCTCCAGGAGAGCACTTGGGAGCGGGAGGCTCAGATGCGTGCTTAGTACCCACATTTGTTTCCCTAGTTTATGATGTATCTTTACGGGGACATAAATCCCTGAGGTGGGAGTGATGTAAAGACCCGTAAAATTCAAGGAATTTTTTTTCTTAATTTTCTTTAGAATTTCACAAGAACACAGTTTCTGACAGCACATGATTCCGAGGCCCGGTGTGCCCGGAATCATTTTCCGAAGTTTGGCTCGGGTACGTTCAGTGAACGAACAAGCTGGTTTTTCTAACATTTGAACCAGTGCTCGAAATCGAATTCCGAGGGCACCGATGGAATCGCAGCGTCGGTATTTGCTTAGAAATGTCTTTTCCGGAGTTTCGTTTGCTCGGGTGTTGTTTTTAATTTTTGGGGTTAAGTTAAGAAATAAAATAAAGTTGTGCGACAACTTTATTTTATTTCACTTGAAGCCTCTTAAAGGCACTTAAGCTAAGTTGACTGGATAGGGTGGAAACCAAAATATCCTACCCACATGGTAGGATATTTGTGATTTGAGACCCGCATGATCCCACCATTTCTTTTCCTCTAAGTAATGCACCCGCGAAAACCTCTTTTAAATGAGAGTCAAGCAGTGCGTTTTCTTAAATTCTTAACGCCCCTATTAATTGGGCAGTTAAGTCGTTACCATTAATTCATCGAATTAATGGTTCGATTCTTAATTTGTTTTTCAAATTGTTGGCATAAGAATAAAATAATACCAACACATGTGTTTCTTGGGTGTGGCTTGTTGAGAGGATTTGGAGAAACTCTATCTTCATCCTCCTTTGCGACGATCCTTCCCCAAGACAATCTTCGATCAAAAACGGATTTAGGTAGGGGATTTGATTCATTAAAATCTTTGTGATTTATACCTGTGGCGTATGATTAAATTTTTGTTGTGAGACTTTTTAAACCGCTAACGCGGTGGGTGTGTACCAAC
Organism: Viscum album; assembly: GCA_963277665.1. Classification (NCBI taxonomy): domain Eukaryota; kingdom Viridiplantae; phylum Streptophyta; class Magnoliopsida; order Santalales; family Viscaceae; genus Viscum; species Viscum album. Next base: position 1,591,185,063 of record OY728148.1, read on the forward strand.
GAACAAGTCTGAACCCACCACCCTTTTAGTTCTTGGTGTGCGGAACGGCGGACGACGACAAAGTAAGCCGCACGGGTGATATGAGATCCTCGCAGTGAAGGACGGACCCCGGGAGTGCTTTTGGGGAAGACGACGTATTTTTCCGACCACCAGAACTCGTCCGGTGGTCCGCGGAGCAGCCCGCCAGTGCACCATGCTGGCACGGCGGCGCCGTCGGTAGGAGGCGACGGCGCCCGGTGCGCCGCCAGGAAGAGCCACCGCGGCTGAAGCCGCCACAGCAAGGCGCGGTCCCACGACCGCGCGGGACCGGAGGGGCATGGGACGCGGCTGGATTCCACGTCCGCTAGAAATGGTGTCCCCACGCGGGGCCGCAGATCCTTCACGCGGGTGCAGCGCGCCCCCCGCTCCGCTCGGCCGTAATCGGCCGAGCCGACCCACCTGGCGACCGGGCCTCGCCCGCACCGGCCGGGCCGTGTCGCGCCCAGGCTGGGCCGGGCCACCCAGGCCGGGCCGGGCCATGCCGGCGGGGTCGGACCCGGACCCGGGTCGGGTCGACCCGTTTCGGGCCGACCCAGGGGGTTGGGCCGGGTCGGTCCGGGCCCAGACCCCCCTTTTTCGGACATTTTCAGTCTTATGATCATAACTTGAGCTATGGCCCTCCAATCGACGCACTGTCAGCGGTGATTTGATCCTTGGATCAAGACGGTCGTTTTGACATATCGAACTCAAGGTTTTGGAGTACTTTGGGTTTGGACGGGTTGGTTCATACACGAAACCAATCGGGCCCTCAGAGCGGAAACGCTTATAACTTGAGCTTCAGACATCCGATTGACGTGCCGCCGACTTTGATGGATTTCTAAAATTGAGATGGATCTTTTTGCTTACTCCGACTGAGGTTTGGACATAGATGGAGTATGGTCGGGTTGGTTTTGAGTTAAAAACCAACCGGGCCCCTGGGACGAAAAAGCCAATAACTCTCAGACCGGGCGTTCGATTGAAGCGCTGTCTGCGACGTTGAGTTCTTGTAGATGATACAGAACTTTTGGATACATCAACTCTGGACTATGTGTCAGTTAATGTATCAGACTCTCGGCTCGTGGAGAGGACCCTTTCGAATGAGCTTTCTATGTGCGGGAACCCTAGAGCTGGCTGCGACCGCGACGACGACGACGACTATGCAGAGATCCTCAGTGGATTCGTCAACGACGACTACAACACTCAGTGATCCTACGTGGATCAGTGCTACAGATCCTGTGTAGGTCCGATCCTGTGTGGGTCAGCGCTCAACTGTCCTGTGTGGGCCAGTGCCTACAGATCCTGTGTGGGTCCGATCCTATGTGGGTCATTGCGGGGGTTAGTTATCTATCGATCCTGTGGGGTTCAGATCCTTTTTGGGTCATTGCGGGGGTTAGTACGTATCGCTCCTTTGTGGGGCCGATGACTTAGATGAATCAGTGCCTATATCTAATCATCTCTATAATCATACGAAGAAGTATACCTATGTGAACTGAATCCTGTTTTTATTTCCTTTGTGGAGTGTGTTGTGCTATCCTGTGTGGATTTCGTTTTGATTTCTTGTGTGGACTGGGTTGTAATTGGGCTCAGATGTTGGAACCGAACCTGGAATTGATGACTTAGGTATATGTATGGGAATATACCTACGTAGAGTCGAATGTTACTTTGTGATTGTATCTTTTCATTTGTGGATTATCCTTTGTGGATTCTGGGAGACCTTCGGGGGTCTCGGGGTCCCTACAGAGTAGCTTATACTCACTCCTGCATGGGCTATGCCCGTACTACGTTTTGTTGGTTGCAGATGATGGACATCGCTGATCATGGTTGAGGCTTGCAGAGCAGGACGGTACCTGGAGGTAGACCACTGGGTGGGACGTTCTCGGAGCAGACGGCTTGACCCGAGGAGCTCTGGAGGCTATCTGTACTCACCCTTCAGGTGGGATTTCCAGTGGACAGCTCAACGTTGTGACTTTACTTTTCAGTTGTTGTTTTCCCTTCCAGTTGTACTTTACCTTCAGTTTGGGTTTGTATACTGGCCCACTTACTTTTCTGCGCTTACTGTTGTACTCTGTTTTTACTTAGTGTTTACTTCTACTACTTGCTTGCTCTGTGGTGTTTGTTTACTTTCCAAAGGCAATTCATTCCCTTTTTACCGGGATTTACGCCTTGGTGCTAGTCGCCAGCCCCTGGCCTATGGAATGCAGGCTTGGTGTAGTCACGACACGGGCCCCGAGGATGGGTAATGACAAAATTTCTATTTATAATTATGTAAAACATATTTAAAAAATATATATTTTATTTATCTCAATATAAATATATTTATATATGAATATATTATTTTTAAGGATTTTTTTTGAAATATAACTGATATCAATGCTAGTAAAAAGTATTGAGGGGGGGGGGTGTTTGTTAGCACTTCTAAAAAAGAAATTATAAAGACCCCCTTTATCAGTGCTTTTTTTCAATAATTGATAAAGGCACCCTTTATCAGCTCTTTTTTAGAATTATTGACAATTTCACTGTTTATCAGTGCCTTTTTTTCTAGCGCTGATAAGGGGGGAATGCTTCATCCTCTCCCATGTTCCACACAATTGTGCCCCGAACCGGTCAGTCACAAGGCCTCAGGTACACATCCTCGTATTCCAGAGACTGCCGACTAGCAGCGATGGTCAAATATCGATTGTGGGGAGACTATACCATCTTTTTTTTATTTTATCAGAGTAATACACCATTGGAAATATATAAAAAATATTGGAGTATTATATACATCCATAGAAAAAAACAATATCACAAGATAACCAAAACTGGAAATACAATGTCAAAAATAAAGAGTAGAGATACGATGCTAAGTATATGCCAAGTGTCAAATGTGAACCCAAATTTAAAGGCACTAAAAAGTCCCAAGTATCACCTGGACAACATCTAGTTCCCTCATACATGCTCAATTACAACTCATTCATCTAACATAAGAAAATTTCCCTTAAACAATTTAGAAAAAAAATCCCATTCTAGTACCGATTAAGTAGCTCGAGTAGGGTCTATGTACGACTCAGTAGGCCACCACCAACGATATCTAAAACAAATCCAGTCAATAATAGTTTATGTATTTGTATAAAGAATAAAATATAGTTAATAATGTAAATATTTTACATTTATTCAATTATCCTTTATTTAACTGCATAAAACCTCAAGTTTCAGAGGACACCCGAACCTCAACACATACTATGACTCATGCCCAAGTCTAAAAAATTCCCAAGGGATATCGTAATCTTGAATTTCCATGTTTCTGTTCATCATCAAAAAACACATTTCATTAAATGAAAAAAAACATTTAAAGTAGTCTGTCAAGAGTAACGTGAACTACAGGATCCATCCTCAAGGGTCTATAGTGAATAATACAAAACACATTATAAATTCTATGTAGGAAAAATGGGAAAGATCTCAAGGTTTTCCCCTCATAGGCTCACATGGTACTTTTTAAAAAATACAAAATATCACATAGAATCATTCTTTAAAATCTAACATAGTCCTTCGAAAAAACAAATAGAAGCTCACTCAGTCTTCTTCCTCGAAAGATCACATGGCCCTTCGAATGATAAATAGATTATCACACAGTCTTCTTCTTCGAAGGCTCACATGGTCCATCAAAAAAACAATAATAGAATCTCCCAGTCTTCAAAGTTAATCCCTTTGTCACACCACGATTATCCCTCGTGCTAATCCAAACCAACATAATCACAACTAATATCCATTTCACCAATCATTCTATTAATTAATTCAGAAATAATTCTTCATATTCAACCCTTTAATTAATTCAATAATTAATTAGTCTTTCTATCTCTGTTAATTAATTCAATAATAAATTAACTAACATCCATTCCATTAATTAATTTATCAATTAATTAATAATAACCCTTTTCCATTTATTAATCTAATGATTATTTAATCACTTTAATTTAAATAATTAAATTCCACAACTAATTAATCATAAAAATACCATCTGTTAATTTATAAATAATTTAGTAATTTTAAATTTGGCAATTAACTCAATAATTAATTAACTTGGTCAATTCCATTTATTAATTCCCTAATTAATTAATCATAACCCATTTGAGTTAGTTAACACAAAAATTAATTAATTATGCCAATTTCATTATTTAATTTCCATAATTAATTAATCTTTCCAAATCCATTAATTAATTCAAAAATTAATTATCCATGTTAATACCACTAATTGATTCCAAAATCAATTAATTAAAACCCTTATATTAATTAATTTAACAATTAATTATCTATATAAAGTCTATCAATTAATTTAAAAATTAATTAATAATTTCAGTACTCGACATCCCATAATTAATTCCCCAATTAACTATTCACAATCAATGATTTGAAAATTCATTAATTAACTCAATATATAATTATAAAAAAATTCCAATACTTATTTAACAATTATCTTATAACCTAAATAACCTAAATTAATTCACTAATTAATTATGTATTGTAATACCATTAATCAATTCATCAATTAATAAATCAATATCCACAAACTCAAAATCCGATAATAAATTCCATAGTTAATTATCTCAATAATAATTTCAACAAATGATAATTAATTATATAATTAATTTTTTAATTAACCATAAAAAAGTCTCATAATTAATTTAACAATTAATTATTAAGGATCTACAATCTCTAAATCACATAATTAATTCCAAAAATAATTATCTCAAATAAAAAATCTATTAATGAACTCCACAATTAATTAATACTTTCAAACCTCATCAATTAATTTAATAAATAATTAATCATAATAATTAAATTAATTAATTCAAAAACTAATTAATCATTCTCAACTCCAACAATTAATTCTTGAATTAAAATTTTACGTCCATTGAATTAATTAATTCCCAAGTTAATTAATCACAATTATTTTCTTCAATTAATTCATTAATTAATTGTATACATCCATTACACTAATTAATTCCACAAAAAATTAATTACTATCATTCTCTTTAATTAATTCATCAATTAATTTTTTTCGGTCAATTCAACTAATTAATTCCACAACGAATTAATCACCTTAAATCCTAATATTTAATTTTAAAATTAGATAATAAAATTACTCCATTAATCAATTCATGAATTAATTAATCCATCAATCCAATTATTTAATTCAATAATTAAATCATCATATTACACTATTAATTAATTTTCTAATTAATTAATCCATTCAATTTCCATTATTTAATATAACAATTAAATAATAATATAACTCTATAAATTAATTACTCAATTAATTAATCCGTTTATTTAATTCAACAACTAAATAATAACATAACTCTATTAATTAATTCAGAAATTAATTAATCCACTGAATTCTCATTATTTAATTTAATAATTAAATAATCCCATTACTCCATTAATTAGTTCGTTAATTAATTATATTATATTATTTAATTCTATAATTAAATAATATTATACTCCAATTAATTAATTCATCAATTAATTCATCATTTTATTTAAATAAACAATTAAATAACGAGATAACTCTTATTAATTAATTCCTCAATTAATTAATCTGAATCCAACAATTTAATATCCTGAATTAAATCCATAATTAATTGTTCCAACATAATTAATTAAATATTCATAATTAATTAATTAATTAATTATCCTCACTCAACTGATTAAATATCTCTAAATGATTTTTCAATTAATTTTTCTAACTCAATAAATTAAATTGCCAAATTATGTTTTTTAATTAATTATTCTTACCTAATTAATTTATTTAATTAAAAAAAAATAATTACATTCAACCAATTTCCTAATCGCAATAATCTCTAAAAATTAATTCTAAAATTAATTATTCCATTTCAAAAGTTCAATATAACAATAGTTTATTCGATAATTAATTATTAAAATCACAATTTCCTAATCCCAACCATCCCCATTAATTTATCATATAATTAAATAATCATATTCAACAATCTAATCTTCATTATAATTAATATAATATTTAATTACTAATGATCTAAAATCCCAATATCCTAATTCAATATTTTCTTTAATTAATTAATTCACTAAATTAATTAATTTGATCCAGAATACAATTTCAAAACATCTAATAGAAATTCTACAATTACATTCACATAATTTCAATCAAGACTGTGGGACTTGAATTTTAGACCACTTACCTCAAGAATAGTGATGAATACTTGCCTACGGATAATCCTAATTTAAAGAATATCAACTAAGAATCCAATGATGAACATAGTGTAGATCCAAAATTTAAATCCAACATCAAATAAAACAATATATCTTAAATATAGATATAAATCCAACAACCCTAGATATAGTTTCAATGAATGTTGATCTAGATCCAATAAGCCCAGATCTATATTCAATAAATCTATATCTAGACCCAACAAAATAAGATCTAGATTCAAAAAATCTAGATCTAGATCCAACATGAGATAATCTTATTTATTTTATCTTGGAATAGGAGAGGAAGAGAAAGAAATATCTAAACAAGAATAACATCCAATCCTGGATGAAGTAAAAAGGTTATTTTATCGTTGACAATGATGCCCAGAGGAGATTTGTTCCAAGGCATAGGTGCATGAAGGACTTTTGGTCTAAGGAGGAAGTGAGAGGAAGATATTTAGGCCAAGGATTAGGTGCGCGAGGATTATACAGAAAATAATAATGGATGTTGAGTCAATAAGTCTTACTTAGAAATTTTCCATTCCTTTATGTTTTGAAAATCATAAACAACCTATCTTAACGAAAATTTTATTTTACCTATAAATTATCATAATAAATAAAATTTCCCTTCCCTGAGGAAATTTTATCTTTACCTATGTTTTCATTGTTCATTTTACAATTTATTTTATTCTAACTTCTTTTTTCTCTAATGTCAAAAAATCAGTTTCATATCTAAAATCTCAGAATCATATAAATATTTAGATATAGAGTATTTTATTTTTAGATTCAGAATTCTCTGAAATTCAGACTCTGAATTCTTTGAAATTCAGACTCATAATTCTCTAAAATTCAGATTCCAAATTCTCCAAAATTTGGACTCTGAATTCCTTAGAATATAGATTCCAAATTCCTGAGAATTAGTATTCCGAATTCCTCAAAATTTGGATTCTCAATTCATTAGAATTCAGACTCTGAATTCATTATAATTTAGACACTAGATTCCTTATAACTCAAATTATGAAATCCTTAGAATTAAGACTCTGAATTCTTTATAATTCAGTCTCTAAATTCATTAGAATTCAGAATCCGAATTCCTTTGAATTTAGACTCTGAAATCCTTTGACTTTCGACTTTGTATTCCATAGAATTCACTCCCTGAATTCCATAAAATAAAGACTCTTCATTCCTTAGAATTCAGAATCTGAATTCCATAGAATTCAAACTCCTAATTCCGTAGTTATAAGACTCCAAATTCATTAAAAGTAAGACTCCAAAATCCTCGAAAAAAATAATCCGAATATTTATGATTTATAGTCTCCAAATGTTTATTTACTTAGACTTAGAACCTTATTTTCCTTAGACTCCATGAAATTGGATTTGGTTAAAAGACCATATTGTACATACCCCTGTTATAGTTATAAAACAATGTCATGTAATTTGTTTCTAATTAACCATTGTTTGAGTGACACGTGTACAGGTCCCTCTGATATTCCAAGAAAAATATGACCATTGGAGGAGGGAGCTGACCATTGAAGAAATTCCTATAAACAGGATCTCATTTGAACGAGCTCATTGATAATAACAACTGAGATAACATTGATCATTGTATTGATCTCATGCTGATGAAGTGATTTCTAGAGAGAGAGTGACTCTCATTCTTTGTGCGTACTGAAAATCTTGTTCAACTTTCTTCGTGAAACTCTGATTGTTGCTGAATATAATCGAGGTCTTCCAAAGGTAGGAAGAAAAAGGTGCTGACTACCTTGATGTTCTAGGGCTTGCAATGATAGCAAGACAGATTCCAATATTCCAATCGAGGGATTACTATTGTGTGGGTAAGACACACTTTCTTGAAAGTATAAATCAAGGGCCCTTTATCCAAGGTTGTTGGATAACCTACTCTTTGGGTTAAAATATATTTTACTTGTTACTTGTCTTGTATCATGTTTATATTCCATTTTATTTTGATAAAGGAAGAATATATAACCTTCTTATACTTTCTTGATCTTTTATGTACTCTGATTAATAAGATTCTATACGATTTAAGGTATACTCTCTTCCTTGTAAATGTTTATTATGTTTCATTTCTAGAACCATATTTCTGTAACCTAGCAATTTTGTAGAACTAAGAGGTCTTCTGAATTTACATTGTTTAACATTGTTAAATATGGTTTTAATTAAGGTTAAAAATGAATGATTTTAAACATATAATTCACATCCCCTTGTAATTGATCATCTACATTCATATTTCGATTCTAAAATTGGTATCAAAGGAGGTATCGTAAATATGTATATTCACATATAAGTTTTCATTCTCATGTTTTCATTATTCTAAATGTTTTCTTTTCTTAGGATTCTTATCCTTATTTACAAAAATTTTCTATTATCATGTTTATATGGAAATATATTTTCTTTTAGATGGAAGGAATGCATGTTGGTTCTATTGATAATCTAAATCCTTCTAGACCACCTATATTTGATGGGAATAATTATGAATATTGGAGAGATCATATGAAGACTATTTTATTAATACTTGAGTGGAGAACTTTGTTATGATTACTAGAGATTACAAGATTATTGATAAGGAAGTCATAACTTTTAATAATCAAGAAAAGTCATAATATCAACAAACAAACAGGGTACTGAATACTTTGTTGTGTTCCAGGACAAAGAATATATACAGTCATATTTCTTATTCTGAAACTTCCAATTGTATTTGGAAGAAGTTTGGGGTAACTCATTTTGGTACATCCAATGTTATAGAATCTAGAAGAGCTATGCTTGGAGAAGAATATAATGGATTTCTATTTCCTTATGGAGAACCACTATGTAAGTTACAATAAATGATTGCGACTATTGTTAATAGTTTACAATCCATGGGTGAGAAAGGTTTAGATGATGATGTATTTGTGGAAAAGATTATAGATATCATCCTTAATGAGTGGGAATCTAAGAGAACAGCTATTGATGAGAATTGGAAAATATCTCAGATTACTCTTGATGGGATTTTTGGAAGTCTTCTTCAACATGAGAGATGAATGAAAAGAGATGATTATCTGAATAAAAAGAAGAATGGAAATGGAAGTATAGCCTTTAATACTACTAAAGTCAAGACTCCTGAAAGGGTTATAAGATCCATGTTAAAGAAATCCACTATTTTATCTAAATCATGTGAAAGTGAACATTATGATAATGAGATAGATAATCTTGCATGAATGATGAACAAGTTATTTGGGAAGAAATACATTCAGTATAGATTTAAGAAGAAAGAATTAAAGGATAAGAAAGACTCTAATGTTACTTGTTATGAATGCAAAAGAGCATGGCATATAAGGCTAGATTTTCTTATGCTTAATAAAAATAATAGAAAAAAATCAATCGGAGTGAAATAGAAATTAGTACTACAAAGATAAATCTATGAATGTTTTAAAATCTAATGACACTTGGATTTCCAGTTGTGGAGACTATTCTATTGAAATTTCATTGTATGAATCTTTTGATCAAAAAAATCATAGTTTAATTGCGGAGTTACCCATTTAAAATCACTATCTAATTTCCAAGGTACACAATGTTGAATCTATAACCAATGTATCCTTAAATTAAAATTATAGTGATAATAAATATTATGAATCTTCAGATGAGGAATCTTCTCTTGATGATGATAATACATTCCCTAATTATGAATAAGTTTCTAGGTATATTAATCTTCTTGAGAATGAAAATTCTAATGTCATGAAAAATCTTGATAAGGTAAATTATTTGATTTCTATTCCTAATAAAGAAATAGCAGATCTTTCGAAATATCTTGATAAGAAAATTTCTGATTTTGAAATTATTTCAAAAATCCATAAGGAAGTCAATATTGATAATTATAAAATTTCTAAGGCTCTAGAAAAAATTATTTCTATGAAAAATATTTCAGAGACTAACTCTAGTGCTAAAACTAATGATTTTGTGGATAAAAACATAGTTATTAGACTAAAGTCGTAAATATTTTCATTAAGGAAGTGTTTTTCAAACGTTACCTTCGGTATGAAAAACATTGATAAGATGTATTCCCAAATTCGACCTCTAAGGAATACTTATGGATTTGGTTATACTCATTGAAAACCTATTTCTAGTAAAAATTATTTTGTTCTTTAATGTGCTTTACTCTGCACTAAATGTCAGTGTGGTGGGAATTGGGAAACAATTGTTCCTTAAACAAAACCCAGTCCTTAGGATTTCATAAATATTATTTGTCTATGAAAATGTGGATTCCTAAAATGTTTCTTTATAATGTTCTCAGATCCAAGAATGTTTGGGTTTTGAAAGTCTAACACTATTATTTTTAGGAAAATAAAGATAATAGCAACAACAATGAATAGTAAATGGATAGTGTATGTTCCCGGTACATGACTGGTAACAAAAACATCTTTGAAAAGATTATCAAGAAGAAAAAAGGAAAAGTAACTTTTGGAGAAAATGTTAAGGGAGAAATTATTGGTATATGTAACATTTTTCTTCATGGAAAGACTTTGATTTCAAATTTTTTATTTGTTAAGGGGATTAAGAAAAACCTTATTAGCATAAGTCAATTATGTGATGAAGGTTAACTTATGAATTTTAAAAATGAAAAGTGATTAGTACATAATTCCAATGAAGAGTTTATTCTTTATACTAATAAGAAAAAGAATATACACACACTAAACATATAAGTCCTTAAGGGAAAATTTCTACCTTGTCTTAGTGAAATGGAATATCATTCTTGGTTATTTAATAGAAGGTTATGACACTGTAACCTTAGAAACCAATGAAAAATCTCTAAGAAAAGACTAGTTAAGGATCTACCAGAGCATAGATTTTATTCTTCAAAAGTTTGCGATCCTTATCAATATGGAAAGCCACATGGATAATGTTTAAAATTATTCAGTGAATTATCAACTACTGATTCATTATAGTTGGTTCATATGGATATTTTTGGTCCAATACAAACTGGAAGAATTGGAGGAAAATATTATGTATTTCTCATAGATGATGATTACACTAGGTTTACGTGGGTTAATTTTATAAAACAGAAATATGAATACTTTTCTTATTTCAATATTATTAGAGCTCCAGTTAAAAATGAGAAATATCATCCATTGATACTTATTCATAGTGATTATGGAAGAGAATTTCAAAACTCTGATTTTGATTCTTTTTGTAGTCGAAAAGGCATTACTCATAACTTCTCAAAACCAAGAACTCCTCAAAAAAATGGTGTTGTTGAAAGATGAAATTGAGTTCTTAAAGAGATAACTAGAACCATGTTGAGTGAATATTCAATAGATAAACATTATTGGGCTAAATCTATAAGTACTTCTTGATATAATATAAATCGAGTTTTGATCAGAACTTTTCTTAACAAAACACTTTATGAGTTATGGAATGGTAGAAAACCTAGACTTTCCTATTTCATGGTATTTGGTTTCAAAGTATTCATTATGAATACTAATGATAATTTACATAAATTTGAACCCAAATCTGTTGAAGTAATTTTCTTAGGCTATTCCACAACTTCTAAAGCTTATAGAGTTTTCAATAAAAATACTTGTACTGTGGAAGAAACAGTACATGTAAAATTTGATGAAACTAATGCTCTTGTTTTTAAAAAACCTCAACCTATATATTCCAATGTGTTTTCAAAAAATAATTGTCAATCCTTGATAGAAGATTCTTCTTATAGAGAAAATATTCATGAAATGAAGTAGAAAATCTAGCATTCCTTTCTCATTTAGAACCTAAAATCACTGATGAAGAATTAGGTGATGATGATTGGATAAAAGATACACAATATGAGCTAATTGAATTCAAAAGGAATAATGTATGGACCTTGGTTGAAAGATCCAAGGAAACTTCTATTACTGGAGCAATATGGGTTTTCAAGAAATAAGTGTGATAAAAATAGAATCATAGTAAGAAATAAAGATAGATTGGTTTCTAAAGTTTAAAATCAACTAGAAGGAATAGACTATGGAGAAACATATGCTCCAGTAGCTAGACTTGAATTTATTCGTATTATACTTGCCATTGCAGCATTCTTTAATTTTAAACATTTTCAAATGGATATTAAGTGTGAATTATTTAATGGTAATGTTCAATAGGATGTTTTTTTGAACAACCTCTTGGTTTTGAAGATACAAAACATCCTAAACATGTTTTCAAACATACTAATTCATTATATTGACTTGAACAAGCCCCTAGATCCTGGTATGATAGACTTATAAATTTTTGTTACAAAACAATTACATTAAGGGAAATACTGATCCAACCATTTTTATAAATAAAGATAAGAAATTTTTTTTGATCATTCAAATTTATTTATATGACATTATATTTGGTTCAACTCATGAATCTTTAACTGATTCATTTAAGAATCTAATGAAATATGAGTTTGAAATGGGTATAATGGGATAGTTAACATTTTTCCTTTGTTTTCAAATTTCTCAAAACCTATAAATAATTTTCATATATCAATATAAGTATATTAATGATATTTTTAAAAAGAATGTATATGAAAATACTAAGAGTATAAGTACTCTCATTGGTACCTCAAATTTACTAGATCTTGATGAAGCTGTGAAACCAGTAAATCAAACATCATTTAGAGGTATGATAGGAAGTGTACTATACTTGATAGATTGTCATCCAAACTTAATGTTTTAAAGATTATTATGTGACAAATATCTATTGAATCCCACAGAATCTCATTTAATGGTAGTGAAAAGGATTTTTTCAGTACTTAAAGGGAACCATGGATTTAAGATTCTTTTATACTTCTAGAAATGATTTTATTTTAATTTTTTTTTTCAGATTCTGAATTTGGTGGACATATAATGGATAGGAAAATTATATCTGGAACTTGTCATTTCTTATGACATTCCTTAGTTTATTGGTCATGAAAAAAGAAACACTCAGTAGCACTTTCCACTACTAATGCTGAATATGTAGTAGTTGGAAACTGTTGTGCTCAAGTGTTGTGGATGCAACTCACACTCACAGACTATGGTATGAGTTTTACAAAAAAATATTGTGTAATAATTCTAGTTCCATTTCCTTAAGTAAAACCCTTCACATCACTCTCATGAAAAACACATATATATTAGGCATCACTTTCTTAGGGATCACACCCAAAAAAGAGATATCATTCTTCAATTTATCGGAACACAAGATCAACTTGCGGATATTTTCACAAAATCATTACCATCTAATATTTTTGAATATATTAAACAAAAGTTTGGAATGATAACTGTAAGATAATTTTCCATATTATCTTTTAGTTGAAACCTATCTTCTTAATGTAATAAAATCCTTTTCATAGGGGGAGTATATTTTTTTGTTAGCCAAAATATTTTCATATTCAAAATTTTTCGTAGTCAAAATTTTTCATAGTCAAAACTTTTTGTAAACAACAAAAATTCCCTCATTATGAATTATCTTCTTGAAATCTATAACGTATGTTTTCTTTCTCAAATTTTCGTAATAATCAACTAGTATGTACATATTTTTTCCTTTTTTAAGAAACATTCTCAGATTAACTTTTTCTTAAATCTGAATGTTTACCTTAAAAACCTCAAAAGATAAAAGCCTAAAAAAATTATTCTTCCGTTATCATATCAACCATTAAATATGATCAATAGTATTTCAATCATTAGATCAAGTAAGGATGGTAAACCATCACCTCAATCGCCTATATAAGGACCCCCTAATTATTGTCCCACATTGATTTTCATGCTCTAGCTTGCTGAATCCCTACTACTTTATTTAAGGAAGTTCTAATTTTTAAAGGTTTTATTACTTCCAAATGTCTGCTAAAGCCTCTCCTCAGAAAGAAATGTTGATCGTAAATGAAATTTTTGAATGGAAGGTATATCGAGAATGGTTGTTCGATCTGAAATTTTATTCTAAATATGATTGTATCATTTCAAAGAATATTAAGCTTAATAGCTAAGAGATCCTTTGTATATCGAAACCAAAGGAACATGAACCGGTCTATATGGACTTGATAATTGAATTTTATGAGAAATTTTTTTTTTCAAGGAATAAAGGAGAGAAAAATTTTCTTTTAAGAGCTATGGAAAGATTTATTATCTTTTTTATAGCAAGGCATCAAGTTTGATTGGAATTGATTATGAAGGAGAAATAGAATTTTGTACTCACAAATTACTAGATGATTTAGGATCTTTTGATAACGAGAAGAATCTAGCTTGTCCTGGTTTTAATGTAGTGATGACTCCTAATATTGTTCATTTATATATAAACCTTCAGATTCTTGAATTATGGGTCCATGGTTTTGTCATTCCATGAAAAGGGGATAAGGATACTTGAAGAAAAGCTATATAAACGTTCTAGAATTATTTTTGAACCATAGGAAGATTAACCTGGTAAAGTATATATTAGTTATGATTGATAATATCAAGAATATAAATATTAAGTCTCAAATTATCTTGTATCCAGCTATTCTTTCAAAGATTATAATTATTTTCCTCCATTCACTCAAAACTTCTTTTAGTTCTAAGCCAAGGAATTTCAAATTGATGTTGTTGAGTGATGATACTCTAAGGAGAATTAAAGTTGATTAAATATATTTTTGGATTTATCTGAATATGAAATCCAAGATCTTTTAAAAAAAATAATAAGTGACCGAGACATCTAAGAAGGGTGGAAGGAAGATGAAGGTGAAGGAACTGGAAGAAAAAGGAAAATCTATTATGGCTAAGGAAACTCAGTCTGTACCGATAAATCCAAAGAAACAAAAGGATTATGTTCATGAATTAGTGGAAAATTGGAGAGAAGATAAGAAGAATAGGAAGTAAGGGGAGCGTTAGTTTGGCTTGGACCCTATAGAGGAAAAATCATTAAATATAAAGGTTTCTGAAGAACATGAGAATCAACAAAAAGAGAAGATGAAAAGGGAGAATTTTTCTAAAGAAAAAATTGTAAAATCAATTCATAAGGATGTTGAGATATCATCTGAAAAAATCATAGTTCTAGGATAATTTCTGAAAGAATAAATTCCTGAGACTTTAGGAAATAAGGTGGTGATTCTAAATCTAGAACAAGAAGATGAAATTGTTCCAAAAGAGAAAGAAGAAATAAAAGTCGAAGAAGAGGAATAAGAATAAGGGAATGAAATTAATGATGTCATAAATCATGTTGAATATTATAATAAGAAGGAAAGTCCCTCTATTTAATTATAAATACAGGCTCCTCAAGAAGAATCCTCAAAACATGCTACTCTAGGGAATGAAGATAAGGATCAAGAAGAAGTAAACAAACCCTCTAAAGAAGAAAGCAGAAATCATGATATCATTCATCTGGAATATCAACTGGATGATGCAGAGAAAGTGGAAGTTGAGGAAGATAAAATTGTTCTATTTTTGGATAATGAGCATGAATCACATAAACCAGATGATATCATTTAAGGAGGTGATAAGGGAAAGCAGGTGTTTGTCCATAGACCAAAAAATTCTATAGTAAAAAATAAATTTGTTGGATGCTCGTCAAAAAGGAAATATGATGAGTTAGAAAAATAATCCAGAGCAAAAAAAATTTATGATTCAAAATCATCCTCTCTTGGACATGATTTGGTGGTATAATCTTTGAAAAAGATGGTTATTACTATTACTTTATTTTTATGTATTGATTCAAGTTGTTAGATGCTTTAACATTCGATGAATCAGAAATCAGATTCAGTTTTCATGGTTATGATTAAATTTATCTGACTCGAGGTAGATTAAAAATATTTTCTCATTGATTAGGAGGCTCATAAAAGGTCATGAAAGCAGATTACAAGCTGGTCAAGAAAGACTGTCGATGACCTGTGTGCTTTTGAGGATTCTCAAGGTAATGTCAAAGATGCCTTTGAATTCTAAGATAACAAGCATAATGATCTTTCTGATAACTGTGAAGAAACAATGACTCTTGAATAGACAACTCAGAAGCAAGAAGTTAAGGATCTAAATAGAAAGCTTAATTTTGTGGCCATGAATTGGAAGAGGGAAAGGGTTCCTAAAATAGAATTTGAAGAGAAGATGGTTAATCAAGAAGAAGCGTTGAACGGTCAAGCAAAATTTATTAAGGCAGAGGAAGAAAAAATTAAAGCCTTGGAAAAGAAAAGTGAAGATCAAGATCAATTGCTTAAGAATTTGGAAGAATATCACAAGGATCTCAAGAAGCTGAAAACTATTATCAATAAGTTTGTGCTAAAGGAGAAAGAAGGATAATTTTTCCAATTCCAATATCTTGTTGAATTTCTTCCCTGTACAAATTAGGTCAATATTAATGAAATGCTAGTTTTCCTCCATATATTTTCTTGTTTTGTACTAAATATTTAGGTACCATCTAGTTTTTTCTTTCCATCTATTCCTATTTGAAAATAAAATGGGGTAAAATGTAATGATAAGAAGAATACTAGGTATGAAGAGATTTCCATATGTAAGGGGGAGTTAATCTAAGAGGAACTTATTATAAAAAAATATTTTCACATGCAAGATAATGTAAAATATCATCCAGGAAATCATGAATATGATCTTTAGTGATTCTAAATCCTAAACGGGAGTTAGCCTTATTCACATTGATCCATAAGTAAAGGGAGATAAGTTTTTTAAGTCCCTAAAACATTGAGTCCTTATATTTCTTTTATTAAGGATGTTTGTGCGTTCCAAAAAGGGGGAGATTGTTGAGTTAATAATGTTTCCTTATGACTTTTTCATTCCATTATGTTTTGATAATCACAAACAATCTATCTTAAGGAAAATTTAATTTTCCCTAAAATTTATATTAATAATGAAAATTTCCTTCCCCAAGGACATAATTATCCTTACGTATGTTTTCATTGTTCATTTTGTAATTTCTTTTATTCTAACTTATTTTTTTCTCTAATGTATAAAAACGGTTTTATATTAAAATCATCAGAATCTTATAGAACTTTAGATATAGAGTATTCTGTTTTTAGATACCAAATTTTCTGAAATTCAGACTCTGAATTCATTGAAATTCAGACTCTGAATTCTATAAAATTCAGACTCCAAATTCTCTGAAATTCATCCTCTTAATTCCACAGAATTTAGATTCTAAATTCCTAAGAATTACGATTCTCAATTCCTCATAATATTGAATCTGAATTCCTCAAAACTAGGAATCCGAATTCCTTAGAATTTAGATTCAGAATTCCTCATAATTTAAATTCTGAATTTTTGAGAATTCAGACTCTGAATTCATTATAATTAAGACTCTTAATTTCTTATAATTTAGACTCTGAATTCCTTGGAATTTAGACTTTTAATTCCTTATAATTAAAGCTCTAAATTCCTTCGAATTCAGACTCCAAATTCCCCATTATTCAGATTCCAAATTTCTCAGAATTCAGACTCCTAATTCCTTATAATTTGGACTCCAAATTCCTCAGAATTCTGACACTAAATTCATTAGATGTTATACCCCTAATTCAGTATAATTCATACCCTGAATTTATTAGAATTCAGAATTCGAATTCATTAGAATTCGGACTCTGAATTCATAAGAATCTAGACTAAAAAATCCTTGAAAAAAAGTATCTGAATATTTATGATTTATAGTTTTAAGTAATTATTTACCTAGAATAGGATAATTTTTTTCCTTAGACTATGGAAAATTGGATTTGGTTAAAGAACCATATTTTACTTACCCCTATTATAGTTATGAAACAATGTCATGAAATATGTTTTCAATTAATCATTGATTGAGTGACACGTGTACAGGTCCCTTTGAGATTCATGGAAAAATATATCTGTTAGAGGAGGGAGAAGGCCATTGAAGAAATTCCTACAAATAAGAGATCATTTTAACGAGATCATTGCTAATAACCACTGAGATAATGTTGATTACTCTGGATATTACATGCTGCTGAAGTGATTTCTAGAGAGAGTTACTCTCATGCTTTGTGCATAAAAAAATATCATTCAACTTGATTTTTCCGACTCCAATTGTTGCTGAGTACAATCAAGGGCTTCTAGGGATAGGGAGACAGAGGTGCTGATTCCCTTGAAGTTCAAGGGTTTTCTTGGATAACAAGAAAGATTCTGATATTATTATTGAGGGCTTACCCTAGTGTGGGTAAGACAGTCTTTCATAAAAGTATAAATCAAGGGACCTTTATCCAAGGTTGTTGGATAACCTAGTCTTTGGGTTAAATGATTTATTACTTGTTACTTGTCTTATTTCATGTTTATATTCCACTATATTTTTATAAAGGAATAAATTGTAACCTTTTTATACTTTCTTGAGCATTTAATTACTCTGATTAATAAGATTCTATATGCTTTAATGTATAATCTCTTCTGTGTAAAATTTAATTATACTTCATTTCTGAAACAATATTTTTGGAACCTAGCAAGTTTTTAGAACAAATAGGTCTTGTGAATTTACATTTCTTAACTTCATAAAACATATTTTTCCTTAAGGTTAAAAATGAAATCTTTTAAACATACAATTCAACCCCCTCTTGTAATTCAGCATCAAAATTAATATTTCAATCCTATAGGGGCTTCCAAGGCCCTATAGTGTAGGAGATGCGAGTCTAGAGGTCTACACAGTGGTGAAGTCATGAATTTAATATACTGGGCATCATAATTACCCAACATGAACTACTATTTGATATAGTGGAAGAGTTGTGAGTTAATTCATTAATTTTATAAGAAAACCCATCAAAACACCTTAAAAAACAACACTCTAATATTACATGTGGTGTAATTTGTTTTCATGACATGTCTTCATGCCGTGAAAACAACTTTTGTTACATGTCTTCATATGGTGAAAACCACTTTCATGAAATGTTTATATGTGGTTTAAAACATCTACATTGGTGGTAAATTTTTGGGGTTGTGAATTAATTCAATACATGAATTAAATTCACATGGTCTTCCACAATAATCCTCTTATTACTATTTCCCCCAACGAAAAAAATGGGATCTTACAGGGACGTTATAATTTCTTTATTATAAGCACTAATAAGGGTCCCCTTTAAAAAATCTAAAATAAATCATTGTTAATAACCCCCTTTAACTTCACTTTTTCTATCATTGAGAAATTGGTTTTTAATATCACTTTTAAAAGGCTTAGTTAAAACCATAAAATTTGATAAAACTAGTTTTTAACTAGTGTGCCCAATGAAAAGTATCCTTATATTCTTGGTATTGTGATATTATTTGTGAGATATAGTTTTTATTTTATGAATATGATTTAAAATAAATATATGTTCATATCACCAAGTATCTAAGACAATGCTTAAAGAAAAGTTTTTAAACACCACATCTAAGAGTGGAAGTGCAAGGGTTTATAATTTGTATCATATCAGGGTTTAGTTATTTTTAAAAATCATTTTATCTTTTTTAGGGATTATTTTATTTATTTTTGGTGATAAGAATAAGGTAAAATTAGTAAAACCCTATAAATATGTCAATGTATAATATATGATACTAGAATTTTGGTAATGTTTTGATTATGTGGTTTTCCTAGAAATTAGTTCCCTATTTGAAAACTGGAAAGTGGATATAGTCACTACATAGATGAACCATGTTGAAATAATATTGGATAATGCATGTTGAGTATCCACATGAAATTCACTCGGTTTATCATGAGTGGAAAAAATACTGCACACATAGCTAGACACTACAAAGGGATATGCATTTGTAATTCACCCCCTCTATATGAAAGATTATCTGGGATTTGAATATATTAAAAAAATTGGAAAATGAACATAGACATCCTAGGAATAAGTTGAATCGAAATCATTATAGTTTTAAATGAATGCATCATTGAAAAAGAAATCCAAGGAATAAGTTTTCTTATTTATATAATCATTTATGATTATATTTTGTATATTATCATAATAAATTTTGTTTTAATATTTTTGGTGAAACAAGATATTGAATGTAAATCTATGGATTTTATGTCTTCAGAAATTTCTAAAACATATGTCTATATGCATTTTCTGACCAAATGGTTTAGATTCATAATATATGCCTATTATGAGGGAAATGATATGTTACCTAGTCTAATCAATATAATAATGATTATATCTCTTTAAAACATATATATTGAGTCATGATTATATTTAAGACACCCTTATGTATTTTTATTATTATGTTATAAATAAAATGGAAGATAGAAATTTGTTTAGGGGGGATCTATTACCTTGATAGTTTAGAATATATATTTCTCTAAACTACGACTATATTTTATTGGTTATAACACACTCAACACTAAAATAAAAATATACCTAACATATTAGACAAATATTTTTATGAAAATTTAAGAATAATAAAACCTTTAGTAAATAAAAATATTATGATTAATTATAAATTTATATGTAATGTGAATTAGAAAACATAATGTTTTAAAAGGGATATTTTTAATAAAATAAGTTTTACTTTAAAAAATTTCTTTTCATATTAAATCTAAATAGATAAAATTAAGAATTTTAATTCGATAAAATTAACTTTAATTTTGGATTCATTATTTTAATATTATTTGAGGGTGAACTTTTGAGATTTTTCTAATATAATACATTTTAGTATAATAGTAAAAAATTCTAATTTTTCTAAAACTATCACTTTTATTAATATAATAGTTTTATAAAAATTTATGAATTCTATATATATATGCATAATATTTTTAACATAAAATAAATTCTTTAAAAATAATATGTTGAATTAATAAAACCATTATTTAAGGTTTTGGAAACTAATGTAATATTTTACTCTAAATACTTTTTTATTTACTTATCTAAAAAACCATTTTCATCATAAATATAAATTAATTATGAAATAATGGATTTCATATTTTATATCAACATGTTCATATTATTTAAAAATATTAGTTCCATTCTTAGGCAGAAGATTATGATTACTGTGATTAAAGTTGTTGACCCTACTAATAGTGAACATATTATTTTAATAGAATTATTTGATTAATTTTGTGTAATTATTACCAAATAAATTAAATTAATCTATTTATATTGTGAAATTTATATTATATTTTCACATGTATAAATGTGAAATATTAATCTTTTAGTTGGCAATCTCATATAAGTTTAATAACACTTAATGGTGAAATTAACATAATTTCTACAAAACCGTTTATATATATATTAATTTTTTTAATTTAATATGTAATTTTCTATTATTTTGAATTATAATTAGATTATACTAATATTAAATTTAGGTTAATAAAATCAAAATTTAGTATGTTGTCTTACCATGCGTTTTTAATAAAATATATATTACCTGGGTAAAAACTAGTTATCAAGGTAAAAATGAAAAACAATTAAATGTAAGAATCATGTGGAAAAAGTCGTGAAACATGTTTAAAATTTGATAAAAAATGAAACATGGATGATTTATTGACCTTATATCCCATAATTGTTTTTCTACCTTTAGTTCCATCAAACCTTGAATAGTTTCATTTAATCATTGAAAAAGTAATGGTTATGGACAAGAATTCAATTTTTCACTTATAAAAGAATATCTCTTCCTGCCATTACAACACCCACTGAAAAAACATATATAAACAAAAAATACCCTATAATCTTATAAAATCTCTCATAATGAACAATAATAAATTTATATTCCAAAATAGTATGCTAAGGAGCCTGAAGGTTATACCTAAGGGAGGTCATCCAAAGGAAGAGGTAATGTTCTCAACTAGACTGTCCTAATTCTCTTTATTATTGTCTTATTATACACTGAAAAAACTAATTTATCCATGAATTTATGATAATAATAGTATTACTATCATTAGTAAATATTGTTATACTCTATCTTCATTTAAAACCATTCAAAAAATAAGAACTTTATCATACGTACAGACATACTACCACCCCCTTGAATTGTGTGTTCTCTTTTTCACATCCTCCAAACATTTCTTACTTAAAAAATGTATTTAATATATAAATATGATATTTATTGATATTTTCAAATTATTTAATTTTAATATATGAGATTATATAAGTTATGTTAACAGCCAATGGTTATATTAAACTTAACAGCCTAAAGTGAACAAATTACGGTACCTTTCTTGATTTGAGTCCATTTTGAGAAAACTTATTAAAATATTTAATAATATGAAAATATAATAATAAAAAATATACAAAAATATGAATATTGATATTATGATGTTATTTTACACCATATTTTACCACTGTCAATATATAGAGTAAGTTTTAGAGAAATCAGCGGAACGACCCCATGTAACCAACATAAGTGAAAACTATATAATAAATAAATAAAATATTATGAAGAATATACCTTATAAAATTAATTACATTAGAAAAATATTCATTATAAATTTTTTAGTAAAAATAATTTGATTATTATAGACATTAAGTGCCTACACAGAATGAATCAGGACTTGAGGTAAGGTTTTTTGCATCTCATTTTTCCATCATTCAGATTAAAAGTGTATTACCACTTGTTTTTTTTGTCAGTTATATATTGGATATGGATTTGTTTTCATATTTTTTCATGAAATCTAAGTGATTTAAAAATATATCTATTTGTGCATCTATCATGGTTTTGTGATTGTAAATATATTTAATTTGTAATGGTTTTTGGTTACTCAAATCTTGTTCATTGAGTTTTGCTTGTTCTTCAAGAACTTATTCCCTATAACCTGGATACATTTTGGTATTTTATTTTAGTATATGGTATTTTATAATTTTAATATAGGGATTTAAATATCTATCACATAACACCTTTCTAAATGTATCTTGATTCATCAATTGTTATATCAATAAAGGATTTTGTTAACTCAAATTTCATTTATTTATGTTAAAATATTATTCCTTGTGTATCATTCTTCTATGTTTGATAAATTATTTTACTTCCTATTTCATAAGATATTTCTACATTTATCTTAGTGGAAAATGATGTTTTTAAAGAAAAAATATATTTTCTATTGAATTTGTTTCTTGTTAAGGCATAATGTCATTAAAAAGAAAATCTCATCCCCTTTGTAGAATTTATTCTTCAATTTCTATGTTCTTTATTCCCAAAAATATATTCATCTTTTATTTTAAATCCAAATTTGTGTTTACTCATGCAGTATTTTTATTTTGAAGTAATAATTTTCAATGTTATTTTTTATTATCTTTTAATTTCATGTGATTTCTTATAAAAGTCAGTTGAATATATTAAAGTGGTTTTACATCCTTTACAAAAATGATATTTTCGTTTACACTCCATATTATTTTTAGAAGTCCTTTATATATATTTTAAAAGATCTAATATTAATAATTTCTTTTTGAAATTATATTTTTTAAAAAAATATTTCAAATCAAATATTTTTAAAATATCTATGTCTTATTCAAGGATACTCTAATATAATTTATTTCAAAAAAATTCACATCACATTTTCAAAAATGACTTTTCAACGTCACCGTAACTTCATAACATACAAAAAAGCTAAAAAACTTTTAAAAAAAAATCACTTTTATAATTTAAATTTTATTTTCCTATTTATATTTAAAGGATTTATTTCCTTGGAAATCATTTTTCATTAATCACCCTTTAAATTTTAATATAAATTCTCTTTTTGTGCGATTTAATTCTGGGTATCAAACCGTTATATTCTTGAGTTCAATGTTTATTATACCATATATAAGTGTTATAAAAACCATTTTTGTTACTATGGATATTTTTTGTGATTATTTTTTTCAAGTGGAACACATATATTTTGATGATTAATAGGTTTTAACTTATTTAACCCTCCATATAATTGGATAATGTTTGATATCTAATTTTATATTTATTTTGATGTTGTGAAACATGTTTTCTCATGACATTTGGTATGGGTTTTTTATTAACAACATATAGTGTGGAATTTTTTTCTCTCAAAATATATCTTAGAAGTCTATTTATTCCCAATATAAATCATGGTAATTTTTTTGTGCACAAAACAAAATCAATGATAATTTTTTTTCATAACATTAAGAATTGATCTTTTTTTACAACGTTATAATTTCTATTTGCTTATGTTTTATCCAAATTTATTTTTTATTTTATGTTTCAAGGGGAGGTTGCATTTCTATACCACATGAATATGATTATTCTACATGAATCATAGTTATTATATCCTGAAACCTCACTCTTTTCCATGGTATATGTTAATCCAATTGAGATTAAATGTCTTCTATCATAACATAAAGAAAACTCTTATTCATACAAGATATTTCTTATAATATATTTCTATCATAGTAATAATTTATCCTATCATTATGATCTAACACTTAATAAAATGTTATTTCTTTTTTTCCTTAGTAGAAATTAAAGTTTATCTCTTATTTCTGTTTCCATTACCCATGATAAGAAGATGATTATTTCTTATTTGAAGCCTAAAAAGGGGTTTCGTGTTGTTCGATTATGGGGAAAATTTAAGAGCATCCTAAAATAAGTTTGTTGTGATATTAATCTTTAAATAAACTAAAAATTATAGTTCAAGTATTTTATAATCATTAATGTTAATTAATTTTTAACTTACGGAAATTATGTGAAATGAAGATAGGTTAGTCTCACCTTGTATCAAATCTAATGTTTAAAGAAAATATTTTTACAACAAGATATGAGTGTTCAAGTATAAGGAATTAAAATAATAATATAAATCATTATAAATCATCTAATTCTGTACCTTTTAGGATATATTAATGATTATATTTGAATATTTAAATAATAATTGGTATCATTATTATGAAAATATCACAAAAAAACAATAAAAACAAATAACATCTGATGATGAAAATTAAATATAAATAACTAATATATTTGAAATAAATGGCCATAAATTATGTTTATAAAAGATTATATATTTGAATAATTTCATGAAATAGTTGACTAATATAGTTATTTTTTATATAGGATAATATATCATGTTTGATAAGAAATTCAAAAAAGGTAATGGTTTCTACATCTCAAGTTTTATTTATTGAGATCTGATGTATATTTGAAATTTGTTTACTTTTTATGGTGTATATATTTGATAGAGATTTATTTTATCATTATTTTACATGGAATATAAGGTATTTAAAAATATATCACTTTTTCTACCTTTAATGGGGTTTCAATTCAAAAGAGAATAAAGATATAAGGTTTTTATCAAATCAATTTTCATTCATTTTTATAACTATTTTTGGAACACTTTTCTTATAAGATGGCAATTTTATACCCTATTAATGCATTATAACTTATTTTATCTTTAGTTTTTGGAGATTTAAATTTATTTATTAGAAAATCCATTAAAAAATAATTTTTCTTCAAAACATAATGTTTTTAAAGATATTTTATAACTTAATTTACATTTATTGAGTTATAATTACTATTATTGAATATGATATTTAATGATAATTTATTTTATCCTATGTTTGTTAAAAATATTAATTAAAATTTATTTTATATGGATTTATAATTATTACACATAAATTACTTTCTAATGTATTATTACATTGATTATTATTATTTTTCTCAAGTTTTTTCTAGGTTCAACTTCTTTTCTTAGGTCATAATGATTCATATTTCACTATGTTTCTTTCAATATTGTATTCTTATGTTTTATGATGGTATTACTATTACTTTATCACATATTATATAGGTAATTAAGTTGATTTATTTATTTCTTAGTAAAATTTGATGATGCTAAGAATAATTTACATCCTCTCCAAATGATCTTTTAATTTTCCATATATTTATCTAATCTTACCACTAATGTTTTCATTTAATATTTTAAAATATAAACATTTTTTATTTATAATAATCAACATATTTACCTTCACTTATTTTCAAATTTTTTTATTTATTACCATTTTTATGATATGAGTTTCAATAAAAGCATTATCAAAATATTTAAAAGTATTTCACATTAATGATCGTATTTTTATGTTCCACTCCACATTTCCTAGGGGAAACCATTATGTATTTTTTAAGGATCCATTATTTTAATTTATGTTAATGTAGTTTTTTTAAAAAAAATTCATGTTACCTTTTTTTAAAATTAATTTTGAATGTGATTAATAATTTTGTCTCCTTACATCAATGTTTAGATGTTTTTTCTGAATGATATTTTTCATGGTTTCATTTCCATTATCTTTTAAAAAATATGTTTCTCTTATAGATTTTTATTTTTTAAGCACCCTATAAATTCTTCTATAATATAAATTTTTGGGTGATTGAATTTTGGTATCAATCAATCTAATATTTAATTTGAATCTATGTGATACTATTTGAGAAATATATGAGCTGCTATTAATTCCATGAGATATTTATAATATAGAGAATGATTTAGTTCAAATAGAACACATATGGATGTTTTTTGGTGGTTGGGGTCCTATATTTCCCTCAAATGCATTGGTTAAGGTTCTTAATCTCTTGATATATAGATAGATTGTATGTTTTCTAGGCATATGTCACTAATAGACCATACATTTATGAATCCTAAGTCATTAATGGAATATAGGTATTGAAAACCTAAGTCACTAATGGTCCATAAGTTTCTAATACATAAGACACCATGTAACGATTATATGTGACTATTTTAGTTCTATAGTTTATTATTAGGTAAAATTTCGATGAAATTATATATCTTTATGCCTATGATTATGATCCATTGGTATTTTTTATATCATTGTAATGGCCTGAAATTTTTAATAAATATTGTTTCCTAATTTCATGTGTTGTTTTATTTTATTTTTATACTCAACAAATATGTTTTATTTGATAAACATGATTATAATTAAAATGAGACCAGTGGGTTTTGACTGTTATATGACCATAGGTCAATATGACCACTTTGAACAAAATGTTTTGATTATTGTATCTAAATACTAGAAATCTTGGTTAATTATTATAGAAAGAAGATTCGATGGAGTCACCTAGTAGTCTTGGACCGATCGAAGCCCATCTAACAGAACATGGGAAGGAGGTAGCACCATTGGGCTTTGCTCTGGACCAAACCCAATCTGAACTTCATCATGTGAAGCTAGAACGGAATCGCCTTCGCGAGAAGTTCAAACTGATATAAATTACTACCCGGGCAATGTTGACCGAGCCGCCCCACGATTCTATCACCCTAGCACACCTTACTCTTAGGTCCTATGCTGGTATTATAAGTGGATATGTAACAAGACCGTAACAGCCTTGTGTAATCCTTTGTTTTAAATAAAAATTGAGATTTCTTCTTATGATGATGTTTATGAATTTTCAAATGACTGGATAAATATAGTATGCATATTTTTGATGAATTTTAGAAAAAGGGTATTTTAAAAATGTTTATGTAAGCCTTAAATAATTAAAATGTGTAATGATTTTCAAAAAATGGTCTTCTACAATTATGTTCAGTACGAAATTTGGAGTTTAATAAGATCAACTTGATTTTTGATGAATAGTAAAATATGAATAGTGATTTTATGATTAGGATTAGTAATATGAACAAATGGATTAGTAATCTCACTTAAAGAAAGTTTTAAAATAATCTAGGCACCTTGATTAAGTAATGTAATTCAATAAAATGGTTAAATAACGGTTTCATAAATTATTATTCAAGTATTATTTTTTTCGGGTGAATAGTTTTTTAATTAAAAATTAAATTAAAAATATTTATAAAAATATTTTTAGAAAATGGATATCATTTTTGAACTCAGAACACTAATATTATGTTATGGTAATTTTTGGGGTTTTTTCTGAAAAAATGAATTTTCAGTGAATAGTGTATTTATTTAAAAATAAATTTAAAAATATTTAGAAAATTATTTTTATAAAATGGATTTCATTTTTGAAATCAGATCATTGATATTTGGTTAGTGTGAAATTTTGGGATTTTTCTGAGAAAGTTGAATTTTCAGTGAATAGTAAAAATGCAGTTTTAGGGTTTCGGTATGTTTAATGACATCATAGATGTGTCATGATGATGTCATGAGATATTTTAAGAATTGGCCGGACAAGGGTGATGAATTATTGTATTGGGGGCCCCATGTGGCCTAACTTATTGGGAAATACCAAGGGAGAGCACATGGGTTTGAGAAAAGCACATGTGAGATGTCCCTTGGCCATTAATGCCTTGTCCCCTCACTTTCCCTATAAATACCAAGCCCTCCTCTAATTCATTCGACTCCCCACTCTTCCCCAACGATGTTCTGGTCTATTTACCTCCCATGGAGTCCTCCCAAGGTTCCCCCAAGCCCTCAAGGTCCCAACCTTTGAGGTTTAAGAGTTACATTTTAAGGTAAGGGATCTGACCCCTCTCTTTCTT
The DNA here is from genome assembly GCA_963277665.1 of Viscum album. NCBI lineage: Eukaryota > Viridiplantae > Streptophyta > Magnoliopsida > Santalales > Viscaceae > Viscum > Viscum album. The sequence goes on from OY728148.1 coordinate 1,591,213,578, forward strand.
TTTAAGTGATCTCTTTTATGTCATTCATTTTATGCTCCATGTTATTATGTTGGAGGATGTTCTTTTATACTCCTCTTACATCCCTTTTTATTTTCATATGATGAGAGATCCCCTCTTACTCTCATTATTTCGTTTTATTAAGTTTTAAGTGGTGCCGTTAGGCTGCCGAAATTTTTGTAACGGACTCTTTCTCCCTTCTCATTTTTCAAGATCTATTTTCATGTAAAGTATTTCAAGTTAATTTTTATTATGTTGGGGTATGATCTCCAAAATTTATCATACTGATCTTTTATGATCATATGATTAGCGACCCCATTTGATCTCTTCATTTTAGTATTTTGATGTTTTAAGTGGCGTCGTTAGGCTGCCGAATTTTTAAGTGGTTCATCACCCTTCTTGTTTTGAAGTTCTACTTTCATGTCAATTATTTCAAGTTCCTTTTTGTTATGTTGGGGTATTATCTCTATATATATCATACTGATCTTTTATTACCATATGATTAGAGACCCCATTTTATCTCTTCAATTCAATATTTTGATGTTTTAAGTGGCGTCGGTAGGCTGCCGAATTTTTTAGTGGTTCTTCACCCTTCTCGTTTTGAAGTTCTACTTTCATGTCAATTATTTCAAGTTCCTTTTTTTATGTTGGGGTATGATATGTATATCTATCATACTTATCTTTTATGATCATATGATGAGAGACCCCTTTTTATCTCTTCAATTCAATATTTTGAAGTTTAAGTGGCGTCGTTAGGCTGCTAAATTTTTAAGTGGTCCTTGCACCTTTATCCCTTTTCAAAGTTCTAATTCCTTTTCAAGTATTGAAATTTCATTTCTATTATGTTGGGGTATGATCTCTATATCTATCATACTGTACTCTTATGTTCATATGATGAGAGACCCTATTTGAACTTGTCAATTCATTTTTCTTGAATTTTAAGTGACGTCGTTAGGCTGCCGAATTCTCATAAGTGAAATCTTATTCTTGTCCTCCTTTCATGTTCTTCATTTCATATGGTATATTTTCAAAATTCATTACCATGTTCTTAAATCCCTTATATTTTGTCCCTCTACTGTGTGATGGGTCATTTATGAATGTTTGACCCATGTCCCCTCTCTTCTCAATGTTTTCTAAAACCCCGAAACATAGCCGTTATGCTGCAGAATTTTCGTCTCAAAGTGCCTCTATCTCTTTTCTCAAAATTATTTTATGTTATAAAGTGAATAATCAAAGCTCTTATTTCTACAGGGGTATTCACATATATATCAAAATGTTTTATTTTAAATTCTTGTATTTACATACATCAATCCCTCTTTCCCTTTCCGTGGGTTTAAAGTGATATAAAAATCATGTCATTAAAGCAGTTTTTAAAACGTTATGATTATGGAATGAAACCCATTTCTTTTATGCTATATGGGTTATTTATGAAATTATTGATGATGATATATGTGGCTGACATGATAATAAAGGCAAATTTAAGGGTGTGCCCTGATAGCGCCCCATTGCATTGGATAATGATGTAACCACAAGAGATTACAGTTTAAGGGTGCGCCCAGATGGCGCTCTAATGCATTGGGTAAAGGATTAATCTCTAGAGATGACCATTTTTAATGACGCCTTGGTGAATAACCTTGGTAATTTTTAACGACACCGTGGGGATGGACCTTGGTGAAATGAAATGATTGTCAATTTTAAGTGTTGCAGCCACATCTTCAAGTTATGAAAAATGTTTTTTTATTTATGATATATCTCATGATTTCATTATTATGCCTTAAAGTTCTTTTCATGTCCTTATTGAAGTATCTCAAGTTCACATGTAAAATGTTTCTCTTGTTTCCCTTACTGGGCCATCTACTCACCCTTTCTTTTGATGTATGTCCCCAGGTTATGAGATGCAGTAATGAACCTAGGATGAACATGAGGAGAAGTCTTTCAAGTGTTTAAGAAGAATGTTTTTTGTTTTCATGTTTTATGTTCCTGGTTTCCAAGACACTAAACCATAAAGATCCTCAGTTTTGTATAATGTAATGAAAGTTTATGTGATAAAAAGGCGGGATTCTATAGTTGGTATCAAAGGATGGTTTAGTTATTTGTGGAAATTAGGATATGAAAACTCTAGGAAGAACCCTATAGAAAATTTTATATATAGGAAATCTTCCCGTTATTTTGGTGAGTATTGAGTAATGGGTTGCCAAGCAAATACATCCTTGTCTGGATACGAGCAGGTAGAGGTGGCTCTGGCATAGATGTACATTAGGGTAAAACCTGAAAACACCGCTTTGAGCTAGACTCGAACGGGAACTGGTACACAACAACGGGCCTTGCTGCACTCTTGGTTACGACACTCCCAGGGGATATGCTTTGGTAAATTAATAAGATTAGTATGAACCATTTTTAAAGGAACAAGGATAAATCAAAATAAAGATTCACATAAGAATATATGATCATGGATAACCTATATGGGAACCTGGGGGATCACAATTTAGGGTATACTTTTCTTCTACAAGTTATCCTTATTTTCTTTAAGTTCCTTTTAATGATTATTAGCTAATTATTTAATCCCCTAATTATAGTTTCTTTTCTAAGTTAATGGTGGGAAATGGAAGAACATGTTCCAACAACCAATGTGACAGGAAATGATACGATTTCCGTATTAATACGACAGAGATGATTAGGGGATTAAACGATTATTATTATTTTGTAAGACATTCATTAATTTGGGAACCGTATTTGATCGAGGTAAATAGATTACTACGGTATTTTCATTGAGGAGTAAGGTTGACTTATATTTTGAAGAATCGATGAATTTAAGGTGGACTTATAGTAATTTAGGTTACTTATGGAAAAGATTAACCTATCTTGGGTAAAATATGTTTAGGTTAGCTACTTTTGTTATAAGATGTTAGGAGTGGTTGATGTTGTTTGGAGATGAACAATGACGTTTATTTTGGAAGACTATGTTATCAAATCCTTCTTGTATTTGAGTTTCAATATTAGTTTGGTTTAATTTGAGTAATCTTAATGACCATTATTTATGGAATGGTCAATGATGAACTATGGGTAGTACCATGGAACTTTGAAGATTTAAAGGTAGTTTCCATTCCTATGGGATTCTTTCTTTTTGAAGAGTTGTTTTACCTTACCCTTTTTATTTTTGGGATCATGTTTAAAGATAGAAGAAATAGATAATTGATCCTTTTTGGATTATGTGATTCTCTAGAAAATGATTCTTGTGTTTTGATGAGACCAAGTAGTTTTGAATGCTCATCATTTGGAGAAAAGATTAGTTTTGGTAGAAACTTATTAAAGTATGAAACTCTACATGAAGGTAGATATATTTCCTTATGTTTTTGTTTTATGTTGTAAATGAATTCCTCAAAGTTATGAAAAGGAATGTAAAACAAAAATGTTGTTGGTTTACGTTTCCTACTAGGTAATCAAAGACCGCTTACACACATCATAATTTTGGGATTTTCTGGTGGTTAACTTACTCCTAATAATGTTTTCTATGACTCTCCTTTAGAACTTGACCCTTTTTTTTCTCCTCCATGTCCATGTTTCCTACATGGAATCCTAGTATGAGTAAACTCGGGTGGCCTTTGTACTAACTTTTCTTTCTTTTAAAGTAATGGTGTTACTGACTCTTTTTTTAATGTGGGACTTTCAATGAAATTTCAAAACCCAATTTTTAAAAATTGCGAGGACGCAATTTCTTAAGGGGGGAAGATTGTAACGGCCCAAAATTTTGAATAAATCTTGTTTCCTAATTTCATGTGTTATTTTATTTTATTTTTATACTCAACAAAAATGTTTTATTTGATAATCATGATTATAATTAAAATGAGACCAGTGGGTTTTGACTATTATATGACTATCGGTCAATATGACCACTGTGAACAAAATGTTTTGATTATTGAAGCTAAATACAAGTAATCTTGGTAAATTATTATAGAAAGAAGATTTGATGGCCTCACCTAGTAGTCTTGGACCGATCGAATCCCATCTAACAGAACTTGGGAAGGAGGTAGCACCATTGGGATTTGATCTAGACCAAACCCAAGCCGAAATTCATCATTTGAAGCTAGAACGGAATCACCTTCGTGAGAAGTTCAAATTGATAGAAATTACTACTCGGGCAATGTTGACCGAGCCACCCCAAGATTCTATCACCCTAGCACACCTTACTCTTAGGTCCTATGCTGGTATTATAAGGAGATATGTAACAAGACCGTAACTGCCTTGTGTAATCCTTTGTTTTAAATAAAAATGAGGATTTATTTTTATGATGATGTTTATGAATTTTCAAATGACCGGATAAATATAGTATGCATATTTTTGATGAATTTTAGAAAAATTATATTTTAAAAATGTTTATGTAAACCTTAAATAATTAAAAATGTGTAATGATTTTAAAAAAACGGTCTTCTACAATTATGTTCAGTACGAAATTTGGAGTCTAATAAGATCAACTTGTTTTCTGATGAATAGTAAATTATGGATAGTGATTTTATGATTAGGATTAGTAATATGATCAAATGGATTAGTAATCTCACTTAAAGAAAGTTTTAAAATAATCTAGGCACCTTGATTAAGTCATGTAATTCAATAAAATGGTTAAATAACGGTTTCATAAATTATTATTCAAGTATTAGTTTTTTCAGGTGAATAGTGTTTTTTAATTAAAAATTAAGTTAAAAATATATAGAAATTTATTTTTCTAAAATGGATTTCATTTTTGAACTCAGAGCACCGATATTATGTTATGGTAATTTTTGGGATTTTTTCTGCAAAAATGAATTTTCGGTGAATAGTGTATTTATTTAATAATAAATTTAAAAATATTTAGAAAATTATTTTTATAAAATGCAATTCATTTTGGAAATTAGAGCATTGATATTTTGTTAGTGTGAAATTTTGGGATTTTTCTGAGAAAGTTGAATTTTCAGTGAATAGTAAAAAATGCAGTTTTAGGGTTTCGGTATGTTTAATGACATCATAACTGTGTCATGATGATGTCATGAGATATTTTAAGGATTGGTAGGCCAAGGGTGATTAATTATTTTATTGGGGGCCCCATGTGGCCTAACTTATTGGGAAATATCAAGGGAGAGCACATGGGTTTGAGAAAAGCGCATGTGAGGTGTCCCTTGGCCATTAATGCCTTGTCCCCTCACTTTCCCTATAAATATCAAGCTCTACTCTCATTCATTCGACTCCCCACTCTTCCCCAATGATGTTCTGGTCTCTTTACCTCCCAAGGAGTCCTCCCAAGGTTCCCCCAAGCCCTCAAGGTCCCAACCTTTGAGGTTTAAGAGTTACATTTTAAGGTAAGGGATCTGACCCCTCTCTTTCTTTTCAAGTGATCTCTTTTATGTCATTCCTTTTATGCTCCATGTTCTTAAGATGGAGGATGTTATTTTATACTCCCCTTACTGCAATTTTTATGTTCATATGATGGGAGATCCCCTCTTACTCTCATTATTTTGTTTTATGAAGTTTTAAGTGGCGCCGTTAGGCTGCCGAAATTTTGTAACAGACTCTTTCTCCCTTCTCATTTTTCAAGATCTATTTTCATGTAAAGTATTTTAAGTTCCTTTTTATTATGTTGGGGTATGATCTCTAAATTTATAATACTAATCTTTTATGATCATATGACGAGATACCCCATTTGATCCCTTCAATTCAGTATTTTGATGTTTTAAGTGGCGCCGTTAGGCTGCCGAATTTTTAAGTGGTTCTTCACCCTTCTCGTGTTGAAGTTCTACTTTCATGTCAATTATTTCAAGTTCTTTTTTGTTATGTTGGGGTATGATCTCTATATATATCATACTGATAGTTTATGAAAATATGATGAGAGACCCCATTTGATATCTTCAATTTAGTATTTTGACGTTTTAAGTGGCGTCGTTAGGCTGCTGAATTTTTAAGTGGTTCTTCACCCTTCTCGTTTTGAAGTTCTACATTCATGTCAATTATTTCAAGTTCCTTTTTGTTATATTGGGGTATGATCTCTAAATATATCATACTGATATTTTATGACCATATGTTGAGAGACCCCATTTGATCTCTTCAATTCAGTATTTTGAAGTTTAAGTGGCGTCGTTAGGCTGCTAAATTTTTAAGTGGTCCTTGCACCTTTCTCCCTTTTCAAAGTTCTAATTCCATGTCAAGTCTTGAAAGTTCCTTTCTATTATGTTGGGGTATGATCTCTATATCTATCATACTGGACTGTTATGTTCATATGATGAGAGACCCTATTTGAACTTGTCAATTCATTTTTGTTGAAGTTTAAGTGACGCCGTTAGGCTGCCGAATTCTCATAAGAGAAATCTTATTTATGTCTTCCTTTCATGTTTTTCATTTCATATGGTATATTTTCAAATTTCATTACCATGTTCTTAAATCCCTTATATTTTTTCCCTCTAATATTTGAGGGGTCATTTATGAATGTTTGACCCATGTCCCCTCTCTTCTCAATGTTTTCTAAAACCCCGAAACATAGCCGTTATGCTGCAGAATTTCCTCTCAAAGTGCCTCTCTCTCTTTTCCCAAAATTGTTTTATGTTATAAAGTGAATACTCAAAGCTATTATTTCTACAGGGGTATTCACATATATATCAAAATTGTCTATTTTAAATTATGGGATTTACATACATGAAAACCTCTTTCCCTTTCTGTGGGTTTAAAGTGACATAAAGATCATGTCTTTAAAGCAGTTTTTAAAACGTTATGATTATGGAATGAAACCCATTTCTTTTATGCTATATGAGTTTTTTATGAAATTATTGATAATTATATATGTGGATCACATGATAATAAAGGAAAATTTAAGGGTGCGCCCTGATAGCGCCCCATTGCATTGGATAATGATGTAACCACAAGAGATTACAGTTTAAGGGTGCGCCCAAATAGCGCTCTAATGCATTGGGTAAAGGTTTAATCTTTAGAGATGACCATTTTTAACGAAGCCTTGGTGAATAACCATGGTAATTTTCAACGACACCTTGGGGATGGACCTTGGTGAAACGAAATGATTGTCAATATTAAGTGTTGCAGCAACATCTTCAAGTTATGAAAAATGTTTTTTTTATTTATGATATATCTCATGATTTCATTCTTATGCCTTAAAGTTCTTTTCATGCCCTTATTGAAGTATCTCAAGTTCACATGTAAAATGTTTCTCTTGTTTTCCTTACTAGGCCTTCTGATCACCCTTTCTTTTGATGTATGTCCCCAGGTTATGAGATTCAGTAATGAACCTAGGATGAACACGAGGAGAAGCCTTTCAAGTGTTTATGAATAATGTTTTATGTTTTCATGTTTTATGTTCCTGGTTTCCAAGAAACTAAACCTTAAAGATCCTCAGTTTTGTGTAATGTAATGAATGTTTATGTGATAAAAAGGCGGGATGCTATAATCAAGTACCCATAATCTTATGTCATGATATATTATTTCCTCTTTTTTTTTGAGATTACATGTCTTACTATCATGGTATATTGATAGGTATTTTTATTCAATGTTAATTTGAAAAATATATTTTCCCCATCTAATGTGTAATAATTTTATTATAATCTAAAACTTAAGGACTTGTTGATATGTTTTATCATTACTATGTTTTTGATCCCACACATTTTTTATGTTTCCATTCCACAATTTATGAGTATGAGTATAAATTATGAGAAGTATAAAAGGGTTTCTAGGGTGTCTTAGATATGGAAAAATGTTCATAAATTTTATAAAATATATTTCTTATATACCAAGATCTAAAACACAATAAACCTTCATTTATTGATTATTGTGAAATTTAATTTTTATACAAAAAAATGATGTAAAATATTTGTTTTTTTAACATGGGTCATCTCACATTTTTGGAAATCAAATATTTAAAAAATGTGTTATTAGAACTAGAAGCATGACTGTCGGTTTGGGGTGTTATACTTGATATCATATAAGGGTTTTGATATTTTTAGGATTAGTTTTGTGGTTTTTGGAAAATATATTAGTTATTTTTTATTTGGATAAGATAAATTTTGTGAAATAAATAAAGATAAGTCTAAGGAATAAGTCAATGTATGTGATTACATCATCGAATTTTGGTAAAGTATTGAGTATGTGGATTTCCAAGAAATTATATCCCTATCTAGATAAAGGGATGTGGATGTGGATGTGGATTTGGAACCTATTCACCTATATTAAATCACCCTAAAAATTCTATTTTAGTTTTAACTCGATGTTTACTTAGTGTTTTACGAGTGAGAATAAGACTACACAGTTGGATAGTCACTTGTACGGGATGTGATTTAATAAATAAAATTCTATTTATGGGCCATTATGAAAGATTTATTATGATAATTAATTAGGTAAAGGAGTGTGAGAGAACCCAAAATATGGAAATATATATTGAACTAAAAGTAAATTAGGCTGAATTAAAAGCTATTGTGATGTTACCAAAGACTTATAGATATAAATGTTTAGTGTTTCACGAGATTGTTTATGATAATTATCATATGATGTTAATTAATCCCATTTAAAACGTATTTTTAGTATTAGATGAAGTCTAAAGGAACCAAATTAATGGTTTGCTATGTGGATAATGAAATTACTTTACCAATGAGTAAATTAACTGGATAATAGGTATAGTGTTAAATATTTTCATTATTTCAAACATGATATAAAAAATTATGATTGAAAATATGATCATAGTTTAATTATGAAACACACCAAATAAGAAAAGGATGGATTCTCATAGAAGTTCAGGAAAAAAATATTAAGGAAAGAAGATTCAATATCTTACATATAGTAAATGTGGTAAAAAAGACCTTGTAGAATGTATTAAACGATCTGGAAGACGATTCATGTGGGGAAATGTTGGGTATATAGTAACATGTTATGAATGAAAGATGAAAAATTCTTTAACATAAACAAAGGGGAAAAATGTGTCTCCAAGACATTCTTAAGATATTAAGGTAGGAACCTCATTTAAAATTATATCTTGAGTCATTTATTTCTTTTATATATTATTAACAAAATTTTATTAGTAAGCGATATTGAAAATTGCAAGGATGAAATTTCATTAATTGGGGAGAATGCAATGACCCAAGATTTTAGTATTATTGTTTTTATATTAAAATAAATATTATGATTAATAACCTACTTTACACAAAACACTTACCCAAAGTAAAACAAAAAACATAATATGACCATTAAAATATAGAAATAGAAATTGAATGTAAAATAGATATAACCACATTATGAAATATATATAGAAATAAAATAATTTTATTTTTTAATAATAATGGGTTGATAAAATTAAATTAATGTTGATAAATAACTAATATGTCAATTTTATGCTAAAAATATATATTTTTCTATAATTATATTTTTATGAAATTTATTTTTATAAAATAAATATATTATATATATTTTTGATATGGATAAAAAATTAACATTATTATAAATGGTAAATTATAAGAAATATGAACAAGACTAAGTGATTTTTTTAAAAGTTGTTTTTTAAGAAAATTGATTTCATTATATATATATATATTATTTAAATATTAATTTTACAAAAAAATGAATTTTAATTTTACGTAATAAAATTTATGTTTTTACTTTTAATTAAAATATCGTTTTAGGATAAAAATTTGGGATTTTTTAGAAATATTTGATTTTATGTGAATGTTTAAATATATTTTTTTAACTAAAAATGCAGAGTTTATGACTATATAAACAAGTAAGAATACATTTAAAACCTATAAAAAAACTCACAAAAAATTATTTATGGAGAAAAATGATGTATTTATAAATACTATGTCTGATATAGGAAACCCAAGAGTAAAATTGTAAAAATAAGTTAATATTTTTCAAATAATAACTATGTCTAGTATTTTCATTTTAATAATGTTATCAAAAGATGAAATCAGTTTTGGATTTTTCTTCCAGTCATGTAAATCTCATTTTTTAAATAAGAAAATAAGTAATTTAATTTAAAAAATATATATACCATCATCATAGAAATAATATTTAATCTAAATTGCACTTTTCAAAAGAAATGAGTATTTACTTGTTACATGCACTTACGATAAAATTATATTTTATCACACATATAAGTTTTATTTTATAAAATTTATTTTATATTTTGAATTAGTTGGTATAAATAATTTTACTAGATTTTGTTTATTTTTACACATTATAAATAATTTAATTTTTTAAAACTTAATTACCATTCTTGAAATGAAAAATGGTAAATGTGGATATCTAAGAGTAAAATATAATTAAAAAAATGTGTGAGAATATATTTTGTAAGAATAATAGACCTTATATCATTCCCCAATCCATTATTTACTAATTTTTATCCATATTCCATGTGAGACATGTGTTATATTTATATTAAAAAGTTATTTTTACAAAAATAACATTCCCTTCACCTATAAATGGATCTCAACTCTATACTTTTATATACTTATTGAAAAGAATTATCTCATCCATATAGTATACTTAGTATCTCCTCAACTCTCTCCACATGTCCTAAAATACTTGGTCTTTCTAGAAGACAAAGTTATAGAGACTTATGGTGTTACCTAAGGGAGAACATATGAAGGGAGAGGTGGTGTTCTCAACTGAGCACTCTTAGTTATTTCCTTTTTAGCACCTAAAACCTATTATATTATTGATTTTATAATAAAATATGTATTAATGATATACATAAATGTTATTATAAAAATTTAAAATATATTTTATAACTTCCTCCAAAAACATTCCCTAAATGAAGATGTCGTTATGTGTACATTCAGACTACCTCCTCCGTAAACAATGTTCTAGATTTTTCTTCACCACCTTAAAAAATAGTCGTACAATTATATTTAATATATTAATATAATATTTATCAAATTATTAATATTCTTTCATTACAAAATATACCCTATATATTACTACATCTGTGAAAAAGGGTCATGTCTCTCAAACAACCTGTAGACCACTACCTCCACGAATGTGAAATATTTATTTATTTTACATTAGTTAATTATTATTTTTCAAAATATTTATAAAATATTTAAAACATAAAAAAATTATTAATATTATTTAATAATTATATTATTTCAAAGTAATCACTTTCTTAATAATACTCACCTACAAATTAATGCTTGTTCTTTTTTGGAGCGGTTTAACCACATACTTGAAAAATGATAACAATTTATATCATGGATGAATATTGAAACATGAATACTATTTTTATTATTAATTAATGTTAAAATGATGTTTTTATTGTTCTATAAGGGATATAATAATATTATCTTTTTATTATTTTACTTCTCTTTTGTTCGTTATAAATTTCTAAGATAAGACCATCAAAAAAATTTTCATCAAAATAATAATAAAAATAACTATAAAATGAAATTATAATATTATATATCATTATTAAACATATATCTCAGTACCTTTAATTATAATTTAAATAATAGCTTTTAAATTTTTAACATGAATCGACGCCACCATTATGAAACTCGTGCTAAGAAAATAATCAAAACTGATAATTTTTTTATGATGAAAATAAAATATAACTTACTAATATATATTATAAATGATTATGAATGAAGTTTATAAAAGGGTACATATATGAATAGTGTTATGACATATGTGATTAATATAGTTTTTATTATTATACAATAGGTTATATAATTTTTGACTAAGCCGGAATAAAAGGTAGGGGGTTTTGTATCTCAATTTTTCCTCATAAATATATGATATGTATTTTTCTATTATTAATATTTGTGGTTTATATATTTGATATGTATTTATTTTATTATAATGTTTCAAAAATATATAATAATTAAAAATCCATCTAATTTTTTTAACATTCATGGGTTTTCAATTCAAAAGATAATGACCTGGTAAAGGGTTTTGGTTAAATTAATTTTCATTCATAGATTTATGATGGTTAATTTTGAGAATAATTTCTATATGTTTTTCATGTGATTATCTATTATTATATTAAAATTTATTTTTTATTTTTTTGAAGGAATATATATATTTTTTATAAAATCCAATTAAAATTTATATTCCATCAAAACACGATGTTTATAAGGGGTTTTCATAACTCAATTTCCTTTTATTGAGTTATAATGATTATTATTGAAATACATTTTTATATGATTATTTATATTTTTATATGTTAATATAATATTTTAATTCCACATTACTATTTTTAACTATTAATAATTAATTCCATTTTGAAGAACTATTACTTCAAAAATTATGATAATCATAAGGGTTTTCTTAATCCAACTTATTTAATTAGTTTATAATGAATCATATTAAACTACATTTCTTCTAATATGGTCTTAATATATTATATGATGATATTATAGTGACATTACCATCATTTTATTTTGAAAAATACATTCATGAATTTTTTTTATTTATAAAAATTTATGATGATAAGAATAATTCTCATAACTCTCCAAAGGAGATCTTTCTATTCCATATCCATTTTCTCTATTCCTGGTGGTGCTATAATTTTAATTTAAAATTAAAAATATATTTTATTTCATGTTATATTCAAATTTATATTTACCAATTTTTAAATGAGTGATTTATTAATCTATTTACATTATGGGTTTTAATAAAATTATTTTCAAAATAATAAGAAAGGGGTTTCCTTTAAGTTATTATTTTTATCATAAAATCCACATTTACTATGAAAAAACATTAGGTAATTTTTTCAAAGATCCATTATTTTTATTTAAATTAAAGTGATTTTTTTTTAAAATTCATGTTACCATGCAAGAAATGAATTTTGAAAGCGATTCATAGTTTCATATTATTATGAAAATTTTAAGAAGTGTTTTCTAAAATATATTTTCATATTTTATTATGTATTTTTATATTTATTTGATATAAATATTATTTATTTATGTTTTATGAGTCACATTATAAATTCAATAATAAAATACTATTTTTTGAGTGATTAAATATTAGTGACTATTGATCTAATCCCGGATTGGAGTTTATTGTTTTTCCATAGTTTATTGTTAAACTGTATTTTAATGACTTTCCATATCTTATGCCTATGATTATGATCCATGGATCAAATTTTTTATTTTTTGAATCTATACACTTATTAAATGGTATAAGATTATTCATTTGACATTACACATCTTCATAAAATGGTTTTTAGGTATCTATTTTTGATCGATTATCATTTTGATGAGATATTTCTCCCATACTCATGTTTTACCACACTTTGGAGCTAACCATTACAAACATGTTGATATGTTTTCCCCCAAAAAGTGCTTGATCTAACCCATTTCTTATATTTAATCTCTCAAGGACATAAATATGAGTTTAAGTTATGAGATGTAGAGAAGGAAGTCTAGTGAGACTCAACTATGGAGAAATTTTTTCAAGTATTGAAAAATAAGTAACTTATGTAGAAATTTCTAAAAGAAACTAAATATTATATTACTAGGATAATGAAATTACTTTGAGATGTAAAATTTAAGCTATTATAATTATGTGAAATATATTTATTTTTATCTTAGGATATCTTACTGTGTATCAAATAAAGAATCAAATGAAGGAGTTTTCACTACTGTAAAACTGTCCTATACCCACGGTTTTTCAGAACTGTGGGTATAGGGATAATATGGAAACCTATACCCACGGTTTTGCAAAACCATGTGTACAGGTCACCTATACCCACAGTTTTGCAAAAAACCGTGGGTATAGATTTGTTTTTGAAGACCTATACCCATGGTTTTGAAAAACCATGGGTATAGGTGTTTTTTTCAAGACCTATACCCATGGTTTTGTCAAAAATTTGGGTATAGGTGTTTTTTCGAAGACCTATCCCCACGGTTCCATGAAACACTGGGAGATGGTTTTTTTTGAAGACCTATACCAATGGTTCTCTAAACCCGTGGGTATAGATTTCCTGCATTATTGTGGGGAAAAAGAAATTGCGTGGGATAAAAAATTTATTTTGAGGGAAAAAAATTTATATTAGTATATTTACAAAAAATAAAAATAGAAATACATATAGTACCGGTAGTCTGGTTGGTGAGTTTTTGTACTTGATTTCTTCTGGTTCGGTGCTCGATTCTGTGTTCAGTTTTTTATTTGAGAAATGAATTTTATTATATATGTAAATAAATTTATACATACATGTATAGAAAAAGTATCTTGCGTAGTTGGTTAAGCATGCATTCTGTATGATGCAGGTCCAGGTTTCGATCAGTGCTTTCAACATTTTTAGATACGCGATATTGAATTAATATAATACCGAATATATATATATATATATTCTAGAAGTGGAATATTCTAGGTTAGTTAACGAACTTCGGTCCCCTGCTAGGTGTCGTGGGTTCAAAACCAGCGACTGCTTGTTTTTAAAAAAATAAATCCCTACGGTTTTCAAACCGTGGGTTATTTCGTTGCCAGCGTGTCCATTCGCATTACACACTGGTGGCCATCCTATGCCCACTAGTTCTCCAAACCGTGGGTATAGGTAAAATCCCTATCTCAACACCACTCAGCCCCACAATTCCCAAAATCATGGGTATAACATATACCCACGGTTTTTGGGGCTATTCCCATGGTTTTGAACCATGGGTATAAGGAAGTTTTCCAGTAGTGTGTTATCACCATTCATAGGGGTGTAGATATCAGGTTCTATAAAAATACCTTTATTCATGTTTAGTTTAAAATTTGAGAGTTTTAGTTGATGAAATTACACATGATTTGAATAATTGAAGAATGGTCTATAGGTAAAATAATTTTCAGAAATATGTTGTTGAGTTGTTTGGGAGATATGTTGGTGTAGATCATTAGAAAATATGGAGAGTGAAAATTATTCAATGATAACGATCTGATTTTTGAAAATGCTAAAATATATAGAAGATGAGATGTGGTAATGATGATTTTAGTCATTAAAACTAGAAATAATTTCATGTTGATTATTATATTATGTTAAAAAAAATTGATGCTGTGATGCTGAGAAATATATAACATATAATTTATCAAATCATAATTATCTTAGTGAAAAGGAAGGTAATCACAAAAGGCTAGGAGAACCCACCGTTGTTTGTGAATGAGATGCACCATGATTTTCAGAGTCATAAAGAGTTAATTGACATGTTAGAAATGGATTTCATAATAAAAATGGGATGATCATAGTTAATGATCATTATAAATATGGATTAATAAATTCATTAATATGTTGAGATAGATAGTTTAAGAGATTAATATAAGATAATATGAAGTTCTGTATCCTCATATAATTCTTATATATATAAAATCATTATGGTAAGAAATTCATGTGATAATTAGTTGAGTGGAGAAATTTATGTGACAACCATTTACACAAAGTTATCTAATGTTAACAAGACGTTTATTGCATTTTGAGCATTGAGATTTAACTTATGATAATTGTTCAGGTCAAGTAACTTAAGTAACTAAACCTTATTATTTCTAAGTATAGTGTTGAGAATAAATTATATGTTATTGAAAACAAAATACAATGAAAATATTTAACATTATATGTTATCGTCGTTATGTTATAGACATTACAGAACATGAAATAGTAGATATACAATAAGCTAAATAACTAGATTATATAAAGAAAGAAAAATTATCCTTATCCTATGTAAGGTTTAGAATGTATGAAAATTGTAGAAAGTTTATAAGAATTATAAGTTACATATTCAGATTACATATAGAGATAAATACGAATCTACATATCATGAATATTTATAAGTGAAAACGGTTAACATGCATTCTATTGATATTTTTTTATTTTGTGTCATTTAAAGAACCAAAATTTAGTAATAAGATATTACTTGGATTTAGAGACATCAAAGATCCTATGAAATATCATATTTATATAAAGGATTGTTGAAAATTAATGGGAGTCAGTATTAATAAGTAGCGGGAAGATGTGACTATCTAGATATAGTTTTAGGTTTCAGATGATACCATCCTATCTCATTGTTGTGTTCATGAAGATACTTATAGTTTTGTAATTACTGTTGGTATTAGTGAGAACATATGTGTCTCAGACAAGATTGATAACAAAAAGGATGTAATCACCCACATTGGGGGAGGACCTTGTAATAATACCATGTGGTGTATATCATTTATATTCTATCATGTATGTGGTGTAACTTTATTTGAGAACATATGATATAAATTAATCCTAATATGCTTGAATGTTTCAATATAAAATGGTGTAAAATTTGAAGTGAAAATAATTCAGTAGAACAAGTTCACACTGATTCACCACATAGTATAGTGTGACTGTCCACTAGGTGTAAAATTTGGTATCAGATACCATGGTTAAACCTTTTATTATATATATATATTATATACTCCCAATGTTTTATCTTATATAAATTATATTTATAATTAAATATGTTATTGATATTTTTCAGTCATAGAATAATATTTTTTTAGAATTTTCTTTGATGAAAAATATAGTTCCCATATCTATATATGCTAAAATGGAGGTTATAAATAAAAATGTAAAGAATAAAAAAATAGTTAAAAATTGTTTATGAAATATTCAAAAGTGAAAAATTATATATAAATATTATAAAGTAGAAAATGTGTAAATATATCTATTATATATATGAATAGTTATCCTATTAAAGATTCTAGTACATGATGTGAAGAGAATACACACACTGAATCACTTAGTGATTTTTACTTTTAAGTCAAATAATATTTTAAATTTATACCAGAATATGTTATCACATATATAAATGAGTTAATATAGGCTATATCAGAAGAGAAATCCCAATTGGAGTTGTAAGATAATGTAATTGAAGTATCATTGACCAAACTTTTACCAAATCATAACTCTATCCCCAAACATGTTGAAACGTATGAACAATAATTTTAAAATTTAAAAGAAAAAAATTATTACATTGAGAATGTTGTAATATAAACTATTTATGAGAATGTTTTTATCATATAATTAATTTATTAGAATTTTTATTCACTATAAGAAACTCCAAAATAAAATATTGGTGTTAATAAGTGTCAACAAGATATAATGGATAAAAGTATAATGGATCTTGAAAATTCTCTATAAGATATGAGTACATTTAATAAAATCTGAATAAAAAGATTAAATAGAAATATGTATAATGAATAACTTTAGTTGAGTCTTAGATAAATACACTAAAATTTAAATGTCTTTAATTGGTGTCAAATTGAAAAATTTATAAGTAACACAAGATGAAATTTATTGAATTATTGAAAGAATAAGTTATATGAGATGTAATTATGAAACATGTTTTACTTATGAAAAGACTATTTGAAGTGGAATTATGTTCTTTATATATTATTTTGATAAATTTACTATATACTCATTGATAAATGAAATCAATTTATGAACATTTTTTGTCTATACTAATGTTGTTTCATATATTGGTAAAGGTCACCAATTAAATTCTGGACATAAATGATTGAATATTAATGAAATGAAAAAAAATACTTCATCATGGGTGGATGTATATGCTAGAATGAATTATTATTCCAAAATATTATGCTCAAAAGATTTATTTTTTATAAAAACAACATATATAGAATATTGGTAATAATATAATGATATAAAAAAATATGGTTCAATGGTTGTTGTGTATGTTGGGGAATGTTTGGACACACGAATATAGAATATATTATATTTATTTTTAATTATTGTATTTTATAGAGGAATTGGATTAAGGGGGAAAATATATGTAATTAAAAATATTATTTTTCAATATAAAATTCAACAATAGATATTAAAAATATCCATCATGAACAGATTTGAAAGTATTGTTTTTTGGAATTTACTATATAAATGGCTATTATGATAATGAATTATTATCTAAACATACCAATCAGTAATCACATATTTTAATAAAAAAATTTACATTATGTATGAAAATACAAAAGTAGAAGGAGAGTCTACCTTGGGGTGTTAGAAAACTAGTGTGAAAGAGACACCTAAGAAGAATCATATGAAGAGAGATACCCCAATGAAGATATTATTTTATTATAGAAGTAAATGGAACATATTATATCTTTACTAAAAATTTATGAACATTAATTGAAATTTAATAAATATAAAACAAAAAATTAATCATTTCAAGAAAAAAATAAGGGGATTTTTTGTAAGACATTCCATGAAGAGGAATAAGAGTTTTTTCCAAATAAGGTTAACTTGAAGTATTTTTAGAAGTAGTGTAAAAACTAAAAGAATATTATAAACACTCTTAATAAATGCATGGCTTGGTTTCTAGATTATAATGATTTATTTAAATACAAATTTAGAGCATTATTAACACCATGCATTAATAATAATTCCATAAAAAAAGTCCAAACAAATGAAGAAAAGTGAGTATGATTCTAAGGCAAGTATAATAATATCACCCAAAGAACTAGAGAAGTTTATGAATATTAATAAATAAAATATTAATCAATGTGTGTTGTTATATAATGTGAAAAATTCAAATCCATATAAGAAAAATATATTGAAATAAAGAAGACCATGCTACACATGAATTATAAAGTATGGAAATCCAACAGAAGAGTAATAGTGAAGAGTTATCATTAACGTAGAACCGAAAATAAAATAGTTTTTGGGTCGATAAATAAATCTAAAACTTGTTTCTATAAATAAGGAATTGATATACAAGACAAGGTTTTCCCATATCTTCCATTTTTCCTCTATATAGAGAATTAATGGTGATTTATGTATTAAGGGGGAAAACTGAACTAATTAATTTGGTGATAGTCGTACATCAACCTATAGTATAACTATCGTTGAGTTTAATGTGAATTTTAATCAGAATGATATTTTAAGAGTCTACACTAAAAAATACTATCCTCGATGATAAGATATGTGGAGTTTACCATTCATAGGGAAGTTAACTTGAACAACTTCCAATTTTATATATCTTATGAAAATATTAAATCACAAGGGATAGATATATTGATTTTATACATTAAAAATATAGAAAATATATAATTCTATATTTGATGAGGTATATTGATCATACATATAACATCCTTACCTGACTCAATCTATGAACAATAACAAGAAATATTATCCACATGACCTTAGTAATGCCTCCTTGTATTCCAGAGTCTTCCATCTAGGGGCGGGGGTCTAATATGGTACTATGGGGAGACTACACCCCCTTATTCGAGTGTGAAATAATGGGTAAAATAAAAATTAATCATATATCACAAATAACTGAAGTGATAGAAGATAAACTAAAATAAATATGATAAGAAATAAAATAAAGTAAGGCCCAAATAAGAATGTCGCACATTCAATAGTGAAAAAACCCTTGGAAAACCATATATGTAGAACAAAATAAATTAAATAAATTAAAATACCAGATCAATGAAATATATGTTCTATAATTCATACCACCTATAGAAATAAACTAACCCATCCCACATGACTATACTATCTGAGGGCTTATCCTAAACTAAACCTACCACCTAGTGAACATTCTTTGGGGGTACCCAAGGATAGTGGTGAAACAAGAAGAGTGTGGGTATAAAACTTAGTAGGGATCCAAAAACATGGTATTGAACTAAATTAGATATGTCGTGACATGTTATATGACATGGCCAGTTGAAATAAAATAATCATTGGACTGATAATTAAAATAAATCAACATCAATCCTTAGGTTCATCTCCCTAATTGAACATACATTTTTTAGAAAGACATGGGATGTCTAGTTGTATTTCAATTTATCATTCCAACTATAAAACAACACGGGCTCCACTCTTTGGTATCCCCAATCACAATATCACAGACCTCCCCCATGGTAGTTTTCTTAGTCATTAAAGGCCACCACTTACAGGTGTTTTCTCATCTTGATAATTGGACCATAAGTATTACAAACATACCCTATGAGAGTTTTATAATCTAGATAATAATACCATATGTATCACAAAACTAGATCCAATGAATCTTTGATATACTAGACTGTCAATGTTTTGGAAGAAAACATACCCCTGATAGAAAAGAGGCCAAGAGCCCCAACTTTGAGGTCCCAACAAGGACATCAAGTCACAGTCCAACTCAAAATTTCATGACTAATAATCTTAGAATCCCTAAAATGCATCATAAAGGATAAAAAAATTTATAAATCCATATTTTATTCTAAGATCCAAATCCAAGGTAACTCTAATGACCAAGCTCCATGTACCAAAAAACACCCACTCATATCTAGGTCAAAATAATGATATACAACCCTCTAACCAACTTTATATCTATGGTATACAAACATTTTTACAATTGTCCCAAGGTCATAGTTGATAACTAATTAAAAATTACATAAAACATGGGTCTTGAAGAACACCCATGCCAAAAACCACTGTCAACAACCCCTCAGACAAACCAGTCTGGTATGGGTTCCATGGTGACACCCTATATAATCTCAAAGACACCCACTCATGTTCAGTTTATAAATTTAGTAGCTATTATTCCCCCTTGGTCTTATGATAAAAAATTATCTAGGAATTTGTTTCCCATGATGTTGTTAACAAGGTAGAGAAAATTTTCTAACTTTAAGGGTTCCCCATAAAATTGTAAATATCAATATATGATGCATGGACCATCTCCACCCTCAAGGTCACTCAAGGTCTTTCCACTAACCTAAACCAATCCTAGTCAATCCATGGTATACCTAACCAAGCCATTTCACCATATTTGCGAGAAGTTCACTCATTTCGTACTCATCCTAGA
The DNA here is from genome assembly GCA_963277665.1 of Viscum album. Taxonomy (NCBI): domain Eukaryota; kingdom Viridiplantae; phylum Streptophyta; class Magnoliopsida; order Santalales; family Viscaceae; genus Viscum; species Viscum album. The sequence continues at coordinate 1,591,234,328 of OY728148.1, forward strand.
AATCTCAAATAGCTCTAAAGGTTAAAATAAGGTCCATTGAGGCCTACATGAAATGTGATCCAAATTCTTCCCTTAACTCCAACTTGGAGGTGCATCAAGAACCTACAAATAAAAAAACGAGTCACATTACTCTGACCTCAAATCTGAAGAGTTCTTGAGGCTACCCGGTATCTCAAAGTCTTGACCTTGACCATCGATGGCCGATGCATAAATCTAGTGCACATAGGTTTTTCATGAACCCTAAATCTAGTTCATTTTAATTAAACATTTTAATTAAATTAAAACCATTTGTTTTAATTAAATTAACACAAGGAATCACCATTACTGGTGTAACTAAGAATTCACATTCAATATAAAAAAGAACATAAGTCATATGGTTAGTAGGTTATACATCCAACCTCATCTAGCATATTTTCAATTCTAATCCTCAAACTAATATCTTACTACACATGCTCATCCAAACCTCATCAAAATTCCTTCCAAGCTTGATCCACCATCCAAGAACGTATATTAACATAAATATGAAAAATATTTAAATTATCATAAATTTATGAAAAGAATAAAATGGGGATGGTGGATTCCATTCCTAGAGTCCACCAAAAAATCAACTTAGAAATGGCCAAGAGTAGTGGGAAGAAGACAATGGGGGGGGGGGCTTTGAACTCCTCCATGCATTCTAATTCCTTGAGAAAATGGAGAAACCATCTTAAAATACCATTTATAAATGTCTTAAGACCTCAATCTATTATCTACACCTTGAATATTAAAGGTTAGTGTTTTCTAACTCTTTTTAACATTCATGCAATAAATTTACTGTTCACAATGTGAATCCATTACCAAAGTATCCGAATACCCCTAACAACTCTTCCTTTACTATAACCACCTCTTAGGGCCCATGTAATAACCCAAGCAATGAATATTTTACAAAAAAATCCATTTGGGTTGTCTAGGCCATTAAAATCCTATTTCAATCTCCCTTCCTATAAACAACCATCCACTAAGATAAAAATTATAATTCATGATGAAATTTTTCATCCCTTATAGACAGGGGAACTTAAGAACCTACCTCTATAATATATCTCTTATATGAGAAGTTTTTATGATCAGTAAACCAATAAACCTAAACATCATGGTTCACTCACTCGTGATCAACCTATGAAGATCAATCCTCTAAAACCAAATGGACTCTAAGTATACAACTCTAAACATCAAACAACAATTTAATAGAGCTTGAGTCACCTTTCCACTAACCGATTACATCATCAAGATAGATATCACAACAACCATCTCTCTTGACACCCCCATATTGTTTTAATCAATTGTTCATCCAACCTATAGCTCCCCCACCTTAGGATTTAGCTCATAACATCCAATTCTGATCTATAGTGTTCCCCACTATTATAATATCATAATAAATACTTATTATATTGGTTGATTGAAATTATAATCATATCCTATAGGTAACTACTAAGTTGGTATCTATCTCGCTATACAAAACCTCTCTCACACACACACACACACTCAAACTAGACCACATCCAGTCAACAATACTCAAAATTCTCAGTCAAACCCATCAATAAATCCTCGAAATAAAGTTCTAAATCTACTTTTCCGTTTACATAGCCAAACCCAATGCCCAAGACCCCCCTCATACTCTATTCTAGTGAATCATATCCATATTCCCCTAATTTGTTTTACCCAAAATCGATCCTTATGTATATTTCAACACATTATTCACCCCATGAAACATGTCACAAAATATTCCAACACTTAACTCACCCACTAAATCATGCAGTAAAATAGGAATTCACCCCTAAAAAAATCATTAAAATTAGTTCACCTCTTGAACCACATTATTAACTGGGGATTCACCCCTAGAAACATGTCATAAAAAACTTCTTCACATGATTTACCCATTGAACAATGTTAAAAAATATGGATTTGCTTCCCCAACATTTTTTTGAAATTGGGATTTACCCTAGATAAATTTCATAAAACATTTCATCACATGGTTCACCCCCTAAGAAATGTGATGAAACAATGATTCACCCTTGAAAAACATTTTGAAATAGGATCCACCCACAAAAACATTTCACAAAACATTTGTTCACATGATATAACCTGAAACCATGTGATAAAACATGGATTCTCCACTTGAAACATGTCAGAAATCATGGATCACATCATGAATCACCCTATGGTCACACTGATATCATCCCAAGCCTAATGATAAGGCAATGAATCCCTTTATTATATCTTCTAAAACTAAAACATGGTGTTTTCTTATAGACAATATTAAATTGGATTCAATTATTTAATGACACCCAGATGCCACCTCCATCATCCAAGGACTGGTCCAACCAAAATCATGAAGCTTCTCATATGATGTTTATCATGTACCAACTAATTGTGATTTCCCTACCATACAACATTCCTTATATTTCTCCTCATGTCTCAACTTGAATGTTTCCTTCATCACTTACATGTCACTCATCCCAAGCCATACTCACCTCATCGAAATAATTCATGAATAGGTTTCACTGAAAACAACCTTCCCAAAACATCCAATAAAACTTTGGTGTCTCCTCTACCAAGTAAATGAATTTATTATTTCCTTAATACCCTTGTCCATTATTCAATCAAGAATCTATTTTATTAATATCATCCCTTATTCTTATCACATCCATAACTAGTTACATCACTCGAATCATTTTCTTGTGAGTAACTCATTAGGAAAGAAATCACCCTACATAAACCATCAGTTTTACATTCTCAAAAACATGTTAGGTCATCAACATAAGTGTTATCTTGGAAATCATAATCAAAATAAAAAATTCTACATGTTCCATGATCTATCTCATGACAACCACTAACATGAGTATCATTATTGCACCATAGGTTCTCATTATCACTCCAAGGAATGACTATTTCTAATCCAACCACACATATATCATCTACCTAGTGAAATTCACTTCGTGAGAGACCCCCAAACTCTTAAAAATATCCTCAAAGAACATCCACTATTCAATAAGGACATACACAAAAATAGTCTTAGTCTAAAAATAAATTATTGATACCTAATAAATCTAGGTGATTTCATAGAAACCAAAGGCATCATACTTTTTATTCTATAAACCCCGGGCCCCACTCATGCATTAGTCTGATACCATAAAGAACATACCCATGCATTCATCTATAAGAGAATCTCCCAATTTCATTATCCCCTTCGAAAAGTCAACCAACATCCAACAAATAACTAACACACTATGATTTCAGTTGAAAATAAGGAACTCCAGGTATACCACCTTACTATATCATTCTGGACCCACATTAGGTTCACTAGGTTTGAACACCTAGATCATAGTCAAATCTCATTAATGGTCATAGTTCACTAGGTGTAATGCACACTCTCATCTCAACCCATGGAAACTGATGTTCCCAAAAAAAACTCATATATTTTCATATAAAATGACATCACATGCAGATAATCAAACCACTAGGAACTGATTCTTATATAGAATCCACCTATGAGGCTACTTCATCAAGAGTTGTGATCTCACTAGTCACTAGTACCATAGTCAACTACATCATCCTTGAAAATATATACAAAGGTAAAATAAACACATTGCCGTGTTAAGTAGAATTCCATTCCAAGCTATATGGTAGAGCACAATATACATTGTTACTAAAATTTATGTAACTGAACCTAAATAAAAATACCCACCATAAGCTTCCCATTAAGGCATCACAAGATTTACTAACCCACTATGGTTAATACCCCTATTTTGAACACGAACTATCCCATCATCAATGAACCTATAACTGTAAATCCACATGACCTTACCTCAGATGTAAATATATATAGGTCATCCAAACTGAGTAGAATTAAACCAAATACTTATATGAAAAAAATAGTTACTGACACATTAAACAATTGAGCCTGGATAGTAAGATAAATAACACACTATTAGTCCTACATGTCATGTGAATCCAACAGGCCTGATATAATACATGAGACACCTCATTCATATATATATCAAGAGTCACATCAAATTCACTAGAATCATTCCTACAATCTAAGATCCAAAACCCATAAGTAATCATCAATAAAAACATATTATGCTTTTATCATGGTGAAAATAATATACAATCAAAACATTGAACATTAAGAACATTATCCCCAGACCTACTTTCCAAGACTTCTTACTAAAACAAGTGTTCTCAATGAACTAGTCTAATACCCATCACATACTATGATAGATTCTAAAATATGTAGTCTACCAATGACTAAAATCACTAGAGAAAATAAAAAAAATTATATGATACCATATTGTAATGAGTTGACCAAACTCACTCTAGGAATAGTAATAAGACTAGTTTATCAAGTGAAATTAGGAAATCCTATCTATTTGATAGAAGGTTCTGAATAGTTGTAGGGGATCAAAATGGAATTATGGACACACTATCCCCCATGTATCAGAGTGCACAATAATGGAGAAAATAAATAATAACCATACATAAAAAAATATCAGAAATGTATGAAGATAAATATAAAAAATTACAATAAAAAATGAGATATAATAAGACCCAAATAAATATATCATATATATAAAATATACATCCACTATACAGAAAATATATATAATCCAATAAATAAATGAAAAAAGATACTACAACCACAATGTCTTCGATCAATGACTTATCCTAACTACATATATCCCTCAATTCATATCACTTAACCATGATATCTGAGTATCAGACCAAAATATGCATGAAAGTAAGTGAAATTATTCTTAGTTACTCAATATTAGTGGTATCTTGAGTAGGGTGTGAGTACACAACTCAATAGGGAATAATTAATGTGGCCACACACCAATAATCATATTTCATGATATTTAAATGAGACGTGATTAGATAAAATAAAATAAACACTGTTTTAACAAATAAAATAAACCAACATTGATCCTTATGTTTATGATCCATATCGACTATACCTACGTCACCATTTTTGGGGTGACTCTAAGCACTTGAAAATATCATTCCAACTGTGAAATTACCCGGGGTCCACTCTGTGGTAGACCCAAATAGAGTTCACAAACATCCCCTTATAGGGAGTTTTTATAGTCTTAATTGACCACCCATTACATGTGTTTTCTCATTGAGTAAATAAGTCTATAAGTATTAAAAATCAACCCTAAGGGGGTTTTAAAATCCATGATATAAGACAATAAGTATCAAAAACCCAAAGATAAGATCAACCTGTTATAAGAAACTAGCCATGGATTGGAATATTACATTCTATCGATAGATAGTAGGCTATGATACCCCCACTGTATATCACCCATCGAGATAACTTGTGATGGTCCACCTCGAAATTTCTTAAATCCAATTCATAGCTACCCTAACCAATATTATCTTGGATATAAATACATGGAATCCCCTACTGTATTTCAATATCTTAGTTAAAGGTATCTCTAATCACCATGAACATTGTATATGATTAGTCCTACCCATATCTGATTCCAAATCAAGGAATAAAACCATTTTCCCTACTTCATATCCATTGAAACCTAACTGTGTCCCATTTTCTTTAATAGTGAATTCATAACCGTAAACAAATAAAGGAAAAAACAAGACTGTATGTGATTATCCCTCCTAAAAACACCATCCACTACCCCTTAGGATCACTAGTCTGGTATAAGTGCCATGGTGACACCCACTACCATCTTATGTATATGCACTCAGGGTTAGTTTGTTAATGTGGACCAAACTAGGTCGCCTGGCTCTCAGTTATGGTCTCAGTTGAAAGCCTGAATCTCCAAGTCACGATATCCCTCAATTTTATCAAAAAGGTAGAATGAAATTACTGACTGTGAGGGGATCCGCTATAATTTTAACATTTTTTTGAGGGCTCACAACCAATATCCATCCCCATAGAAAATCCGGTTTGGTTTTGACATCCAAATCGGTCCTCGTCTATCCAAAATCTATATACCTATTCCTTTTCACCATGTCTAGGGCAGTCTCCATCATCCCACACTCATTTTGAGGAGACCCTGCTTCTCAAAATCATATATGATGTTCCACTAAGGATTTTATATCCCATGATTCCATGTCACCTATAATATTTATCTTGGCGGTGTCTCAAGAAAATTTACATGAGAAAAGGGCCACATTAGTTCGACCTCACCTCTCAAGAGTCCTAGATTGCACCATGTATCTCAATGTCTTGGCCTCATCCATGGGAATTCAAGGAATGAAGTTAGTGCATATGGGTAATTCATTACCCCTAAGGATCATTCATTTTAATTAGAAATATTGATTTCATATAAACTATTGAATTAAAATAAATTAACCAAGGTAATATCTCTTAGAGGAGTGCCCAATAGTCCAAATAAAATATTTAAAAGAACATAAGACACATGGATAGTACATGATACCACATACCTCATTTAGAAGTTTTTTTGTTTAAACCATCATCATAACATCTCACTACCTACAATTTTCCAAGTCTCATGATTATTCCATCCAAACCAAATCCACCACTCAAGAACCTATTTCATCCATAAAATCATAAATTGTTAATTATAATAAATTATAATTAGTTATATAATTCATCCCAAATTAAAATAAATGATCAAAACTAACCCGATCACCCCATTGTTCCAAAAACACCAACAATGAGGTGGGGTCCACTCCCACCATGCCCACATACCAACAAAACAAAAATAACTAACTAAAAAATTGGATTAAATGGACAATTTTACCAAACATTTCTAGAAAACTAAAATAAATTCATTGGGGAAATCACCTTGCATAAAATTATGAAAAATGGTGGGTCATCATCAACTTAGGAAATATTATTCCTAGGCTACTTAAAAGCCCCATAAAAATTGTAGATTTCACAATCATTCTGTGAAATCCTTATAAATTATTGAAATATGAACAATTTAAAAACAAATAGAAAATGAAGAAAATTAAAATGGAGGGAGATAAAAAAGGTATTTCGTATCATCTTTCGCGAAAGTAACTAAGAAATGGCTAAGAATGGATAGAAGAAGTGGCAGGGGGGGGCTATCTGCCTCTGGTAAGAATCTAACATCCAAAAAGATTTGGTGAAACCCCCTTAAAATACCTAAATAATTCTTTCATAGTGTAAATCTTAGATTAATTCCATGAATCCCTTAGGAAATGGTTTTACCTTGGATTTAAACATTAACATTGTAAATGTACTATTCATCATCCAACAATAAAAATTTTATTCATTAAAATGGGGACGGGGGGGGGGGGGGGGCTTGAAGGACCAACCACACAAACAATCTTTATCATGGTGGTTGGAAATAATGAAGCCCAATGGCATCACCCCATATAAGGTTCACCCCCTCCGGTTTCATACTGGACACATTAGTAAAACACGTCACCCGTGTGAATCCCTTACAAGAGCCTCTAAAAAATTCCCAATGACTATGTCCCTCATATGGACTCATATCAGACCCCGAGTCATCACTCAAGCCTTGAACCTCATCTGAAAACACCCCTTTGGGTTGTGATAACCCATGGAATCCCATTCCATGATTTTTTCTCTGAAATGAATAGTCCACCAAACCCAATATTAAAATTTACACTTGAATTTTAGATCCTCTAGGGATATAGGACCATATAATACTATATTATTATCTTATTAAAAAAAATTTCTAAACTATTTGGGATATATAAACTATATTATAACTAAGAAAATTCAATTTAAAAATAAACAAAATTTCTTTTTTTTAATATTATTGATCTTTTTGTTGAGATGGATATCAAAAATAATTTGTATAAAAATCCTTTGAAAAAACATTGAAATAGGATTTGTGGATTGATATCACTTTAATTTTTCTTTTATGGAAAAAATTTAGGTTTAGGATAGTCATTATTGTTTTTTATACTAATCATGGTTTGGGTAGACTTATATACAATTAATTTTCATCTTATTTCTTTTTGAATAGTAGTTCTGTCATTCTTTCATGTAATTTAGGATATAATTTCTTTACAAAATATGTTAAAGGGAGAAGATGAAATATGATAAATCATGAGATGAGTTTTACCTTCCCTTATTTTTTATTCATTTAATATATTTTAAATAAGAAGTATAAGTATATAAATTAATTTAAAATTCATTTGGTATTGAAAACTAATACAAAGGGGAATAATAAGGAATCCATGGATTATAGTTTTGATGTGTTGTGTTTTTCCGATATTTTTAATTGATGAAATCTATAGTTGGTAAATTAAATGATAAGAAGAGGAATATTAAATTAGGGGATTGATATTAATATAAAATTTCTAGAATATAACAATCTAGAAGTTAACACCTAAGAAGGTAGATAGATTTTAAAACTACTTCTGGAAGATATAAACAGAATGAATCTAAATGATTTATCTGGATAATAGTTTCTATATTAATAAATCTAATTATAAATATAGAATCATCTAGTCTAACAAATACAAAAGTACCATACACATCATATTATTTTCCATATTTTTGTCTGTGTTAATCCATGACAAGTGATTAAGGCTATTGATAAAATCATTTACTACTTGTCTTTATTGAATTTTGTGGGAACCCGTACTTCTATTCTTGGGGTATGTGAACTAATTTTTAAATGTAAACAAAATATATATTTTTTTAGAGATGTATTATTGAAAGAAATATGATATAAATGAACTATGAAGGAGAACAATATATGTGATATATCCAAATGTTTAAATTTAGAGTATATGTATGCAATAACCTTGACTCCAGTAACCTAGATATGATGTTTTATTTATTACATCGGTACATAATAAATAGGATCACTCCCTGAAGGATATATCTATTTATAACTTTTTGTAGATTATACATGAACATTACTTCAATATTAAATTGAAAAAAGAAGACATATCATGAAAAAAATTTATTAAAACTTTAAAAATCATGATAATATCATTTTGTCATATCATGGGTAAATAACAAACACAGTAAAGGGTGATATTAGATTCTCAATATGAAAAAGAATGAAATAATATATTTTATTATTTGATAAGGTATATAAATATGGAAGAGTGAATATTCAATGAATATTCCATTTATTCAAAAACTTGAGCATGAAATACATCCATGAATGAAATTGAACACATGGATAATGAGAAAATAATTCTATTGGAGGAAGTTTATAATACCAGATATTCAAGATCATATCACTGTGTCTATATTCTAAGAAATCATGAATCTTAATACCATTACCTTTTTCCAAGACAATTTCAAAAATTGTGTAGTCGTACACTAAATACCCAACTAATAAGGCTTTCCAATTGAATTATCTCTGAGACCTCTTGACGCATCAAGGGGAAATATATAATTAGTCCCAATCCATCACTCACATTTGTTCAATTAATTAATCATATATTGAATCAAAAATATAAAAATTAATTAAGATGTCTTATTAATCACTAAATATTCATATTAAATCAACTATATTAAACATTAATACGTACAAAATAAAGAAATGAATTTACTAATAATATTCAGTAAATTAATATCATATATTGAAATATTATATGGTTAATACAATATCAATTTAGTATAAATGATACTAAAAAAATACATGATACTGAAAAAATGGATATAAAAAATTAATTTTTAATGAATAATGTAGAGTGATAGAGAACACGCTCACAATAAATTTAATGATCTCAAAATAATGTGTAATCCATAAATTAGTAATGGATGATATAATTCCTTGGATTCATCATAAATAAATATCTAATATAATCTTAATTAATTATAGTGTAAAAGAAAAATTAAAGAGTAAAAATAACTTTCCTTAAATCTTTGGTATATTTTTTATAGTACAAAGTTATAAATCATTTACGAAATTATTTTTAAGCTTTTATAAAAAAAATTTCTTTTTATATTTAAGAAAATTTCATATCATATTAAAAAAATTCCTTAAAAATATATTTAAAATTATAGGTAAATCCAGTTAGTGAAAAACAGTCAAAGAGTTAGAAAAATTCATTCACACTGTATAAAATAAAAATAAATTTCCATTCTTAGTATTAAAAAAAAGAAAAATACTTTTTTAGAAAAAATATTTAAATGGTTAGTTTTAAAACATATTAAATAAATTATATGGTATTATTAAAATAACATTAATAAGAAATTACAAGTAGATAAAAGTTTCAATGAAACAATTTAAAAATCAGGGATATAAATGAAAAATATACTCATGTTAAAAGAATAAATAACCCGATGTTATCTTAAAAATATTCTTTTGGTCTTTGAGTACCAAAGAGAGGAAATGATGGAATAAAAACATGGGAACCGTAGATGTAAAAACCCAGGTATTGATGATATTAAATCAATGTTATGACTTATTAATAATCAAAAAATTTATTTTATGTAGGTATATTCATTATAAAAATATTTTGTCATTTTTTAGTCAAAAGAAAAAAAAATTATTTCATACCAAATAGGGTATACACGAAATATATATATATTAATTAAAAAATAAAATTAATATTTTTTTTGAATATTAATTTTATAAAATGGTACGATTTTTTATTAATAATATCAAAATTATCTTAGGGTTAAATTTTGATAATTTTCTGAAAAGTTGATTTTCCAATGAATAGGGAAAAATCAATGAAATGTGTGAAACTGTAATTTATTTTTATTAAATAAAGTAATTTTAATATCCCATTTGTTAATAAAGTAAAAAATCCAGTTTTAAATTTAAATAATCCAAATAATTACAAAGGATTATTCATTTTACCCAATTTTTGTATAAGAACATTTTTGTGCAAAAAATAAATTTCCCTTAAAACATTTTTTTCATTGCATTTTGAAATTTTATCGAAAATTAATTTATACCACTTATAGAAATGAAATATTTAAAAAAATATTCCATATTTTTATTTAGTATATCTAAATTTACAAACTATTCCCCTTTTAGTCTTGGTCATTATAAATAATAGTCGTGGTAAATATTTGTCACCTCGGTAAGGGTAAACCCGATTATTAAAGTTAAAAATAATATGATAAATTATAACATTATCACTTAAACATGAATTTATTCTATTTTATGATTTGGGTTAAACCATCATAATATAAAATTTCATTTTATTGAAATTTGGTGCCATTTTTCTTTGAAAAATACTTATATATTATTTTAAGTAAAAAATACATATAATGCCAGACTATTACTTTTAAATTTAAAATATATTTTCATATCAGGATAAAAATTATTTCTGAAAATATATTAATGTTTATTTTGTGATTAATTAAATTATTTTTATAATTTAACATATTTTTAATTCTTAGTGTTTAAATAATTATCTTAAAATCTTACACAACACCGACACATTACTTGTGAAAGTAGGACAACATTAAAGTACACGATTAAAACAAAATCAAAAGAAATATTTTTGATATTATTAAGTCTTTAAAATAAATTTTATAGTTAATAATAATTATTTATTTAATTTATTATTAATTTTTTATTTTATAAATCTAATGTTTTCATTTTGTTTTTAAATTCACATTTTGTAAATAGTTCATAAATTGATATTAACAGTAATTTATGTTAAATATATTTCACTAATTTATTTAAAAATAATAAAAAAAACAAGAAATAGGGAAATTTGGTTGAAAATTGTTTTATATATCATCTATTTGAAAATTATTAACCAATTTTACACTTAGAAGTAAATTTACTACTCTTTTAGATAGAAAACGTAGTTACATCAGTTAAGGTAAAAATGTGTTAATTGAAGGATAAATCCAAAATATAATGTTTAAAATGATATATAAAAATTTAATTTTTTTACACTTATATATTGAAAATATCTTATTTATTTAATAATCTATTCCATTTGGGACCATTTTAAATGAGTTAGACAAATTTTATTTTATAATATTTTAGGTAATCTCAAAAGATTCCCTCCCCTCTATTATAAAAGGGAACCCCCAATCCTATCTTATCCACACATGCAGAGCCATTTGGGTTGGAAAAGAACTACAAAATGAAATTCATAACATCCAAATCAATATTATAGAGGCCATATCTTTAGAATAATTCCAATCTTAGAGGAATTATTTTGTAATGGAATGATAGTTGTTTGAAGTAGAGGGATAATTTTCTACCAAATGTTTTAGTTTTATTTTTTATTATAACACCCAAAAATCATATTAATATATGATTAAATAATAAATAAGTATTTTTAATATACTAAGATTTTATTGTGTTAATTTAATGAGAAATATACATCCCTTATTCCATCAAATGGGAAATAAAACCATCGTTCAAGTGTACAGTTATCTTCCACCTCACTAACCGATGTAATTCGTTTTCTATCACCACCTTTCATGGTTGGTTATAGTGAATAAATATATATACTAAACTATTGTAATATTCATCATTCTTGACATATAATTTATTAATTATTTTATTACAATTTAATCCATTGAAAAATGATTATTCTATTCAACCATACGTGTGGACTATCACCTCCGTAAAGTGATGCGATTCGTTTTTCATCATCTCCTTATATGGTTGGTAAATATTAGTGTATTTAAATTGATAATATATATATATATATATTATATAATCATAATTTTTTTAAATATAAAATAATACTTATCGTTTTATTCCCCATGTCCATTGAAGAATATAAACTTTACTCATGAGTATGTACAACCTACTATCCCCATGATTATAACACAGTTAATTTCTCATAACCATAATTCACAATTGGTTTTAAAAAAACAAATTATTTTAAATTAATAATAATTTTTTCATGATTATTATTTTATATCTTATGTAATAATGACCTATTTGACTATAATCAACATACCATTACTATTTTCTAACTATAAAACCAATGTCCACAACACATCCAATATAAGATTAACTAATTAAAATATAAAACATATTATATAAATAAATAAAAAATTGTTTATGTATATATTTTTAAACCATGGAAATTTTATTAAACAAATAGGCATTTGAAGAGAGCTAAAAATACTGTATTTAAAGGACATTCCTAGCCAGCCTGGACCCAAGGTAAATGATTTTATCTCAATTTCCATTAATTAATGTATAGTTTAATGTTACACAACTTATTTCTTCCAAATTATGTATATATTAACTAATTTAAGTTTTCATATCATTTATTCTTCATATCTTATTTTATTTTAATTAACAATTAAAATTATTTCATCAAAAGAAGATTTTCCTTGAATGTTACAATGTTGTAAGGGGATTTTAACCCAATTTGAATTCATTAGGTTATAATTATAGATTTTTGATGTTTAAGGTAAATTATTATGTGTAAATTGATATCTAAATTGTTTTATTATGTGTTTCTAATTCAATTATATGTATTTATATATTTTAACATAATAAATTCATTTATTAATTATTAATTCAAAAGTCATGATATTTATAAGGATTTTCCTCTTCTACAATATCTGTTTATTTAAACATGCTTCAGGTCACACAACATTATTTACTTGTATAGTAATCTTAAAACATCATGAATCAATTTTTAAAAATCAATAAATTATATTAATTGGATTTACAATTATATATTATATTATTACATTTAATGAATTTCGAATCCAATGTTACCATAGAAGTAGAGGATTTTGGTTATAATCTCTTTTATTTTTGAGACTGTTTATGTTAAAGGTTACTTTAGGGAGATAATATAAACTTATTTTATTTAACCAAATATATTTTCTTCTTCTATGTGTATGTATTTGGTTTAAATTTTTAGTTTTTATTTCCTCCCTAGTTGAATAAAAATACATCAATAATGTTCTTTGTAAGTGATAATGTTATTGTATCTTCTTTTAGACTAGGAATCCATCTCTTCTATATCCATGTTTTATAAAATGTTTTAAAAAATTTATTTTATAACCAAAAAATATTTCCTAATTTTAATTTACCTGTTATTTGAACATATTTTAAAATATTTTAAAAGATAGTTTCATAACGTTTTCTGCATGGGTCACTTTTGAATCAGTTCAGAAAATTTAGAAAAGAATTTTTTTAACATTAATGAACTAAATATATTTTTCCACCATCATGAATAGTATTTAATGTTTATCATACCTTATATTTTAAAATGGATATTTATCAATAATATTCTATCCTAAAATATTGTAAATATGTAATTTTTAAAAGTGATTATTTAAGTAAAATATTTATTTTCCTAAATAATGGTTTTAATGATCTTTTAATGGTATTTCTATTCACTACTAAAAAACATGATGTTAGTAAGGATTTAATATAATTATAACATCCTAATTATTTATTAGGATGGATTATAATGGTTTCAAATTTATTTATGTGGAACTCATTTCTTTTCCATTGGTAAGTAAAGATATAAAAGAACGATTATCATTGTTATGTTGAAAAGTTCAAGATTATAAATTTTTTTATCAGGTTATAGAATTTGTAAATTATTGATAAAATAAGGATTTTGGAGTTAACAAAAATAATTAGTGGTCTATAAATGATATTTCATAGGTGCGTAGGTTGTATCACTCCAATTCATTGGGTAATTACGATAGATTGAACTAAATATAAGGGACTACTTTGGTTAATATGATAATCCTAAAACATTATGTATATTTACTAGGGATTTTTATACCACATAAAAGGTTTATTTTATAGGTTCTATGAAGACAATATTATAAGATACCAACATGTTTTATTTATTCTTTCTATGAGTTTTAACGATTCTTTTGATCAAGATTAAAATAATATGATTCATGATTATTGATTCATATAACTCATTCCACTGTTAATGATTTATAATATTTCACATTTTTAATGATAAATTTTTAATTTGTATGAATTATATTATTTTTTTGTCAAGCACTTTTATTATTACATAATACCATTTTTCCCATCTTATGATAACTGATGACTTCTTATTGTTAATACTTATGATTATCCTTACCGATCATTTTAACTCATCTTTATTAAGTTTAATAATTACCTAGGTTATGAAGAATTGAATTAATTGAAATATATATACAATGGATTTATGTGTAAATTATTTTATAATATTTGTTAAATAATTATTATGAAGTAAGAAAAGATGGGTATAATAATAAAAATGATCATTTTAAGACATGTGTATTATCATGTTAGGGGTTTTACTAATACTATAAAACTATAAACCTAAAAGGTACTTAGATATGTAGGTGATATAATATTTTAGTTTGAAATTATATGGTTTGGATGAAAAAGAATGTGTCAATTTTATCAGTATCAGTGTTAGAAATATAAATATTATGTTTTTTCCACTAGATCTGAGAGTACATGTTCCGGACTGTTATAGTTGGTATCAGAGAAAGGGTTTAGATAACACTGGAGATTCTAATTTTTTTTATAAATGTTAAATTTTTATAATATTTTAAAACCATTTAGGTTTTATTTGATGGGATTTAAGTGTGATTTATGATATTTTTGATTCATTCTATACGGTTGTGGTATATATAACCCTTAGGTTTTACATAAATGATTTTTTGAAGAATGGTATTATATTTTATGACATTTATGCTAAATGTTATGATATATCCTTTGAGATAAAAAATTATTTAATGATGAGGTTATTGAGGTTATTTCAGAAACAATGTTATTTATTTATGGAGTTATCTACATTGAATTTTTTTGTTCATATTTAATTTTATGATTTTATTTAATTTGATTTCATTATAATGTATATAGATTTTGGATATTATATCACAGTGTTCACGAAATTTTCATTTTAATTAATATCTAAATATAATAGGAAAAGCCTATTGTCCTTTTAGGGATTGTGTGATCCATTTTATGTTGATTTTAGTGATTTAGGAAAGAAACATTCACCCTAAAAACTCATTGTTTAAAAAAATAAGAGATTGTGGTGGAAATTAATGAAATGGTGAAATTAAATTTAAAGACATGAAGTAAATAAATTAAATATAAAACTTTATTTTTTATTGTTAATGTTGAAGGAATTCCCCCACTTTATTTAAAGGATCTCAAAATGGAAATGTTGTCCAATTACCTTTATTATTGACGAATTAATGGTCTTTTTTCCCACCAAATGGGTTTAAAGTTTTTTTGGTCATTTAATTTATCATGATAATTGAAATTCATATGATCAATGTTATCCACCACTGTCTACCATTATTTTTACATAACATGTTTCCTTAATTCCCATATTTTTACTTCCCACTTATACTTTCCTCTTTTGAAACATAATTGTCTATTATTTTAGATGACATTCATATTTATTTTTACCTATATTAAAAATGATGTTTTATTGGACCTTTTTATGTTGTGGGTATAAAATATATTTGTTTTTAAATATTAATATGTTTTTTCCTTCAGGTCTATATGTTTCATCATCTACTCATTGGAAATGATTTTGAAAATGTTTCAATCCCTTTCCATTGAACATGAGATAAAATTGCGTGGGAAAAAAAAAGAGAAAAGAATGTAATAACCCATGTATTATTAATATAAAATTAATTTTATTACTTTTTACTATTACGTAATTAAATTATATAGTGTTATATTAAATATAATAATGTTATGTAATATTTCAGGTAAAATGGAAAAATATTTATTTCAAACATATTTGTGGTTTAATGCAATATTTTTTTAATTAAAAATATACTTTATAAATATGAAATTTCAAATATATAAAAATAATATCAATTTTGAATTAAACATGTAAAAATTATCTTAGGGTAAAATTTTGGGAATTTTTTTGAAAAGATTGATTTATTAGTGAAAAGTGAACAATTATGATTATTTTAAGACTGTCATTTATTTCTAGTAAATAATGAAATTTAAAATTAAAATTTTATATTAATGTAACATAGTATCCTTAAAATTTTAAATATTATAATTAATTTCCATGTAGTCATCCTTTTACCATATTTTTTATAAGATCATCTTTTGGCATAGAAACACATTTTTCAAAAAACCATTGATTACATTTTTCATTTTTATTCAAAATTAATTTCTTACACATATAGATGTTTAATCTGGAAAAATGGATTATATATTTGAAATCAGGATGTCCAAATTTGGTATTTAATCCCCTTTTATTTTATTTTTTTAACAATGAATAGTAACTCTAGAAAATATGTGTCACCTCAGTAAGGGTGAATTAGGTAATTAATATTAAAAATAACTTGTTAAAGACTAAAAATATGTTTTGAATTATTTTATGAGTGGGGTTTCCCCATCATCATTAAATATTTGAAGTTTTGGTAATTATTTTCCCTTTTTATTTGAAAATTACTTATATATAATTTTATGTAATTTTAAATAAAAAATGACACTCACATGAATTTAAATTTATATTATATGCTTAGATATGTAAAAAACAATATTTAAATGAACCTTAAAGGATATTTTTAGTGTGAACAATTATTTTTACATGGGAATTTATTTTCATTTTTAGTAATGAAATAATTACTTTATATTATTATGACAAATAGACATAGTGCTTGTGAAAGATGCATAAAATTATAGTAAATGACTTTAAAAACATTTAATGAAAAGTTTTTTGGATAAAATATGATTTCCAATGAATTTTATAGTTGATAATATTGTATTATTTATCTTATAAATAATTATATTCAAATTCCTTTGCAACCATGTTTTTTTAAAAGTCTAATTATGTGAAGAGTTATTAAAATAAAATTATTAGTATTTTATGTTAAAAATATTTTATGAAAATCATTAATAATTATATATATAACTCCTTAATACATTATGATATATATTTTTCAAATATATTTAATTTCTCTGATTGCTTGTAATACATGTAACTCTTAGTCTAAATGAGTAATAATATAGTTGACCATTATAAGTTTGCCTTTAAGTTTGCAGGGTGAACAAGAATAACCAAATTTCAAAAAAAATGTATAATGATTTTATATAATTCAAATATATTTTGTAATAAGTAACCAATTTATAATGAGGTCAATATATTCTTCATAATAAAGTTTTTTGTCGAAAAATGGTTTTTATTTATTTTTTTGAGAAACTTATATAATTAATATATGAATAATTTATAAAATTTAATTGAATAAACTAACTTCATTTTTGAAATATAATTGAAAAATTATAATAGGGTTAAGTTTTGAGAATTTTTTAAAAACATTTATTTTTTGATGAATAGTGAAAATACTATTTTTTATGATAATAACCTTTTCTTTCATAGAATATAAAATATTAACATTAATTATAAAATTAATTTTAAGTAAAATTAGTAAATTACATTATGAATAATAAATTTAATGTCATTGGAATTAATTTTATCCTCTATTTTAATACATAAACTTTTTATACCTAAAGAAGCATTTTTGCTGGAAAACTACTTTTCATCTTGTTTTCTGGGTTTTAAAATAAATTATTCAATTTATATGAATGATATTTTTAAAAATATATTCCATTTTTGTAATCAAGAGGATTAAATTTCTTAAATAGGGACCCTATATTTTTTGTCATTATAAATAGTAACCTTGGTAAATATTTGTAAACTCGGTAATGGTAAAACTCGTAAAACTGGTTTAAATTTTTTTGTTAAGGCTTTAAAATTTAACTAACCCTTTCTTATATCTTATTTTATGATTGTATATTTTTCCTTTATATCTGTTTATGGAATAAATTTCAATTTTGTCCCATTTTAATTCAATTATGACCTTTATATTAACTTAAAAAAGAATAAACAAGAGATATCATTATCTTGGCTTTAATATCTAATAGTTTTTTATATTAGGATAAAAAGAGGATAATATAGGTTATAAATTTTTATTTTAAATATAAATTAATTTTTTTATCACGGTATTTTTTTATTTTTAGTGTCTCAATAATTACCTAAATTCTGACACAACACCAACACTATATTTATTCAATTAATAGTAATATAAAATGAACGATTTTAAAAATATTAAATGTAATAAAATTTGAATTAATTATTGTGTTCCATAGTATTTTCAGATAAAAAGAACCAATTATTGATTTTGGAATTGTTTATTTTCTAATTTACTCATTTTAATATTTTTCTCCAAGTCAAATCAAATGAATAGTTATAAAAATTTCTTTAATGATATTTTATAATAAATAATATTTAATTAAAGGACTTAGAATTCACAAAAATATGAAGTTTTTTTCAAATTAATGTGATATTATTTAATATATCATACATGGTCTATTTATGTTTCACATTTCCTTTTATGGTAACATTATTAACCATTATGTAGTATAAAATATTGACATTGCAGTCATTTTCAAATGGGTTATAGAGGGTTTAAAACTAAAGGACAATGTTTAAAACATTACCAAAACATGTAAAAAATTTATTTCAACCCCTTT
This sequence comes from Viscum album, assembly GCA_963277665.1. Taxonomy (NCBI): domain Eukaryota; kingdom Viridiplantae; phylum Streptophyta; class Magnoliopsida; order Santalales; family Viscaceae; genus Viscum; species Viscum album. The sequence goes on from OY728148.1 coordinate 1,591,253,743, forward strand.
AATCTCAAGAAATCCAATTCCCAAATTTGGGTTTGGATTCATGGTTTGAATTGGGTGTATTGGCATCTAAGGATCCTGAATGGTATAGCCTCACGCCTTGGTACTCCAATTAGAATGGACCAAAGGAATATGAAGGGAGAACTTGGTTTCTTTTCTTGCATGCTGGTAGATATCAATGTAGAGATGAAACGTCCTACTAGCATCTCTTTATGGGCCAAGAGCAACAAATTAGAGGTGAAAATAGTATATAAGAATGTTCCTCCTTTCTATGAGGTTTTTAAGATGGTAGGCTACTCAGTTTCTAACTGTAGAGTCCTAAAAAAGGTTATTTCCCAAAATCCTATGGAATAGAATGATGCCAACAAGAACAAAAGGATAAAAAATGCTAAAGTTGAGAATATGGGAATCATTAAGAACCAAGCTGGTCCTTCACAGGTCACATTGAAGAACCAAATGATTAAAATTACTAACATTACTAAAGAGGTTCACACTGTCACTCATGTTGTTGTCATTGGAAAAAATTAGTACGCATTAATCCATAGGAATTAAACCTAGTATGACAAGGTTGAATAGGATGAGGCTGAAGGAGGATTAGGTAAAACCCTATTAGAGCAAGAACTCAATATTCATCAATAACTGGACTCTGAAATTTAAAATAACATTTTTCATCAGCTATTAAGATCTCAACATGAGGTAGAGGTTGAATCTATCATTCTTGAATTTTCTAATGAATTTATTAGCCTTGTTTTCACTATGATGGCTAGACATAACCCAAATTATGAATCATTAGAGGGGTCACTTCCCCTGGAGGACCTGCTTGATGTTGATGGAGGTAACAACCTGGTTGGCCAGAACATATCAATATACTATCCCACAAATTATCCTTCTACACTTGAACATACTGGAGAAAAGGTAACTAGATATGTATTTTCAAAAACCTACCCCATAATTGATGCACCCCCTTTGTCTAAGAACATGGTCTCTAGTAATACTACATGTACTACATAGACTCTTGCCCAAAGTGGCCTTAAATTGCGTATGATTTAGCAGCCATAGGAACACATTGGAATGAAGACCAATTGATCTGAAGCTCCACACACCAAGAAACATGATTCCCCAAACAAAGTGCATTTGAAAATCCAGACAGACTAGGAAAATACAGATCTGAATTCTAAGGGAAAGGCTGTGAGGAACAACACAGTTGATATTTCTGATTTATTGGAGAGTTCCCAACACTAAAAAAGACGGTCAGAAAGCCACCCAAAAATCATGTCACTAAAAACGTGAGGGGTACGAGCCTCAAAGTCAGTTTAAAATGAAGATGTTGTTTCGGAACTATCAAGGGATTGGGAACCTGGAAACCACCAGATCCATCTCGCTCTTTATTCAGAAGCATCAACTTATTCTTATAGGATTTTATGAGCCTATAAATATTTTTATTTTTAATATTTCTAGCTTTGAGATGTTGGGATACTATATAATTGATAGAAATTGGTGTTCAACTCAATTGAAGATCCTTTGGTCTTGGCTAACTCATCTCTGGACATCCCTCCCACGACTATCTCAATTGAACAATATGTCACTTACTTCTTTAATTACATTGGATATAACATGGTTTTCACCTTCATATATGCTAGTAATAGGTATCAGGATCATAGGATCCTCTGGGAGGATTTGGGGTCTCTTAATGAAGGAATTTCAAGTCCCTGGATCATATTAGTGGATTTCAATGTAATTCTTATTCCGGATGAAAAAATGGGGGCTTCCACAAACCGCACTTCCTCTAGAGAATTCATAGATTGTATTGATAAAAATGACCTGATTGAGGTTAATATAGTTGATGTTAAATACACTTGGTATATAAAGCATCTTAATATTTTTGTTTCTAGTAAAATTTACGTGGCTTTTATAAATGGGTCATTGTTTGGATAAATGGGGTTCCATATCATGTTCAACACTTGCAAGACTCAATCATGATCATCATCCAATCATGGTGGATATTTCCGAATAGGAACCCAAAATTCCTTTTCCATATAGGTTTAATAATTCCTAGGAATCTCATCCATATTTCAAGACTATTCTGTAGAGTACCTTGAATTCCATGGATTGTATAAATAATGTTTTTTCTTGCAACAATTAACATAATGTTCTCAAAAGAAACCTTAAATTCTGGAGAAAATATCACATCAGATCTATTGATTCTGACATAACCTCTTTTGAGGCTTCTCTTTAGAGTCTTCAAGAGCCTAAAAATTCTAGTGACTTCTTTAATACATGTTTGGATGAATCTGAGTTAATCAAAAAAGTCAATAAGCTTCTCAACATAAAAGATTCTGTGCAAAGGGATTCTTTCAAAGTAAAATGGTTAAAGGACGGGGATAGGAAGTGGAAGTTTTTCATTGCTCTTTAGAAAATTAGAATGATTTAAAAGCCCCTTTCCCTAATCAAAAATGGGGAGAGCATGATTGTTAATTTAAAATACCGCTCATAGTATTCCCTTACTTACTTAAAGAGTCTCTTCAACGGGTCACCATCCAACATTAATCCTAATGATGGTGTGATCCCAAGGCTTGTGAATCAGGAGTATAACTACATCCTTTTTGATATCGCTCTTGAACCGGAAGTCAAGGATGCTGTTTTTAGTCTCAAATTTGAGTACTCTCCTAGTCGAAATGGCTTTGGTAAATTTTTATTTCAATATTTTTGTGATATCATTCATGAAAATATTTACAGGCTGGTCACTCATTTTTTAAGAGTTGGGATTATTCCAAAAGGCTCGAATGCTCAGTTACTTTCCCTTATCCAAAAAGTAGAGAATGCTAATTAATTCCATTTTTCAGAGCTGTTTCCTTGTTCAACACTGTTTACAAAATTATTTTCAAAATTCATTCTACTCGGTTATCAAGTATTTCTTGTAAGATTGTAACTGAAAAATAATTTGTCCTAATCAAGGGAGATCGATTCAAGTATATATCATTAAAGCCTCGGAGTGCGTGAATCTTTTCAAAAATCCCATCAGAGGTGGAAATATTTCCCTTAAGCTAGAAATCATGAAGGATTTTGACACAATGGATTAGGGTTTCATATGAATGATCCTTAATATTTATATCTTCGATGACGTGTTCACTAATTGGATCAAGTATATTTTGCGCTCTTCTCACATATCAGTTCTTATCAATGGATCCCCCGAAGGGTACTTTGAATGTTCAAGAGGTGTTAGGAAGGGTGATCCTTTATCATCTATCACTTTCTCTATTACTGAGGATTATCTCAATAGGTTTCTCTATCTCATGGATAGTAATGGAAAGCTGAAGACTGTTTATGTTGGAAGGGGGTTGGTTTCCCCATCACATCTTTTATATGCTATCGACATTATCTTTATTACTCAAGGTGATAAAAGAAACATCAAGATCATCAAGAGAGATCTTAGGCATTATGATATAGTTCTTGGACATGAGATTAGCAGGAAGAAGTCATTTGTTTATTTTGAAAGAAAATTATCTGATAACAGGAATAATGACATCATCAGAGTGATTGGTATTCGTGAAGGAGACCTTTCATTCACTTACTAGGGGTGCCGATGTTTTGGAGAACACAAAGGATTGTTATTTCTCTAGTATTTTCAGTATGATAAGAAGGAAACTATCATCATTGAAAGTAAAATCCTTATCCATGGATGACAGAGTGATTATTGTTAAATACATTACCATTTTAATTTTTTTTTACTCTCTCATGGTATACAAAAAGCCAATTTCTTTACTCAGGGTAATTAATATATATATTAAGAATTTTATTTGGAGAGGTAGCGTCAATGAAAGGATGATTTCAATGGTCACTTGGAACTCTGTTTGTAATCTTTTTGATAAAGGGGACTTGGGAATTAAGAACCCTGGATGTTTCAATGATTCCATCATGGATATTTTTATTTGGAGGCTCCTGAAGATGCAATCTGAGGCTCTATCCATTCTTACAGCTAGAATTTTGAGCAGAATCAAAGCAGGGAACATTAATTACTTCACCTCTCTGGTTTAGACTGACTTTGAGAAATAATTTTCCAGAAATTATTCTAATTATCACAGGTTAGTATCAAGGGACTCTCCCCTACAATTTTAGAAATACAACTGGGATGGAAACATATTGGAAGACAAGGTTCTTGAGGATAACTCGAATCTAAATTTTGTTTTTTTAATTACAGAATGACTAGACTGCATGCATGGTCTTCCGAATCAGATTGTTTCTATTGTTGAGAAACATTTATTTTCCTCCAAGGAGGATTTATGGGATTGAAAGCCAGATTCTAATTAGATTATTTCTTCCAATTTTTTTATAATCACATTATTGGATGCACACATGTTTTTAAATGGTAGGGTATCATAATCAAGGGCTTATTAAGGCCCTCTCGGGCCATGTTTTTTTGGAGGCTAGCTCAAAAGAGGCTTCCAAATGATGACTACAAAATTGTAGAATATCCCTCAGTTCAATGTGTGTTCTATTCCATCAACATAGGCAAGAAATTGATCATCTATTTCTCACCTGTGTGGTAGATTTAGCAATGTGGGAGGATGTTTCCATCATCTTTGATGTGAATTTACTTACTTACAACTCAATTGATGTCTTCATGCAACACATGCCTAAGTTGAAACTTTCACCATATGTCTTCTCTCTTTTTCATTTGGTTGCTGGGGAACTCCTTAATTTTATATGGTTTTTCAAGAATAAGGACCTACGTGAACAATATGTTTTTTATATGGGTGCTTCCTTGGCCGGACTTCTCAATGCTCTTTATACTCTCACTATTCCAAGAGGTAGCTTTTGTGAAAACTCCATTCATGATTTGTCAGTACTAACTCTGGTTTGTGTCAATTGAAATTAAAAACCACCTATTGGAATGCTTGAGGTGCTCTGGCCGCCTTCCTTCCATGGTTAGATCAAAATAAATTCAGATGGCACTTTGAGAGGCAATTCAGGTTCCTCGGGATTCAGTATGGATTTTAGGGATCATAAAGGGTGTGTTCTTGGTTGCCTATATGGTTCTTGTGGGTTTTCATCCTCTCTTGAATTAGACATTCTTGGAGTTATCTTGGTTGTTGGGAGAGATGAACGTCGGGGATAGAACAATTTTTGGATTGAACATGACTCAACGTGTGTGGTTATTTCTCTTCAAACAAGTTCTCTTCATCTTTCTGGGAAGCTGACTAATTGCTGGACAAGGTTTTTGGATCTACTCTTTTCCATGAAGCATATTATTACTCATGTTTATTGAGAGGAATATTCTTTGGTGGATGGTCTCGCTAGAAAAGGTATGAATGGTATTGATTTTCATATGGAGGATCAAATATCGTGTGACCAACATCCCATTCATGGGAAGGATTAATGTAAATCTCATAATTTCAGACTCGTGCAATTTTTCTTTTTTCTAATAAAAGGATCTTTCTTTTTTGTGAAAGGTCCGAGTCTTCTCTCTTGTTACCTTCTATTTGAAAATGATAACAATGCCCATGCGTACATTTGGACTACCACCAACACAAAAGGATGCAAATCATTTTTCATTTCCATTTTTTTTGAATTTTAATAAGGATATATTTAATCATTATATAATATATATTTGATATAAAATTATTTTATAATTTTTAATTAATATTTACCTATATTTTGATCAATTATTTGAAAAACATAAACAACATTCCTGAATATGTATGACTTGCTTTCTCTATGAACAATATAATTCATTTTTCTATCTCTACCATTTATTTATAAATTTAATATATATATATATTGAATATATATATATTTATGATATTTATATCGTTATTAAAATTTTGGATATGATGGAATTATGATCAATGTATTGGGATCCTAATTATTGAACTGAAATTATTATAGAAAAAAATAAAATAGTTAATACCCAAAATACAAATTTTATAGAGTAATCATTGATAAATCGATGTTGAAATGTTATAAGAGAATTATATTTGACATTAAAGTGTTTAAATGAATCTAGTATAGAAATATAATAAATTTAAAATTATTATACCTGAGTTTATATTGATTTCAATGGATATGAAACTGAAAGTTAGGGTTTTATGTTATAATTTCAATATTTACCAATATTATTTATGGTTAAGTTTCTCATGATGAAATATCAACATACACCACCAAATTATATCATAAAACTTCATAAACTTTGGTTATTTATATATGTTATATTTGTTCCTTTCATTTTCATATATTTGTGTATTCAATATAATAGAATAATTTCTTTAAGGAAATACACCTTTTTTATCTTCGATCAAAAATCATTTTTATTCCGTATATATGTTTTATAAAAATGTTTTCAAGAATGTTTTTACTCATATAATTTTTTTTAAAGTAATTTTTTCCCATGGATTAGTTTTTTAATATTTTTTAAAATTAATGTTCCTGTCATTTTCAAAATAATTTAGTTTTTATTATTTACCCAATATATAAAAAGAATTTTTTTAGTATACACAACTTGAAAAAAATTTCACAGAATCCTGAGAATTAATGATATTGAAGCTTAATTTATAATATTCCAAGGTCATTCTAAATTAAAAATTTGTCCTTAATATTTAGGATGATTTTAGATTTTAAATAAGTGATTTCAATGTAAAAAGTGTATTATCTATAAGAAATGTTGTAGTGATATTTTAAAGGGAGTTTTTATCTTTGATAAAATCCTTAATGTCACTAATGATTCAATTGGGATATGATCCAATGATACCATCCCATTTGTTTATCTGATAGGATTATGATGATGATTATTTAAGGATTACTCTATGAAACATGTTTCTTTTTAGTGGTCTAATTAAATTATGAAATCCATTTCATTTTTTTGGGTTATGTAATGATTAAATGTTTATGAATCCCATTTCTTTTTTCATGGTTATATAGTCTTGTGGCACATATATGGATGATTTTAATTATGTGATGAGTGGTCTTGGAATTATATATCCCTCCAATTCATCAGGTAATATATAGATATCCCATGAGATAATAAGGACTGGAATAAGGGCATAAAATCATATTGTAATAGACTATGTCAACTATTATAGTCATGGGAGTGATCCTTAATTAATGAGATGTTGGTTTATGGATTAAAGCCAATCCAATATAGTATTCTTAGATGTGAACCTTGAAAAATAGGGAAATCATTTTATATTCTTATCGGTATGCAATAAACATCATTCTTCAGTTAATATTACACTTTCATGGTTCATGTTATTTGATTAATTTATGATTATTGTCTTATGAACTGCCAATAATTTCTCTATGAATCTATATTATGATCTATGATATGATGGGTATGGTTTTCAATCATTAATATTATATTCTCATAGCCTTATTCTTATTTTATTTAAATGTGATCATTGATGTATCCCTTTACCCTTACAGAGTATACAAGACCACCTTTTTTTCTTTCCATAGTTTACGGATAAAGGTATTAAATATTATATGTATAACAAGTGTTCTTGTTATGATGAAATTATTGAGAGATTATCTCTATGTCTTATGGACCAGTTATTTTTTTATCCAATTTTCTAAACCTACAAACCCTATTCAGTTTTAGCATTGATCATAATGTTATATATTGAATATTCATATATTATGTTGTAATATCTATGTATGAAATGTATTGGTCACTATAATTGGTATTTGATAAAGGTTTCTCTACCTTTATAAACTAGGATTAGAGAACATTAGTGATAACCATTAGGATAATATTATCTATAAGATGTTGTAATATGTTATAGTAAACAAAGTAGTGTAGTTTTTCAAGAAAAAATCAATGTCTGGAATCTTCAAGTGGATATAGTTTTGTAATAGATTCATTTAGGGGTAATAACTCTAAAAATATTTGTACAAGTATATATTTACCATAATTTTCACATATAATGGTTGTTCCCTTACTTTTCACTTGATTTGACACTCTCATAGGATATTCTTAGGATAACTCCCACTTTTTTTATAAACCATTATGAAGGATTTTAAAAGATGATGACCATACATGAACTTTTTTGAAAATATGATTTCATATATTGAAAATAATATTTCATGATATTTAAATTCTATAAATAATTTTTCATGATTATGTGGTCTTCGTCTATGATAATAATTATGCCAATTTGGTTTTTTGGATTTAGTAAATGACTATAACTCAAAGGGTTTGTGTTTACTCTAAAGATGATGAAAAATGTATTGATTTTACTCCTAAGAAACCAAATGTTATGAATTTAGGAATGAAATTTTTTATTCCTATTATAATGCAATATTCTCATGATATAAAGAATTATATTCTTCCAAATGATAAAAGGATGGAACAATGTTATGTTAAATCCTTTGTTAGGGAATATTAACCTTCTATTATTAGGTTTACTGATCCGATAGTTTCTAAATAATATACCAATACACAATAAAATATATGTTCCATTACGCATTTTTCGAAACATGAAAAAATTATCTTTGATTTTTATTACTGTTATGGTGATACAAATAAATGTTAATCTCTTGTCAAGAATTCATGGAAACAATAAAAAATTGACTCTATAGAGTGTGAAGCATTTAAGAGATTATTATTTTTAATATGTAGTTACATGAAAAATTTCATTTCAAAATGGATATGGAATTATTAAATAAAAAGTAGAAGGATGATGAACCCATCAGTACATATTAGGAAAATTTGATAAGGCTTATATGGTATGATTCTTCTATTGTCATCTAGATTGGAAGTAAGTTTGATCGATTCTTCAGTTTCATAAAACTAAGTCTATATATAGAATTGGATAGAATAGACCTCATTAGATATGATAAAATCATTTTATTTGATATCAAAGTAGAAGTGGATATTTGAGTTACCCATAAATATCCTCGTTTTAAAATGAAAAAAATAATGAAATTCAATGGAAATTCTAAGAACAATGTTGAAAAGATAATTCAATTCTGTTTATACTCAATGTTTTGAAGGAAACATGGAGGAAATTTTTTTGAGATTAATTATAAATATTTAAATAATTTATAGAAATGTCGTTGGAAAATATAATAATGATGTTTTGGTAAGAAGAAGTGAGTTGAAGAGGGAGAGAAAGAACTATATAATACCATACCCACACTTTAGTGTTTCAAATATAATAAGTATGGGAATTATGCTAACCAACAGTAAAATATGAAGGTTAATAATGATGATCAGAATCAGAAACCTTTTAATCTCACATACAAATGAAAATATAATAAATCACTATTGTTGATGTGGGGTATGAAACTGATGTGGTGAAGTGTACACTTTTCTTCTACTCAAGAACTCATAATTAATTATTTGATTATCGATCTACCCAATATTTAATATTTTATTAATTTTTAAGGGTATCACAATTCAACCTTTATGATAAGATTTTGAATGAGAAGTGAAAACCACAAATGGTCTGATGTTCTAATCTAAAGTCTACGATTCTTCACCGATTAATGTTTATGGGAATGCACTACATGAAAATCATGTTATTCCGTCTTCAGTTGAATTCAATTTTATTTTGTGAATGGATTGAAATTATATAAATAAAAATCACATACAATTTTATGTAAGGGAAGACACATTTTATATTATGAATCAACCTATTATCATCTATCAGTGAGATGGTAAACATGAACATATAATTGAAATAACATCAATTATATGGGACTTATTTCCTATTTAAAAAACCTTTTTTATCTCATATAGTTTGGGCGAAACCCAACATCAAAGATATTCTTATTTTAAGATATATATTTTTTTGATAATTTTCAAAAATATTTTACTAGTATTCCAAGGAATAATGAATTTGAGTTTTCAATAAAACTAAAAATTTGTGATTCACCTATTTTGTTGTCTCTATATTCAATGACCTTGATTGAGTTGTAGGAATTGAAAAAGGAAATATAGAAAACTATTGATAAGGGATTAATTTGTATAAGTTCATAACCTTGAGATGCACCAGTTATTTTATTAGAGGAAGTATGGTTCGATGCGACTCAATACTGATAATTGGGGACTTAATAAGACCACAATGAAAATTAATTATATACTAGCCCTTTTTAATGAATTATTTTATCAACTATGTGGATCTCAAAACTTTTCTAAGATAGAAATTCATTCTAGATATCATCAATTGAGGGTAAAACGGAGGATATAACCTAGATAACATTCCATTCAAAGTATGGGAACCATGAATTTATAGTGATTTTATTTGATCCTATTTTCCCTCTAACTTTATAGATTTATTGAAAAAATTATATAAATATTAACAAAATTAGTTGGTGGAAGTATTTATAGATGATATTATTACATATTCTATGAGAAAAAGAAGAGCATGAGGATCACCTATGGATTGTGTTGAAGACTCTATGAAAGGATAAGGTGGAGTAAAAAATTACCTAGTGTGAATTTTGGTTAAAAATGTTTCATTTTGGGTTATATAATCTCAAGACAGGGTATATCAGTGGGTCTATCAAATAAAAAAGTTAAAGAATGTTTTATGAAACCAAAATATACAACTATGATCCATTGTTTTCTTGTATTGGATGGATATTATCGATACATTATAGAGAATTTATCATAGATTTATAACCCACTCACCACATTTATTTTGATGGGATCCAATCTCTTTTGTAAAAAAAAATATGATGGATGTTTTAAGGAACTAAAGAAAAGTTTCGTCACTGCACCTTTTCTTAAACTACCCTATAATGAAGAAGGGTTTGTGATATTTAGTGACACATCAAATAAGGGACAAGATTTTTCTTCATGTATAATTATATGATTATAGATTATTCCTTACAACAAATAATGGTTCAAGAAAAAAATTTCCCAACCCATGATCTAATGTTTTCTATGGTTATTATTTCATTAAATATTTAAAGGAATTATATTATAGAGAAATGTGTAACATATATACCAATCATGAGATTTTAATGTATATATTACCTCAGAAATATTTGAATATTTATTATTGAAGATGTTTTATGTTGATTAATGATTATTATTAATTAATATATTACCTTATTAGAAAATAAAAAAATGTTTCTGATTCATTGAGTTGAATTGATCACCCGAGCTTATCTATAATGAGGATAAAAAAGACATCATATTTATAGATTTTAAATGGATGGATATCAAAATATTTATGTAAGGGGAGAAATAATATCTTTGTAACAAGATTATTAAACCATATTTCCATGTAATGATAAAAAATGTAAAAAATAATGATATAGAGTTAAACAAGAAGTTAAGAAATGTTCTGAAGCTCAACCTTGGGTTGTGATGAAATTATAAGGTTTAAGATCTTTTTATATTTATTTTTAATGCTAGAATTGAAGAAGGATATATTATATATAGCTTATAGTTCATCATACTTTATTCATCTAGTCAGTATAAAGATGTATAGAGATTGAAAATAGTATTTCTGGCGGGACAATATGAAGAGATATATTGTAGAGTATTATTATTAGTTATTCGTATAACATCAACTAAAGGAATAAAGAAATAATTTTAAGGGGATTTTATATCCATTACCTATACCAAAATATAAATTAGAAAACATTACCATGAATTTTATCATTGGACTCCCAAAAACATCTAAATTCATTAATGCTATTTTTGTTATAGTTAATCGCCACACAAAGCCATCAAACCTCATTGAAATCATATAATACTTATCACTTAATTATATTTACACAATATATATTAATTATGTGGAAAGGTATTATATATTAATACATTCTATTTTATCCGATCACGGTATATGGTTTTCCTCAATGTTCTAGAGTAGTATTTAGTAAACTCAAGATTCAATGTTTTGATTTAGTATTGCTTATCATCATAATTAATATCATAAATCCGAGAGTACAATTCAAAAACTATAAGATATTTTGAGATATTATTCTATGAATTTAGAAGGTGGTTGGTTTTAACACATTCCTTTAGTCATGTTTTCTTATAAAAACATCTTTCGTTCAAAAATTGGGATGGATTATTATGAAGCCCAATATAGAAGGAAGTGAATAACTCCAATGGTTTGTGATGAAGTTAGATAATGAAAGATATTGGGACCAGAGCTAGTATATGAAATGATATAGAATTCTGAATTCTTTCAACAGAACATCAAGGAAGCTCAAAGTCAATAGAAAAGTTATGCAGATAATAGTCAAAAAAATCTAGAATTCAAAGTTGGAGAGAATGTATTCCTGCAAATTTCCCCATATAATAAGGTTATGGTACATGTTGTGATGGGAAATCCTATCCCTATGTATATTTCCACCTTCAATATTCTTGATTATGTAAGGATGAAAACTTATCAGTTATAACTTCCAATGAACCTCTCTTAAGTTCATGATGTATTCTTTGTACCTCTTTTGAGGAAGTAAATACATAACCCTTCCCATGTATTGAAATCAATGGTTATATCACTATATAATGATCTTACATAAAAATAAAAAATAATATAAATCTTGTAACATAGTGGTAAAGTGATACAGAACAAGACTACTCATCTGATTGAATTTATTTAGATGAATAAGAAATTTAAAGAAGGTGTATGGGAGTCCACAAATGTGATGAAATAGAGATATCCATAATTTTTATTATAGTGAAAAAATTATAAGGCATAAATTAATTTTAACGGGGGTAGAATGTAGCTCCCTAATATTTTATTATATATATATATATATTCAAATAAATATATTTTTCTCAAAAACTTGCAATACATGCAACCCTTAGTCAAAATGAACCAAAATATTATATCCCATTATAAACTAGAAATTATGTTGGAGGAGTGTACAGGAATAATAAACCTTCCAGAAATATTTATAAATGTTTTATATAAAGTAAATATATTGATAAATAATTACTTATTTTCTGTAAAAGTCATTATATGATTCAAACAAAGCATTTTTCCTCAAAATGGATTCTAATTTTTTATCAGAAAAAATATAAAACATTTACGAAACTTTTAGAATAATTATTTAGATAAATGAAATTATTTTTTAATAATTATTTAAAAATTATATTAGTGTAAATAGTTTATAATTTAATTAAAATATTAATATTTTGATGAATATTGAGAAGTAATTTTTTTTACTGAAAACAATAATTTCATTTCAAGAATTTATAATGTTCCGTTATTTTTTAAAATGGATTTAAAACTAACATAAGTTAATTTTATTATAAATAATCCAATAATGGTTATTATAATTATTTTAATATTGTATTTTTCTATAAAAAATATTTATACTAAATAAAACTATTTTTCTTGAAAATCGCATTTGATCACATTTTGTGAGTTTTATTTTAAATTAAATCCTTCTAGTTCTATGAATTGAATTTTGAAAAATGGATTCCATATTTGGAATCTAAAATTTTAACTTTATTAAACATGTCTCTTTTATTTTTGGTCACTATGAATAGTAACCTTGGTAAATATTTGTCACCTCCCTAAGGGTAAAACGGGAAAAAAATTGTTGAAATTTTGGGATAAAGATCCAAAATATAACAAACACATTACTTTATATAATTGGATGAATGGATTATATACATTTACATAAAATTAATGAATATATTGCTACATGGTTCTATTTAAAATTTATTATTACCTTTATATTAATTTAATAAAATAAAAAATAAAAAATGTTACTCTATTGTCTTCAATATCACCAGAATTTTTATATAAGGATAAAAAGAGGAAAAGTTCGATTATAATTGTTAATTTGAAATATGAATTATTTTTTTATCATGGTAATTTATTTTAATTTTTTGGGATTGAATTTTTATATTACATTTTTATGAAAAACCAACATAATATTACTTCAATTAATAGAAAAATAAAATAATTGTTTTTAAAAATTTACACTAACTAAATTTGAATAAGTTATTGTATTCAAAATATATTTTAGATAAAACTAACATATTAGGGGTTTGTGAAAATTTTATTTTATAATTCAATTTATATCATGTGTTTTTCAAAATTAAATTAAATGAATAGTTCCAAAAAATGTTATTAATAATATTTTATAAAAAATAATATTTTATTAAATGATTTAAAATACATAAAATACTATATTCATCCAATTTAATTGTATATGGTTTAGAATATCAACCATGGTCCATTTATTAGTCAATTTTCCTTTTATGGTAACACTATTATACATTAATGTTAATAAAACTTTGACATTCGGGAAATTTTCAAACATATTAACATGTGGTAAAAACTAATATACAAGGATAAAATCATAAAAAAAAACTTATTAATTTTTTTTGAACATGATTACATCAAATAATCACCATATTATCTTCTAATTATATAAATTAAGAGTCATTTTTCATGAAAATTAATTTTTATTAATTTAATACCTCATGTAATTACAAGAGTGCCCCTCCCATCACTTCTAAAAGTGAATATGTTCTCCTATATTAACCATAGATTTTGATCCTTATAGGTCATAAATTTAATAAAATAATACATTTATAGCTTCATTCACTACATATTAGGTGTTTTATTCATTCCTAAATACCATCTTTCCAAAGATTATGGTGCAATCCAAAATATATTTCTCAGTGAAGAGTTATAACTCTTAATCGATCATTTTCAATTTTGTTATTTTTAACACCTCTTATAAATATACTAAATCCATTATACAAAAATTAATTAATTATACTAAAAATATATAATATTAATAAATATTATGGAAAAACCGTAATCCATCACTTTCTCATCCGTTGAAAAATGATCACTTCGCTCGTGTGTATGTGTGAACTACCACCTGCACGATATGATGTGATTCTTTTTTAAAATCATATTCAGATGGATAGTATTGAGGATATATTTAATGAATATATAACATATATAATATGTAAAAATTATTTTTAATGTGGATTTATATTTACATCAATTTCATTCTTTTTGTCAATGAATTGAAACATCGTTTATTCATAAGTACAACCCATCGCCTCCTTAATAGTGTAATTCATTTTTCTATCACTTCCTTTTATGTGTAACTATAAAAATACATATAATTTAAATACATTATGTATATATATATATCATTGTAAATATTTTATATATTATGGAATCTTGATCAGCATACACTTACTGGGTTTACTGAACTAAAATTCTCATGAGAAAACAAAATTGTTAACAGTTGAAAAATATGATTATAATAAAGGATTATTAATAAATTACATATATGTATTCCATGAATAAAGAATATGATATATGATATGATTTTTATGGGTTTAAAATTTTAATCTCATGTCGTCATACCCTTATTCTCATGTTACGCTTACGTAATCAATTATATATTCCTTATTTAACCTTACTGAGCATCTGGTCTCACTCTTTTTATATTTTCCGTTCAAAATTAATGAATAAATGTATTATGTAAGATATATATTATAGGTTAAACAATTATAAATTAAATATTGGGGTATGATGTAGATATATTATGGACCAGTTATTTTTGTATCCAATTTTCAAAAGATACTAAACTTATATGACTCTGGTGTAGATTGAAATGTAATGTAATGAATATTTATCTATTAAGATGTGTTATATATGTATGAAAATTATGGGTATATATAATAAAATTTTTGAAAGTGTGAAATTAAAATTATAAATGGTCATAATTTCATCAGTTTTCTATTTATGATCATATTGATAACTCAAAAGTAAATTTATAATTGTTTGATATTTAAAAATTTGTTAACGCTGTTAATGTTAAATGTAGTAAATAGTTGGTTTAATCCCAAATATAAAGTTTAAAATGATATAAAATACTTTAAAATTTTTACTATATAAATATATTAAGAATATATACACCTTATCTTTAATAAAATTTTATTTTTATTCATTTTAAAGGAGTCAGACACATATTATATTATAATATTTCATTTATTTCCAAACGTTTACCTCTAATCACTTATAGAAGGACACCCCTCTACACTCTAATACATAATTAAAGAGATATTTAGATTATCCAAGAACTATAAAAATAAATTTATAACAGCCATACGCACGTTATATATCTCTTATTTTGGGAATAATATGAACCTTATAGGGCTTATGGTGTAAATTAAAGAAGAATGTTCTGAGAGGAGATACAACTTTAAACCAAATGTTTTATGTTTATTTATCATTATACCTCATTAAAATATTTTAAACCATTATGAAAAAAATTATTGGTATATTCCATATACTAGGATGTTATTATGTAAATTTTATAACCTATATCCATCTCTTATTCCATCAAATAGGAAATGAAACCATCTTTCATGTCTATAGAAGACTATTACCCCATGAACCGATGTAATATTTTTTCCATCACGACCTATAAAAAATATTTATAAAGATATATTTAATATATATTTATATATATGTATTATATTCATGGTATATTTTTAATTTTTTAATGATAATAAATCATACATTTTATTACCCATTAATCCGTTAACAATGACAACATCATTTGTGTCTATGTGTAGATTAATCCTCTATGGAGTGATGTTGTTATTTGTTCACCACCACCTTAGAAGGATGGTAAATAAAAAATTATTTAAAATAATTATTTTATATACATTATATAATAATAATTATATAAATATAAAATAATAATTACATTCTTTCACTCATCTTTATTCTGAAAAAGAAATCTTTACTTAGAAGAATATACGAGCTACTATATCCATGATTGTAACACGTTTAATTTTTCATAACCATAATTCATGGTCAACATTCATGATATAGTTTATTTCTAAAATTATAATTATTTTATGATTATTACTTTGGATATTTTTGAATTATTATCCTTTAGACCTGTATCTACATACTTATGTCATTTTGAAACTATTTAGCAAGCATCCTCAGAGCCTCCGATGTAATCTAAATGAAATAATAAATTAAGAATTTAATTTTAATAAATGAAACAAATAGTTTAATGATAAATTAATAATCCTTGATTTTTTTAAATAATTAACTAATTGATATAAATTTATTATATATGTATTAAAGGAAAAATGGAATGTCTGGACTCGTGGTATACGATTTTTTTTCAATTTCCCTTCATTGACCCATATTTTAATGTTATGAACAAATTATTATTTATATGTTGTATATAATAAAAAATTTACATTATATGGTCTAAATAATTCATAAAATATGGTATTTTAGGTTAAAATTAAAAATTTTACCTCATAGGGGGTTGGAATTAAATGTAACATAGAGGTAAGAGGTTTCTTAATTAAATTTTTATTTAATGGGTTATAATTATACTTAACTGAGTTCTTTATGACATGATTATGTTTTGATTAATCACTAAAATTGTTTTAATATTTATTTAAAAATAATTTATTTGTATTTTAATGAGTTAGGATAATCACTCAAAGGATGAATTACCACTCCAAATGTTATGATCTTTGTAAGTGTATTCTTTCTCTCAAACTCGTTCTCTTGAGACATGTTTGATGTCTTAAAAAATTATTTCCTAGTTTTGTGTAATTAATAAATCCTGAATGAATATTTACATATCAATAAAAAAATTAATTGTATTTATAGAGTCATATCATGTCTTTTTAATGACTTCTGAATTAAAATTTACTAATTTGATAAAAGCATTATGTTGCAATCTCTTTTACATTTTAGATTGTGTATTATCAAGGTTACTTTTGGAAATCTTTTTCTATTTCATTCTTGAACCAAATATATTTTATTATCCTCCAAGAATAAATTTTGTTTTTAGGTTTCATTTCCATTCCCCCATTATTGATTAAAGAATAATTAAGATAGTTTTTTATAAGTGACGCTGGTATTGTATCTTTTTTTAGCCTACAAATATTTCTCTCCAATATCGCTGTTTTATAAAATATTTTAAATAATTTTATTTTATAAACATAAATTACCTCATAAATATATTTTAATTGTTCCATGAACAATTTATGATATGTTTTAAATGGAATTTTATTAATGTTTTCAATAGGGTTCACTTCCCAACCTATTTACAAAATTTTAAAAAGAATGTTTTTAATCTCCGCGACATAAATATATGTTATATTCATCATGAAAATTAATTTATCTGAGTTTTAAATTAAAATTTTATATGTTATATTATCAAAGAAACAATTTCTCCTAATATACTGTAAGTTTATAGTTTTTGAAATTGACATTTAATGTTGTAAGGGTATTTTATTGAAGAATGTTTTTAATGATTTTTTAATGAAATTTCTATTCACCAATGAAAAAAACATTAGGTTAATATGTATATAATATAATTATACCTTAATAATTATTTATATAGATGTATTATGATTGTTTCAAAGATATTATCATTGAAACCGTTTCGTTTTCATGGGTAAATATAGCTATGAAAGATCAATAATTATTGTTTTGTAGAAAGTTAAATGATTATATTTATTTTTATCATGATTTCGTACTTTTAAAATATTGATAAGAGTGGGAATGGGTATCAAAACCAAATTTTTATGGGATATTTTCTGATATGTTATGTGTGGGTCTGATATAGCCTTCCTCTAAATAAGGTAATGATTATAGAGTTGAAAAAATAAAATTAAATCATAAGAGTTGAAAGAGTTAACCAATTAAGTTGTTACTCTTAATATAGTTTGGGTATTAACAAAGTTTGGTTATCCCATAAATAACAGTTCTTTTATGGGTTTTATGAAGATAATTTACCAAGATACCAACTTATTTTTTCTATTTTTTATGAATTTTTAATGTTTCATTTGATCAATATTGACATCACATGGATCATGATTGTCAATTATTAGGAACATTTTAATTTTTATAGCATTATTCTATGTCACATGTTTAATAATACATTTTTATGGGTATAAATTATCTTATTTTTTGATCATGAAATTTTGTTATCTCATCATAACCTTATTCTCATCTTGTCCTCCCTGATGAAATTCAATTGTTAAATATTATTTTTTTCATCATAGATCATTTGATATCACCCGTATTATGACATAAATTTTTCTATGAAGAATAATGATAAATGAATTTAGTATCCAATGGTTTCATGTGTGAATAATTTTATGGGAGATATGGAATACTTATTATGAAATTATAAAATATGGGTTTAAAAGGAAATATTATCACATAAAGGCATGGGAACTATCATCATAGATTTTTTACTAATTATCTTAAACTATAAACCTAAAACGTCTTTTGATATTTATGTGACCTAATATATTAATTTGAATTTATATTTTTTGGATAGATAAAATTGGGTCACATTTATCATTATAAAATCAATAAATGTAATGATTGTGTTTTTAAGAAAGACTTGGGAGAAAGAGGTTATGGTTGTTATACCATAAATAATCATAATAGATAAATATCATGGTTTTAAGAATATAATGTTTATATAATTATATTCATGTAAATTAAAATTTAAAAATATCCCAAATAAGGGTGAAGTTGTGAAATCAACCATTTGGGAATAAATAACTTTTTAACGAAACCCATTAAAAGGTAATAGTTGAATTGAAACTTGAAATACCATTAATAAAGAGTTATTCATTATATATCATGATAATGGAATAGTTTATACCCCATATAAATTAAATTAGGTTTATAATATAAAAAAGTCTAAATGGAGTTGAATTGAGAGAAAAAACTTTTGCTTTGTTTTTAACATGGTCAAACCTATTATATCCTCTTGAATAATAAATTTAAAATTTTTAAATACAGTTTTAAGAAAATTTTTACCCTATATTTATTTTGTTATAGAGATTATCTATATGATATTTTAAATACATTAAGGGAATGAATGAAGATGGAAAGTTCCTTTGAGTGATAGAATTGATGAGTTAAATATGTTAAATCCTCACAACAAAGATAATATAAAATGTGGGAAAATATTTTTAAAAATTTAAGATAAGGTATGAAAATAACTCTCACATCCTTACTCTAAATTAATTTATAGTTATTATCAATGGGGAGTATATATTTATCTATAGAGGGTGAGATATATCATTTTGGACTTGAAACCTTTGTGTGTTTCTTGAGATAAGTGTTGGATAAAACATATTTATTGATATAACTCTCTTGACCGACCCAAAAATACAACTATTAATTTACCTAAGTTTTTATTAACGTGAAACATAATTTTTGGATATCATTTAAAAAATTATTTATATATTTTTTTCTAGACGGAATTTTCCCACATATACTTGGAGGACCCCACCATAACCTAGAATTTATTTCCAATAATAGGAGAATAATATTGACTTTATATAGCAAACAAAAGTTGATAATAAACTCAAATTGGTAGATTAAGGTGCACAAGTGAATGTTTAAAAAATAATTGTTGTATTTATTTTTATTATATCATAAATTAAATATATGGGGTAGAATATAATTATTAGTTAATGATAATTGGATAGGAAATGTATGTCATTTTGGATAAATCATTAATTTATGTGCATTATTTGTTTAAGGTAAGAAAATTTTCTATAACAAAGGAACTTTAGGCAACTAGATTGATGTTTTCTAGTTTGAAAATTTTAATAAATAGGGGAAATAAATAATTGTGAAAATGAATGATCTATTAATTACATTAAAAACTGGTTAAATAGGTGTTTGGTTATTATATATTATTTCAAAAAATATTAATGTAAATATTTATATGAAATTTAGGAATCGATTATCAAATATAAAACTAAGTAGAGAATTCAGAGTTGAGTTTGGAAGGTTATGAATAAATAATTCAAAAAAATTTCTTGATGAAAATTGAATAGTTAGTTTCAGACTTTATAATAAAAGTAATTAAAAATAGTTTTATAATTTTATGTAATTTTATATGTATGATTAAAATAAGTTGCACATGAATAGGGTGGAAAAACCCGTGGGTAGTGTGTGTTAATTGTACTCTGGTGTTGAACCTAGTAATGGATCAAAAGGTTGATGAAGTGGGGGATATTATTAATTGTATCCATCATGAATGAAAGTTATATATGAGATAATTCCTTTAAAACTATAATATTATTGTTCTAGTAATATACATATAGAAAGCTGTCCACCTGATCAAATAAATTATGGTCGTCCGATCATCACTGCATCATCTCCTACCTTTCAAGAAGGATTTTATATAGTATTCAAGAATATTTTTTGACATTAATGATTCTGAACATATTTTATGATTATATTAAATGAATTATACAGGTTCAATATCATACAAATAAGGCATGCAATATAAATCATTCATACATTCGATAATACTGTGAATGCACTATTATCGAAGCATATCAAAAATTTATAGAAGATTATTAATGAATTTGAATACATGAATGAGTTTAGGTTAAATAGTAACAAGAATAGTACATCAATTTCACATGATAGACTATTACAAAAAATAAAAAATATGGTCATGTAAAGATTCAACAACTTAAAATTATGAGTCACATAAGTATATTTTTTTATGAAAGTTTCATAGTTTTAAAATAAGTTTGAATCACCAGATTTTTCAAATACAAGGTTGTGAGTGACATTGAATAATACTCATAGAATTAAAATAGAATGATGAATCTATATAAAAATCGATGAATATATGGTGGATCCTTATTTATAAATATCATGGTCAAGAGAAAATTTGCAGTTCTCGATTGTTGGTATTTTTTAGAAGTTCTCATTTTCAACAAAAACAGAGTACACAATGAGCCTCATAGGATAGCCCAAGGTTGAGAGAATACTCATGTTTTTAATTTCAGGAATTATATAAGAGAGTTAGGGTTTATTATGTATTTGATATCTCATCTATTAAACAATGAAAATATGGAATCCCATGCACATTTTCAAGAATCATGAGAGTGTATGCACACTAGATTTCTATTTTATGAATATGTATTTTTTATATAGTCTACTGATAAAAAAGATAAATGAGATCTCATATAAACACTGTATATGAAAGATCCTTTGGTTCTATAAATTGAACAAGATTTTTTAGAGAATAAAAACAACAATGAGTGGTTGCATAAAAGAATTGTAAAATTGATTTCATGTTTTGGTTTTCATGGAGAATAAGTAGACTGCACCAATTAGGGTGAAGAACTTCTGAATGCATATATGCATAAAGTATGTGAATACAGAAGAAATATATAATAATGAAATGGATTTGAGTTTGGTATATCCAAACCATTTAATTAAAATTGAATATGAGAATATATAAGATCTTTCAATTAGGAACAATGAAGTAGATAATAGAAAACACATTAAATAATAAGGATTATGAATTATTAAGTGATAGGATTTACACATTCATGATGACTATAAAATACATGATTATAGGGCACTTGAGTTGATTGTACTAAGACATAAAATAGAATTTCAAATTAGTTGTTCATGTGTGACATGGATTAATGTAATTTCAAAAAAAAATATGATGCTGGGAACATTATTGATAAAAGTGACACTATATGATTAAGAATTTGACTAAATTAGGAAGAAATGATCTTTCATTGAAGATGATATGTTTTTGAGAAATATAAAAATTCATGATTACAATATTTTTATGTTATTAAATAATTTTAAATGATAAAGATAGTATATCCCCAAAGACCATGGTGGATGATTTATTTCACCTGGTGTAGAAGAAACTAGATACAAACAAAGGTCTTACTATCATTTGAGAAAAATCTGGAAATGAGTTTCTAAATGTAGTGTCTAACTAGTGACTAAAGAAGATATTATAGTTGGGGTGTATAAAAATTTGTTTCGGAATTTTATATTGGATTTCAATCCTATAACTATTTTATTCACTTGTAGATACAATGGAGAATCTGTGTTTGGGTGTGTAACATACATAGTAAGGCATTAGTCTTGGCCCTGAAACTTGTAAATACCATTTAATATAATCTTTTTTATTAATTATTCATATTAGGTGATATTTTGAGATACTTTTTAGATAGTAAATAACCTTAAGAATTTATATAATTTTAATAAAAAATTCATAAATGAAATCCACTGATTCAAACCCCCCCATCATAGTCATCAATTAAGCTTGGGGATCTAATGTTTTCATAAATTATAAGAATTTAATCTAAAGTGTATTTAATATTTTATATAAAAATTTTCAGATTATTTAATAAGTTAAATTTTATATTTAGGTATAAAATTAATATTATGAATATTAAATTTAGTGATCATGATAATGGTGAATGTGTTATTTTCAATGAATTATTTTTTTAGAATTATGTATTTTTTATTTTAAAAATAAAATTATCATATTTCATAAAATGATATTTTTTGGATTTTTAAAAATGTATAAAAATATGTTAGTAATAATTTAATTTATAATTAATTCTATATAATTTTAAAATTACATAATAGGAATAATAAAGACATTTTTTCTACAGAAAAATTTTCTATATATTAATGTATAAATTTAATAGTTGATTTTCTATTAATTAATAATTTAATTATATTATATAATACATAAATTTATTTTTATAACTTTAAAATTTGATAATATGGGTTACCATATATTTTTAATAAAATTTAAATTAATAGGGTGAAAACTTTTTACCAAGGTAAAAAATAGTCACCATGGTACAAATTGAAATGTTGAAATGTAAATATATAGTGTTAAAAGTCATAAAATGTATAAAAAATATCTGAATATTAATTTTTAGAGGCCCTAATAACTTTATATCACCCCAAAAATCCTTATTTACAACATTTATAACAAATGTCACTTGAATAGTTTCATGACACCATTAAAAAAGAAGTGAGAGTTGACAAGAATTCCATTTTTATCCCTTATAAAAGGGGCTCACATACCCCACATTTATCCACCCACACTTTAACCATATTAATTCATCCATTCAGAAGATTTAACTCAACCCAAACATTATATTAGTTTCTCCAAAACTCTCTCAATTTTTTTTTATAATTCTTGGTATTTCCAATTGTTTTAGATAAAGATCTTTATGGTGTCCCCTCGGGGAGAACATATAATGGTAGAGGTAATTTTCTCACATGATACCTCTCAATTATCTTAATTATATTATCCCTATCCCCATTAAAACTATATTATCCATGAATGTATGATAGTATCTACTTGTATTTTGAAATGTTAGCATACTAATGGAATATCCAATTTCAACATTCCTCTAAAACTATTTTAAAATTAATGACATCATCATGTATACATGTTGAAAACTATGTCCAGGAATGGTGTTTTCTAATTCTCATGTTCACTTAACATGGATGATTTTAAAAATGTATTTAATTTTAGAAAAATTATATTTATAAAACTATTAATACCATAGTAAGATAATATTAGATATTCTATAAGTGATACAAAAAAAAAAGGTCATAGATAACCTAATAATTTCATCCCAAGACTTAAACATACATTACATTATAATTCTTAACATACATTTCCAATAAATAAAAGATGAAATTCTATATGTATAGTGTATTTGAAGGAAAGTTCATAAAAATAAATCATCTTAAAAATCAAAACATCATCTTTATTCAAAACTTCACATAGCTCTCTTAACTCCGACTAATATTCTAAAACTATAAAATATTTCTTGGGGAAGATACATGAGAAAAAAGGGTGAGTATAAAATCCCAGTAAGGTAATAAATATACTAATAAATAATAAAAATAAAGTAAAAATTCATAAAATGATTTCATTAAATGGTTAATAATTAACAAGTATGAATAGGGTAAGTAAATGATTTTATAAGATCAAAAACATGTTGAAACTTTATAAAACAATATATCATAACTATATGTAAAGGGTTAATGCTAAGAAAATCATAATAAAGTGGAAAAAGTCCAATGGTAGATTAGGTTCACTCATAAATACTTTAAATAACATATCATGAGATATAAATCATTAAAAAAATGCATTGCTGGGATATATAATCATTGTCTCACCTATAAAATTAATAAAATTTATATACATGTGTTCCACATGAGGAAATCAAACCATAAAAAATCATTAGCATGTGCAAAACCATGGTAAGGAAGGGGGTTTCATAACTCTTATTCAATGAAAAACGGAGTATAAATCATGTTGGTATTTATTATTGTGTACCAATTTATTGATTTCATTACAATGTTAAAGAAGAATAAATTTTTAAAAAATACCACATAGGTGATGCATACATGAAATAAATAAAGTATAATTTGAAGAAGGAGTGTAATTATAATTTTATATAATAAAAACTTGATTCAATACTTTTCTATATAAAATAATTATTATTTATAAAATATACTCATAACTGAAATTTTTTTTGGGGGTGATGCTCGATGTGAGATAAGAAATTAGAAAATTCTACTAAGCCAAGTTTACTTAAAAGTGGAAATTTTAAAAGGAACTAAAAACATTTAAAACCCATTAAATAAAAAGTATATTTAACTTTATATATATATAAGTGATACATATAGAAAAATATAATAATTATATGATAATAACATATCATAAAATTATAGATAATGAATGAAAATTTGAAACTCAAAAGCAGTGAGGGTGTTGTGGAAGATCAGACACCTCTTGTCTGAAAGCACTCTGCACCTTCCTTTAACATTCTAAATAATAAACTTAATTTTATTAAAAAAATATAAGGAACTTGTATAACTATTTTTTTTTAATTTCCAATTATTTACATGTGTCACCAATTTATTTCATCATTTCTTCTTATGTGGTTATATAAATTTTTTCGAGAAAATTCTCAAAAATATTTATTGTTCATTGACCATGAAAAAAAATTATATAATAATACTTCTATAATATCCATAATTTTATATTATTATAACCTTTATTATAAAATTATCAAATATGTTATATAGGTAAATGGGTTTTAAATTAATAGACTCAAATTAGAAATGGTGCTTTGACATGTGCACTTTTTGATGTTAAATTTACAATAAACCATTAATGTTAATACCAATTTTGGAATGTATAATATTATAATTACATAATTTTAATGGTTTAGTAAATAAAATTTTGATATATGAAATACATGTTTTATTCCGCACATATTTGTTTGGTATGGAATATTAAAGTAAATCATCATCACATTGGTGAAGTAGTTCATATATACACCTAGAAAACACCCACGTTCTTCTAGAATGGAAGAAAGATAGAAAATTAAATAAATTATAACTCTAAAAAATTAACATTATATATATATAATATTATATTATAAAATAACATTTTTAACCATACATGAATGGTTTTGAGGAAAAATTAAACACATTGTTCCAGGAAGCTATAGTCCACACACACTCATGATGACATTTTTATTTCTCACAATGATTTTAAAGGAATGTATAAAATGGATGATCCATTAGAAAAACAAATATTCGAGAATTTTTATACTAACAATTTTATCATACAATAATTTATAGAATATGTTTTTTGGGGGTATAAG
Organism: Viscum album; assembly: GCA_963277665.1. NCBI lineage: Eukaryota > Viridiplantae > Streptophyta > Magnoliopsida > Santalales > Viscaceae > Viscum > Viscum album. Next base: position 1,591,280,183 of record OY728148.1, read on the forward strand.
TAGATAAATGATAAGAAGGTGATATTTACCATATTACCTCTCACATTAGATAGTCACCACAGCAAAAAACATTATATTTCTAATTTAGAAAAATTTAAGCTTCAAGGTTATAGGTATAGGGTTTTTTATAGACTAGGGTAAATTTTATCTCAATAATAAGTGTATTTTGTGTGTGTAGAAGTGGAGGTGTGGTCCTTCCTTTTATAATAGATGAGAAGGGAATTTTTTGCACATAAAAAACATTAATATAATAAAATCAGATATCTCACAAGTAATCAGAAAAAAAGTGTATAATAATAGCATCAGGGAAATGATAAGGTTGATAAATCCATAGACACACTTTTACACATATGTTTTAAACTTTTTTTAAGTCATGTAATTTTACATTTTTTACTTTTAATTATTTCAGTTTTTACCAAGTTAACTAATTTAACCTAGGTAATTTATTTTTAAATCCTAAAAATAAAATGATTATTATTAGATAATTGGATCCTAAAAATTCAAAATATTGTATTCAATTTATCATATAAAATTATTAAGTGTAATAAATATTAATTTTAACATTACCACATGTATCGTGTAAAACACCTTTTCTTAGAGAAAGAGTATTTTTAAGCATATGTTATATGTTTTGGAATCTAATTCCAATGTTATTGAATATATTGAAATTAAAATGATTATTTATATTCCAAGAATATTTTATAATAATTAAAATAAATCAAAAACCTAATTATACCATGTGAAAATGTTGTTAAAAGATAACGATAAATAATATTTTTCATCAAAACATTACCCAAACATTTAAAAACGTTAATCATTTGTTTTATATAACAAAATTTTATTTTAAAATATTTTATTTTACCTTTTAAAATTATTCTGTATATCCAATGTGTTATTTAAACTTTTATTCCAATTTTTTATCATTAAAATAGAAATTTTTAGCAATATTGGTATTTTTAATGTTTCCCAAAAAATTGCTTATTTCATAAAAATAAAAATTTCATAGAAAGAAAATTACAAAATAATGAATAATAATGTAAATGTTATTTTATAAAATTAAAATTCTAATGTGTATATTTTTATCTTCTGAATTAAAATATAAATTTTGAATAAAAGTGAATTTATTTAAAAATTTAATTTTTTTCAATATTATATGTTCTTAATACTATATCATATCAATTTATAATTTATGTAATATTAATTTATTTGTTAATATATTATAATTTTTCAATATTTCAATTTAATTTATTATGATAAAACATACAATATTTGTTAAAAATTTTCTTTGAAAATAAATTTTATTTTTATACAAAATACACTTTAACAAATAAAATTTATTAATTATTAATATTATAAAATTTAATTTCATCACTCCATTGATACTTAAATATTTATTTGAAATATATATATATATTCATCAAATAATATTTATATAATTACAGTAAATATATTTATATTTAACATATAAATATAATTATATTTATAATATTTAAGTATCATATATTTATTTCATTATGAGTTATTTTATTTTAAATTTACTAATTTACCGTACATGTCAATAGTGTACCTATTGGATTTATAACTAAATGTCATATATTTAGTGGGAATATTTTAAACAAACATGATTCTAATAAAAATATTTATAATGATTAGATTTAAGTCCTATATATTTACTTAATAAATAATGGGTTCATTCCACACTTACATCACAAGGAAAACTTCGTATTTAATATAATATATTTTGAAAACTCATTTCTCATTTTCTAGTGAAATTCCTTTTTAAAGGGGTTTTGGGGGATTGGAGATCCTAATGTTTAAATATTATCTAAGAGATATCCAATTCATGAAAATTTTATTCTTTTTTATTAGTTGTCTCTTATTGATTTATGCAATTCTAATGGTTGTAATTCATCTATGGTGAGTAATAATACTTGGCGTTTAATACTTTGTTTTCTGTTTTTTTGTAATTTCCCCCTTATGAATGAATAATGTTGTTTTAGTTTAGTTCATATATTATATGTCACATTTTCCAATCACATTTCAATCCTTTTGAAATAATAGGAAAATGTTTAATAATATTACAGACATAAATTGTAATATTTTTTTAATGTTGGGTTCAAGGCCTATTTTTATTATGAAATAAATTACCACTTTTTATCTACGTAGAGGATGGATAATTACATATCATGTTGTCAAAATTCCATGCATCCCATGAACATGTCTCGTAGGCCCAGTGCGGGGTCATGCTTGCATCATCTTACCTGCATCACTAGACCCGCGTCATGCCTATATCACTGCCTACCTACATCATGCTTACGTCACCGCCTACATAATACATACCCAATGAATAATGATATGTGTCAAACAATGATATTTTGGATGAAATATTATTATTATTACCATGTTGTTTCCACCCCAATTACATAAATAATAATAATAATTATTATTATTATTATTATAATAGCTAATAAAGCATTAGGTGTTATATTCACACCCCTTAAATAAATTGTGGCCTCATAATTCTAACTATTACATGTTAAGAAGTTATCTAGGGGTATTTATAAGTTGACTTGAGATTTAGTCTTCTAAAGAGGTACAATTTAATATATTAACTTATATTAATAATAATACATATATTGTGTTTATTTTTAAATATTTGAGTTAAATACCTCTGATGGTTTGGTGTTAAATTGAATTATATTTTTTCTTTGATTTCATAGTATGAATTGTAGATAAATATTATAATATATTATTTTGAGGTATGAAATAGGGTAACGTTTTTTTAATTGATACCCCAAAAAATCTCCCATCCCTCATAAACTTGGTGGTTATTTTAGAAATTTAATGTCCAATGATGAACTTGATGAAGAATGCTTCTCCTCCTCATAAGGCTAATTAAGATCCACATTCAAACCCCAATAGAACCATTTTGGGGTAACCACCACACCCCATTGGCCTATATATTCACTATCATATCCGTCACCAACATCAAAAATCACAATAGATAACCATCCATATCTGTGTCCACTTGTTACACAAGTCCCTATGTTGCCTACTTTATGAATCCCTACAAGAAAAATAATTGTAGGGAATGGTTGAAATAACAATTCTTCTCTATGTGTGTCTTAATGCGACTAAAAATGGACTTCTAATAACTATATAATTTACCCCACACACTACATGGGATCACGTGTGCTAGGTAATTGATACTTATTCTTTAAATGCAACTAACCCCAAGCTTACTAAGAAGTCTCCCACTTTTTTCCAAAACTGCATCTCCTGTTGCACAAGTAGGGATATAGAAGGGTTATATTCTACTTCCAAAATTGGAATGATTAATTCACCTTCTCTAGAAACATAAGGGTCCACATATGGAAATACTACATGTCTAGATGATGATAAATATAATCCTTTTTCTATTTTCTGATGATATAGTGAAATTAATATCAATATGCGGTAGCTGCTGTTGTTTTGTCTCTACCCCCATAATTTTTTCTAATATAAAAGATGTCGTGGTTAATAAAACCATGATCAATGAATATGGAATCAATTTTTAAATAGGTAATCCATTATAAAAAATAATTTCAAATATATCTAAAATACCAATATAAAGATTTATATTCTTATATACCTAAATTTTAATATTTATCAATTATACAACTAGATAAATTATTTAATAAATGATACATTAAGGAATTATAGAAATATAATATTCTAGAAAATCTACATTTTTTAGAATATTAATATCATATTTATAATTCTGAAGTGGAAGATTTTGTTACCACAATCCATCTAATCGATAGTCATTCAACATAATATACCATGTTTCAATGGTTGTGGTGTTTTTGCATGCCTATCATTATTATTGTTCTTTGATTTATGATAATAAATTTGATAATTAACAGGTTTTACATAATTATTTCATTAGAACATTAGTGGTTCTTTTAAAAAAATGATTTCCCCTCCCATAATTCTAACTGGGCACTAAATAATCCTATGACATTTTGATGATCGATGATCCTCTCTTCCATAAGTAAAAACTATTCTAGATCCTATGATGGAATTGAATTGGTGAGTCTTCTCTTATTTTTGAAAAATAAGTGTTTGAATTTCCTTATTATCATTTTATTAATCATCTAGATTTTCATGAATCTCTATCCCTCCCTTATATTTTGTACTCAGGATTTCAACTATTGTAACATTTCTTATCATGTTTCCCAATATTTGGTTTGGCATAATTTCTAGCACTAAATTTTTTACGTGATATATTAACTAAGTGTAAAAATATATAAAGAAGGAATAGTCATGAATGATTAAAAAAATTCGATTAAAACCCAAAGGTATTTTCTTATATGATGCATGAAACACACACATGTGTGAGTCAACATGTAATAAACGACATTTATAGAATACCAACACGATCTGGTAGCGTGAACCAACCCATGAGACTACATAGATTGGGTGACCTGTGTGACTAGAAAACATTGAAGACCTGAATAACCAACATGTGAAAGCTACATCATTTTTTTAGGGTCCTAATGTTTCCTAAAAATATGACCATTTATATTTTTATTTGGTACTCATAGAGGAGTAAGAGAATTCTCAAGTATCTACTTGCTCAGGTCTCTGACCCAAGTCCTCTAAATGATCAGGCAGTCTTCCATGAATACAAATAAGATATAATTTGAATGATTCAAGGGATTATACATCCTTAAGTGTATAAAACACCATGTACTTATATGAGGAACAATTCCCACTAGTCCAAACTCACTAGGATAAAGGGTCATACCATTGATCAAAACTTGAGTAGTAATACTCTATTAGCACTATAGGAGAACATTAGGTATTAGAGACAAGACTCACACAATTAGGGTTTCCATGGTTGTTCTCCACCTGTTAGACAGTCACAGTTCTCTAAAGTATCACATGATAAAGGTACCTCCAAGCTCATCTACATAGTACCTAGATGAAGAAATACCCATCTCACCTAGGTATCACCCAGGAGAGATCCAACCTAGATCACCATGTATCACATAAAAAAAACTATTGGCCCTCTCTCATAACATCAATGATAGGGAACCCCTTTCTCTATAACTCCCATCCAAATGAGACCATTTCAAAACCTCAATAGTGGCCTGTTGAATAGCATGATCAGATCGTAGGACACAAAAACATGTCTTCCATTAGATTGTGAATTCCCTTGGTAATTGATATACCACACTTAACCTACCTAATGTGTAGGATTATGGGGATGTTAAAAATTTTTCATTCCCTTATTGATGAGGACCCCAACTATTGAGGTAATTATAGGGGAATAACCATTTTATATAGTGAGGAGAACCACTTGGATTTTTCTTTGACAAGGGATATTATTGTATCCTTCTCTCATCCTCTCTAAAATAGAGAAATAGGAATCCCTCCTAGAGTAATCCCCTTGCCATTATTATAGAATTTTATATTCCTCCTAAATTCTATATCTTCATCCTATTACACTAGTATATGATGAATGAAATAAAAAATGGGATTCCAACTTATGTGTAAGTCCCATCTTAGAAGGAGAAAATGAAACATGATTATATTCCATTGTCTCTTTTTTCTCACACCAAGAATGAATCATGCCGGATTAGATATTAGTGGAGACTATGTCACCAAAAAGATCAAATATAAGAAATAGGCCTCCCTCATAGGTATAATGCACAACTTCTCCAAACTAAAAGACATTATATTCTTGTAATCACAGGATATATATAGAGCCTCCCTGAGTTTCAATCCCTACAACTTTAATCACCTATCATATATATTAAACGATAATATTAGTAAGATTGTGACCCACATGTGGGGATATATTCCTTCTATGTACTCTTTAACTTTTCCTGACTAGACTATATTCCCAATCAGTGATATCATTATGAAGCCATATTATTCTTTAGATTGGTCTATTCCTATCAAGACATATTCCTCATATGATCAAACATAAAGCATCTCTCATGAGTATGTTCCAGACCATCCCTATCTAAGTACCTCCCACCAATATTTACTTGATGAATTAAATTAAACTAATTGGTCTAGTTCTTATCACATGAACCTATATGGTATAAAGTGCCTCTTTAAGTGGCATTGAACATTGTGGGTTCTGCTTCCTCTCATGAGGATATATAGAAAGCCTTTCTCAGGGGCTTGATGCCAATATCAATGCTCCAACCTCCACATTGAACAATGATAAATTCTAGAGTAACCAATTATGAGGTTTCAAATCATAATTATTTTAAATATATCACTAAAAAGTAAATAAATAGATTGGATATAGAAGCTATAACACATAAATATATTTCTATTGATAGACATATAAAAATAAAAAATAATAATTCCAATGATGGAGAACCTCTAACATGTACAGATGGTTACTCCTGCACAAATATTTGATTAGTTGGATATGTAAAGGGTGATAATCTTCATTTTAAGATGTATAACATATTCAAAAATATGTATTAAATATACAAGAGAGTCCCTATGTAAGAAAAAATACCCCCTAAAAATGGTGTGATGATCCCAAACACCCATTCTCTCAGCCAATATGACTTCCTAAACATTTTTGGTGTAAAATATCATTTAATGTCTACCTTTAGGAGGTAGCTATGTAACCCGTAATGGATGTGGGAACTATTGGGTGTTTTTTATTAACTTAATAAAACTTATTGGAAGACGAACTGAAAAGGGGTGAATTTTTTTTTGAAGTTGTTATTAATACCTGTATTAACCAACATAACTATTTTTCACCAATATTATGCCCTTTTTTACTCTTATAAATTGTGTGTTGGATAAAACTATATCATTTAAAGCAACCGATTGTGTATGTGTATATAGTTGTGATGATAATATTTTTATTTTTTTCCATTGCCTATTATGAAACCGTTAATAATTTTTACCAGTACTCAACTCGTTAAAAACTTGCATATTTACTTCAAAAAATTGAGTACCCATCATATTTCAAAAAAGATGGATCTTCATCCATCTGGAGGATACCATCACCAACCTAACATCTCCAAATATGGGTATCAAATGCCCTAATTGAGAGTACCATCTAAATAGTACTATAGTAAACTTGTAAGACTCATGTGAATCCCTCAAATATATGAATCTCTTCTAACCATCTAACCAATGAAGGCTAAAGAAAAGAATAAAAAAGACTTTTTGATATTTTGAACCATTTCAGGAGCTTCTCTCTAAATAGAGACAATAAATTTATCCTTTATTTATGGGATATGGATCAAGAGGATGATAATAAAATAAATTAAATATTATAGGGTTCACCCCAGAAGACTCCTTCCAGAAACCACCACTACCCATTCCATATAGCATCATACCCTTATATTGCTAAGGACCCTACCCCATAGGCCCTATATTGGGACACCTATACATAAGCACCCATGGATTCCCACCAATGGAGGTAAAGAATAAAATGAGAAAATGAACATATCCACACTCTATCTAGAGAAGGATGATAATAAAATATGGTGGAAACCTATTGGAAGGAACATGTCCCTACCCATTTTCATCAGGTGTTCTAGCAGAGTTTAGAAGTATCTGGTGAAACATTTCGGCATATCTCAACAACACGTAGGAAGAAGGCCCATATATCCTCCCTTAAACATGATCACTATCAGTATATCCAGGAATTTAATGGATGAAAAGTGTTAAGAAATATCCCTTATCCCACCAATAAATGGATATATATTCCCATTCTAGCCACACAAGTCATAGAAAACATTCTAAAAGTGATGAATGGAAAATCATATATCCCTGTACACATTCTATAGACCCGTGAAGATATAGTTATTTGAGTGGTAGTTTTTAGGGTTATGACACACAACCCACCTCCATAATTAAAGTGGACCATAAAAATAATATCAAGGTCACTCATGAGTACATTCATTTTCCATATCCCATAAAAGAGTGTAGTTTGAAAAGTCCGATGATAATTGGATATCACGATTGGTCATATAACTCCATTCCAAATATAGATCATCAGTTAAATGTGGTGGCTACTATAAGAGATATATATATCCCTATCAAAATAATTTTTTAGTAAATACTATTAATTAAACATGAGTTTTTCAAGAAGAATCGTAAGTATAAAAGTATATTTCCATAATATTCAACACCAGTTTATTAGTGGAGAGCATATAAAAAAAGTATCAAGAAATGAAATTCAAAATTCAAGAGTAGGAAAATGATCACTCTCTACTCTAGACTTGTTCTCATGAGTGAATATAATATCTATCAATGGTTTCCCTAGATCTTTCTGAATTTTTACAAAATTATGGAAGTAGGATAGAATTTGTAAAGGTCTTTCTCATATTATTCCTACAAATATCTATGAAGGTCTTACCAAGAGTATTGACCAAAAATGCATCCTTTATGGTTATAAGATGATCGATCATGAGAACCTATCTCTTGATGAGTTCCATAAAAACACTCATTGTTCTTAGAATATCATAAAATATTAAATTCATACCCTTTCTATCATCCACCTTGATGGTACTACCTAGGGTGCAAGACATAGGAATCCTCCCTATGGCTAAAAATTAAGCCACGATGGAAGTACACCCATGATAGTATTCAATGTGAAGGTCCTCCCTATAGTGATGATTCATTTAAACATTATGGTATTACCATTATCAAAACTACATATCATAAGGTGATTGGAAATATATGACTAGATGTGCATGATTCCTTATTAATGATAAGTTATATTTTTTGTCAACTAAAAGATAGCCTGAGACAACATTAACTCTAAAAACTCCCTCGAATTATCTTCCTTCTAGAAAAACAGATGTTATTCTTATGAATACCATAATTTACAACAAAACAGTAAGGAAATCCCTAATATAGTATAAATAAGTGAAGGAACTTCTTATAGAAAATGAAGAAATTATACTATTCATGAGGAACCAACTCTCCAAATACAATTTACGGTTCATTTTTTTGAAATTTACACTCCTCAACATATCATAAAAAATATGTTTTTAAAAGAATACCCGCATGAAATTTTCTTGAACCATGGGAAAACTATTTATCACCTAAAGGATAGGTTATTTCCTTATTATGAGTAAGAAAAACATGTCATTTTAATAGAATAACATTGAAGGAAAATCGAATTGGATGTCCTTTTAGATCTATGATAACCAAAAGCATTTAAATAATGGGAGGTTTTATAATCTACATGTCTTAATTATTTTCACAAGTTGTGATAGTTTATTTTTTATGCCCTATTTGGAATCCATATTAAGAGATAGGGAAAAGACAACACTTTGAATTTGAATCCAACCCATGACAAATAATGTAAAAAAGTGACCTCATGTAATGTCATCATTTATAGTGAGATCTCATAAGTGAAATATTTTTGGAAAAAATGGTACAATCAATATGAATTGGATCTAAACATGTATTAGAAAAATCATTCTTTGGGAGAGTGAGCCATTGAAAGGATCCTGTATCAAGAATTAGAAAAAAAAGTAAATGATTCTCATTTAAGTGATGTTAGACATCAAATACCAATAATACATTTAAATGAAAATATACCATGTGAGGATACATTATACAAAACTCATGTGAAAACAAATATCATCATGATAAAGAGAGAAATGATTATATCCATGGATGCGTGGATATAGGAGCTTCTCAACCCATCGACTTGCATGCATTTTTACCAAAAAAACATCCTTCAACATTACAAAATTTGTTTTTAAGTGATCCAAAAATGGATTAGGGGAAAGTGTAGCCTAAAATATTGGGGGAATATTTTCCACAACCTTCCCTGTAATGGAAATTAGTATTTTTCCATTTAGGATAAGTTCCAAAAAATTATTTCCTCTCAATTTTTTCTATCTCACTACCCCTCTTCCTCACTAGGAATGTGCATGAAAATGTTTTCTAAATATTTTCATTATATTTAGATTAAAAAGGTAACCCAAAGATAATCCTTGATGAGAAGGATGATACCATGGAGTAGTCATAAAAAAATAAATGGTACAACCACTACTAAAAAATCATATTACTTTCAGCAGATAACCTAGGGAAACCGTCCCTCCCACTGTTATGGTACTAGTGAGGAACTTAAGATAAATTATTAAATAGGGAACACTATTTTAACCTCCCTTGTAGATTCTAAATGACATCAATATACTTCCTAGGAACATGAAGATATTGATTTCACTCAAAAAATAGTTTATATTGATGTAATTAAATAATTAGTGGGAACCGAAAACAAAATGTTTTCAAAACATTTGGGGGATTCTATGATTGTTCAATTAACCCACTCTCAACGAGCATATACTAGGGAAATGGGTAAAGGCATGGATGCATCCCATAATTTACTCAAAATATTTTGACCACTTATATTATAGGTTAGATTCACTCAACATGATATAGAAATATAGGGGTTTATGAAATTAAATAATGAAATATTCAGAAGTAATATCCTCATTGGATATGTTCTCCCAGTGAAACTCCATCTCATTCTCCCTACCAGTGTACCAAAAAAATATGGGATTTTTAAGAAAATTAATGTTTTTCTAGAAAATATTTTCAACCATGGATCCAAATAACCAAATTTTTTGGATCCAGTTGGAGTGAGATATTTATAATTTACTTCATTAGGTAAATCTTTTGAACAATTTCAATTAAAATCTTCATGGGCTAGCCTATTATGTTAAGCTACCACAATCATAATAAAATATACCATAGATAGATCATCCCATTTACCCCATTATTGAATATCCTACTCAACCAAACACCCATAGATATTTAGACACAATTTAGTTGTAATTAGATTGATTTAATGTAATGGAAGGATAGAGTTCACCACAAAAACCAAAGAGGAAGCCTTATCCCGAATGGGTAAACACCACGCTTCCCCGACCAATCATTAAGAATACAATGTCCCCGATATTAAATGTTTTAGAGATATATAGAATAATATATTATGCACTTTGTGTCCTAATATGGTACCATTATTGTAAATCTTAGGAAACAAGAAGAAACTATGCTCATATGCTTCGTACAAAAAATTGGAAGGACGTGCCTTTGTATCATAAATCATTCTATCAACTAGGTTGATCAAAGGATATAGAGATTTCCTATAATATTTTCTTTATAAATATAGATCTATGTGATAGAAAATGAAAATAATTGACTTATATAATTAAAATATTGATAAAATCACAAAGCCTCAAATTTTATCATTAGATGGAAGGGCTTGACTTACTCTCTAAAACTGCAACTTCTATTGTATGATTTATTTTTTCCTTTGTATATAGATCCTCCAAAATGAGTTGTAGAAATTTCTCATTTATATAAAATATATAAGAGGGTTTCATGACCTCATGATAATTTCCCATCTATTTGAAGATTCGATATTATGATCCAAATACAAGTCTCAATAAATTCCAATAGCTCAATTAATGAGAGTATGTAAAGTGGAAACATCCACCATTACTCAAAAGACATATCACCCACTAGATCCTACTATAAAGCCCACAACTTATTATAAGAGACATTTTTCTAAATGAATAAACTATACTACATATATCAGGATGAGAAATGGGAATAAATAAAATATTAATTTTAGGATCATAAGAATAAAGTTTGTTCCTTTTAAGATGAAAGGTTCCCTAACTACTTTATAATGGTTATAGAGAAGAGCATGATAGAATTTTTGATTATGAAGAGTAATGATTAGGGTCCCCTTAATGACCATCCAAATTATTCCCACATCAAGAAAATAACTAGGAAACTATATAAGATTAATTTATTTAAAGTCATCATTCAAAATATCGATGATTCTAGAATCGTAAAGCTTGGTAAACTACTAGCACAAGTAGCATGTGTTTCTGCTACTACTCTAGAGGAAGAGGGTGAATGGAATGAAGTAACTATAAATGGAGTGAAAAAATTCCTTTCTTTTATGACTATAATGACAATAATAGAAAAAACGATATACTCAAGTCATAGTTAAATCAACCAATGGTCGCCTTAGTTTCTTCTACTACAGTACGACCAACTTCCTTACCAACACAACCCTCCAAAAACTGATCTTCCAAGAAATTAAAAAATAGAAGAATAAAAATTAAAATATAGGAGGATGAGACTATATAAGAATCCAAAAAAAGTCATTAATAAATTGGATTTCATCACTCCATTACTGAGAGGATGTGCACTTTCCCACCAAATAGTACGGTGATAATCATCCCTGTAGGAGGAATCTTCGCCAGATAAAGAAGTATTATTAATTTAGATAAATTAAATTAAAATTATGGATAACTTATTTAATGATGTGTATTTTGATAAAACCAATCTACCATTTCTAAATTATGGAACCATAAGTAGACTCTGTAGATGTTGACAAAGTAGAGGAAGGTACAGTCATTAACAAAACTAACATTTTGAATTCATCTCTACAACAACTATATATGATATTTAAAATCACAGGAGATCTATTTAATGACTCAGAATGACCATGTATTTCAGGATATATTTTATAAGATTCATTTAGGGTTTTTTTATGAATTGTTGAATTGAGCAATCAATCACTGTGAGTAGGCAGACCTTATTAGCCTAACACACCGATAATAGGAGAGCCCTTGAATTTCATCCAAGGGTATGACCTACCTACATCATGAAATATAGTTCCTTAGAACCTACTAGGGAACAATAAAATATAGGGAAGATAGTCATTTGACTAACAAATATGACATCTTCAAATAGTTTGATGTAGTTTCTTCCAAACTCTCAATTTTGGGTGCTCTCAACTATTCAAATGATCTCCAAGAAGCACTTGTGAAAGCCCTGCATGACCCTCATTAGATTGAAGTAGGTGTAAGAACTGTTGATGTGTATCAATCATAGATCAACACTATGGAATACCAAACTATTATATAATTCATAGAGTGGGATAAATATTCTATTACATTGGGGGCACATTAGACCCTTGTATATATCTGGGAAACTAGATGATATCGATATTCGATGTGACTTTATCCACAATGGATCAGGGATAAATATAATTCCAATAAAGAATCTCAATTTATTTGTTTACAATGAAGATTATTTTTAACATCCACTCAAATTATTTTGGGTTATGATAAAAGTTTGAAAAATCCTATCAGTTAAATCAAGTTTAGAGTTCAGTTTGGGGACCTTGTGTATGATTCCAAATTCCTGGTTTTCTGGTAGGATAAATCATTCCATATTGTGATAGAGAGGACATAGTTTAATGAGTATAATTTAGTACCATCATCATATGATATATGTATTAAATACTCTATTAATGAGTAGATCATGACATTGCACATTGATAAATCTCTACTTGAGTCTTAGAAATCTCAATACATCAATGAAAACTTTTACTAGAGGGAAGAGAAAAAACCCAAAACTGATGATTTCACTCAGTTTATAACTTCAAATTGTGGGTAAATGTATTTGGATGATACATTCATATAAAATGGAAATAATATCTTGTTGACAATCTGCTGGGTTAAAATCATTTATTTTAATTTGAGTATGTGTCCATCGAATATCAATATATCAATCACGATAATAGAACCCATTAATGATGAAAAGGACTTAGATACATAAATAAGAAGGAACACATTCGGTGAAAATACTCTCACTTCCTTGAAATGAATTAGTAGGACCCCATGTCATTAGATGATTTAGAAAAGGAACTCATGTCATATACGGAGATTGGGGATGGATATGATCCATATTCTTGATGTCTACAAATTGAATTAAATTTTAAATTTTAATATTCTACTTCATATACCATGCCACACAAGGTGGGTATGGAAGAGGAAGAGGATGCTGAATATGAATCCATTAATGGTTCTACTCCATCTTTATATGAATGGGTCTTTACCACTATCGTTGTAATCCTAAAGATAAATCTGAGTACAATAGTTGATTTAAAAACCATGTTGACAAGTGAATCTATGTCCACTAAAGAAAAATAATTGTATAATTATTTTTAAATTCATCATAATTTTTTACTATAATAAAATATAAATTCCATTACTTGACCCTAGTATGGATTCACACCATCTCGGTTTGTTAGAACACCACTACAGTAACAAGCATACGAGCATGGGAATTCATCTGACTCATGAATCTAAAGTCAAAGTGAAATTTGATAAAATATTCAAGGCCAACATCATTCAAAAAGTCTAGTTACTATATTGGATCTAATATATTATCCAAATAAATAAATTGAACATGAAAATTAAAATTTTCATTGAATTTATATATCTCAACCGAAATTTTCCAAAAGGTTATTTCCCAGTTATAATTACAAAGATTTTGATCAATTGAATTACTAGATATGAGAAAATATCTAGTATGGATGGTTTTTTAGGATACCACCAAATTTGTATGTAACTTGAGGATGAGGAATCCAATTCATTTAGGGTACCCCAATTGTTTTGTTACTATCAAGTAATTAATTTCTATTTTGAAGAGTGATAGTTGTATATTACAACGTGACATGCATTGGGTATTCAAAAATGAATTTTGAAAGTATATTTAATTCTACGCTGATGGTCTTGTGTGGAAATAAAAGAATTGTTTTGGTCATATTATTAATTAAGAGACCATTTTAACAATACACAGTAGAATATATTTAGAAAAATCTTTTAAATTGTGATTTTGGTGTTACCTCAAGAAATTTTGGTGGATTCATGTTATACCAATGAGGAATTTTGGATAAAACTATGAATAGAAATGGTATATTTGACATAATAACTCCTTGAAACCTCAATTATTTGATAGGACTACAAGGAAACCTCACATAAATTCGATGCATTATCGAGATTCTTATGATAATGTGTTTCCCCTTCAACAAGTTGATGAAAAACTATCTCACTTATCAGTGAATAGATGACTTCCATGAAGCAATCGATGATCTCAATAAACATATATTTAGTCCACCAATGTTGATTTTTCATGTTGAAAGAAATCCACTCACCTTATATGGAATTAATTTATAGTGATGAAATTTGTTTTCCTCACAAAAAATAATGATGATAGGAATGAAAAAAACATATTCTTTCTGAAAAAAATCATGATCTATATTGATACTTTTTATTTAGATATTGATAATAACTATTCGAAATTAATATTTGTGGCCTAGAAACTAAGGCACTGACTATAACAGAATAATGTCTATTTGGTCTCTCAAAGTAACACTCTCAAATACATATTCAACCATCCTATGATAAGTAGACATTTGGTATGGTGGGAAGTCATATTGTAGTTTTTTGACATTCAAATCATACCAAAGAAGGTGATAAAGGGGAAATATTGAAATATCTTCTTACATAGAATCCCTCTTTTGAATAAATTATTGTGAATATCAAACTCAATAGAAAATAAATAATATTTTTCCAAGACACCCTTATAAATGGGAGATGTATTTTTATAGAACATCCAAAATTCTAATAAGAAAGCGGATAGAAGTCCACATGCTCAATAGAGTGAGTTTGAGAGTCATTCATATCTCCCCCCAAAATGGAGTCCTATCTTATTTCATCTTATTTTTGGAAGGATGGGAAGGAAACTAGAATGCCCTTACAAGGGAGGGGTGATTTATGGTGTTAAAGTTTTATTTTAAACTGGTTTATCTAATTTCAAATTTGATATAATTTGTAAAACCTATCTCATAAGAAAGAGTATAAAACAAACAATCACATTTAATGATAAGACAAATAAATTTTACATGGTTCCCCACTAAAGGATATCTCTAAAGAGTATATGCCGATAGGTTCTACGTCATACCAAAGTCTACTAATCTTCACTAGTTATAGAGTAAAAAAGTATAGCACAATCACTTTATTCCAGGTGCACTACCTTTAAGAGGTTTTAGGGATAACACACTATGTCATTCAGATAACTTCTATTGACTCCCCCTTTCTGAATGCATTGGGAAAACATTTCACTTAGTTTATCGACTTGAAGGAAACTTCAATGGGTTGTAATTAAATCATACTTCTTTAACTATATATAGATTCACTCATGAAGTCCCTTTATCCCTGGAAGATATAATCTAATACTCCGAGTGCTATTCATTTTCAAAAATGTCCTCTGTGAACTGGCCTTCTTCATTCACATACCGCACTACACTGTGTAGTATGAGGGATTCGTGTACTGCCTCCATGAGATAGAATTCTTCCTTCGCATACCACACTACACCACATACTATGAGTGCTCCATATACTGCCTTCAAAAACTAAGAATATGTTCTAACTTCACAAACCGCGACCTCATAATACTTCAGAACACCACTTCCACATACCGCTTTGTAATACCACTCCTACGTACCACTTCCATATACCACTTCTTATCCATGGAAAAATTTCTCCTATGTGAACTACCTTTTGTGAACTATATTCTGAGAACAATGTTCTGGGAATCAACTTTTTCAAACCATTCTAGAAAACACATAATTCCTTCCAAATTTCAAATCAAAGTCCCTTTTTGGGGTTTTCTTCCCAAAAAACACTATGGACTTCACTGAATTCATCCCCATATTTTTAATCATAGTTTCCAACTCTAAATAATGGATTATTTCTCCTTATATAAGAAAAAGATCAACATAATATGCTAAATATAGATTTACCAAATTATTGATACGGTACCGCCTTTACCACATACTATGTATCTCATGTGAACCATATTTCTTATGTGGTACATTTACCTCCATTCTCCCCACACGATAACACAAATCACCACCTCGTTTCCTACAATTTCACCCTGCACAGGTTCTCAAAACATTGCCTCATTTTCACAAATGACATGCCATCCAATGAACTATTTTCCTTCCACAAACCACATGCCTTTCTATGAACATCCATCTCTCCCAGAATTGAATAGATATGGGGTATGGAAAACGAATTCCCTATTGAAAGAACATTAACTCACACCCTGTTCTCATATAAATCCCAATGCGATGCACTAAAAAATGCAGCTACATCCATGGAAGACCAAGATAGGGATGAAACAATGATCAATATTTTGCCCCACAGACTGGTGTCTGCATTCATTTATAACAACATGGAAGAGATCAATTAAGTCAAACACATTCATGAACTCTAAAATCCTTTAAATGGTTAGGTGGAATCCATAGTAGAATATAATTAAAATAAGTGTCTTTAATTAGAACGATATAGGAATGAGAAGACCTGATAACGGTTGGTCAACATTATCATTTATTTTAACCTAAATTATCCAAAGATCTTCAATAAAAATGAATTAGTTGGAGTCTTTCTCAGATGTACTGACATAGGGAAAATTTTTAGAATCATGAAAGAATCCAATTCTATTATTTCAGTGCCCATCAATCCGGAACCAAGATTTCTCAACAAATCCATATTCTTGGGTATTTCTGGCCTTCAATAACATATGATATAAAACAATGGACCAAAATTTTTCATTCCTATATAGTGAAAGAATACATCATCCAGAAACCCCTGGAGTTATTTCACACTACCAAATATTAGCGGTGATTTTCTATACAGGGAATGGATATTGTGAGGCAATTCCATCCCACTATACATAAGCAATTAAAGTATATCCTAATGGCTATTAACATTTTTTTAAATTTCCCTAGGTGATAACTCTCAAGTATTCAGAACAAATAATATCATCAATTTTGTGAATTCCACTATTATCATCAGATTTGGTGTCCCAAACCCAATATTTAGGGAAAAGGAAACAGAATTTTGTTCTTTCAAATTAAAAAGGTTGTGTTAGGAACATAATAATGAGTCCAACCATTCATCATTTTGTCATGAAATGATTAATGAATATATAGAGTCTTCCAATAGAACACTATCAAATATAGTATAGATAATGGGTGAAAAATAAAATATGTATTATCCTAACAAGCTTCTACATGCCTTGTGGGATGACCAAAATAATACTAACAATGCTATAAAGGATACCCCATATTCACTAAGATACATAAAAAAAGTTTTTTTCCCATTTAAATATAATTGTCTTCTCTCTATATTTTTATTTATGACCAATAATCCCTAGATGAGTAGTCCTAGAAGTGATTATAAAAATTTGAAAGATTTCATGAGAATAAAATTCATACATTATATCATTTAGTGGTTCAACAGAACCAAATAGCATGCGAATTCAATAATAAATATCCCCATTATTCATTTCTCTAAGGAGAACTGGTTTTGGCTCTTAGGACTCTCATGAAACCCATAATGAAACCTCGGAACATGAACTAAAATGGTAGGTTCCTTATGTTATTCTTATGGTCTACTTTAGTGGTTTATATTCATTGATTACTATATACAGTGAGCATACTACTCCCACACCAATGGAAGTATTATCCTAAAATATTTACTATTATCAATGAAAAATTGTCATTACCACACTTTATTAATTATTGTAAAGTTTTCTGTATCACAAGACCATAAAATGAACGAGAAATTATTCATTTCACATGACCCTAAAAGGCATAACAAATATATTCCTCATCATAATACCTTAAACTATACAATAATTTATTCACACATGATGTCATAATGTAGTTTTACCATGTGTACCAAGAATAGGATTCCATGGTAATCAAACCTAGGGATCCTTGTGCAATGATCATGGGATTCCCTACATGATAAGAATCCATGAAATCTGGTAAGCTTTAATGAATTATTCATAACACACATATTTTTTCACTCATTCCATGAAACAAGAATCCTTACACAATGATGTTAAATTGTAGATAATGGTCCTTAGTTAAAGAACATAGAAGGAACATGGTTCTTTATTGTTGTTTGACATTAAAACCGTAGGAAATTTTTTTTTAAGAACATATAATGATTAGAACTACATGTTTCTTAACTCTCACCCTGATGAGATATATAGTGATGCCATGATCCTATATCGTCACCTATATACTAAAAAATTCCCCACCCCTACACAAGAGTCAGATAAGTGCGGGGAAGTTTTCTCAAAACATCATATGGATAGATTCCCTTATAAAAAGAATACATTGAGATTCCTAGTCCCTCTATCTAAGGCCCATACACAAGTTTTGGACCAAGTTATGATTGTTTAATTTTGTGTTTGACCCCATGCCATTCATTCATGTTATATTCCTTCTTACAAGATGATGAATCCACTATATACCATCTAATGGAACTATATATAAAACGTTAAATCAAACATTGTTTTTCCTTTCTGTAAGTCATTAAACAACATGGTTCACATGCATATCGTCTATTGTAAAACTATACAGTTTTGTGGATCTCTCGTGAGAGGGCTACTATTCTTGGTATCAGTCCCCGATAGAACCTACACCAAAAAACTATGTGTGGAATGATTCTCTATATGATGAGACACATAGTGGCTACTAGATCCCATATCCACCGTATGATAAAAATTCCCTCCCCATAAAATGATCTTGATTAGTGAGAGAAGACTCTATCTCAGTACTACATGTGGCCTGATTCTGAAACCAATGTTATATATATTGACCTGTAGATTCTATAACCCTGTAATAATATATAAAAAAATAAATCATTTTATCCCATAGAACATATAGAACTATATAATACATTTTCTAATCATTCTAGACAATTCTGGTCCAAATATGTTCATTGTTCTCACACATACTTCTTTCAGAAATCTCACTTTATAATTCATTATAAAAATTCTAATCCCCTATTTCTTTTAAAAGGGTGGGGAAAAAGCCTCATTTTATTATTTAAAGAAAATACCTCTTTAGACTGGGTAGAGGGATACCTATTACATAGCTCGATGGCCCAAGGCCAAGTGGCCAAAATACTAGGCTTGAAAGCCCATTTTTTTGGCCCAATGGACCCCTCAGTGAATAGTATTACTATAGTACCTGGGCTGCTAGCATACCTGCTATAGTACCGCCACTGCTACAGTTCTTTCCACAGTGCCTCCTCCACTATAGTGTCACTGCCGCTACAGAGTAACTTACATAGTTCTCCCATTCCATTTATTCATATTCTAAAACCCAAATTTTATGATTTTTTAATTCACATTCTTCCCCTTTTCTACACTATAGTAGAATATTTTGGCCATTTTCCCCAAAATATTATGATATATGGAATAGTGTCTCCACTATGAGATATAAATTCATGTGTGATTGTCAAAAACATCCTTGACATATGATTTTTGTAGAGCTTAAAAAATCATCTGAACTCTTAGTATTTATCACACTAAGAATTACTCTTATGAGGTTATATATTTCGAGTGATTATGACATTTTACATGTTAAAAACATTCCCCAACTAAATACATTAAATCATTGGTCCATCAATGATGATCTTAAACCATTATATGTTTCACTCCCTATGTAGTTCTTCTCCTTATACATATATATTTTTTTATGCAATCTACCTTATAACCACTTGCAGATTGATTATCATTTCCAAGAGATATATAGTGACACCCAGATCTTATATCCTAGTCCATATATCTTATAAAAACTATATGTCCCCACTCTCCTGTATATGGACTTAGTCTATGAAGGTAATTATAACATGGGTTCCCTCATTTATAAATTCATGATTGGAGAAAAATCAACTTATCTTATATGCGATCCAAAAATATGTGAGTAATTTTCCATCCAAATATAGCCAATTATGATCTGAAATGCTCCACGTCATATTTATTGGATACACCCTCTTTTCCATAGACCTGAATTTGTTGTCTTATAAATCATTGATATAGATAAACCATTTTCGGTTATTGGTGATAGAATAATCCTACTTGAATGGATACCTTTTTTTGATTATTCATAATATGCCTAGAATATGGATTTTATAACACGCCTCCAAATAGGCACCCATCAACTATATGCATCATCATCCTTTAAAAAATGTGCCTTTATTTTCATACACCTTGATTTCATTTTAATGCGTCCTTCCTTTTAAATACGGTATGTGAATATTACTTACACCCTTTTCTGATGACATTAATTTAAATCTGAATAACCCATGAATGTAAATTAAAATTTATTCTCCTCATATCCAATATATGTGGAGATTTCATCACTTACACACCATACATGGGTCATTATTCCCATAAACCATGATCAAATATGTTAAAACTTAAACACCAGTTGCATTCATCTGGATTTAATATGTATAAAATACAAATAGAAAGAGTCACAACACTATCCTAGATTAAAAAACTCAATAGGGAAACCTAGGAAGAAGACCTCAGTTAGCTCACTATATGTGAACTCTACATGATATTTGAGAAATCAAGAACTTGTAATTAAAAAAACTCATTTGGTTGAAAATACACAAAGGGAGTCCTCAGAGAAATCCATGACTTTAACCCCAAGTATTCTTTATTTATTCATCCTTTAAAAAATGTGCCTTTATTTGCATACACCTTGATTTCATTTTAATGCGTCCCTCCTTTTAAATACGGTATGTGAATATTACTTACACCCTTTTCTGATGACATTACTTTAAATATGAATAACCCATGAATGAAAATTACAATTTATTCTCCTCATATCCAATATATGTGGAGAATTCATCACTTACACACCATACATGGGTCATTATTCCCATAAACCATGATCAATTATGTTAAAACTTAAACACCAGTTGCATTCATCTGGATTTAATATGTATAAAATACAAATAGAAAGATTCACAGAACTATCCTAGATTAAAAAACTCAATAGGGAAACCTAGGAAGAAGACCTTAGTTAGCTCACTATATGTGAACTCTACATGATATTTGAGAAATCAAGAACTTGTAATTAAAAAAACTCATTTGGTTGAAAATACACAAAGGGAGTCCTCAGAGAAATCCATGACTTTACCCCCAAGTATTCTTTATTTATTCTTATGAAAACATTAGGGTAGTGTCACATAATACATAAAATTTTAAACGTCTATCATATGACTCTAGAAATAATCAAATTATACTCATTAGGTACCACGACCTATGGAAAAATTATGGAATCCTCTTCTTCTTATAATTTTAATTTGAGCACACTGACATAAGAAAATTAATTATAACGATCCAATTTAATCATTATGTTTTAACAAATTTAAGAGTAAGAATAAAGAAAAAAATTATTGAGAACATAGTTCCTCTCATTTATGAATCAAAAACATTTTAGTACCATCAATAAAATGGATACTATCATCAATATAGTCACAGATTAAATATTCCATCAATATAAATTTTTAGAAATTTGAGGGTTTGTTGATCCTCATTAATAGTTTTTAAGCCCATTTAGCTCAATAGCCTCATCATGCTATATAAATAATAGATCCTTAATAATGTTAAAAATAATAGTTTCTCCTAGAGCCTCTAAATCTTCAAATAATTGATGGCGTTGTATGAGATCCCCTTTGGCATCATTCAAATTTTATTATAGATATATAATTTTAAAGGAGTTCTCATCAACTCAATTCCAAAACTCTTACATCTACTTACCATTACTGAAATCTGACATGGATACTACACCAAGGATATCATCATTTTTTAATCATTTATTCTTTAATAAAGAGGTGTTATAAATTTTTTTCTTCCTCATTCCAACAAATAGCCTCCATTAAAATAAAATAGAACATGTGATGGTTAAACCCTATATACAAAAATGTTGTAAAAATTACCAGGAGTAGATAATGTTGTGATTATAGATCTGACTGAGAAATGTCATAGATTTGTTAACACATATATTTCAAAATGAATTGATGATATTTCTGTAAAGAATTATGAGTCAACTATTTTTATATAGAATCATTATCCGAATGCGAGCCACATCATAGAATCAATTCACTTAAATAATTATGTTTTTCACTTTTTCTTGAGTAACATCAGCCTTTTCCTTGCAATATCAGTTGAATTGGGTTAGAGGAATCCTCTTCGAGCTCAATTATTGATTTTGATGGAATAAAAGGACAAATGGAATATTTCATGGATATTTGAAGACAATAAGGGGAGGATGTTAAAAAATTAAAAATATATGAAAATAATAACCTTTTATTGGGTTAACCACTTTTTTTAAATTTTCCCCAGTATCCTTGGTTTTTGAAGTTAGAAATTTAATATTCTAATGAGGATGAATTTATTGAGTTTCCTGATAACCTTGGGTAGAAATCTCATGAGAATATACAAATCCAAGATATTGAGTTGGTGTTCCCTCTTCAATATGAGTGTGAGAGACCTATATTCCCAATTTTTGGATTACGTTAGAAATAGTTTCTATATATAAAGATTCAATTGAAATGGTTCTTGATTAATACCTTAGTCATAAGAATTTCAGTCATGTGTGAAAAAAAACTAATATCCATTTATGTTTCTAATAATGTTCCCGAACAATAATTGTGATCTAATTATATCAATGTGTTTGATAATATTTTCAACTTCTATTATTTAATAAACTATCTTTTCAAAGATCATGACATCATCAATAATAGAGAAAACTTGAGACATCTGGTATAGGACCTAAATATTTACCATCTAATCATCCCACTATTCATTTTTCATCGACAACCTTTTTAGGAACCACTAAATTGGGATCACCAATGACAAATTCATCAAATGGACCAAGATCCCAATCAATCCTTCTTGAGATAGTGATGGGGCCAATATTGATTGTCCTGGGGTCATCCAGTATACACAGAGAATATAAAATATCATTAAAAGTAGTGTTATCAATTTATGAATTATATCCTATTATGTATAATTTAAAATTACCAGATTCTATTATATCTCTAGAATAACTAGATCAGGTTGGCTTTGGGCCTTTGACATCTCTTCCATAAATAGTGAAAACTTTTCAAAAATATTTTTGACTTTACATAGAGGATCTTCTATAAATCCCATGAGATAAGTGATTGGAGAATATTCTTTGATCCACAATCATGATGAGATGCATATTCTCAAAAAATAAAGAACTAATGCAATTTAGAAAAATTACCCTGCATAATGATGAATCCTGATAAATGTTTTTTCTTCCAATGGAATATTACATTAGATAGTTAGAAAATTTTACTTTCCTCCTAAAACATGGTCCCTGGGGGAGGTAGTAAAGGATTTTATATAGCTATTTCCTCCTCAACAAGTCTCTGTCTTGGCATCAATTACCCTAATAGAAGAGTTTCCCCCTTAGCCCTGACATGTATGATAGTTGGAGAATACTCTTGTTATTCCTTTAGTGGAGACTCATCTTATTGCCAATACTAATAAATGTTATGTTTTCCTCAATAATAACCCATTATTCCAAAAATATAGGGAATTGGAAAAATTATTAAGTCATCAAGATAAAAAACTCATCCCAATAACCAATGGGCAGATCACCCACCCCTTTGGTGGTGCCTCGATCCAACATATTAATAACCCTATTCATGGAAATTATATGTGCATCAATGGGATATATTAGAATATCCATATTCAAAATTTATTTTCCCAATTTGATAGGAAGAATATCATCATTGAATATCAAGTGTGCTCATATATCCCCATGCTGAAAACCAATACCACAATTTTGATGAAATGTCAATAGGTCCTAGATATTGGAGGGACTATCTTCTTACAAGGTAACCTATCACATAATATGCTGTTTATCTAGAAATTTGTTAAGTAATCCTGAAATCCCTTGACATTATAAGATTTCTGAGACCCTCTTTGTTTGTAGAAGGATGGAAAACTAGATCATGAGTCTCTTTCTAATGACAGAGGTAAGATTGGCTCTACTCAACCATAGTCGACATAGCCTTTTCAATGCTATCTTGGCCCATGGTCTACTACCAATGTTTTTTTGATCTGAGAGAAGTTATAGTATTGCTTCTATGGTAATACTTCTTGTCATGTTTTCTTAATAAAAAATTTATAATGACCTCAAATCAAGTGATTCTTTTTACCAAAACCCCATGAGGATTTGATGAATTCCAAAAATTAGCATACCTAAGAGTCAACCAAATGGATATACCCAGTAATTTATTACCGCCTATGATACTTCTTAAGCCATTAGTAATTATAATATACTCTTGAAAATCAGGTGCTTCTCTGATCAGCCTTGCATGTGAGCATACATGACTCCCAATTGTAGGCATTTGAAATGAAATACAAATATATACATCACATAAGTTTAGGAAATAATCTCACCATCAATCCAAAATAACAAAATGAAATATCTAATGGTCACCATATATGACCCAATATCATAATCTCCAAGGTCTTTATAAGAAATTTTATTAATGACATAAGACCTAATGTGTGCTAAAAAACATCCCCATAGAACTTTGAATATACCTAAATTTCATAAGGTAAGATTTAAAAAGTGATAAAGAAAAAAAAGGGTAGATATTTTCCAAAATAATGGCTTCCAACCACATATTTTCCCCTTCTACTAATTTGGAGACCATAAATTACATCCCCAACCTCACTGCACCCATGGATTTGTGAACTGAAAAATGTTGGTTCTCAACCACACTACTATAAATCCAGAAAGTTGGGTTCCCAAAGGGATCTTAAACCATATAATATGCCCCAAATTGTCAAATTTTCCATGATATAATATGTGATAATATTCTATCGGGATGCACCTCTTTTTCAGAAAAGGAAACCCTATTAGTTGTTGACACTTGGGTATTTGTCCCTTGGCATCCAAGAAAACATCTATCTATAATTCATGGTGAATAATTCTCCTTGGGTTAGGATATTTCATTGTGACCTCAGTTTTTTTCAACAACACATGAGAAAAAGAATTCACCCATTCATTGTTCTTTCCCAGAACATTATGAGGAATTAACTCTTTGAAAATATCTCTAAGAATGGGAACTCATGAGATCTTGTGAACATCCCATAATCTAAAAATAACTTCTCAATATGTCATGTGGAAATTATTAGTCGATGGGATCCACCAGATGAGTAGATGAATAATTATATTAGTATTTTAGATACACATGTTTACATAACCCAAACAGATTCATAAATATCCACATCTTTTACCTCACCTTAAAACTCTACTCAATTTTGATTCACCAAATAGGCCAACATCCACTCTGGATTAACACACCCATTGGCATGGAAGTTACAATATTCCTTCAAAACCTTTGTTTGATCCATCAATGAATCATAGAATACTGATTTGTAATAGTGCAGTTTCATCTCAAGAGTAAGGGGATTTAAATCTGGGGAACATGTAATGTGATGCACAGGTCACATGGATTGTAATATTTCCTCATTAATAATGAACCCTTAGAGGAAATTATGGTGGTAGTGAGGCTCATATATTCTTTGAAACAAGATTATAGAAGGTAATTCTTAAAATTTTGGGAAACTACATACTTTAATAGATAGTGGTTATAGAGAAGTAATATCTCTCTCTTAGGATACTCAAGATGGATCATACATAGATGATTTTCAAGATCCAAAAGGGTAGTGTTACATAATCAATAAAAATACATCCTAAAAATATTTATAATCTCTTTGAAACATTAAATTATTTTATTATTGGATATGAGAACTCTTTGTTTATCTAATAGATATATATAAAATATACACTTAGGTTTTCATTACAATCAATGTATTAATTTAGAAATTTTTTGGATAGAAATACATCAATGTAGAGTACTCACATTGGCTACTCACCCAGGTGGCATGACACATGGTTCTCTCACCAATGGCCTCATGAAGGTGAGAACTTAATGATTAGATGTGCGGAGTATGTGCATGGAAAGATTATGTGATGGGGGAAAATTATTCTCCAGAAGGGAGGAATATGGTGAACACAAAGAGGGAGATCTTTGCATGGGAAAAAAATTAAAAGATGTGTGGTCACCAACAGTATTTATCATGTGTGGTTCACCTAAAGAACCAGTGTACATGAGTCTACAATCATTAAACACAGAACATGAACCATTGCACGATCAATAAGAATGGAATTGAGTACGCAAAGGATAAAATATAAATGGTGTGAAATAACACAAGATTCCTTGCTCTAATTCATTTCTACCTCATGATTAAATCCCCTTATTATAATTGGACCCAACCTAAAGAGAGGTAATTTGTTGGAACTACCCTTATGATATGATATTTGACTGAAAAATACAAATATAGAGAGAAGGAAAATTAATTAATTACGACTATCACCCATCTCAAAACCCCATGGTGTTTTCCATGGTTATGTCAACATAGAAAAAATATGTGAGTTTGAATTCATGAACCACCCAGTATAACATGATTGTATAATCATCAAGAGTAAACTAACTAGTAAATCTAGCTAGCGTGGATAACTTGTTTGACTAAATATCATGGATGAACTTTGTGACCAACTGGTATAGGAAACTTCATTTTCTAGGGTACCAGATTTTTATATACATAGGACCCTTGAGAATCTCATTTCATACTCCTAGAAGATGAAGATACATATTTAATATATTCTCATCCATGTTTCTCTCTTAATCCCATAAACCCTCTCATATCATTCCAATTGTACAAAATAAGAGGTAATTAAAAAGTGTCAAGGGATTATAGTTCCTAAAAGTTCTAAAACACTATGGACTTATACAAGGAACCATTTACCAATTTTACAACCAAACATGGGAACATAAAATAAACTTGGATAAAAACATGAGTTCAAATCTTCAGTGATCATATGAGGAGACCCTTAAATATTTGATCATGGTCTCATCAATGTGTGGTTTCCCAGGTTGTTCTTCACCTAAGAATTCAACCCAAGTATTCTTAGGTATCACGTAGGAAAATAACCCTCTTGTCCCTCTCTCAAAACCCAAATGAAATGGAACCCATTTAAATATGAATCACATATAAAGGAGTCCAATTTAAAAACTATAATTATGCCTCTATATTTTTATGATCAGAACACATGACACACCAACGAGTCGTCCATTTAATTATGAACTTCCTGGGTAAAGGATTTCCCACACTTAACTTACATAATAGTTATTATTTTCATTATGTTTCAAATTATGCATCCCATTGGTAATAAGGACCCCAACCATTGATGTAGTTCCAAGGACCTCACCATTTTGAATTGTGAGGTGAAACATTTTATTTTCCATTAAATTAGGTCTAGTGTGGGGTACTTAAATCTTCATATCTAAAACATTGATATGGGAATCCATCCTAGAGTAGTCTGATAGAAATTATTTCAAGATGTAGTATTACTAATCCCATAAACATTCCCATCCTCTACCACCATTGGATGTGGAAGAAAA
Source organism: Viscum album (assembly GCA_963277665.1). Taxonomy (NCBI): domain Eukaryota; kingdom Viridiplantae; phylum Streptophyta; class Magnoliopsida; order Santalales; family Viscaceae; genus Viscum; species Viscum album. Next base: position 1,591,308,439 of record OY728148.1, read on the forward strand.
TATCATATGGGTTTCTAACTCAGGTGCAAGTCCTTTCATATAATGTGATCGCTCAACATGAATATCTTCTACTATCTATTATTTCTCACACTGTGCATGAATAATGTAGGCTTAGATATTAGTGGCGATAATGTCACCAAAATGATCAAATATCCCAAGTGGGTTTCCATCACTGGTTGATGCACAAACATCATAGAAATACATGGTATTTTATTCATGTACTTACAATATATATAAGAATCCTCCGCAAGGTTCAAACGAAAAACCATTGATCCGTTATAATCCATATTTGTACATAATAACAGTAAAATAATGACCCACCTAGTAATCTATATTCCTTTTAGGTCTTTTAATATTTCCACATCGGTCTATATTTTTAGTGAGATATATTTTTTTGAGGTCGTATTCCTCCCATGATTTGTCCATTCCCACTGAGGTTTATTCTATGAAACCTGTTTTTTAGTGGGGTAATTAAATTATAAAATCTATTTCTTTTCCATGGGTTATGGAATGATTAAATTTTTTTGAAGACCATTTTCATTTCATGGTTATATCATCTTGTGGAACATATATGGATGATTTTAATTATGTGATGAGTTTTCATGGAATCTTATATCCCTCCAATTCATAGGGTAAAAATGGATATCCCATGATATAATAATGACTATAATATGGAGTAAAACTCATTTTGTTATAGACTATGTCAACTATTATAGGCTTGTGAGTGTTCCATAACTAATTATATGATGGCTTTGGGAATAAATCCCATCCAATTTAGTATTCTAGGAAGTGAGCCTTGACTAATAGGGAAATAATGTTATATTCTTATGCGTTTGTAATAAAATTCATTATTATGATAGTGTTACACTCTCATCATTCATGTTATTTGATTACATTATGATTTTTTTCTTATAAACTGCGAATAATTTTTCCACGAATCAATATTATGATATATGATATGATGGGTATAGTTTTCAATTGTTAAGATCATATTCTCATACCTGTATTCTTATGTTATTCTTATGTGATCATTGATGTCTCCCTTGTTTACCCTTACAGAGCATATGCGATCAAACATTATTATTTGTTCTTTCCCTAGTTTATAGAGAATGGTATTAAGTATTATATGTATAATAAGTGTTCTAGTTATAAATAACTTATTGAGAGATGATGTAGATCTCTTATGAACCAGTTATTTATGTATCCAATTTTTCAAACACACATACCCTATTAAGTTTTATCATAGATCATAATGTATTATAATGAATATTCTTAAATTAAGTTATAATATCTTTGTATGAAATGTATGGGTCACTATAACTAATATTAGATAAATGTTTTTGTTATGTTTATAAATTATGACAAAACAATTTTAGTGATAACCCATAAGATAATCATATGTACAATATAATGTACTATGTTATTGTAAGGAATGTATTGTAGTTTTTCTAGAAAAAAAATTTATGTCCAAATACTTCAAGTGAATGTAGTTTTTGAATAGATGAATTTAGTGGAAATAACCCTAAAAATATTTGTCCAAGTATATTTTTTTCCACAATTCTCATGTAAAATGACTGGTCCCCTATTTTTTACTTGATTTTAAAATCCCATAGAATATTCATAGGATAACTCAAATTTTTATTATGAACCATTATGGAGGATTTTAAAAGATGATGACCATAAAAGAACTTTGTAAAAAATAAGGTTTCATATATTGAAAAGAATATTTCATGATACATAAATTCTATAAATTATTTTTCATGATTATGTGGTCTCCCTATATGATAATATTTCTTTACACAATGTTTTTTAGATTTAGTAAATGATTGTAACTCAAAGGATCTGTGTTAATTCTGAATCTAATAGAAAATGAATTGATTTTACTCCTAAGAATCCAAATGTTAAGCATTTAGGTTTGAAATTTTTTGTTCCTATTCTAATGTAAAATCCTCCTGATATGAATCATTATATTATATAAAATGATAAAAGGAGGGAACGATGTATTGTTGAATCCTTTAGGAGGAAAAATTAACCTTCTCTTAGTGGGTCTACTGATCCACTAGTTTCTGAACAATGGAACAGTAAAAATTAAAATATAGATTCTATTCTCCAATTTTTTAACATGAAAAATTTGCATAAATATTTATTGATTTTATAGTGACATAGATAAATGCTAGTCTCTTATCAAGAATGTGGAGAAACAATAATAAATTTACTTCATTGAGTATGATGCATTTAAGGGATTTTTTTTTAAATTTAGTTACCTCACATTGACCATATGAAAATGGGGAAACAATTATTTAATAAAAATAAAAAGAATGATGAAGCCATTAATATATATGATGGAAATTTTATAAGGTTTCTAGGGTATGATTCTACTATTATAATCTAGATTGAAAGTCTTTTTGATCAATTCTATAGTTTCTTAAAACCAAAATTATTAATGGAATTGGACAGAATAGAATTCAGTAGCTCAAAAAAAATAATTGTATGTTATATACATGTTTAAGTGAAGATTGAAGTTACCCATAAATATCATGATTTTGAAATGAAAAGAATAATGCAATTAAAAGGAAATTCTTTGAATAATGTTGAGAAGGTGATGAAATTTTTATTATGACCAAAGTGTGGAAGGAAAAATGGGGAATATTTTATTGAGGGAAATTATACATATTAAAAGATTTAAAAGGAATGTCATTGGAAAATACAATGATGATTTTTTGGGAAGAATAGGTGAGTTAAGGAGGGAGAGAAAGAACTATAGAATTCCCTATGCACACTGCAATGTTTCAAATACAAGAAGTATGGGAATTACGTTATCCAATGGTCAAATATGATGGTTAATGATGATAATCAGCATTAGAAACCTCTTAATATCACAGAAAAAGAGAAATATTATAAGTCACTATTGTTGATGTGGGGTATGAAAATGATGTGGTGAAATGTAAACATACCATCCACTCTTGAACTTGTAATGTATTATTTGATTACAGATATACCCAATATTTTATGTTTGATTAATTTTTAAGGGTATGAAAATTACACCTTGATGATTAGATGCAGAATTAGTAGTAAAAAACACTAATGGTATGATGTTATCATCTAAAGTCTATGATTCTTCTCCAATTGAGGTTTATGGGAATTTAATTCTTGAAAATCATGTTACTCCCCCTCTAGTTGAATTAAATTTTATTTTTTGAATAGATGGAATTAATATAAATAAATACCACATAAATTTTTGTGTTAGGGGATTTTAATTTTATATTATAAACTAACATATAATCATATATCAGTGAGATGGTAAATATGAAAAACTAATAGAAATCAAATCCATTATATCGGTCTTATTTCGTATATAAAAAAACATTTTTAGGTCATATGATTGGGGTGATCCCCAATATCAATGATATTTATATTTTATGATATTTGGTTTGATAGTTTTCTAGAATATATAATAAGTATTCCACTGAATCATGAAGTTGAGATTTTATATAACATAAAATAGGTGATACACCTATTTCAATGTCTTGATATTGAATGGCCTTGATTGAGTTATAAGAATTGAAGAGGGAACTATAGAAAAATATTGATAAGTGATTCATTTGTCTAAGTGCATAACCTTGAGATACACTCGTTATTTTTTTTATAAGAAGGAAGGATTGATGCGACTCAACATTGATCATTGGGGACTTAACAAGATCACAATGAAAAATAAGTATCTACGTACACTTATTGATGAATTGTTTGATCAATTATGTGGATCTCAATACTTTTCCAAGATTGAAATTCATTCTGGATATCATTAATTGAGTGTAAAAAAGAGTATATAACCATGAAAACATTCCATACAAGGTATTAGTACCATGAATTTATAGTGATTCAATTTTATCCTTTTTTACCCTCAATAATTATGGATTTATTAAAATAATTATGTAGATATTTACATAATTAGTTTATGGATGTTTTTATAGAACATATAATTATATATTATAAGAGAATAGAAGAGTATGTGGATAACCAAATGATTGTGATTAAAACTATAAGAAAGGATAAAGTGCAATAAAAAATTACCAAGTGTGAATTTTGGTAAAAAAAATATCATTTTTGGGTTATATAATCTTCTGTGAGGGTATATCAATGGATCTATCAAAGAAAAAGACATAGAATGTTTTCTGAAACCAAACAATATATCTAATATCCATAGTTTTCTTTTATTAGATGGATATTATTGATACTTTTTAGATAATTTCTCATTGATATCTAACCCACTCACCATGTTCACATAGAAGGGATCCAATCTCTTTTTTATAGATGATGGTGAGGAAAATTTCAAGGAACTGATGATAAGGTTAGTCACTACACCTTTGCTTACATTACCCTATAGTGGAGAAGGGTTTGTGATATTAAGTGACACATCAAAGAAGGGACTATGATTTTTTATAATTCATAATTATATGATTATAGCTTATGCCTCATGAAAATTGATGGTTAATGAGAAAAATTACCCACTTCATGATCTAAAGTTATATATGGTAATATTTTCATTGAAAATGTAGTGTAATTATATTATGGATAAATGTGTATCATATATACCAATCATAAAATTTTAATGTATAAATTCACTCAGAATGATTTGAATATTCCTAATTGATGATGGTTTATCTTGATTAAAGATTAATATTTATTAATATATTACCACACAGGGATAGAAAAGAAGGTGGATGATGCTTTGAGTCGAAATGATCATGCTAGATTATCTATAACAAGGATAAAAAAGGACATCATATTTCTATATTTTTAATGGATGGATATCAAAATATTTATGTAAGGGGTGAAATACTATCTTTTTAATATGATCATTAAACCATATTTCCATGTAATGATAAAAAATGTGAAAAAAAAGATATAGAGTTAAAAAATAATATTCCAAATTTTTCAAAGCTCCACCTTGGGTTCTGATGGAATTATAATTTTTAAGAAATTTTTATGTGTATTGTTAATGCCATAATTAAAGAAGTATATATTGGATAAATCTTATAGTTTATCAGACTCTATTCATCCAATAAGGATAAAGATGTATAGAGATAAAAAATAGTATTTTTGGTGGGTTGAAATGAAGAGATATATTGTTGAGTATGATTCTTTGTGCTTGTTATATCATTAACATAAGGAATAAATAAATAATTCTAAGGGGATGTTATATCCATTACCTATACCAAAATGGAAATTGGAAAACATCACCATGGATTTTCTCATTAGACTCCCACAAATATCTAACTTAAGTGTTGCTATTTTGGTTTTAGGTTATCCACACACAAAGCTATCACACATCATTGATATTATATAATATTTATCCCTTAATTATATTTACAGAATATATATTATTGATGTGGTATGATTTGATAGATTACAAAATTCTATTTTATCCAACTAGGATCTGTGGTTTTTCCAATGGTTCTAGAGTCATATTTAGTAATCTCTAGATTCAATGTTTTGTTTCAGTATTTCTTATCACCCTCATATAGATGTTCAGTACGAATGTATGATTCAAACTCAATAAGATATGTAGAGATATAATTCTATTTATTTTAAATGTTGTTGTGTTCAACAGAACCTTTAGTCAAGGTTTCTTATAACAACATCATTCGATCAAGAATTCAGAAGGATTATTATGAAGCCCTATATGGAAGGAAGGTAATAAATCCAATGTTATGGGATAAAGTTAGAGAATGAAAGCAATTTGGACTTGAGATTGTAGAAGAAATGATATTGAATTTTGGATCCTTTCAACAGAACATCAAGGATGCTCAAAGTCTATAGAAATGTTATGCAGATAATAGTGATAAAAATAAAGAATTTAATGTTGGAGAGAAGGTATTCATTCAAATTTCCCCGTAGAATAAGGTTATGATATGTGTTGTGAAGGAAAATAATAGCCCTCTATATATTGTCCCCTTCAATATTGTTTATCGTGTATGGATGATAACTTCTCAGTTAAAACTTCCTCTCAACCTCTCTAAGTTCATGATGTACTCTTTGTATCTTTCTTGAGGAAGTTAATGCTTGATCCTTCCCATGTACTAATATCAAAGGATATAACACTAGATAATGATCATACATTTGATGAAAAAAGTATAAATCATGTATCACATTGTTAATTTGATACAGGACAAGACTACTCATTTAATTAAATTTCTTTAGAAGAATTAGAAATTTGAAGAAAGAATATGGGAGTCCAAGGATGTGATGAAATAGAGATATGCATATTTTTTATTATAGTGACAAAATTTCAAAGGATAAATAAATTTTAAGGATGTTAGAATGTAACACCCAGAGATTTTATTATTTAATTATTTTCAAATAAATATAATTATATTGATAACTAGTGATACATGCATCCTTGACTCAAAATGAACCAAAATAATATATCCCATTATAAACTAGACATTTAGGTGGAAGAGTGAATATGAATAATAAAATTTCAAAATATATTTATAAATTTTTTTTAATAAATTAAATTTATTGATAAATATTTACACAATTTTTTTAAAAATCCATTATAATATTCAGAAAACATATTTCCTAAAAATTGATTATATTTTTTTATCTGAAAAAATATAATAAATTTATGACACTTTTAGAATATTTATATAAATAAATAAAATTAATTTCTAAAATAATTATTTAAAATTAATCTTAGAGTAAACGATTTATAATATAACGAAAAGATTATTTTTCTGATGAATATTGAATAGTAATTTTTTACAGAAAACAAAATATCTTTTCAATAATTTATATTGTACCATTATTTTTTAAAATGGTTTTAAAACTAACAGAAGTTAATTTTATTATAATTTACCCCACATGGTTATTATAATTATTTTTATATTGTATTTTTTTATAAACAATTTTTATACTAAAGAAAAGTATTTTTCTTGAAAACCACATTTGATCACGTTCTGTGAGTTTCATTTTAAATTAAATATTTCCAGTTCTATGAATTGAATTTTCAAAAAAGGATTACATATTTGGAATCTAATTTATTGATTTTTGTTAAATATGGAGCTTTTATTTTTCATCATTATGAATAGTAATCTGGGTAAATATTTATCACCTCCATAAAGTTAAAAGAGGTAAAAAATTGTTAAAAAACTGGGTTAATGATCTAAAATAAAAATAAAACTTAATTTCATCTAATTTGGTAAGTGGATTTTAGATATTCTCATAAAATTATTGAATATTTCACCACATAGTTTCATTTAACAATGATTATGACTTTTATATTAATTTAATAAAAGAATAAATAAAAAATGTTACTCTCTTGTCTTCAGCATCTCTGAAAGTTGTATATTAGGATAAAAAGAGGATAAGTTAAATTATAAGTGTTAATTTTAAATAATAATTATTTTTTATAATTTTAAATATTTTAATTTTTTGTATTTAATTGTTACATTATATTTTTATGCAATAGCACAATAATATTAATTCAATTAATTGAAAAATAAACTAAATGATTTTTAAAAAATTTACACTCACCATATTTGGATGTGATATTGTGTTCAATATATATTTTAGATAAAACTAACATAATAGGGTTGTGTGAAAGGTTTATATTATAATTAATTATCTATCATATTGTTTTCAAAATTATATTTAATGAATAGTTCCCAAAATGACATTAATCATATTTTGTAATAAATATTATTTTATTAAATGAATTAAAATTCGTAAAAAATATTATTATTACTCCAATTTAATGGTATATAGTTTAATATATCAACCATGGTCCATTTATTATTCAATTTTCCTTCTATGGTATCATTATTAACCATTATTGAGTAAAGAACCTTGGCATTGGGGAAATTTTCAAAAGGGTTAACATGTGGTTAAAACTAAGATACAAGGATAAAAACATAAAAAACTTATAAATTTTTTTGGAATAGATTATATCAACCCATAATAATACTATATTCTAAATATATCAATTAAGTGTCATTTTTTCATGAAATTTAATTTATATTAATTCAATACCTTGTGTAATTCCAAGAGTGTCCCTACCCTCACTTTTAAAAGGGATACTTCTCTCCTCTCTTACTCATATATTTTGATCCTTATAGGTCACAAATTACATACTATAATACCTTTATACCTACATTCACAACATATTAGGGCTTCTATTTATTCCCAAAGACTATGATTTCATTGATTAAAGTGCAATCTAAAATAGATTTCCTAGTGAAGAGTTATAAATCTGAATTGTTCATTTTAAATTTTTTTTATTTCTAATACCTCCTATAAATATACTATATCTATTATACAATAATTAGTTAATTATATTAAACATATATAACATTTATGAATATTATGGAACAACTGTAATCCATCTTCTTCTCATCCGTTGAACGTGTGTATGTGTGAACTACCACCTACACGATATGATGTGATCAGTTTTCAATATTATATTAACATGGATTGTGTTTAAAATGTATTTAATGAATATATAAGCTTTATATTATATAAAATATATTTTTATGGTTGATTTATATTTACCTCTATTTCATTCCATTTGTCAATGAATAGAAATAACGTTTATTCATACGTATGATATACCACATACTTAAACACTGTAATTAATTTTTTATCACTTCCTTTTATGTGTAACTATAAAAATACATATAATTTAAATATATTATATTTATATAATTCTTAAATTTATATATATTATGTAATTTTGATCAACATACACATATTCTAATTGCTAAACCAAAATTCACATGAAAAAATGAAATTGTTAACATGTGAAAAAACAATTATAATAAAGAATTATATATAAATCAGTGTTGAAATATATAGGGGGTCATATATGATATTATAACTGTATAAATTATTATAGTATAGAATTAAAATAAATTTAAATTTATTATATTGGATTTTATTGTGATTTTAATGCAAGTGTAACATGAGGTAAGGGTTTTATGTTACCATCAAATTGCTAATAGAGATTTTTCTTGATTATGTTTTCCATGAAACAATTGCTTGAGATAACTACCATGAATCTAAACTATTTTCTAATTAAATTTTTAATTCTATATATTACATGTTTTCCATTCATTTTCCTCTTTTTGAATTTCTGAAGACAACAAATTAATATTTTTAAATAAATTCATATTTATTTCTCTATTTGGTTGAAAGTACTTTTTTCACCTATGTTTATACTTTCTAAAATGTTTTAAATAATGTTTTTAAATTTCTTATATTATTATTTAAATTAATTTTACCCCTCAAAAAAATTTTATATAGTGGTTTAAAATGAATTATCTTTTGAATTTTCTGATTATGTATTTCTAATTTTTAAATGAAAATGTCAAGGGAATATTTTTTTAACATACAAAACCTGAATGAAATATCCTTCCATCACATCTGCTCAATTATTTAATTCTTAATTTAGAATTTTTCAAACTTCTTATCCATGACAATTTTATCCTCAATATTTAAGAAATTTATAGACTTTATATAATTTATTTTAAATAAAATATGATATTTTCATCAAAAATGTTCCAGTGATATTTAAATTGATTTTTTTCTATAATATCATCCTTGAAGATAATTTTTCTTTACTAGGGATATGGTATAATGATACCATCAATATTATTTATTTTAATATATTATTTTGATAATGACTTAAGGATGATTCTTTGAAACCCAATTTTTCTGCATGGGTTATTTAGATTACGTGACCCATTTCTATTCCATGGGTTATGTAATGATGAAATGATGAATTTTTTGTCAAAAAAATCTACTTTTCATGAGTTATATGATATTTTGGAACACATATGTATGATTTTCATTATAATATGGGTTTTCCCAGAATTTCATATCCTGCCAATGCAATGGATAAATATGAATATCTCATGGGATATTAAAAAATGGAATGTAGAGTGAACCTAGTTCAGTAAGTGGATCTCTAAAATATAATATTCTTGCAAGTGAACCTTAAATAAATATATCATGGTTTGGAGAGTTAACCTAATCCACTATTATAGCATTATAAGTCTGCATTTACTACTATGAAAATCTTTTTCTTTGTTTAATTTTATTCAAAAAATATATTTTTTATGCTAATGTTTTTATCTCATGGATCTTTTTTCCTGATTCATTTATGAATAATTTCTTATAAAATACAAATATTTTTTCCATGAATGAAAAATATGATCTACGATATTAATTTTATGGGTTTAAAATGTTAATCTCATGTTATTATACCCTTATTCTAATGTTACGCTTATGTAATCAATGATATATTATTTACATAACCTTACCAAGTATCTGATATCACCCTTTCTAATGTTTATTTTCCCCATGTTATGAAGAAAGGTATTAATTATGATATGTATAATAAGTTTAATAGTTATAAATAACATAGTGGGATATGATTTAAATATCTTATGAACCATATATTTATGTATCCATGATTCAAATGATACCAAACCTATATGCTTCTGATGTAGATTGAAAATTTATGTAATGAATATTCATCTATTAAGATGTGTTATCTTTTTATGAAAAGTATTGGTCGTTATAATAAAAATATTTATAGTGGAAAATTAAAATGATAAATTTTCATTATTTCATCTGTTTTCCATTTATGATCATATTGAGGAATCAAATATAAATTTATAGTGGTTTGACATTTAAAAAGTTGTTACCACTATTAAGGTTAAAAGTAGAAAATCAAATGTTTAATAAAAATTACAAGGTTTAAAACGATATATAATAATATAAAAATTCTATTTTATGACTATATTAAAAAAAATAAACACCTTATCTTTAATTTGTTTTGGTTATTATAAATTTTAAGTGAGTTAGACGCATATTAAATAATAATATTTCATTTATTTCCAAAAGTTCACCTCTACTCACTTATAAAAGGACACCCCTCAAATATCTAATACACACTTAAATAGCCATTTGTATTATACAATAAATATAAATATACATTAATAAAATCCATAAAAATATTATATATCTCTTATTTTCAGTATAATATGAACCTTATTGGGCTTATGGTATAAAATAAAGAAATATATTCTAAGAAGAGGTACAACATTGAACCAAAAAATTTATATTTATGTCATATTGTACCTCATTAAAAAAATTTAAACCATGATGAAGTAATAAAATTGGTATCATACATATATTGATATGTTATTATATGAATTTCAAAAACTATATTTATTTTTTAGTCCATTAAATGGGAATTGAAACCATCGTTCATGTGTACGAAATATTATTTCCCCATGAACCAATGTAATTAGTTTTCCATCACATACTATAACATATGATTACAAAGATATACATAATATATATTTATATATATGTATGATATTTGAGGTATATTTTTAATTTTTTAAAGATAATATGTCATACATTTTATTTCCATTTAATCCATTAAAAATGAGAACATCATTTTTGTGTAGGTGGATTAACCCTCCATGAAGCAATGTGGTTATATTTTCACCACCACCTCCTATGGATGGTAAATAAAAGTGTATTTAAATTAATAATTTTATATTTATTATATAATAATAATTATATAAATATAAGATAGTAATTACCTCCTTTCACTCATCTTCATTGAGAAAAATGAATCTTTAATCATGTGTATATATGATCTACTATATCCATGTTTGTAACACATTTAATTTTTCATAACTATAATTATAGTAATATTTAATGATATAGTTGATTCATAAAAATTATAATTATTTCATGATTATTATTTAAGTGATTATGGAATAACGATCCCTTTGACCACTATTTACATACATAGTTCATTTTGAAACTATGATTAGAGCATCCTCAAAGCCTCCGATGTAAACTTAAAAAAATAATAAATTAAACATTTCATTTTAATAAATGAAAAAATAGTTTCATGGTAAATTTATAAACCCTGAAATTTTTCTTAAATAAGTTACTAATTGATATAAATTTAATATATAGGTATTAAAAGAAAAAATAGAATTTATGGACTCTAGGTATAGGGTTTTGTCTCAATTTCTCTTCATTATAATTCCCATTTTAAATTCTATGGTCTAATTAATTCATAAAACATGGTATTTTTTGTTTAAATTTAAATTGAATCATTCTAGGGGGTTGGAAATAAATGTTACAAAGAGGTAAGTGGTTAAATAATTCAATTTCAATTTAATGGGCTATACCTATATATTATTGACTTATTTATTCTTGGATTATGTGTGGATTTATCTCTAAATTTTTTTAATATTTATTTAAACATTATTTATTTGTATTTAAATATGTTTGGATAGTAACTTTATGGATGAATTACCACATAAAATGTCATGATATTTTTAAGAGTATTATTTGTATCAATTTCATATTCTTGAGACACGTTTCATGTCATTTGAAATGATATCCTTATATGGTGTAATTACTATACCATGAATAAATTTTTATAGGTCAATAAATATAATTAATTTTATTAATATATTCATATCATATTTTTTTCAATGACATTTGAATTAAAATTTACCGAATAAATAAATACTTTATGTTACAACCCATTTTTCATTTGAGATTGTGTATGATCAAGGTTATTTTTGTGAAAGCCTATACTAGTTTTTTTCTTGAACTAAATATATTTTATTATCCTCCAAAATAAATTTGGTTTTCAGGTTTTATTTCTATTCCCCCATTATTTATTAAAGAATAATCAAGTTATTTTTTATAGGTGATGCCAATATTGTTTCTTTTTTTAGACTAGGAATATTTCCCTCTAATATTCTGGTTTTATAAAATACTTCCAATAATTTTATTTTATAAACATAAATTATCCCATAAAGATATTTTAATTAATCCATGAACAAATTATTTGATGTTTTAAAAGGTAATTTATTAAATTTTTCCACATGGGACACTTTTCAATTTTTTTACAGAATTATAGAAGGAGTTTTTTATTGTCTACAATGTTTATAGATGTTATCTTCATCATGAAAATTAATTTATTTTAGTATTCCATTTGAAATATAGTCTCCCTTATTATTTATTCTTATGAGGTGAGATTTTGAGAAACTATTTAGAGAGTAAATAACCTAACAATTTTGATAGGTTGAATAAAAAAATCATAAATGCAAACCACTGATTCACACCCCCCATAATTGTCATCAATTAATCTTGGGGCTCTAATGTTTTCAAAAATTATATAATTTATATCTGAAAAGTGTATTTAATATTTTATATAAAATTATTTATATTATTTAATAATTTTAATTTTATGTTTAGGTAAAAAATTAAAATTATTTAGAATAAATTTAATGATTTTTATAATGCTGAAAGTCTTATTTTCAACAAATTATTTTATTAATATTCTGTATTTTTTTATTTTAAAAATAAAACTATCATATTTTATAAAATGAAATTGATAGAATGTTTAAAATTGTATAAAAATATGTTAGTAATCATTTAATTTATAATTAATTCCATAAAATGTTAAAACAACTTAATAGTAATAACTAAATATTTTTATATGAAAATTTTCTATATATTAATGTATTAATTTAAAATTTTGTATTCTGTTTTTTAAAAATTTAATTATATTATATAATGCATAAATTTAGTTCTATAACTTTAAAATTTGATAATATAGGTTACCATATATTATTAATAAAACATATATTAATTGGGTGAAAACATGTCACCAAGCTAAAAAATAGTCACCAAGGTAACAACTTAAATGGTGAAATGTAAATATATAGTGCTAAAAATAAAAAAATGTGAACAAATGTATAAAAATGAATTTTAGAGGCCCTTGTAACATTATATAACCCCAAGTTCCTTATTTTCAACATTTAGAATAGCTGGCCCGTGAATAGTTTCATGCCACCATTGAAAAATAATTGATCGTTTATAAGAATTCCATTTTTATCGCTTATAAAAGGGGCTCACATACCCCACATTTATCCACCCACACATTAAAAATGTTGCTCCATCTATTCAAAATCCTTAAGTAAAAACAACTATATATTATTATCTCCTGAACTCTCAACCCATTTGTATATTTCATTATATTTCCGAATGTTTTAGATAGATATCTTTACAGTGTCACATGAGGGAGAACATATAAATGTAGAGGGAATTTTCTCACATGATCTCTTTCAATTATATTAATTGAATTATCCACATACCTTCCTAAAAACTATAATATCCATGAATATATGATGATATATGTTTTGCTAATATTATGAAATGTTATCATACTAATGAAATATCCATCTTATATATTCCTCCAAAACTATTTGAAAATTGAAGACAATGTTATGCATACATGTAGACTACCATGTCCAGAAATGGTGTGTCCTATTTATCATGTCCACTTTTCATGGATAATTTTTAAAATGTATTTAATGTATAAAAATTATATTTAAGACACTATTAATATCATAGTAATATAATATTAGAAATTCTATAATTGATACTAGAAACAAAAGGTCATACATAACCTAAAAATTCCATCCCAAGACTTAAACATACATTACTTTGTAATTCTTAAGAAACTTTTCCCACAAATACAAGATGATGTTCTAGAGGTATAATTTATTTGATTGATCATTCATAAAAAAAATAATCTTAAACATAAAAAATAAAGATTATTTAAAACTTCACATTGTTCTCATAACTCCCACATATCTTCTAAAACTACAAAGGATTTTCTGGGAAAGACACATAAGGAAATAATTGTGAGTTTGAAATCCCAGTAATGGAATAAATATGGTAACAAATAATAAAACGAAATTAAATATTCATACCATGATGTCATTGAAATGTTAATCATTAACATTGATACATAGAATAAGGAAATGATTTTATAAGATCATAAACACTTTAAAATGGTATAAAATAATATATCGTAACTATATATCAAGGGTCACTCCAAATATCATCATCATAATGTGGAAAAAGTCTAATTGTGGATTAGGTTAACTCCTTCATCCATTACATAATATATCATGAAATTTAAATCATTAGATAAATGCATTGGTGGGATATATAATCATAGTACCACCAATAAAATAAATGTAAATTATATATATGTGTTCTATATGAGGAAAAAAACCATACAAAAATCATCAGCATGCACAAAACCATGTTAAGGCAGGGGGTTTCATAACTATTATTCATTGAAAAATTATGTCTCAATAATGTTGGTATTTATTATAGAATACTAATTTATTGATTTTATTATAATGTTCTATTATAATAAATTATAAAAAAATACCACTTGGGTGATCCATTTATTAAATAAATAATTTATATTTTGAAGAAGGAAAGTAATTATTATTTTAAAAAATAAAAAATTGAATCCATATTGTTCTATATAAAACAATAATTATTTATAAAATATATTCATTATTTAGTAAAAATTATGGGTTGATGCTCGATGTGAGATAAGAAATTAGAAAATTCCATTAAGCTGAGTTTACTTAAAAGTGGTAATTTCAAACGAAACTAAAAACTTGTATAACATAGTAAATAAAAAGGATATTTTAATAGGTATATACATAAGTTACATGTATAGAAACATATAATAATTCTATGATAATAATATATCATTAAATGGGAGATAAAGAAAGAAAATTTTTAATTCAAAAGTAGCGAGGGTGTTATGGAAGATCATATACCTCTAGTCTGAAAGCACTATGAACTTACACTTAACTTCCTAAATAATAAAATTATGATTATTAAAAAAAATATAATGAACTTATATAACTATATTTATTTTTATAATTTCTATTTATTAACATGTGTCACAAATTTATTTCATTATTTGTTCTTATGTGTTTACTTGATGTTCTTCGTGAAAATTCTCAAAAAGTTTCCTAGTTTGTTGAATAAGAAAAAAATTATTTAAAAAAAACGTCCATAATATCCAAAATTGTAAGTTATTATGTTCTTTAATATAAAATTATAACATAATTTTCATAGGTAAATAGGGTTTAAATTAGTGGGATCAAATATGAAATGGTACTTTGACATGTTCACTTTTTTGTTGTTAAATTTATTATAACTGGTTAATCTATATTCCAATTTTGGAAACTCTAATATTAGAATTACATAATTTTAATGGGTTAGTAAATAAAATTTATATGTATGAAATAAAGTTTTTATTCCACACATATTTTTTGGTATGGAATATTAAAGATAAATATCATTACGTTGAGGAGGTATTTCGTACATACACAAATGCAACACCATCGTTTTTTCTAGAATAGTTGAAAGGAAGAATATTAAATATATTATCATTTAAAAATATATAACATGTTATATATATAATATTATCTTCGTAAATATCATTTTTAACTATACGTGAATGGATTTGATGGAAAATTAAGGAAGTTATTCAAGGAGGCTATAGTTCACACACACTCATGATTGAATTTTTTTTAACAATGATTTTAAAGGAATGTATAGAATGGATGTTTCATTAGGAAAAAATTTCAAGAATATTTATAACAACGATATTATCATACTATAATTCATCGAATAGGTTTTTTGTGGTATAAGAAGAGAAAATATAGGAAATAGATGTTGACCATATTACCTCTCACATTGGATGTTCTCTATCAGTCGCCACCTTAAAAAAAATTAGATTTTTCATTTAGAAAACTTAATGCTTCTAGGTTACAGGTATAGGTTTTAGGAGAGACTATGGTTTATTTTATATCAATAATAAGGAAATTTTTTATGTGTAGAGGTTGAGGTATGGTCGTTCCATTTATAATAAATGAGAAGGGAATTTTTAGCACCTAAAACACTTTTAAATAACGAAATCAGATATCTCCAAAGGAATGTGAATAATGAGTATAAAATAATATAGTATTGGAAGTGACAAGGTTGATAAATTCTAAAAACAACTTTTACACATATGTTTTAAACTTTTTTTAGGTCATGTACTCTTAATTTTTTTACTTTTACTTCGTTTCGTTTTTTACCATGGTAACTAATTTTACCTAGGTAATTTATTTTTAAATACTAATATAAAAACAATAATTATTAGATAATTGGAAACAACAAATTAAAAATATTATATCCAATTTATCAAAAAAATTATATGTGTATTAAAAATTAATTTTAACATTCCCACAGGTATCACGTTAAAACCCCTTTTTTAGAGAAAGTGTATTTTTAAGCATAGGTTATATGTTTATGAAACTAATTACAATTTTATTGATTATATTAAAATTAAAATGTCTATTAATATTCTAAGAATATTTTATTATCATTAAACGAATTAAAAAACGTAATTGCACAATGGGAAAATTTTATCAAGAGAAAATTATAAAAAATAATTTTCATCAAAACATTACCTAAATTTTATAAAATGTTAATCCTTGGTTTTATATATCAAAATTGTTTTTATAATATATAATTTAACCTTTTTGAATTATTCTATATATTTAAAGTGTTAATTAAACTGTTATTTAAATTATTTATTATAAAATTGATTATTTTTAGAAAAATTATTATTTTTATTATTTCCCCGAAAAATGATTATTTCCTAAAAATTGAAAATTTCATAGTAATATAATTAAACAATAATGAATAACGAAATAAATTTTATTTTATAAAATTAAACATTAAATTTATATATTTTTATCTTCTAAATTAAAATATAAATTTTGAATAAAACTGCTTTTATTGAAAAATGGAATTTTTTTAATATTATGTGTTATTAATATTATATCACGTAAATTTATAAGGTAAGTGATTCTAATGTGTTTGTTAATATATAATAATATTTTAAAATTTCAATTAAAAATTTTAGGATAAAACATATAATACTTAATTGAATTTTTCCTTGAAAATAAATTTTACTTTTTTACTAAATACAATTTCACAAATACAATTTATTAATTATTAATATTATAAAATTAAATTTCACCACTCCATTGATACTTAAATATTTATTTGAATTATATATATATATATATATATTCATGAAATAATATTTTAATAATTATAATAAATACATTTATATTTAACATATAAGTATAATTATATTAATAATATTTTAGTATCATATGTTTATTTTTTTATGAATTATGTTATTTTAAATTTACTACTTAATAGTACATTACTATAGTATACCTGTTTGATATATAACTAAAGGTCATATTTTCAGTGGGAATATTAAAAAAACCTGATTGTAATGAACATATATATAATGATTAGATTTAAGTCCTACATATTGAGTTACTAAATCATTGGTTCATTCCACACTCACTTCACAAGGAAATGTACTTATTTCAGATAACATATTTTGCAAACTATTTTATACTCTTAAGTGAAATTCCTTTTTTACATGGTTTTTTGGTGATTTGTCATCCTCAAGGTTAAAGACGATCCAAGAGATATCCTAGTCATGAAAAATTTATTCTTTTTTTCTTCTATTGTGTCCTTTGATTTATGCAATTTTAATGGATGTAATTCATCAATGGTAAGTAATAATGCATGGCATCTAATACTTTATTTGCTATTCTTTTTTTGTAACGTCCCACTTAGGAAGGAATAAAGTTTATTTAGTTTGGTTTATATATTAAATGTCACCTTTTCCAATCACATTTCAATCTTTTTAAAAGAATAGTGAAATGTTCATTAAAATGATAGACATAAATAAAAAAAAATTAATGTTGGGGATGCGGCCTATTTTTATTATGAAAGATATACCACTTTTTATTTGTCTAGAGGGAGTATAATTACATAACATGTTGTAAAAAGGCTATGTTTCCCAGGGAAAATTCTCGTAAGACCATTGTGGTGCCATTCTTGCATCGTCTTACATCTATCACCCTGTCCATGTCATGCCTACATAACTACCTAGCTACATGATGCCTACATCACCACCTATATAATATATCCCCAAAGAGGAATGATAGGATTCAAACCATGATATATTGGATGAAATATTATAATTATTAGCACTCAGGTGCCACCCGAACTACTTAAATAATAAAAATAATAATTACTATTACTATTATTATAATAACAGATAATAAAGCATTGGTTGTTATATTCTCCCCCCTTTAATAAATTGTTTCCCCATAATTTAAAGTATTACTTGACAAAAAGTTATCTATAAGTATTTATAAGATGACTTGATATTTAGTACTCTAAATAGGTATTGTTTAATCTATTCAATTATAGCAATAATAATCCCAATATTATGTTTCTTCATAAATATTTGAGTTAAATACCTCTCATGGTTTGGTGTTAAAACAAATTATATTTTTCCTTGAGTTGATAGTATGACTTTTTTCAGTAAATTATAATATATTGTTTTGAGGAATGAAATGGGGTGACATATTTTTATAATAGATACCCCAGAAAAACATATTTCACGTCCCTCAGGGCTCTTAAACTTGGTGGTTATGGTATAAAGTTAAGGTCCAAGGATGATCTCGATGATGAATGTTTCTCCTCCTCATAAGGCTCCCCAAGATCCACATTCAAACCCCCATAAATCCATTCTAGACTAACCACCACACCCCATTGGAATATTTCCTCTCTATCATATCCCTCACCTACATCAACTACCTCAATAGATAACCATTCATCCCCTCTTCCACTTGTTAAAAAAGTCCCTATGTTTCATTCTCTATGAAGCCCTATAGGATAAATAATGGTACGGAATGGATAAAATAACATGTCTTCTATATGTGTCTCTTCATGTACCTAAAAATTACCTCCATAAAATTATATTATTTCCCCCACACACTACATGGGATCATGTGTTCTAAGGTGTTGATCATTATTCTTGAAATGAAACCAACCACAAGGTTGATAATAAGTCTCCCACTTTTTCCCTAAATTTCATGTCTTGTTGCACATGACAAGATAACAAAGGGTTGTATTATACTTCCAACATTAGAATGATTATTTCAACGTCTCTATAAACATCAGGGTCAATATTTGTAAATAGTGCATGGTTATATGATGATAAATATAATCATTTTCTATTGTCTCCTATTATACTTACATTAATATCAATCTGTGGTAGCTGCAGTTGTTTTGACTCTACCCCCATCAATTTTTCCAATATAAATGATGTTGTGGGTAATCTACCCAGGATCAATAAACATGGATTCAATTTTGAAATTTCTAATCCACTATAAGAATCATGCTAAATACTTCTAAAATACCCATATGAATATTTATATTCCTATATATGTAAATTTAAAATTTTATCTATTATACAAAAAGATGTATTATTTAATAAATTATACATAAAGGTGATACAAAAATGAAATAATATAGAAAATATAGAATGTATAAAATATAAATATCATATTTATAATTTTGAAGAGTAATATTTTGTTACCATAATCCACCTCATCTATAGTCATTCAACATATTATACATTTTTTCAATGGTTATGATGGTTGTCCATGCCTATTTTATTATTGTTCATGGATTTATAAAAAAAAAAGGTAATTAACAGTTTTTACACACTTATTTCATTATACCATTAGAGGTTCTCATAGGCTAATTATTTCCACTCCCATCATGATAACTGACCACTAAATATTCCTATGACATTATGATGATAGATGGTCCCCTATTACATAAGTAAAAAACATTCTTGATCCCATGATGGAATTAAATTGGTACCTCTTCCCATATTTTTGAAATAAAAGTGGTTGAATTTCATTTTTTTCAATATATTAATTTTCAAGATTTTCAAGAATCTCTATCCTTCTTATCATTGTTATACTCATTATTAAAACTATTATTACATTGCCAATCATGTTTCTCAATATTTGGTTTGGCATATTTTTTGGAACTAACATTTTTAAGTGAGCTATTACTCAAGTGTAAAAATATATTGAGAAGGAAAAGTCATGAATGATTAAAAACACATATCTTAAAGCCACATGGAGTTTTCCTAGATGATTCATGCACCACACACATGCATGAGTTATTATGTAAGAACCATCGTGTACAGAATAGAAAAATGATCAAGTAGCGTGAACCAACCCATGAGACTATCTAGAGTGGGTTACCCATGCGACTAGAAACCATTGATGTCCATAACGAATAACATGTGCAAGCTAAATCCTTTATCTATGGGCCTAAAGATTCCTATAAATAGGACTCTTTTCATCCTTATTTGGTACTCCAGGAGTATGAAGAGACATCTTAGGAATCTACTAACTTAGGTCTCTCACCGAAGTCCTCTAAACAATAAAGCAGTCTTCCAAGAATACAAATAAGATATAATTTGAATGATTCAAGGGAATTTTGTTCCTCAACGGTCTAAAAAACCAAGTACTAATGTCAGGAACAATTTCCCCCTAGTCTAAACGCACTGGGATAAGGGTCCTCCTTGGATCAAAACCGGAGCACTAATATTTATAGAGAACATGAAGAGAAGAAAAGGTATTATAGGTTGGACTCACAAAAGTGTTGTTTACAAAGTTGTTCTACACCTGATAAGTCTATCATAGTTCACCAATGTTTTAAATGAGAAGGGTACCTTCAAGATCATTTATATTGTACCATGGTGAAGTAATACCCATCTCACCCACGTATCAAATATGATAGATCCAACGTATATCACCATTTATCACAGAAGAAAAGAAACATATGAGCCCTCTCTTGTACCATCAATGAAAAGGAACCCCTTTCTCTATGAACCCCATCTAAAGGAGACTATTTGGAAACCTATACAGTGGCCTCTTGATTTCCATGATCAGACCATATGACACACTAACATGTCTCTTATTAGATTGTGAATTCCCTCAGTATGGGATGTGCCACACATAACCTACCTGATGTGTAGGGTTATGTAGATGTTAACAATTGTACATCCCTTTAGTTTTTAGGACCCCAACCATAGAGGTAATTATAGGGATGTCCTCATTTCATATAGTGAGTTGAACCACATTTCTTTCCCTTAGACAAGGGATATTATTGTATCCTTCTCTCATCCACTTTGAAATATAGAAATAATAATCCCTCATAGAGTAATCCCCTAGCCATTATTATCGGATTTAATATTCTTCCTACATTCTATATCCCCATACTCTTTCACTAGTATATGATGAATGAAATCAAAAATGGGCTTCCAAATCATGTGTAAGTCCCATCCTAGAAAGATATAATGAACATGAGGTAATTCCACTATCTCTTGTTTATCACACCAAGAATGAATCATGCATGGTAAGATATTAGCAGAGACCATTCCACCAAAAAGATCAAATATCCAAAATGGGGCTCCCTCATAGGTATAAGACCCAAATTCTTCGAACTGTAATAAATTAGATTATTATACTCACATGATACATATAGAGCCTCCATGAGTTTCAAACTCAACACCTTTAATCACCCATAATATTCATTAAACCATAATCCTAGTAAGATCATGTCCCACATATGAGGATATATTCCTTCCATGTACTCTTCACCTTTTCCTGACTAGTGTATATTCTCAATGAGAGATATCATTATGAGGCCATATTCCTCATAATATTGTTCTATTCCAATCAAGGAATATTCCTTTTATGATCAAACATAGAGGGCCTCTCATGCATAACTTCCACATAATATGTTTCTAATAAAATTACACCTATATTTAATTGATGAACGAAATTAAACTAATTTTTCTAGTCTTTATCACATGAACATAAATGGTATAATGACCCCAGTTAAGTGGAATTGAATTATATGGGTTCTTATTCCTCTAATGGGGATATTTAAGAAGCTATTCTCAGGGGACTAATCCCCACATCAACACTTAAAACACCTTAGTGGATAATGAAAAATTCTCTAGTAACAAATTATGAGGCTTGAAATGATAATTATTTAAAATTAGTCATTAATCAGTAAATAACCAGATCAGATATAGAACCTCTAACAAATAAATATATTTATATTGATGGGCATCATAAAATACATATAAGTGATTCCAATGATAGAGAACCTCTAGTCCATAAATATGGTTACTATTTCTCATATATGAGATTAGTTGGAATCGTAAAGGGTGATAGCCTTCATTATAACATTTATAACAGAATCAAAAATATATATTCAATATATAAGATAGTCCCTAAGTAGGTAAAAATTCCCCTTAAAAAGTGTGCGATGATCCCAAAATCCCATCCTTTAAGCCAATGTTTGTTCTTATTCATTTTTGGTGGAATATCTCATTGAATTTATACCTTTATAAGGTAGCTATGTAACCCATAATGAATGTGGGAACCATTGGGTATTTTTCATTCCTTTTATAAACCTCATTGGTAGCTGAATGGAAAAGGGTGAAAAATGTTTTAGAGTTGTTGAGAATAATTTCATTAACCAAAATAACTATTTTTCACAAATACTCCATATTTCTAGGAAGGGGACTATACCACTATTGGAGTAATTTGGAAGATAAATCTGGGTACAATGAATGATTTACAACCCATATTGATCAGTGAGTCTATGACCACTAAAGAAAAATAAGTGTATACTTATTTAGAAAAGAATCTTCATTTTTTACTATAATGAAAAATATATTCCATTACTTGACCTCGGTGTGGCCTCCCACCACCTTGGTTTGTTAGAAGCCCACTACAGTTACAAGTATGCGAGCATGATAATTCCTTTAAATCATGCTTCCAAATTCAAAGAGAATATTGATAAAATATTTAGGGCCAACATCCTTCGGGATGTATAGTACCTATATCATCTCTATAATATTATCTTAATAAATATATAGAATAGAAAAATTAAGGGTTTCTTTGACTTTTTATATCTCAACTAAAATTATTCTAATGGTGATTTCCCAATTATAATTAAATTACTTCTCAGTGATGAAATAACTAGTTATGAATATCTATCTAGTATGGATGATTCTTTTGGATACCCTCAAAATTTTATGTACCTTGATGAGGAGGAAAACAATGCTTTTAGGGTACCCCAATTTGTTTATTACTATCATGTAATTCCTTTCTGTTTGTAGAGTGATAGTTGTACATTCTAATATTCCATGCATTGGGTATTGAAATACATTTTTGGAATGTATATATAGTTATATACCGATGGTCTAGTGTGGAAATAATGGAAATTTTTTGATCATATTATTGATTATGAGAACATTTTTAACAATACACAGTAGCATATCCGGAAAATAAATCACTTAAATTGTTATTTTATGGTTACCTTAAATTTTTTTATGGATTCATGTTATACCATCATGTAATTTTGGATATAACTAAGAATGAAAATGGTTTCTTTGACATAAAAACTCCTTGAAACCTCAATGATTATATATGACTACAAGGAAACCTCCCATAAATTTAATGCATTATATAGATTCTTACAAGAAGGTGTTTTCCCTTTACCATGTTGATGAAAAATGGTCTCAAATATTATTGTATTGTTGGAATCCATGAAGCATTCAATACTCTCAATTAATATATATTGAGTCCACCAATGTTTATGTTGAATGTCGAAAGAAATCCACTGTCTTTATATGTGAAAAATTTTGAGTGATCAAATGGTGCTTTACTCATATAAAAGGATGATGCCAGGAATTTAAAAACCTATACTATCTCATCTAAACCATGATCGATATTTATACTTGTTCTTTAGATATTGATAATAACCATTTGGAATTTATATATATGGTCTAGAAACTAAGGTACTAACTGCATCATAATAATGTTCATCTGGTCCCTTGAAGTAACCCTCTCAGATACATTATGAACCATCCTATGCTGAATAGACATTTGTTATAGTGGGAAGTCATATTGTATTAGTTTGAAAATAAATTCATACTAAAAAAGTTCATAAAGGGGAAACATTGGCTTTTATTACAGAGAATTCCACTTTTGAAAAATTCCAGGGAATATCAAACTCACAAGGAAAAAATATTATTTTTCCAAGACTCCCCTATAAATGGGAGATGTATTTTTATTGAACATCCAAAATTCCAATAAGAAAGAGGATAGAAGTACCCAAGATCAATAGAATGGTTTTGGGTGTCATTCTTATCTCCCCCACAAAGGGAGTCTTATCTTATTCCATATTAATATCGAATGGTTGTGAAGAATCCCAGAACACCCTTAGAGGGGAGGGTGATTTAGGGTGTCAATATTTTCTTTTAAACTGATTTATCTTGTTCCCAAGTTGGTAGAACTTTTTAAACCTATTATATGATAAATAGTAGAATAAATATCACATCAAAAGAGCAGACACAACAATTTTATATAGTTCACCACTAAAGGCTATGTTCATGGAGAAAATGCCGACACGTTCTCTATCATACCAAAGTCCACTAATTTTCACTAGCTATGAAGTAAAAATAATTGCACAATCAATTTTTTTCACGTGAATAGTTTTTAAAAGGTTTTGGGAAAAAAATAGCATCCCTCAGATTACTTCTGTTGAATCCCCCTTTCTCACTGCATTGGGAAGAATTTTCACTCAATTTATTGACTTGATGGTTTCTTCATTGGGTTGGAAATAAATCATAAATCCTAAAATATAGAGAGATTCATTGATGAAGACCATTTTTCCTCTTAAATATGTAATCTACTACTCCGTGTACTATTCATTTAAAAACATGTCCTCTGAAGACTGGCCTTATTTCTACACATACCACACTGCACCGTGTACTATGAGGGATCTGAGTAATGCCTCTGTGATCAAGAATTTTTTCTTCACATATCACACTACACTACGTTCTTCTATTTCCCTATATACTACCTTCAAAAACCATGACAACGCACTGACATCCCAATCAGCATCCTCATACTACTTCAGAACACAACTTCCTTATACCGCTTCAACGTACCCCTCCTACATACAACTTCTAGGTACCACTTCTTCTCCATGGACTAATTTATACATTGTGAATTGTCTTTTACAAACTATATTCTAAGAAGCATATTCTATAAATCACCTTCCACAATCCATTCTAGACATCACTAAGTTCTTAATGAAATTATAATAAATTTCCACTTTGTTGGGTTTTGGTCCCGCCAACCACTCTGGACTTCACTGAATTCATCCCCAGATTTTTAATCTTATTTTTGTGCTCTAATTAATTAATTAGTTATCCTTACATATGAAAAAGCATCCACATAATCTGCTAAACATAGATTTTCCAAATCTTTAATACAACACCACTTTAACCGCATACTGTGCATCTCTTTCAAACCATATTTCTTATACACCCTATGTACCTCCATTCTCCCTACATGGTAGAAAAAATCACCGCCTTTTTATGAAAATGTCACCCTTAAAGTTTTCTCAAATCTTTTCCTCATTTGCATGAATGACATGCCATACCGTTAGATATTTTCCTTCCACTTACCAAAGGTCTTTCCACAAACATTCTTCACACCCTGACTTGACTATGTATGACAGATGGTAAAAAAATCACCCTTAGAAAAAACATTAACTCACACCATATTCTCATATAAATCCCAAGGTGATGCACTAAAAAGTAAAGCTACATCATAGAAAAAACAAGATAGGGATAAAACAATAATAAATATTGTGCACCATAGACTGGTGTCTCCATGAATTCCTAAGAACATGGAAGATGTTAATGAAGTCAAAACCATGCATGAACTACAATGAGATAAATCAAAATGTTGAAAGCTGTGTCCTGACGAACGACCATGAAATCTAAATTAGACAAAAGATATTCGAACTGAATTTTGAGTGTAATCTCGCCGAGAGGTTCTTGTTAATTTTTATTATATCCTTGCAACATCAAAGTAGAATGAGATAAATCAAATTCGGTGAGGCCCAATCGACGAAGTGTATGAATATGAATGAGGTTCACTCCTGATCCATTATCAATGAAACTCATTAGACATCTATACCATTGACTTTTCCAGATAGATACAAAGGTATGATATGTCCATGTACAACACCATCTTTATCTTCATCTGTAAAATACATCACTGCATGGAATTCTGTAGGATCATACTCTATATTGTAGATCTCAGCTGCAGTAATTTCAGTTTTGAATTCTTGAGGACTTGACAGAGCCTCAATAAGCACCTCCCGAAGATTTTTTGACATATTCAGGGCATCCAGAATTGATAAGTTGGCCGGTACTTGGGCCGAATGTTTCAATACATAATACTTTTGGTCCAAAGTTCTGTGTTCCATCATGAAAATGTGGGTTTTCAGGTGCTTTAGAAGTTGATGCTTTGGTAGTAAATGCATCCAGTATTGGGGTAAAATTTTGAAATAATCACGGCTTCAGTAGATTAGACCAACTAAGTCTATCTATTTTCTAAGAAAAATAAGGTGTGACCTCTAACCGGTCATCCAAAATAACTGCATCAGGACTGAATCTACCATGTGTGGAAGAAATTAATTATTCTTGTGGAGCCCGCTGAAGGCATTTTCCATGAGTTTCGATCGCATATACAGTTCTAGAAGGGGTAGGATTGAAATAGTGGGTTCTGGAATATCCATGTCATCCCATGTATCCTATACCTCTATCTCTTCATCTAATTCCTCTGTTAGATTCAGGGAATTGAGGCTCATCCTAATCAAAACTATCATTGGCATAAGGATCTGTTAAATGAATCATATTAACAGAACCAAAGATCGACTCTTCAATTGATTAAGATTCTTCCTGATTAGCCAGTTCAGGATGTCCCATTTGGTGGGGCGGTGCCTGTAGTTTTGAAGTAGATGGCATAAAATCTTCCAGAGTCAAAGACAATCTAGGCTTTGACACAAACTCATCTTCTTCTGACTGCTCTTATTTCTTAAAATTATAATGCTTCTTTGAAGATTTTCCTTCTGATGAAGGGGGTTTGTCTATGGAATTCATAATAAGAAGACACAATTGATTGATTTAATTGTGTTCGAAAAATGACATGATCTCAGTTGATCATTTTCATGACCATACAATCACCATACATCTGCAGATTTTTACTTTTGACTTCACGCCACTCGCCTTCTTCCTCTGGATCAGTAGTAGTAACACATACAACATGGGCTGAAGAACCTTTTAGTTTAAATTTTTTAGAGTCCACCATCTATTTCATGAGTTCTTTGAAGACAAAACACTCTTTAATGGGATTCCCCAACATATGATGAAGTGGGAAATAGCTAGGGATGTCTTCATCTCCTTCCTGGTTCATCCTTTTGGGCCTTGGAAACTGAACCAGATTGTTTTCCAGAGCTGAGATGAAGTAGCCAGGAACATGTTCATTATAGAAAGAGAAAAATTTGTTCTTAAAATCTTCAAACTATTTCTTTCATTGATCTCTTTGATCATTTAGACGAGGCAACCATTGTTGATGACAGTGAGGAGGTGGAGCCCTTCGATACGATGATGGTTTTGAAGTAGAAGCAGGTACAGGTGCTTGTTTATGTGTAACTATAGAAGTATCTTCCTTCCCTATTCCCCTTCATAGATCTGATGGAATTACATGAGTTTTATCCTTAGTCTTTGTAATAGAATCTTCAATCTGCGGAGAGATTAAAGTAAGGTCTTGAAACCCTCCAGTATATTTCACAGGGATCAACAGTGTGCGTAATTTCATCACAAAGATTTTCCACACATATTGGAAACAATTCTTGGTGAGGGAGTGCTAAACTTAAGGAATATGTTAATCCCTTCCAGTGAGCAATGAAATATGAAACTCTTTCATTTTACCTTTTCATACAATTGGTATGATAAAAAACTGTCATCTTTGGAACTGTTGAGATGAATTGAAGAAGGAATTTTTGACGGAGATCTTCCCACCCAATAATTGACCGGGATTGCAAACTTGTATACCAGACAAAAGAAGGTCCTTTTAATGACTGTAAAAAACAGTTGATCTTAACAGCTTCTTATTGTTGAGGATTTCCCATCATAGGATCACAACGAGAAACAAAATGTGTTAAGTGTTGTTATAGATCTCTCGAACCATTAAAAATTGGGAATGTGGTACTCCCAAAATTGGACAGGGGAGGAATTGCATCCACCCATTCAGGGTAGCTATCTTCTCCAGTTGAACTGGTGCACTCTTTCCTTCCATAGCTTCCAATCGAGTTGTTAATGACTCATTGGTAGTAATTAATTTTTTTAGAAATATCTATTTGAGCTTGCACCTATGAAGGTGCAAGAACTGGAGTTTGGACGGGTGTGGCCACCGGTACTGTCACTGATGGTAGTATTATCGGTTGTTCTCACGTACGACCCATAGGATTAGACCTGCGAGGGTGTACTTGTAAAGGAATATATTCTTGATCCATCACAGTAGTTGAAACAAATTCCCTTGATTGATTAACTTCATCATTCTTAGGAGGAAGAATAACTTGAAGTAGTTCTGCATTTAACCTCCTTAACTCCTTCATTTCCCCTTCTTGATGTTCGAACCTTTCCTCTAATGAGAGTGATTGGCCTTCCCCAGAGGTAGGGTGTAATGTAACCTAAAATTTCCCTTTCTCCTTGTTCGACACCTTCTAGAGAGGGGAAAGTTGGTTACTTGAAGGAAAACCTAGATTCTTGGTAAGCCTTTGATTCCGGGTACGCACTCCTTATTCATTTATTTCAGTACATACGGCCTATTGAACATGAACTTCTTCATATGATTCCCCTGAGTGAGACTCATGTTCTGGGGGATTAGTGACAATGGAATTGATGACATTTATTGATGCATAATGCATTGCAGCCCTTCTGTCAGTGCTTCTGTGATACTATCTTCTTCCATGTCCTTTATGAGACATTTCCTTCTATTTGTTTGATCCATCAGTAACTTCTGGATGAACCGTAATTTGGAGGGAATCTCCTGATAATTCGACTATGAGTTCCTATTATGGATTCTTCCATAATCAAGAGAAGACCAACTTTCAATGAGGAAGAGATTAAGAATTTGAAAAGGTCCCCAGTCTGGTAGACTGGGGCTGTTCCTGTTTTTCCTACTCAATTCCTCGAATCCTATCTGTTGATCTCGATGGTTGAGTTAAAAGATTTCCTAATCTAGCAAGTGAGGTGGTTCTTGAGATGCTATATCTGAAACTTTCTAAAAATCTCTCCTGATTTTGCGGGCTTTAGTCCAGAAATTTGCTGGATGGATCATATTACATCCACTCAAATCACCTAGCTCAGAAGACCGTTGGATTATTTCTGACACTTTTTTCACATAATGATGTTCCTTCTCTAAATGAGAATCTTGTTTGATATTTTGATTTTATTGATGCAAGAGTAATTTGACAACGTGTTCTTTATATGCCTGACTTTGGAAATAACTAGTTGATGCCTATTCTTTATAAAGCAATTGATTACACACAAAACCATTTGGATGTGGCTAGCCATGGGTAATAACATTGCATCAGACCGCTTTTGGTGGGATTTGTTGGCAGGAGAGCACAGAAAAATGAAATGTTCCATGAACACCCCATCCTTTGATATGAATACTAGATGGGGCATTGGTAATTAACTGGAACAACCATTTTAACGCGCCAAGGCATGAACGCTGAAGGGCTCTCTACTAATTTTCATCCTTTGGATGTCGGGAAAATGATAGAGATGCCAAGTGAATTTGGTGTTGCAACCCGTCTATTATCTTGACACGATTTTTATATTTATCAGAAGATAATATTTTCTCTTTTAACTGACAAAGAGTTTTGCATATGTTGAGATGAATATCATGAATACAATATCCTATCAACATTTCTGGAATATCATAATGAGATTCATCCAAAGGCCAAAACATGACTGGTATTTCACCTTTTTCCAGTTGTTTTCTCATATTCAGCACTTCCTATTTATCATTTGAAGAATATTCTTCTACCTGATTGGACCAAAGCTGGTGCTTCTTCGTTTCTTCATCAGATTCCACAAGATTGGTAGAGAATTCATTTGTCAAATTAGAAGATGATTGACCCAGGGGTGCTTCAGTGAATGACCTACACCTTGGGATATCTTCTGGTTGAGAAAGTATTCCACCTGCTAGTTATAAGGAATATGACATAACTGGCTTTATATTTGAAAGTGCCTCAAGATAAGAGGGATTTCCCTTTACTTCATTGTCCATTGATGAATTTTCTAGGAAATGGGAATTGCTAATGTAGAGAGGACTTTCATATCTAAATTCATCATCAAGGGGAGGATCACCATGGTGGGTTACAGCAAAAGATGAAACATCATGCTCCTTGGTCTTCTGGCCACGCAGATGGTTGTCGTGGCTCCCATCTGAAGATGATACTTCGAGATTGATCGAATTATCATGAATAAAGCCTTCATAAAGGATTTTCTAATAAAGAACTTTGGAATTATTGTGGTTACTTATGGAATTTGGAAATGAGAGAGTATAATCTTGAGCTGTAATAGATAATTGTTTGAGAGCATAAAAAATCTAGAATTGAGAAATGCATTATTGCATATTGGCTCTTGATTTTTCAACTATACTGGATAGGTCTTTTTCTTGGACGCATTCTTACTCACATTGGAAACCACTTGTTGATTAAAGAGGTTATTATAGGAAGGTGTATTTGCATGTTCAAGAGAAATTGTCAGGTTAGGCTGATTATCTCCATTTAAATCTGGTGTACGTGACCGACATAGTTGTCCGTATGACATGGGGGAGTATACCCCACGACCTTCCTGGATAGGAATAGAGTTGTGTATCTGCTCTGGAGTGACATGTTGATAAGTCACTCCACTAATAGGGATATATTTATGTTTCTTTCCCTGTGAGGCCGCTGTTGTTGAAGTTGTTATAATACTCTGACAGGTATCTAGAATATGGGAAGGGATTTTCTTATTCTGATTAAAATTTTCATAATGTGATTAGTGAATTTAGCTACTGGAATGGGAATATACATACATTTTGTGTCTAGAGTAGGTGTATGTGCCTTCTCTTGATCTCCTTTTCTTATCAACGGAAATTGAAAGTACTTAGCATAGGGGTAGAGAGTTGAGTCTGCTCCAAATATGTCGCCACAGATTTACGATTGACATCTCCGGGTGCTACCAAACAAGATTGTTGGTAGACATGATGAACATTGTTATGGGTATGTGCCTGATAGATATTCCCCTTAATGTATGGTTGATAAATTTACTTCAATACTAGAAGATGAGACTGCTAACAGAATTGAGGATTGTAAGTAAGTGTATGTGCCTGTTTACAGGTGGTCACCACATTTGGTTGGAGAGCTCATTTGGATGTAGTCAGAAGAGCCTGCTAATTGGCTGATGAATTATAAGTAGGTTTATGAGCCTTCCTATGGTACTCTGTTAGAATTTCATGGCGGGATTGGAGGGTTACTTCCAGACAATTATATTGGACAGCGGGATTAGAACGGACGAGTGTGTGTGACCACTCATTGCATGCCATCAAGTTAGGATGATGGACTTCTTCGGAGGGGTCATAGGTAAGAACCTGCTCCCTGTTGGCAAAATTTCACCTCTAACGGTTCTTCTTGCATTCTCAGGTCTAAGGGTCCTGAGCCGAATCCCTAGAGGTGATACCCTCATCATGTTGAGGGCGCACTACCACACGAGTCTAGTTGTGATTCATGATGAGAGTCCTCAGGAAGGACTCCTTCCTTCTTAATCTGAGGCCTTGAGAGACCTCTTCTTTCACCTCCTAGTAATATGAGAGGGATTGGTTGTTGAGTTCTGGGGATAATGACAAGAAATGGTTAGAGACGGTGGTTAGCACCGCCTACTTCTTGATCACTGATCATCGCTATCCGGACAACTAGGGTGTGTTATTAACTTGGAGGGCTTGTCGAGCGGCCTCCAGAGTCGAGATGGTACTGTGTTGACCGTATTCACTCACCAACTCATTCAAGACCCAATTTTGAAGACGCTGAGTAGGTGATGTTTTCCTTAGAGAGGATGAGGATTTAGTAGGAGTAGCGGCCAAAGCATTCACATGTGTGAACATTAAAGAAGCCATTCTGTGTTTGCAGGGAGATATTGGGAAGGATTTCCTATTTGATATAGCATACATAATCAAGATAATTCTAGCCAAAATATATCTTTTGGATGAGCGGTTAGGTTATTGACTACTTTTTTGGCCCTCGTATTGAGTTTAATAGGGTCCTAACAAATAATTAAAACATCATTTAAACATGGTAAAGGATTCACGTCGGGTTCACCATTTTTTGTTTCTTCTGGAAATGGAGATGACCTTGTTTGTTTAAGTTTTAATGTTTCTAATCGGTTTCTAATGGGTTTATTCATTGAACAAAAATATATAAAATGACTCTATATCCATATGGACCTACATTCCAAAGGTAGTTTCTCATTAATCATGGACCGATGAAGCTTAATAATTTTCATTGCTCGAGATGATGGGAGGTCAGGATCATCACACCTTTTTTGGGGGAATTATTACCTAATCCCGGACTCTCTTATAAGTTTATGTTATGTTCATGAATCCTTATTAATTCACCAAGTGTAAAAATGAGTTTTCTGTTAGATTAAAAATCAATGGTTGATATGTATGAGATTTAGAGAATTTTTTATATGTATTTAACGTTCTCCATTGATGGAGAATCATACATATGTATTAAATATTCTTATTCAATGGTATCCTTCAATACATTATATAGAAATATTTTGGTAATTATGATGACCATACTGGTTTTAAAGCCACTCAATGGGGCATATGAAGATTATTGTCCTTTAGAAAGAC
Source organism: Viscum album (assembly GCA_963277665.1). Lineage (NCBI taxonomy): Eukaryota > Viridiplantae > Streptophyta > Magnoliopsida > Santalales > Viscaceae > Viscum > Viscum album. The sequence continues at coordinate 1,591,342,104 of OY728148.1, forward strand.
ATGGATTATTTCATTGTAGGGATCGTACCTACAGGTGGGAGACCTACGTATGCTTTGTTAAAAACGAATCAGAACACATGTAATTCAACAAAATAATATGGGGTTTATGCATGGATAATGTCCCAGAAAGAGATGTCGTGATTACTTTCACACTCTAAGTTCATGTGAGCCACACATGGTGTGATAAACAAGAGGTATCTGTATAGTTGACAATGGTTTTATAAATTATGAAATTTTGATAAATTATGTGAGGATTATTTATATATGATTTCCCAGGTAAATTAAGACCAGAACATAGGAAAGAAGCCCGAGAGCAGGGTATATAAAGGTATTTTTACTTTATGGAGATTTGGAGTTTTAACCTAGGTCTTACTCCTGAAAAAGAATCCTAAATTAAGTGGGACCTATGATTGAGTTTTATTCCCGATAAGGAAACCTAAATCGAAAATAATTAATACTGGGGCTTACTCCTAAGAAGGAGGCCCATGTTAAAAGAATTATGACTAGGGATTACTCTTGAGAAGGAGGCCCAGGTTAAAAGGATTTTGACTGGGGATTAATCCTGATATGGAGGCCTATGTTAAAAGGATTATGACTGGGGATTACTCTTGATAAAGAGGCCCAGTTTAAAAGGATATTCTCTTCTTAAAGGATGAGGTTATATAGGAAACCCCTAACCATGGTGACATAAAGTTTGTAAGTCACAAGGTTTTGGGAGAGGTTCTCCCAGAATTCCTTTTAGATATGGAATTCAAAAAAGGAACCATGCCATAAATGACTTTGAATAGGGTTTTGAAGACTATATCATGAAGAGGGAAGGTGGATTTGAAGAAAGGAAGTCACTAGGAAAGAGGCACACAAGTTTTGTTCTGGCATGCTAGTCCTGGTCACGCAAGTAGACTTGCACGACATGAGTAACCTTGGGAGACGAATAATCCATAGGGTAATACTTGGGAGACTTTGAACTCAATCCCTTAGTATCATCCATAGAGGCTCCAGAAGTATGGTTCTCAAGTTCCCTTGAGAGGGAAAGGCAGCGTGCAAGTGTCTTAATTTCCCTTTAAGGGGTGGACACTCAGGCACACAAGTGTTAATGAATTCTAACACTTAGGACTTATTATTCCTCTTTAGGACATCCATTCTAGGTAAAGAATTACATTAGAAGTTTTTGAAAGACATAAGAAAAAGACTTGGGCGACCAAAGCAGGAATCTGAGTTTTTGAAAATTCATCCTTGAAATGGGGGGCCCACAGGGGCTATTTATAGGCCACTGGGCACCTTGGTCAAGAAAAGGAATAGGGTGCGCAAGTGACTTTCCCGACCAGAAATAAATTTGCACGACCTCTTCTTAAAGGGTTCTTTGTTCATGCCTTTGTCAATTTTTGTTGTTCTTCAAAGGATGACTCTTCTTTTTCTTAAGGTATTCCCCCTTTTACATTCGTTAGAATCTATGATGTAAAGGAGCATCAACAATATTATATATATTTTATAATTCTTTTTCATTTTATGGTGCTATTTTTCATTATTGGGATTTTTGGTAATTGGTGATCCTTATGGTTGAAAATGATCTCAGAGATTTCCTAGGAATGCAGATTCTCTTATCTTCTATAAACTATACTTTATTGATATATAAGCGTTTAATGGATTTACATCATCCACAATGATTAATAAAACATGGTGTATAAAACATATTTTTATGTGAATATGTTGTAATCTACCACTTTTTAATTAATAAGTTGGAATTATTTTGGTTCATATCATTTATGGAACATTTCTTAATCTTGTATTAATAAATTTAAAAGAATACATATACATTATTTAAAATTAGTTACCAAAATAATAATTATAATAGTAAAAATATAATAATAATAACATTAATAGGAATACTAATTATGGAACTTAAAACCTTGGATGTTAAATTGATCACCTAAAATAAACATATTAAGGAACCTTTCATGGTTTTTTCTCATTTTGGGATAACCTATGATAATGTATATATATTTTTAAAATAGAATAATAAAATACATAAAAATATATAATTATATTCATTATTAATATATTTTAAAAAATATTTTAGGATGGTCAATATACTGAGGTAGTTTTAGAAAAATATACCCAACTACCTCAATTAACCACCATACAGAAAGACTATTTTCCAAATAAATAACATATGATAATAAATGAAACTTATCAAATGATATATAGATGATAAAGTTTCTAAATAATTTTTTCAATAAACATAATTTAATTATTCATATTTTTAGGAAAAAGTGTAGAATGAATAATTACCCGATGTAAGGGGGTTTTCATCTAAATTTATCTTCAATGACATATGATGAACATTCACCACTTGTTTCATTTTTATTGTATATATATTTGACATGTATTTCTTCTATCATATATTTTCAAGAAATATATGGTATTTATAAATCCCTCTCTTATTCTACCTATCAGTGCTTTATGATTCGAATGATAACATTTTTGTAAGGGTTTTAAACTAAATTTTCATTCATGGAGTTATGATTATTCGTCTTGATCATATTTCCCATATATTGGGTAAATTATAATCATTTTTTTTATTATATGGAATTTTATCATTTTTTAGGTTATTTAAATTTATAACAAATAAATCCCTTCTTAAATTAATTGTGCATCATTAATTATGATATTTTTTAATGTATTTAGTTAACCCTAATTTCTTTTCTTTGAGTTAAAGTATAATTCATTATGATTTATTCTTCTTTTTTTGATAAATTATTCCATTTCATATTTAATAAAATATTCAGACATTTATATTTTGGGTAAATGTTTTTTTAAATCAAACATGATTTATTGGTTAATTTAATTCTCATAAAAATTAAATTTATAAAAAAATAAATATCAACTCCTTAGAAGAAAAATTTCTCTAATTTATTTATTTCTTATTCCAGAAAATATTTTCCTTTCTTATTTTGAAATCCCATTATTTTTTTACAAATTTGAACATCCAATTTTACACAAAATCCTTTCAAATATAAGTTTCAATGACAAATTTTATGATTTGGATTTTTGAAAATGGTAATAGAAAAATATTAAAAAGGGTTTTCATCCTTGTAAAATAAAATATTTTATCATACACTATAATTTTTATTTGGAAATCAATTATGCAATTTTCAATATCTATTATTAAATATTATTTTAAAATTAGAAAAGCATTGAGATTTTTTTTATTTTACCATTAAAAAATAAATATGAATTTATAATGGATTTAGTTTTTAAGGTCCATTTTAAAATTATAAGACTTCCAAAGAGTTCAATTCACCATTTTGAAATTTTTTTTGTCCAATTTAATGTAACTTCATCTTTTATGCCAAATATAAAAGAACTTATTAATTTATTTTATGATTTATCTTTTATTTTTCTCTTTATCTCTAATGGCATTATTTTGGTGGAAATTATTTTCTATTAACCACCCCTTAAATGTTCTTATAAAATACTATTTTGAGGTGATTTAAATTTTGATTGAATTTTTTTACATTTTTAATAAAAAATTTGGTGATACCATATGGAAATGTTATAAACACATTTATAATTACATAGGTAATTTATGGTGGGGTAATTGTTTTCATGTGGAACATATATGTATAGATTTTTTATGGTCGAGTTTCAGTGTCACCCCACAATGTGTTGGTTAATGTTTGATATAACATGCGATAATGATGCTGAGAATGAATAATTTTTGAGCCCACAACATGATTTATGTACATTTTTCTTGTTCACAACATATAACTGTGAACATCGATCGGTCATAAAATATTTTGTGGAAATATTATTTGATCACAAAATATAGTGTGGAAATTTTGGTTATTCACAACAAAATGTGTGATTTTTTTTCACAACATGATGGATAGAAATTTTATTTGTTCACAATGATATAATTTATTTGTGCATATATTTATGCCAAATTAATTTTTTATTATATGTTTCAAGGGAATTTTAAACTTTCACAACTTATACCCATGGTTATTCTCCATGGAATATGTTTGCTATATCATTATTCCTCACTCAGTTTCCATATTATGTGTTTTTTATTTAGAGATTAGATGTCTTTATATCATGAATTATGGACAAACATATTTTTTCATATTATTTTTAATAATATATTTCTATCATACTAGTTTTTATATCATATTCTTATGATAAAACACTTAACAAAATGTTTTTGAATTTTCGAACTACAAAGTATTTGAGCTCATACATTATTTATGTTTCCATTACCAATGTTTAGAAGGTGAGTAAAATTTATAAGTGTCAAGTATGGAGTCTAATGTCATTTGGTTAAATTAAAATGTTCATAATTATCATAACATAGGATTCGTATGTAGTTTATCATCACAAATATTAATAGTTTTGTTTATAGTATTATGTAATTATTTTCATATGAAATGTTTAAAATATGGAAATGATGTAAAAGTAATATAATATTATCTCACTATTTATCAAATTTAGTGTTTAATGATTTTTTAGAAACCGATTTGGGTGTGTGGGTTTGGGGATTTATAGTTTTTTTCATAACATGGAGTAGTTATTTACAAGATTAGTATTGTTATATGTTGGGGTTTATTTTACACATTTTTGGGTATTAAGGTTAAATAAAATTATTAAAACTTGTATAAATGATTCCATTTAAAGGATACCATCCTAAAATTTTGGTAATGTTTTGTGTACTTTTTTATAGAAATCATATCCCTATCTCAACATTTGAATGTGGGTACGACTACAAGACATGTTAAAATATTTCTAATCATCCTAAAAATGATTTGTTGAGTGTAAAATCTTTCTTTAATCAGTGAATTATGATTAGACCAATGATTATGAACATTATTCAAGACTCTCAAGGGATATAATTTATAAACTCAATTTTTATTTATAAATCATAATGCGGGATTATAATATGTTAGAAAACCTAATAGGAAAATATTCATGGATAAACCTGGTGAAACGATTTATGTAATAGGTTATTCCAAATATATCATATCTTAATTTAATGAATCATTGGTCGAAATGATGGTGTCACTAAAAAAGACCTATTGGAGATTCATTTTATTATTCATATGATCATTTACAATGATTTTATTATATATTATGATAATCAATTTTTAAAATTCTTTTGAAACAATATATTATAAATTTAGTTATGCAATATACGTATCTTGGAACTCCAAAGGTTTAGCTATATAGATAAAATTGTAATAAATTATTAAGAAACATAATATATTCTTATTTTGAGGGAAATGATATATCACCTTGTCTTCCATATGATAACACCTTTTTTATATATTTAGAAACAATATATTGAGTCACTATTACCATTAAGATACCCTTCGGTACTTCCATTAGTATATAAAAATTTAAAATTTTAGGTCACAATTTATAGTTGGGAATATAACTCCCTGAGAAATTTGATTATATTTTTCTCAGAATTGATACAATATTCTGTATATTGTTTCCGATACAAAAAAAATAAAACATTAACTGAAATAATAAATGAATATTATTTTAAAATTTTAATAATACTAAAAGATTTAGTAATTCAAAAAAATTTATTAAATTAGAAATGAATAAAAAGTAAGATTAAGAACACTTAAATTTTTAAAAGGGAAATTTTAATAAAAGATTTTTTTCTTTATATACATTATTATCATTTGAAATAAAAAATTTATAAAATTTAGAGTTTTAATTTTAAAAAACTAAAATAATTTTATAGATTAATCATTTCAATATTATCTTAGGGTGATAATTTTATAAAATCATTATTTCATAGGTGAATAGTAAAAAATACCAATTTTTTTAATGCTGTAACTTTTAATAAAAAAATTAAATAAAAATTTTTGAAAATTTTTTTATAAAAAAATATATTTATTGAGTAAAATATGAATTATAAAAATACTATGATTAATTTATACAACCCATGTTTAATGTTTTGGAATCACGAGTTATATTTTACTATAAAATCATTTCAAATACACTTAAAATAAAAATCAATTTTCATCGTTTTTATAAATTAAATCTAAAAAATAGATTTCATATTCCTTATAAAAATTTTAATATAATGTAATAAGATACATTTTATTTTGAGACATAAATTTATGATTATTAAGATTAAATCGAATGACCCTGATAGTGGAGAGAATGTTCTTTTCAACAAATTGCATTTCTATTTTTGTGAATTATTATCTAAGAAATTATATTTATTGATTTTATATAATTACTTTCATATGATGCTAAAACATGTGAGAATATATTTTATCAATATTTTAATTGGAAATTAATATCATAAATTTTTTACTACACTTAGTGATGAAAGTACATTTTTTCTACAATACAAGTACAATATATTCTATGTTTAGATTTAAAAGTTAATTTTATCTCTTTTTTAAATTGAATTACATTATTTGGATATTGAATTTAGGTTCCAAAAAAATTGTAATATGGGTTACCATAATTATTTCAAAATATAAATTACATGTGTAAAAACTAGTTACCAAGGTAGAGGACAAAATGGTAAAATATAAATATCTAGTTGTAAATGTATTCAAACAAGTTTTTATTAGGTTTAAAAATTAATTTAAAAGATTTATTGAACAAATATCTCCAAAAAATTTATTTATTATCCCCTTATGGATCCATTTGACCTTTAATAATTTCATTCGATCATTGAAAAAGTAATGGTATTTATAAGAATGTCGTTTTCTTCTCTTATAAAAGGTTATCACATCCACCACATTTATCCACCTATAAGATATCTATAACATAATAAACAGTCTTACCTAGTCTCTCATAAATCATCTAACCATATATATAAGCCATGGTATTTCTAATTCATCATGACAAGGATCCTAAATGGGATACCTATGGGAGGTAATCCAAAGGTAGAGGTATTGTTCTCAACCATGATCACTTAATTTTTTAATTCTTTTCTTCTTCTACCCCATCAACTATAATATTTCCATGAAAAAATGATATAATAATTATTTATAATATGATATTATTTTATTATTCTATGGATTTATAAAATTTTAACATTCTTCTAGAACCATTCAAAAATGAATATTCCATTATTCATATGTGTAGACAACCCCATTCCTGAACAGTTCATTCTATTTTACATACCCTCCTAAAATAATGGGCTCAAAAAAAGAATATAATGTAAAATGTTATAATAATAAAGCTTTTAATAATAAGTAATTCTAATTTTGTACATTATATAATTGATATTAATAAATGATGATCACAATATGCTTAACCGCCTAAAATGATCATATCACGATACCTTTCTTGACATGAGTCCATTTTGGCGAAAATTATGAAACTATTTAAATTTAGTGCTATTGTAAAAATAAAATACATAAAACTCTAAAATTATGTAGATTATAAATCTATTTTACAATAAATATTCCATGATAAATATACCATAGATGTTTTGTAAAAAATAACCAAACCACCTCTAGTAAACACCATAAGAAAAAAATATTTAGTAAATAAATAACATATGATATTAAATAGAAATTAGAAAATTAAATATTGATGGGAAATTAAAAAAAACAATGCTTTTAATAAACTTATTTTTATTATTAAAGATTCTAGACATACATGTATAATAAACCATGACCCAATATAAGGGTTTTTGCATCTCAATTTTACTTTATTGAGATATGATGTGTATTCAAAATATGTTTCATTTTTTATTTTTTATATATTGTCCCTAGATTTATTTGTTATAATTTTTCAGGAAGTATAATCTGTTAAAAAATCCTTATTATTTGGTACCTATAGTGTTTTATGATTTAAAATATAACATAGTCGAATGGGTTTTGGTTAACTGAGTTCTCATTCACTGAGTTATGATATCTCATCTTGATCTTATTTCATAGAGTTGGGTAAATTCTACTATATGATTTGTGTGTATTATTTTTCCTTTTATTTCTAGGTATTTTCATTTATACTACTTAAAAACCATTATAAATTTTTTTTTCTTCATTAATTTTGATATTAGAATATTATTTATATAACTAAAAATTTCATTCATTGAGTTAATATGTTTATCCATGTATATTATTCTTCTATGTTTTATACGATATTATATTTAATTTTCAAAATATATTTTATCTCTTATTTTTGGGGAAAATTATATTTTTGACCCCAACTTACTTTATTCAGGAATTTATTTCTCTTAAAGTATATCTCTTTTAGAAAAAAATTCTATTATAGATAAAAGATAATATTTTCTCTATTTCCATATTAATTATTTAAAAATGGTTTTCCTTTATTCTTTTGAAATCCAAATAACTTTTTACTCATGTGAACATCCAAATTTCTATTATCGATTTTCAAATGGAATTTTTAGTACGTATTTTTATTATGTGGGGTTTTAAATAAGGTATTTCATAATATTAAAATTCTTTTATATCTTTCAATATCAAATAGTTTATCTTATATAATATGTTCTAATAAGACATCCTTTATTTATTTTTAAAGATCTATTATTGAATTTATTTTTGAAAATATATTGTTCTGAATTAATTTTTTATATCATAATGTATTTTTCATGGATCCATAGTTAAAATTTATTATTAATATCAAATGATTTTATATTTTATCACTTTACCTCATTGGAATGGAATTTTCAGTGCGACTATAACATCATATTGTACACCAAAGTTAAAATTAATTACAAAAACACGTTTCTGAATTCTCTTAAAATTTTCTATTTATCTATAATTTATTTATTTCATATGAGGTTCTTTTTCATGAGTCACTATATAAATATTCATAAAAAATACTCTACTGGGTTTTCATAAATTTTTTGGTATCAACTATTAACATTAGTAATGTAAATTTTCATGATACCATTCATAAATTGTATGAAATCCATTTTTCCCTATTTTCTTTATGATGTGATGATTTTTTCCAAGTGGAACACATATGTATGGATAATAAAATTTTGTGGTTGCATATCTCCCTCCAATTAAAATTTTAATGTTTGATATCACATATGATAATGATGATGAGCATGAGTTTTTTTTATTTACAATATTTGTCAAGATAATTTTTTTGTTCACTATATATATCATGTAAATATTTTTTCACTATATATAGCGAGGGAATTTTTTATCACAAAAAATAGTGTGGGAATCTTGTTTGTTCAAAACATGAATCATGAACATTTTGATTGTTCGTTACCTTATGCATGAATATTTTTTTAATTTTAAATGTAATAACTTCGTTGTACTTATCTTTATTTCAATGTTATTGGCTATGATATGTTTCTATGGATGTAACATTTCTATAGAATTTTTATATTATTGCACCCAAACATTTTATAGAATATTTCTATCAAATACTTTATATTCATTATATAGCCTATATATTATGAATCCTCGGGCCTCTATGGAAAAAACTTGTTTATTTATAGGATATATTCCTAACTTATCCATTAAATGTAAATTTCCCAACTCTACGATTTGAAATTTGAAAATCTGACATACACTGTTGTGTTTAGGGTGATATTTAGAGTCTGATAGAATGAACTTAATCTTCAATAAAGAGTAAACTGCCCATATTAATAAAAACCTACCCATATGAATATTAAATTACCCTTATGAATATAATAAGAATCTTATGAATGGTATCCATAACCATGAATGTATAAATAAATTTAGGCACCTTTAAAATAAAGATGAATATTTTAAGTGTTTATATTTTTCGATTAAATAAGTATTTTATTTAAATATTTAATTAATCAAATTTACAAAATTATTTTTAGAAAATAGACTTTATTTTTGGATTCTACACATTGAAAACTGGTTAGGGTGAATTTTTGGTTTTTTTCTAAAATACATTAACTTTTTATGAATAGTGAAATACCATAATTTACAAAATAAGATTAATACCCTAATTATAGAGTCATGTATGATTTTATTCTATTATAAGACAAATTTATTTATATTCACATGATAAAATCACTATTATTGGTCATTTAAGACTCGTTATTTCTTGTCCTTCGGCGAAATAATAAATTAATTATTATAATATTGAGAAATCCCCTCTCCCCTCAACTATATAAACCACCCCTCACCCCCTCTTCATCCCACACCACTCAAGCATTATGCCATGCCTAAAGTCTTATCAAATAGCTCCATAACCTCCTCCTCCACTCCCAATACCTACTCTTATCACCAAAAATCCAAAAAACAAAGGCCTTAAAGAGTTTCTCAAAGAGGAGTAATCAAGAGGTGAACCTCTCTTCCTTTTTAATTCAATTCCTTTTACAAGTTCCATTATTTTGTTCTCTCTTCTCACCTCACCTCATCCAAATTAAATTACAATTACAGTACCTTACATGAACTATAATGTTTTTATTCTAATGGAATATTTCATCGTAATCTCTCTTTCTTCACTTCCTTTTATACAATAAATGCAAACACCATCCAAGAGGTGTTAATTTATCACCCTAAAAAAGACATGTTTTTAATTTTCATTAATATATTAAATACATATAATGATACATTTTCAATGGATGAACCAGATCATTATATATGTATTTTATCTTGTTTAATTTTCGTGAGTCCTTACACAATCATAATATGGAATAATAATACAGAACAATTTTATTGTGCACAAAACCGCCAAGCCAAATCCACACATTTACTTTTAACTCATCGAATGCATCATTCTCGTGGAATATAACAATAATAACTATAAGATAATATATATATATATTTAATGTCACATATAATTTTTATTCACAATTCTGGATTCTTAACCACATTTTAAACAAACATCCATTCATGAATACAAGTAAACGAATCATGGAAACCATGTAAAAAATGCTTCCAAAACAAAAAAAAATTGAATCTCTTAAAACTATCAAAAAGTCCATTAATGAACTTAATAAGGTTAGAAAATATCAATTAAATTTATATGAGTTTCTGTAATTATTAATTAATGAAGATAAATTTGATTATTCCATTCGTTAAGAACAATCAAGAATACCTTCGACCTTAAGGTAAGGGATCCCCCCTCTCACTTTTGTTCAAGAATATACCCTATACTGTGCCCTTTTATTTTTAATACCTAATGATGGGGAATGTTTTTGAACCTTTCCCATATATCCCTTATGATATATAAATAATGGGATACCCCTTTACCTCTCATTAATCCCTCACAAGAACACGTGTTACCGTGCGAAAATTTATGTAAGGGTTTTTTTTCTCATCTCACTTTCAATCCTATGGGATCTCCATTATTTACCTCTTATTTCTTATATGTAGTATAGGTGAACTGAAATTTGATATATATTATCCTGATTCTATTTATATTCATGGAATTATATGATTTATTTTTTTGTTATTAACTATTGGTCATACGACTCAATTGATTACAACGTGTTAACGAGCTTTGTCTCAATTTTCACTTCATTGTGACTTTCATAGTATTGTGCACATACTCTTTATTATGTGGTGTAACTTTTTCCCATAAGAGAACACTTTTCAATATAAATTATATTCCTTTTCAATATATATATTCTCATATCTTTGATGTGATTATTGTTTAAGTTGTATACCATTTTACACATGATATTTATTTGCAATGTTTTTTTGATTGTGGGAATATTGATAAATCTGTATCCTATATTCTATATGGATAATGTAAAGGCATATTGATCATGTGTTGAATGTATGTATAAATAATTTTTAGTAAATGCAGTGGTGGGTGGGGCTCACTATATCCCCTCGTTGCATCGGTAGGTCTCATGAGACAAATCAATTCGGTGACAAAGCCTTCGAGTTTGTTTCTAAAAATCAGACAGATTTCCACCCACATAAGTAAACCGTTTTAACTGTATTATTGCATCATGTACCAGATACATGACATAAAATTAATAAGCATTCTCTTTATTAATTATTATTTATTACTATACATGTGGTTTTTTCTATGAAAAAATCTATGGATGTAGTTTCATTCTCATTTTATTAATGGCGTGAGTTTTTCATTTACTCACCGTGTCATATTGATTGTGCCAAATTGTTTAAAATTTAGTAATTATTAATTCATCATTCCTCTAGTTTAAACCTTTACTGAGTGTTTGAGCACACCCCTTTCATTTTTTACTTTCAATAGGTGATGAAGAGGAGATCAATTATTGAGTTCTTGGGGATGTAATTATTAGTTTTTGTTTTTTGTTGTTTTTTATAACCTTTTCCAATGTAATTTGACTTACTTCTATGTATCTAAATTCATTAAGACTACTAAAATTATTTTCCATCGGGATTTTCATTCCTTCTAACCATTTTAAAATAAAAATTAATTCACTGGCTCTGGTCTAGAGGGGTTTGGGTGTTACAGTTGGTATCTGAGGAAGTTTAGTAGAAAACATTAGTGTAACACCCCAAGCTTCCATGATACGCTTCCCTTTCAATAATGCAATAGCTTGCATTGTACGCAAGTTTGAGATTCTAACACACCACGACCAATCAAAATAGCCATTATGAATATAAATACCCAATTTTGAAATTATATATATTTTATATTTCAAAATTGACGTCATTTTTGGATTCTGAATATCGAAATTAGCCTATGCTGAATTTTTGGTATTTTTCTGAGAACATCCAATTTTTTATGAATAGTGAAAAATACTTAAAAACAACTTTTTTAATCAAAATAATTTATAGTAATAAATTATAAAATTTAGTGGTTTTAAAGTATAATTAGAATATTTTTTTACCATTTTATCCAATGGTGGTCATTAGAATTAATTTCACTTTGGAATTGGACATAAACAATTGTCAATCGTTTGATATATATTGTTTCATAAAAACACGCTATTTGTTGTGACAGCAGGAATTAATTATAAATTTAATTAAAGAAACTTATATTTTTGTAATTTTTTAAAATAGACATCATTTTTTAATGTGGTATATCAATTATAGCTTTGGGTGAAATTTTGGCATTGTCCGGAAAAACTTCAATTTTTGATGAATAGTGAAACCACAAAGTGGTAGTTAAAAAACTGATTTTTTTTCAAATAAAACATTACCACTTCTGTGATTTTATTTCAAAAATAAAACATACATAGTTTTCATTAGGAAGTAATATGTGGTCCTATGGGATTAAAATAATTTTTTTGTGAACAGTAACTTTTAAGTTTAATTAATCGCGATTAAAGGTAATTAGTGAAATTTAAGGTAAAAATGATATTATAAAAATATGAAAATATCTTCACACTTATCCTACCCATATTGGATGAGTAATTTCCGACCAGGAAAATACATGGGTCAACTTGGGGACCCCATGGAGCCACTTTGGTAGGAAAATGACACTAAAAACTTTTTATTTAATGATAAAATAAAAATGTCACAAACATGAGTTGTTTTACTAATACAATTTTTAAATGGGGTTATACAAGTCATATTTTTGACTATAAATATTCATTAGAATGATAAAAATATTTCCTACATCATGATATATTTTTTATAATTTTTAGACAATATATAAATTAAATTATTTATGACACCATGATGATGCAGCGATTACCTTATTAATTAACGATTTTAATAAAATGGAAGGATAATATAAAATCTAAGAATTACACTTGTCCAAAGCATATTAGATGAGTAGATTTCAAACCCTTATCACCTTATCCTAGAACTATATAAGTGTGAGACCTCTAAAATACAAAACTCATTATATAATAAAGTAACATTTCATTACATTCTAAGAGTGCCCCTCCTCTCCTTTTATAAAAGGTCCCCACCACTACCACCTTATTTAAACCTTCCAAGCCATTTGGCTCGGACAACCTCTGCCCAAATACTCTTTTAACTTCCCTTTCTTACTCTTATAATCCTCACTTTTAGCAGAAGTCTTCTCAAGGAAACCTTGGAGCTCAAATAAAAAAGATTTACCTGTTTTAAAGGTAGTGTTTTCTCTTGTGTTCTTATGTTTTATTTTGCTTCTCCAACCCCATAAACACTTTTTATTCATTTCTTTTGTAACAACAACAGTATCCTCAATATACTACGATGTTTTTATAAGAAGTATTTGAGCTAAAATTACACACACCTACATCTAATGGTTAAAGAACATATTGTTTTTGTGGATGGTGAATTTCTGCCTCACGAAACGATGATTGTTCAACACTCATATAAAACCTTCAAAGATAGCCATTAAGATGTCAGTATATTTATATATGATATATAATATGTTTATGTTTTACTTACGCTTCTATATTTTTCATTTATGGAATACCTTCATGGTTTCCATTATGGGTAAACACGATATTTTCATTTTAGGAATTTTGGACTACCGCCCCCTCAAAGTGATTTGAATAGTTAATGCCATATGTGGGATGCATAAAGGATGGAGTAAATGGTATTATACATTATATGAAACTAGAATTATAGTATAACTTTATATAATTATAATTTCATTCCATTAATTACGAAATACAAATGAAAGTATCATTCATGCGTACGTACGGCTTACCGTCTCCACGAACGGTGCATTTCATTTCTTACCTCTAAATGTTATATAATATTATAAATGCATGTATATACTGGATATATATGATATATATGATATCTACATTAGGAATATAATTTTGGATATAATGGATCTTTCACCATATGAACAACTAGTAATTATAAGAAGGTTATTTTTGACTCAAGTACCAAAGATCGACAAAATGACCGTTATTAACTTAAATAATTACATAATGTTCATAACAAGGTAATAAGTGATATAAATGGAATAATGAAAATGTAAAAGGTTCTTAAGAAAAAAAGAAATTAAATCTAGTTTATTATTCAGGAGGTTAGAGAATGATCGAGTCAAGTCAGACACGATGTAAGGGAACTTCTTAACCCAATTTCCATTCTTTGGGTTAATGTCCGACATTCAAATTATTTCATGATATTATTATGTCCTATTATGTATTTTTAATTTCTTTATGTGTACTTATAGTGAATAAACATAATAGATATATTTTATTTTAAAAATTATCTTTGTAATGACTTCGTCCCAACCTCCTTTCATTGAGGCATATTTTGTTTTATACACAAATTTCTTTTATACGGTGTATAAACCCCTTTGACTTTTATGTTTATTAAAAAAGAATATATTTATACGAATTGTTTTAAAAAATGACAAAAAGTAATGTTTTTCTTGTCGTACGTATGTGGAGACAACGAATTCTCTGTCGTCGAGACCATTATTTGAGTTTTTCCTTCCTCTACAAGCCATAACTTATTAAAAAAGAAAAATAAATAACATGTTTTACTTTTCTTTTATTTTGGTATTGAAAATGGTTTTGATAAAGTTTTTATTATATCAATGTGTTTTATCGATATCTTGTGATTAAAATGTGGAAATATTATGTTTACTTTATCGATGTTTTATGTGATATAATTATGTTATGGTTTATGATATGTTTAAACCTTTTCATATAAGGAATGAATTGGACTTAATAAGTGACGGGTGAAGCCCACTATAGCTCCTCGATGCATCGGCAGGTCTCATGAGACAAAATAGTGTCTTGGCACGAGGCCTTGAAAAAATCTTATTTGTAGTCTTGGCACGAGGCCTTGGCTACGTGGTTATGATAGTCTGGCATTTTGCATTCCATCATTATGAAAGTGGTTATTGATATTGCATGTGATCATTCGACTAGTAGAATATCCATGTGAATAAGTAAATGGTATTATTTCATCATATTTTTTCCATATTATACTGAATTTCATGTTTAAAAGGATTTTGTTTTAGTTATACATTGCCTTAAATGTTAATGTTTATTAATTAAAGCTTCCGCTATATTTTTATCCTTACTGAGCATCTGAGCTCACCCCTTTCAATGTTTTAATTTTTCCAAGATGTGAAGAAGTATTTTAGGAACGACCTGGAGGGATAGTCTGAAGGGGATATGAGTGTGGAAAATGGAGACTATGTTATTGTAGTTTTTCACTTTGTGATGTAATGTAACATTTTTTAATGTATCTAGTGTTTCCAAGGCAACTAAACCAATCGGTCTTTCGAGACTTGATCTTTTGTGATCATGTAAATGTTACGAAGTAATGCACCGACTCTGGGTAACTGGGGTTGGGGCGTTACAGTTGGTATCAAAGGCAGTTTAGTACTAACCTTGGAAGCAAGATTTAGAAAAACTCTGATTAGAGAACATAGCCCTACGATAGACTTTGAGGATTAGTATAGAATAACTTCCTAGAATTTTGGTATTGTAGAGATTTTGTGAGTTTTCTGAGCAATACATCCTTGTCTAGATACGAGCAGGTAGAGGCCGCTCTTGCACAGATGTACCTAGGGGTAAAACCCGAAAACACCGCTTTGAGCTAGACCCGAATGGGAACTGGTGCACGATAACGAACCTTGCTGCACTCTTGGTTACGGCACTCCCTGGGAATATGCTTAGGATAATTCTCAATTTCTTTACAAACCATTATGAAGGGTTTATGAGTATATACGTTCTCAAAGAAAACATCTTTATGATTATCAATTATATCCATAAACCGTTCAATTTACGTTAAGGATTTTACTAGATTGGAATTATTCATTGCAATTCATAAACTAACATAGTTTGTGCCATTGTATAGAAATGGCGCCCAGTGGAAGGAATGTGAACTCCAGCAATACGTATGATCCAAATAGTAAGAAGGATCATATCTTTCATGGAATTAATCCGACATTTAGAAGGGAAATACTCTCCCATGTGTTCTCAACATATGAAGAAATAATATCATGTGTTAATAAGATAAGTAATGAATTCTTTGAGTCCTATGGATTTGAAGGTTAGCAAGAGAAGAAAAGGATGGAAGAGAGAAATATGGATAAAGGGAAGAGGGAAAAGAAGAATTTTCCAATATGTGATAACTGTGGGAAGAAACACCTTGGAACATACCTGAAGGGAATGCGAGTTGGTTATAAGTGTGGAGAAAAAGGACACCATGTGCGTGACTTCAAGGGTAAGAAAAAGGTTTCAAATGTACAATGCTTCATATGTAAGGAGTGGGGACACTACGTAAACCAATGTACAAATCACCAGAGTATGCCCCAAATGATGCTATTGGATAATAATCAATTTATGATACTATGAAAGATGAGGGGGAATGATTAGAGTTCTTATGTTGTTATTAAAAAATTATATCATTTGAGTGTTGTATCAACGATGTACTGGTTATAAGAATAATTTGATATATAAGGATTGTACTGCAGTACTTGTTGTTTTCATTAAGGTTTTAATATGATGAAGGTAATCATATTTTTAGTATGTGACAATAAGAGAAAAATTACTTTTTTGGGGAATCTGATGTTACAATTGATTTTGGAATTTAGATACCTTTTAGAGAAATTCTGGACAGAGGTATTTTGGATAACTATAAAGGTTGGAATGGATTATATTTTACATTGGATACTATTGTTAAGGTTATTTTTGGATATATATAAAAAGGACAACACAAAGACCGTGTGAAAACCCGTTGCGTTGGACAAAGCTGTAGGAATCGAACCCACAACCATAGTGAGAGAGGCCTTTATTACCTACCACTAGCCTACAGGATGTCCCTGGTTATTACAAAAAAGTTTTCCTAATCTAAATGGTATGTGTTAATATCTGGAACCTTATACAATTATGATAAATATAATATTTTTTGAGTTCTATTATCTTTTTGAGTGAAAGATGAGTTTGTGGTAGATATTAGTTGATGGTTGAAACTCTACTTGTCAAGAATAAATATATATATACCTATCTCTTATGCTATGAATAAATTAATTCTTAAACTTTAGTAAAGGGATATTAAAACAAAAAATGTGTTATCCTAATACCTTATGTCTTGTTGAACTGATAATATTTTAAATCAACATAGATTGAAGGCTTTAAGGCCCTCAATTTTACACATGTTTGTGATTGATGACCTCAATCACTCTCTACAGATATTTACATTTTTCCTCCAATTATATGTCTCTAATTTCCACCAATGTTCTCCATATCGAGATCATAATTTGGTGGTGACTTTTCCATTTCCCTTTCCCAATTATTAAGGCTAAATTTTATTAACCTTATTTCCGATGTGGGTTTTCCAAAAAAGTGTTTTATATTTTCAACCTTTTATTTTCAAAGAAAAATTTCAAATTGCGAGGACGCAATTTGTTGAAGGAGGGGAGAATGTAACACCCCGAGCTTCCACGATACGTTTCTCTTTCAATAATACAATAGCTTGCATTGTACGCAAGTTCGAGATTCTAACACACCGCGACCAATAAAAATATCCATTATGAATAGTAATACCCACATTTTGAAAAAATATGTATTTTATATTTCAAAATGGACTTCATTTTTGGATTTGGAATATCGAAATTAGCCTATGCTGAATTTTTGGTATTTTTCTGAGAACTTCCAATTTTTTATGAATTGTGAAAAATACTTAAAACAACTTTTTTAATAAAAATATTTTAAAGTGATAAATTATAATATTTTGTGGTTTTAAAGTATAATTAGAATATTTTTTTACCATTTTATCCAATGGTTGTCATTAGAATTAATTTCACTTTGATATTGGACATAAATAATTGTGAATCTTTTGATATATATTGTTTCTTAAAAACACGATATTTTTTGTGACAGTAGGAATTAATTATAAAATTAATTAATGAAACTTATATGTTTGTAATTTTTTAAAATATAAATCATTTTTGAATTCAGAATATCAGTTATAGCTTAGGGTGAAATTTTGGCATTGTTCTGAAAAACTTCAACTTTTGATGAATAGTGAAACCACTAAGTGGTAGGTAAAAAACTGATTTTTCGTTCAAATAAAACATTACCACTTCTGTGATTTGATTTTAAAAAATCCAACATACATGGTTGTCATAAAGAAGTAAAATTTGGTCCAATGGGATTAAAATAATTTTTTTGGTGAATAGTAACTTTTAAGTTTAATTAATCGCGATTAAAGGTAATTAGTGAAATTTAAGGTAAAAATGATATTATAAAAATATGAAAATATCTTGAAACTTGTCCTATCCCTATTGGATGAGTAATGGCCGACCAAGACAATCCATGGGACAACTTGGGGACCCCATGGAGCCACTTTGGTAGGAAAATGACATTAAAAACATTTTATTTAATGTTAAAATAAAAATGTCACAAACATGAGTTGTTTTACTAATACAATTTTTAAATGGGGTTATAAAAGTAATATTTTTTACTATAAATATTCATTAGAATTATAAATATATTTCCTACATCATGATAGTTTTTTATAATTTTTAGACAATAAATAAATTAAATTATTTATGACACCATGATGATGCATCAATTACCTCATTAATTAAGGATTTTAATAAAATGGAAGGATAATATAAAATCTAAGAATTAAACTTGTCCAAAACCTATTGGATGATTAGATTTCAAACCCTTATAACCGTAGGCTCTAAATTTTTAAGTGTGAGACCTTTAAAATCCGAAACTCATTATATAATAAAGTAACATTTCATTACATTCCAAGAGTGCCCCTCCTCTCCTCTTATAAAAGGCCCCCACCACTACCACCTTATTTACACCTTCCAAGCCATTTGGCTCGGCCAACATCTGCCCAAATACTCTGTCAAATTCCCTCTCTTACACCTATAATCCTCACTTTGGGCATAAGTCTTCCCAAGGAAACCTTTGAGCTCAAATAAAAAAGAGTTACCTGTTTTAAAGGTAGTGTTTTCTCTTGTGTTCTTATGTTTTATTTTGCTTCTCCAACCCCCTAAAATCTTTTTATTAATTTATTTTGTAACAAAACCAGTATCCTTAATATACTATGATGTTTTTATAATAATTATTCGATCTAAACTTACACACACCTACATCTAATGGTTAAAGAACATACTGTTTCTGTGGATGGTGAATTTCTGTCTCACGAAACGATGATTGTTCAACACTCATATAACACCTTCAAAGTTGGCCATTAAGATGTCACTATATTTATATATGATATATAATATTTTTATGTTTTACTTAAGCTTCTGTATTTTTCATTTATGGCATACCTTTATGGTTTCCATTATGGGTAAATGCGATATTTTCATTTTAGAAATTGCGGACTATCGACCCCTCAAAATTATTTGAATCGTTAATGACATATTTGGGATGTATAAAGGATGGAGTAAATGGTATTATACATTATCTTACACTGGAATTATAGTATAAGTTTATATAATTATAATTTCATTCTTTTAAATACGAAATACAAATTAAAGTAGCGTTCATGCGTACGTACGGTTTACCGTCTCCATGAACGGTGCATTTCATTTCTTACCTCTATATGTTATGTAATATTATAAATGCATGTATATACTGGATATATATGATATAAATGATATCTAAATTAGGAATATAATTCTGGATATAATGGATCTTTCACCACATGAACAACTTGTAATTATAAGAAGGTTATTTTTGACTCAAGTACCAAAGATCGACAAAATGACTATTATTAACATAAATAATTACATAATGGTCATAACATGGTAATAAGTGATATAAAAGGAATAATGAACATGTAAAAGGTTCTTAAGAAAAAAGAAATTAAATCTAGTTTATTATTCAGTAGGTTAAAGAACGATTGAGTCAAGTCAGACACGAGGTAAGGGAACTTCTTAACCCAATTTCCTTTCTTTGGGTTAATCTCCGACTTTCAAATTATGTCATGATATTATTATTTCCTATTATGTATTTGTACTTTATTTATGTGTACATATAGTGAATAAACATAATAGATCTATTTTATTTTAAAAATGAACTTTGTAAGGACTTCGTCTCAATCTCCTTTCATTGAGGCATATTTCGTTTTATACACAAATTTCTTTTATACGGTGTATAAACCCCTTTGACTTTTATGTTTATTCAAAAATAATATATTTATAAGAACCATTTTACAAAATGAAAAAAATTAATGTTTTTATTGTCGTACGTATGAGGAGACAACGACTTCTCTGCCGTCGTGACCATTATTCGTGTTTTTCCTTCCTCTACAAGCCAAAACTTTTTAAAAAAGAAAAATAAATAACATGTTTTACTTTTATTTTATTTTGGTATTGAAAATGGTTTTGATAATGTTTTTATTATATCAATGTGTTGTATCGATATCTTGTTATGGAAATGTGGAAATATTATGTTTCATTTATGCATGTTTTATGTGATATAATTATGTCATGGTTTATGATATGTTTAAACCTTTTCATATAAGGAATAAATTGGACTTAATAAGTGACGGGTGGAGCCCTCTATAGCTCCTCGATGCATCGGCAGGTCTAATGAGACAAAATAGTGTCTTGGCACGAGGCTTTGACAAAATCTTATTTGTTTTCTTGGAACGAGGCCTTTTCTACGTGGTTATGATAGTATGGCATTATGCATTCCATCATTATGAAAGTGGTTATTGATATTGCATGTGATCATTCGACTAGTAGAATATCCATGTGAATAAGTAAATGGAATTATTTCATTTTATTTTTTCCATATTATGCTGGAGTTCATATTTAAAAGGCTTTTGTTTTAGTTAGACATTGCCTTAAATGTTAATGTTTATTTATGAAAGCTTCCACTATATTGTTATCCTTACTGAGCATCTGAGCTCACCCCTTTCAATGTTTTAATTTTTCCATGATGTGAAGAAGTATTTTAGGAACGACCTGCATGGATAGTCTGAAGGGGATATGTGTGTGGAAAATGAGACTATGTTATTGTAGTTTTTCACTTTATGATGTAATGTAACATATATGTATGTATCTAGTGTTTCCAAGGCTACTAAACCAATCAGTCTTTCGAGACTTGATCTTTTGTGATCATGCCAATGTTACGAAGTAATGCACCGACTCTGGGTAACTGGGGTCAGGGCATTACAGTTGGTATCATTGGCAGTTTAGTACTAACTTTTGAATCTAGATTTAGAAAAACTCTGATTAGAGCACATATCCCTACGATAGACTTTGAGGAATAGTATAGAATAACTTCCTAGAATTGTGGTATTATAGAGATTTTGTGAGTTTTACGAGCAATACATCCCTATCTAGATATGAGCAGGTAGAGGCGGCTCTTGCGCAGATGTACCTAGGGGTAAAACCCAAAAACACCGCTTTGAGCTAGACTCGAACGAGAACTGGTGCACGACAACGAGCCTTGCTGCACTCTTGGTTATGACACTCCTGGGGGATATGCTTAGGATAATTCTCAATTTCATTACAAACCATTATGAAGGGTCTATGAGTATATACTTCCTCAAAGAAAAAATCTTTATGATTATGAATTATATCCATAAACCGTTCAATTTACGTTAAGTATTTTACAAGATTGGAATTATTCATTGCAATTCATAAACTGACATTGTTTATGCCATTGTATAGAAATGGCACCCAGTAGAAGGAATGTGAACTCCAGCAATATGTATGATCCAAAGAGTAAGAAGGATCATATCTTTCATGCTATTAATCCGACATTTAGAAGGGAAATACTCTCCCATGTGTTCTCAACATATGAAGAAATAGTACCATGTGTTAATAAGATAAGCAAAGAATTATCTGAGTCCTATGGATTTGATGGTAAGAAAGAGAAGAAAAGGATGGAAGAGAGAAAGATGGATAAATGGAAGAGGGAAAAGAAGAATTTTCTAATATGTGATAACTTTGGGAAGAAACACCTTGGATGTTGCCTGAAGGGAATGAGAGTTTGTTATAAGTGTGGAGAAAAAGGAAACCAAGTGCGTGACTGCAAGGGTAAGAAAAAGGTTTCAAATGTACAATGATTCATATGTAAGGAGTTGGGACACTATGAAAACCAATGTCCAAATCACCGGAGTATGCCTCAAATGATGCTATTGGATAATAATCCAGTTATGATACTAACAGAGATGAGGGGGAATGATTAGAGTTCTTATGTTGTTATTAAAAAATTATGTCATTTGAGTGTTGTATCAATGATGTACTGGTTATAAGAATAATGTGATATATAAGGATTGTATTGCAGTACTTGTTGTTATTATTAAGGTTTTAATATGATGAAGGTAATCATATTTTTAGTATGTGACAATAAGGGAAACTTTACTTTGTTTGGGGAATCTTATGTTACAATTGATTTTGGAATTTAGAGACCTTTTAGAGAAAGTCTGGACAGAGGTATTTTGGATAACTATAAAGGTTGGAATGGATTATATTTTACATTTGATACTATTGTTAATGTTATTTTTGGATATTTATAAAAATGACAACACACAGACCGTGTGACAACCCGTCGCGTCGGACAAAGCTGTAGGAATCGAACCCACAACCATAGTGCGAGAGGCCTTTATTACCTACCACTAGCCTACAAGATGTCCTTGGTTATTACAAAAATTTTTTCCTAATCTAAATGGTATGTGTTAATATTTGGAACCTTACACAATTATGATAAATATAATATTTTTGGAGTTCTATTATCTTTTTGAGTGAAAGATGAGTTTGTGGTAGATATTAGTTGAAGGTTGAAACTCTACTTGTCAAGCATAAATATATATATATACCTATCTCTTATTCTATGAATAAATTAATTCTTAAACTTTAGTAAAGGGATATTAAAACAAAAAATGTGTTTTCTTAATACCTTATGTCTTGTTGAACTGATAATATTTTTAATCAACATAGGTTGAAGGCTTTGAGGCTCTCAATTTCACACTTGTTTGTGATTGATGACCTCAATCACTTTCTACAAAATTTACATTTTTCCTCCAATTATATGTCTTTAATTTCCACCAATGTTCTCTTTATCAAGATCATAATTTGGGGGTGACTTTTCCATTTCCCTTTCCCTCTTATTAAGGCTAACTTTTATTAACCTTATTTCCGATGTGGGTTTTCCACAAAAGTATTTTATATTTTCAACCTTTTATTTTCAAAGAAAAATTTCAAATTGCGAGGACACAATTTATTGAAGTAGGGGAGAATGTAACATCCCGAGCTTCCACGATACGCTTCTCTTTCAATAATATAATAGCATGCTTTGTACGGAAGTTCGAGATTCAAACACACCGCGACCAATCAAAATAAACATTATGAATAGTAATACCCACCTTTTGAAAATATATATATTTTATATTTCAAAATGGACTTCATTTTTGGATTCGGAATATCGAAATTAGCCTATGCTGAATTTTTGGTATTTTTCTGAGAACTTCAATTTTTTATGAATAGTGAAAAATACTTAAAAACAACTTTTTAAATCAAAATATTTTTATTGATAAATTATAATATTTAGTGGTTTTAAAGTATAATTAGAATATATTTTTACCATTTTATCCAATGGTGGTCATTATAATTAATATCAGTTTGAAATTGGACATAAAAAATTGTCAATCTTTTGATATATATTGTTTTTTAAAAACACGCTATTTGTTGTGACAGCGGGAATTAATTATAAAATTAATTGATTCAAATTATATTTTTGGAATTTTTTAAAATATATATCAGTTTTGAATTCGGAATATCAATTATATCTTAGGGTGAAATTTTGGCAATTTTCTGAAAAACATCAATTTTTGATGAATAGTGAAACAACTAAGTGGTAGTTAAAAAACTGATTTTTTGTTTAAATGAAGCATTACCACTTCTGTGATTTTATTTTCAAAAATCAGACATACATGGTTGTCATTAGGAAGTAAAATGTGGTCCAATGGGATTAAAATAATTTTTTGGTGAATAGTAACTTTTTTGTTTAACTAATCACGATTAAAGGTAATTAGTGAAATTTAAGGTAAAAATGTAATTATAAAAATATGAAAATATCTTGAAACTTGTCCTACCCCTATTGGATGAGTCATGGGAGACCAAACAAATCCATGTCTCAACTTGGGGACCCCATGGATCCACTTTGGTAGGAAAATGACATTAAAAACTTTTTATTTAATGTTAAAATAAAAATGTCACAAACATGAGTTGTTTTACTTAAACAATTTTTAAATGGGGTTATACAAGTCATATTTTTGACTATAAATATTAATTATAAAGATAAAGAGATTTCCTACTTAATGATATTTGTTTTATAATTTTTATGCATTCAATGAATTAAATTATTTATGACACCATGATGATGCAACGATTACCTCATTAATTAACGATTTTAATAGAATGGAAGGAAAATGTAAAATCTAAGAATTACACTTGTAAAAATACTATTGGATGAGTATATTTAGAACCCTTATCACCTTATACTAGAAATATAAAAGTTTGAGACCTTTAAAATCCGAAACTCATTATATAATAAAGTAACATTTCATTATTTTCCAAGAGTGCCCCTCCATTCCTCTTATAAAAGGCCCCCACCACTACCACCTTATTTACACCATCCAAGCCATTTGGCTCAGACAACCTCTGTCCAAATACTCTCTCAACTTCCCTCTCTTACTCTTAGAAGCCTCACTTTGGGAAGAATTATTTCCAATGATGTCTTTGATCTCAAATCAAAAAGAGTTACCCGTTTAAAAGTAGTGTTTTCTCTTGTGTTCTTATGTTTTATTTTACTTCTCCAACCACCTAAACTCTTTTTATTCATTTATTTTGTAACAACAACAATATCCTAAATATACTAGGATGTTTTTATAATAAGGATTAGAGATGAAATTACACACACCAACATGTAATGGTTAAAGAACATACTGTTTCTGTGGATGTCGAATTTCTGCCTCACGAAATGATGATTGTTCAACACCCATATAACACCTTCAAATATGTCTATTAAGATGTCACTATATTTATATATGATATATAATATGTTTATGTTTTACTTAAGTTTCTGTATTTTTCATTTATGTCATACCATTATGGTTTCCATTATGGTTAAACACGATATTTTCATTTTAGGAAGTGCGGACTACCGCCCCCTCAAAGTGATTTGAATCGTTAATGCCATATGTGGGATGTATAAAGGATGGATTAAATGGTATTATACATTATATTATACTGGAATTATAGTATAACTTTATATAATTATAATTTCATTTCATTAAATACAAAATATAAATGAAAGTAGCGTTCATGCGTACGTACGGCTTACCGTCTCCATGAACGGTGCATTTCATTTCTTACCTCTAAAAGTTATGTAATATTATAAATTCATGTATATACTGGATATATATGATATATATGTTATCTAAATGAGGAATATAATTCTGGATATAATGGATATTTCACCACATGAACAACTTGTAATTATAAGAAGGTTATTTTTTGACTCAAGTACCAAAGATCGACAAAATGACAGTTATTAACTTAAATAATTACATAATGTTCATAACATGGTAATAAGTGATATAAAAATAATAATGAACTTGTAAAAGGTTCTTAAGAAAAAATAAATTAACTGTAGTTTATTATTCCGGAGGTTAAAGAACGATCGAGTCAAGTCGGACACGAGGTAAGGGAATTTCTTAACCCAAATTCCATTCTTTGGGTTAATCTCCTACTTTCAAATTATGTCATTATATTATTATGTCCTATTATGTATTAGTACTTTCGTTATGTGTACATATAGTGAATACACATAATAGATCTATTTTATTTTAAAAATGATCTTTGTAAGGACTTCGTCTCAATCTCCATTCATTGAGGCATATTTCGTTTTATACACAACTTTCTTTTATAAGGTGTATAAACACCTTTGACTTTTATGTTTATTCAAAAAGAATATATTTATACGAAGCGGTTTAAAAATGACAAAAAGTAATGTTTTTCTTGTCGTACGTATGTGGCGATAACGACTTCTCCACCGCCGTGACCATTATTTGAGTTTTTCCTTCCTCTACAAGCCATAACTTTTTTAAAAAGAAAAATAAATAACATGTTTTAATTTTCATTTATTTTGGTATTGAAAATGGTTTTGATAATGTTTTTATTATATCAATGTGTTGTATTGATATCTTGTGATTAAAATGTGGAAATCTTATGTTTCCTTTATGCATGTTTTATTTGATATAATTATGTTATGGTTTATGATATGTTTAAACCTTTTCGCATAAGGAATGCATTGGACTTAATAAGTGACGGGTGGAGCCCTCTATAGCTCCTCGATGCATCAACAGGTCTCATGAGACAAAATAGTGTCTTGGCACGAGGCCTTGACAAAATCTTATTTGTAGTATTGGAACGAGGCCTTGGCTACGTGGTTATGATAGTCTGGAATTATGCATTCCATCATTATGAAAGTGGTTATTGATATTGCATGTGATCATTTGACTAGTATATTATCCATGTGAATAAGTTAATGGAATTATTTCATTTTATTTTTGCCATATTATGCTGAAGTTCATGTTTAAAATGCTTTTGTTTTAGTTATACATTGCCTTAAATGTTAATCTTTATTTATGAAAGCTTCCGCTATATTGTTATCCTTACTGAGCATCTGAGCTCACCCCTTTCAATGTTTTAATTTTTCCAAGATGTGAAGAAGTATTTTAGGAATGACCTGTAGGGATAGTATGAAGGGGATATGAGTGTGGAAAATGGAGACTATGTTATTGTAGTTTTTCACTTTATGATGTAATGTAACATTTATGAATGTATCTAGTGTTTCCAAGGATACTAAACCAATCGGTATTTCGAGACTTTATCTTTTGTGATCATGCCAATGTTACAAAGTAATGCACCGACTCTGGGTAACTAGGGTCGGGGGGTTACAGTTGGCATCAGAGGTTGTTTAGTACTAACCTTGGAAGCTAGATTTAGAAAAACTCTGATTAGATCACATAGCCCTACGATAAACTTTGAGGATTAGTATAGAATAACTTCCTAGAATTTTTGTATTATAGAGATTTTGTGAGTTTTCTGAGCAATACATCCCTTTCTGGATATGAGCAGGTAGAGGCGGCACTTGCACAGATGTACCTAGGGGTAAAACCTGAAAACACCTCTTTGAGCTAGACTTGAAAGGGAACTGGTGCACGACAACGAGCCTTGCTGCACTCTTGGTTACGACACTCCCGGGGGATATGCTTAGGATAATTCTCAATTTCTTTACAAACCATTATGAAGGGTTTATGAGTATATACTTTCTCAAAGAAAACATCTTTTTGATTATGAATTATATACATAAACTGTTCAATTTATGTTAAGTATTTTACAAGAGTGGAATTATTCATTGCAATTCATAAACTGACATAGTTTATGCCATTGTATAGAAATGGCGCCCAGTAGAAGGAATGTGAATTCCAGCAATACTTATGATCCAAAGAGTAAGAAGGATCAAATATTTCTTGGCATTAATCCTTCATCTAGAAGGGAAATACAATCCCATGTGTTCTCAACATATGAAGAAATAATATCATGTGTTAATAAGATAAGTAAAGAATTCTCTGAGTCCTATGGATTTGAAGGTAAGCAAGAGAAGAAAAGGATGGAAGAGAGGAAGATGGATAAAGGGAAGAGGGAAAAGAAGAATTTTCTAATATGTGATAACTGTGAGAAGAAATACCTTGGAATTTCCCTGAAGGGAATGTGAGTTTGTTATAAGTGTGGAGAAAAAGGACACCAAGTGTGTGACTGCAAGGGTAAGAAAAAGGTTTCAAATGTACAATGCTTCATATGTAAGGAGTGGGGACACTACGCAAACCAATGACCAAATCACCGGAGTATGCCCCAAATAATGCTATTAGATAATAATAAAGTTAGGATACTACCACAGATGAGGGGGAATGATTAGAGTTCTAATGTTGTTATTAAAAAATTATGTCATTTGAGTGTTGTATTAACGATGTACTGGTTATACGAATAATGTGATATATAAGGATTGTACTGTAGTACTTGTTGTTTTCATTAAGGTTTTAATATGATGAAGGTAATCATATTTTTAGTATGTGACAATAAGAGAAACTTTACTTTGTTTGGGGAATCTGATGTTACAATTGATTTTAGAATTTAGAGACCATTTAGAGAAAGTCTGGACAGAGGTATTTTGGATAACTATAAAGGTTGAAATGGATTATATTTTACATTGGATACTATTGTTAAGGTTATTTTTGGATATTTATAAAAAGGACAACACACAGACCGTGTGACAACCCGTCGCGTCAGACAAAGCTGTAGGAATCGAACCCACAACCATAGTGCGAGAGGCCTTTATTACCTACCACTAGCCTACAGGATGTCCCTGGTTATTACAAAAAAAATTTCCTAATCAAAATGGTATGTGTTAATATTTGGAACCTTATAAATTTATGATAAATATAATATTTTTGAGTTCTATTATCTTTTTGAGTGAAGGATGATTTTGTGGTAGATATTAGTTGAAGGTTGAAACTCTACTTGTCAAGCATAAATATATATATACCTATCTCTTCTGCGATGAATAAATTTATTCTTAAACTTTAGTAAAGGGATATTAAAACAAAAAATGTATTATCCCAATACCTTATGTCTTGTTGAACTGATAATATTTTAAATCAACATAGATTGAAGGCTTTGAGGCCCTCAATTTTACACTTGTTTGTGATTGATGACCTCAATCACTTTCTACAAATATTTACATTTTTCCTCCAATTATATGTCTCTAATTGCCACCAATGTTCTCCTTATCGAGATCATAATTTGGTGGTGACTTTTCCATTTCCCTTTCCCTCTTATTAAGGCTAAATTTTATTAACCTTATTTCCGATGTGGGTTTTCCACAAAAGTATTTTATATTTTAAACCTTTTATTTTCAAAGAAAATTTTCAAATTGCGAGGACACAATTTACTGAAGGATTGGAGAATGTAACACCCCGAGATTCCACGATACGCTTCTCTTTCAATAATACAATAGCTTGCATTGTACGCAAGTTTGAGATTCTAACACACCGCGACCAATCAAAATATCCATAATGAATAGTAATACCCACCTTTAGAAATTATATGTATTTTATATTTCAAAATGGACTTAATTTTTGGATTCAGAATATTGAAATTAGCCTATGATTAATTTTTGGTATTTTTCTGAGAACTTCCAATTTTTTATGAATAGTGAAAAATACATTAAAACAACTTTTTTAATAAAAATAATTTATAGTGATAAATTATACTATTGAGTGGTTTTAAAGTATTATTACAATATATTTTTACCATTTTATCCAATGTAGGTCATTAGAATTAATTTCACTTTGAAATTGGATATAAACAGTTGTCAATATTTTGATATATATTGTTTCTTAAAAACACGCTATTTGTTGTGACAGTGGGAATTAATTATAAAATTAATTGATGTAACATATATGTTTGGAATTTTTTAAAATATACATCAGTTTTGAATTCATAATATCAATTATATCTTAGGGTGAGATTTTGGCATTGTTCTGAAAAACTTCAATTTTTGAAGAATTGTGAAACCACTAAGTGGAAGTTAAAAAACTAATTTTTCGTTTAAATGAAACATTACCACTTCTGGGATTTGATTTTCAAAAATTAGACATACATGGTTGTCATCAGAATGTAAACTGTGGTCCAATGGGATTAAAATAATTTTTTTGGTGAAAAGTAACTTATAAGTTTAATTAATCGCGATTAAAGGTAATTAGTGAAATTTAAGGTAAAAATGTTATTATTAAAATATGAAAATATATTGAAATTTTTCCTACCCCGATTGGATAAGTCATGGGCGACCAAGAAAATCCATGGGTCAACTTGGGGACCCCATGGAGCCACTTTGGTAGGAAAATGACATTAAAAACTTTTTATTTAATGATAAAATAAAAATGTCACAGACATGAGTTGTTTTACGTAAACAATTTTTAAATGGGGTTAGAAAAGTCATATTTTTGACTATAAATATTCATTATAAAGATAAAAAGATTTACTACATAAAGATATTTGTATTATATTTTTTAGACATTAAATGAATTAAATTATTTATGACACCATGATGATGCAGCGATTACCTCATTAATTAACGATTTTAATAAAATGGAAGTAAAATGTAAAATCTAAGAATTACACTTGTCCAAAGCCTGTTGGATTATTAGATTTAGAACCCTTATCACATTATCCTAGAAATATATAAGTTTGAGACCTTTAAAGTCCTAAAATCATTATATAATAAAGTAACATTTCATTACTTTCCAAGAGTGCCCCTCCTCTCCTCTTATAAAAGGCCCCCACCACTACCACCTTATTTACACCATCCAAGTCATTTGGCTCGGCCAACCTCTGCCCAACTACTCTCTCAAATTCCCTCTCTTACTCTTAGAAGCCTCACTTTGGGAATAAGTATTACCAATGAATCCTTTGATCTCAATTCAAAAAGTGTTACCCGTTTTAAAGGTAGTGTTTTCTCTTGTGTTCTTATGTTTTTTTCCCTTCTCCAGCCACATAAACTCTTTTTATTCATTTATTTTGTAAAAACACCAGTATCCTAAATATACTAGGATGTTTTTATAATAAGGATTCAAGATTCAATTACACACACCTACATGTAATGGTTAAAGAACATACAGTTTCTGTGGATGGAGAATTTCTGCTTCAAAAAAAGATGATTGTTCAGCACTCATATAACACCTTCAAAGGATTCCATTAAGATGTTACTATATTTATATATGATATATATTATGTTTATGTTTTACTTAAGCTTCGTTATTTTTCATTTATGGCATACCTTTGTGGTTTTCATTATGGGTAAACGCGATATTTTCATTTTAGGAAGTGCGGACTACCGCCCCCTCAAAGTGATTTGAATCGTTAATTCCATATGTGGGATGTATAAAGGAAGGAGTAAATCGTATTATACATTATATTATACTGGAATTATATTATAACTTTATATAATTATAATTTCATTCCATTAAATATGAAATAGAAATGAAAGTAGCGTTCATGCGTACGTACGACTTACCGTCTCCATGAATGGTGCATTTAATTTCTTACCTCTAAATGTTATGTAATATTATAAATGAATGTATATACTGGATATATATGATATATATGATATCTAAATTAGGAATATAATTCTGGATATAATGGATATTTCACCACATGAACAACTTGTAATTATAAGAAGGTTATTTTTTACTCAAGTACCAAAGATCGTCAAAATGACAGTTATTAACTTAAATAATTACATAATGTTCATAACATGGTAATAAGTGATATAAAAGGAATAATTAACGTGTAAAAGGTTATTAAGAAAAATGAAATTAACTCTAGTTTATTATTTAGGAGGTTAAAGAATGATTGAGTCAAGTCGGACACGAGGTAAGGGATCTTCTTAACCCAATTTCCATTCTTTGGGTAAATCTCCTACATTCAAATTGTGTCATGATATTATTATGTCCTATTATGTATTTTTACTTTATTTATGTGTACTTATAGTGAATACATGTAATAGATATATTTTATTTTAAAAATGATCTTTGTAAGGACTTCGTCTCAATCTCCTTTCATTTAGGCATATTTGGTTTTATACATAACTTTCTTTTATACAGTGTATAAACCCCTTTGACTTTTACATTTATTAAAAAGGAATATTTTTATACGAAGAGTTTTACAAAATGACAAAAGGAAATGTTTTTCTTGTCATACGTATGCGGAGACAACAACTTCTCTGCCGCCGTGACCATTATTTGAGTTTATACTTCCTCTACAAGCCATAACGTTTTTAAAAAGAAAAAAAATAACTTGTTTTAATTTTATTTTATTTTGGTATTGAAAATGGTTTTGATAAAGGTTTTATTATATCAATGTGTTTTATTGATATCTTGTGATTGAAATGTGGAAATCTTATGTTTTCTTTATTCATGTTTTATGTGATATAATTATGTTATGGTTTATGATATGTTTAAACCTTTTCATATAATGAATCCATTGGACTTAATAAGTGACGGGTGGAGCCCCCTATTGCTCCTCGATGCATCGGCAGGTCTCATGAGACAAACTAGTGTCTTGGCACGAGGCCTTGACAAAATCATATTTGAAGTCTTGGCATGAGGCCTTGGCTATGTGGTTATGATAGTCTGGAATTATGAATTCCATCATTATGAAAGTGGTTATTGATATTTCATGTGATCATTCAACCAGTAGAATATTCATGTGAATAAGTAAATGGCATTATTTCATTTTATTTTGCCATATTATACTGAAGTTGAAGTTTAAAAGGCTTTTTGTTTTAGTTATACATTTCCTTAAATGTTAATGTTTATTTATAAAAGCTTCTGCTATATTGTTATCCTTTCTGAGCATCTGAGCTCACCCATTTCAATGTTTTAATTTTTCCAGGATGTGAAGAAGTATTTTAGGAATGACCTGTAGGGATAGTCTGAAGGGGATATGAGTGTGGAACATGGAGACTATGTTATTGTAGTTTTTAACTTTATGATGTAATGTGACATTTATGAATGTATCTAGTGTTTCCAAGGCTACTAAACTAATTGGTCTTTCGAGACTTGATCTTCTGTGATCATGCCAATGTTACGAAATAATGCACCGAATCTGGGTAACTGGGTTCAGGGCGTTACAATTAGAACTAGATTGGAAAATATAGATTTGGGAACAAAGCCCAATGGTAGTATTTGAGAACAAACATACAATAATTTCCTGGTATTTTCATAAGGAAACGATTATTTGGATCATTAAAGCAATACATCCCCGTCCAGATATGAGCTGGTAGAGGTGGCTCGGGCACAGATTTAGCGAGGATTGAAAGCCCCGAAAAGGTGTTTTGGTCTTGACCCAGGGTATCCTAGTACACGACAACATGCTTTGATGCTCTCTTGGTTACAACACTCCAGAGGGAAATTTTTAGGATAATTTATATTTTCTTTAGAATCCATTATGAAGGATTGAAATGTAAATTATTCCTCAAGGAAGACATTTTTATGATTATGTGATTAGCCATGCATAGGATCTCAATTTATGCTCTGTATTTTGTTATTTTATGATTATACATTATGATTCATACCTTAATCTAGTGTGTGCCATTATTTAGAAATGGAAT
This sequence comes from Viscum album, assembly GCA_963277665.1. Classification (NCBI taxonomy): domain Eukaryota; kingdom Viridiplantae; phylum Streptophyta; class Magnoliopsida; order Santalales; family Viscaceae; genus Viscum; species Viscum album. Next base: position 1,591,376,113 of record OY728148.1, read on the forward strand.
ATAATTGGAGAAGGGGAATCAATACTCGTTGGCAATGTGAGGATATCCCCACTGAGAAAGTAAACACCATCAATGTTGGAGAAGTTCAGATCATGGATATATTTAGACAACATACTCAGGTTGTAAAAAATAACGATTCTACACATATGTGGGATCATTTAATATGGCAGAAGCCCCCATAATTTAGTGGGACTACTAATCTAGAGTTTGTTGAGCAATGGATCAAGTCTCTAGAAAATATATTCATGGAATTAATATGCAATGAAATTGAAAAGGTATTACTGGAAGTATAATGTCTCAAGGGTATAACACCCCAAGTATCCACGATACACTTCTCTTTGAATAATACAGTAGCGTGTGTTGTACACAACTTCGAGTTCTAACACACACCACAACCAATCAAACTAGCTGTTATGAATAGTAATACCCACTTTTTGAAATTTTATAAATTTTAACTCTCAAAATGGACTTCATTTTTGGATTCGGAATATCAAAATTATCTTAGGGTAACATTTTGGAACTTTTCGGATAACATTTATATTTTGATGAATAGTGAAAATTACTAAATTTTAATTAAAACAATTTTTTTAATCAAAATAATTAATAGTGATAAATTACGAATTTGAGTGGTTTTAAATTATATTTAGAATATATTTTTACCATTTAATACAATTTTGGTCATTGGACACAATGTAACAATTAAACCAGACATAAAAAAGTGCCAGTCTTTTGATATTTATTATCTCTTAAAAACACACTTTTTATTTTAACAACGGGAATTAAATTTAAATTAATTTATGCCACTTATGTGTTTTGATTTTGGAAAAATGGATTCCATATTTGGAATCAGGATGTCCAAATTGTGTAAATAGGTAACTTTTATTTTTATACATTTTGAATAATAACTTCGGTAAAAATTTTATTTACCATGGTTAAAGGGTAAATCCGGTAAATAAGGGTAAAAAATAATTTTATAATAATAATAAATTACCATAAAACGTGTCCTAACCTTACTGGTTGATACATGTCCGAACATGGGCATATTTGGGTCGATTTTGGGACCCCATGGATCCACTTGTAAGTGATAATGACACTTTATATTAATTAAGTTATAATAAATAAAAAAATGACATAAGCATATATCTTTAAGAACAATAATTTTTAGATAGTGTTATATATATTGTAATTTAGACTATAAATATTAATTAGAAAGATAAAAAGATTTCCTACATAATTTTATTTTATTTATAATTTTTTGACAATATATAATTTAATTTATCTATGACACAATGATGATGCAGTAATTACCATAATAGTGAAAAATTAAAATAACAATATTTTAAACACCCAAATAAATATAAATTGATATTTTTATGAAATAAACTAATTTTATAAGTTTATATAAAATTTTATGATTGATATAATTAACTTTTTTCGAAGTAATCATTCTATTATTATTTTTACAAAAAACCGATTATTGAATAGTGTCAAAATTGACATAAAAGATTTTTTAAAACAAATATTATATTATTAATTGATATTAAATTCATAAAAAGCTAAGGTTCATTCAAGAGACTTATATCATTATAGGTTTATCATTAATGATCCACTTGGGGGTCTCTTGGATGTATATAGTATGTTTATTAACTATATAATATAAAAATACAAAGAGACATTGTAAAAGTGAAACTAATTAACTAAGAGTTAATACTTAATGATAAGGTTAATATAGTGACCCAAACCTATCTAAATCCTATTTTTTGAGTTTTTTTCGACCCATACACACCTTAAACTTTAAATAATCCAATTTGGATCCATTGGAAACTTAATATTAATTTAGTATAAAATAATATTTCTAGCATTTTTAAAGTTTCCCCTCACCCCTCTTATAAAAGGGCACTTACCCGTCTCACTAATTAACACATTCATAGTCTTTTGGATCGCCCAAAACCTGCCCATATACTCTATAATATTTCCTAACTTCAACCTAGATGCCTTAGTTTGATCATAAAGTCAACCAAAGGAGCCTTTTTGATCAAATCAAAAGGAAGAACCCGAAGAAGAGGTAATGTTTTCATCACCCTCTTTCATGTTTCTTTCTTCTTCAACTTCTTCTTTCTATGTTATTTCCATTATCAAATAATAAATCTAGTATATTATATATACTGTGATGTTATTATAAATATGGTACAACCATATTCAGTATTCTATCCATCCTTTGAATGACATGTCACCATACATGTGTACGTACGGCTTACTGTCTCCACGTCGTGGTGTAATTGTTATTCAATATATTATTATTTGGATGGTTACAATAATTATGTGTAATTCATGTAAATAATAAATATAACATGATAAGGATTATTTATATATGATATAACATCCTATTATATGTGATATTAATTCCAAAAGAATGATATTATCGCTCGTGCGTACGTACGGACTACCGTCTCCATGAATTTGATTAGATTCATTCCCCATCGTATCCATTCAAGCATAATTCTCATTTGATGATTAATAATAATGTGTAAGGACTTGATATAATTCTGGATATTAATAATATACAACCTATCCATAAAAAACATGGCTTACATAACAAAACATATAAAAGAAAATGAGTAATTTAACACCCAAAACAATGATAATACTAAGATATTGTTAAAAATAAATGTTAAGAGATCATATATGATATCATATTATTGTATATGATTCTTGTATAATTTAATAACATTTATTTCACCATTATACAGGAGGTTATCCTACCCCCAAACAAGGAAAAGTACAAGGTAAGGGTTATTTAACAATCTCTTCATTATCTGAGGTTGTTTATATGTAATTCTCTACTGTGACTTCGTTATCATCCACATCCATGTGTCTTAAAAAAAAATTTCAAAACATTTTTTATATTTACTAGAATATGGGTTAAAGTCATTTATACCCTTGTTTTACTTTTTATAAGAGGTTTATAAAGGAATCTTTCCGTCGTTTTCTAGACAAGGTCCTTTTTAACCTTTTCAACAGAATTAAGGTAAGAATGTATTTTTTTAACTTATACGGAAGGTGCGGCTCTTTTACACCATTATAAAATCTCCAAAGATTCACTTAAAAGTTTATAAGAAAATTTTCAATGTAAATGTTTTATTTTATAATTATGCGACTTTTAAATGATTTCAAAAAAAGAGATATTTCTCTCAAATAGTTTTGATTTTATCTATGTCAACATCCATTGATGGATTTTAAAATTATTTGAAGTTGATTTAGTATGATACAAAACATCCATATTGTATTGAAGGTTTGGTGATTTGTTTGAATCTGGATGTGTTACTTTTATACCATTCATGGTCTATGGAAAATGTATTGACATTTCGTATGCTAGTTTTAATATGAATGTTTATGTTATGTTTAAACCTGTTCATATGAGGAATTCATTGGACTTAATATGTGACGGGTGGAGCCCGCTATAGCTTCTTGATGCATCGGTAGGTCTCATGAGACAAACTAGTGTCTTGGCACAAGGCCTTGACAAAATCTTATTTGTAGTCTTGGCATGAGGCCTTGGCTATGTGGTTATGATAGTCTGGCATTATGGATTCCATCATTATGAAAGTGGTTATTGATATTACATGTGATTATTTGATTAGTAGAATATCCATGTGAATAACGAAATGGAATTATTTCATTTTATTTCTTCCATATGATGTTGAAGTTCAAGTTTAAAAGTCTTTTGTTTTAGTTATACACTGCCTTAACTGTTTACTCTTATTTATGATAGTTTCCACTATATAGTTATACTTACTGGGGATTTGAGCTCACCCCTTTCAATGTTTTATTTTTCCCACAATGTGAAGAAGTAATTTATGAATGACCTGCTGGGATAGTATGTGGTTATATGAGTGTGGAATATAGAGACTATGTTGTTGTAGTTTTCATTTTATGATGTAATGTAAACATTATTAGTGTATCTAGTTATTCCAGGGCTACAAAACTAATCGGTCATTTTAGACTTGATATTTCTTGTGATCATGCCAATGTTATGTAATAATGCACCGACTCTGGGTAACTGGGTTTGGGGAATTACAGTTGGTATCAGAGGAAGTTTAGTACAAACCATGGAAGCAAGATTTAGATATACTCTGATTAGAGCACATATACCTAAGATGGACTTTGAGGATTAGTATAGAATATTTTCCTAGTATTTTGGTATTGTAGAGATTTTGTGAGTATTTTAAGAAATACATCCCTATCTGGATATGAGAAGTTTGAGGAAGCTCTAGCACAGATGTACTTAGGGGTAAAACCTGAAAAGACCACTTTGAACTAGACTCTAACGGGAAATAGTGCACGACAATGGGCCTTGCTTCACTCTTGGTTACGACACTCCTGTGGGATATGATTAGGATAACACTCATTTTATTTACAAATAATTATGAATGGTTTATGAGTATATAATTCCTCAAAGAAAACATTTTTATGATTATGGATTATATCCATAAATAGTTCATTTTATGTTAAGTGTTTTATAAGTATGGAATTATGTATTTGGATTCATAAACCGATCTAGTTTATGCCATTTTTTAGAAATGGCTCCTAGAAGACGAAATGGAAACCGTATTAATTCACAAACTCCATGTAGGGATTTCCCTCCTTCTCAAGATAATTATAGTGGAGCTAGTGATGCAACTGGTTCTGATCAGCTAATCCCCTATACTGGGAAAACTCACTCAGGTTATGAATAATAACCATACCTGTATGGAGCACCCTGATCCGCAGCGTGGAGGATCAATGTTAGATCGCTTCATGAGGCAACAACCACCAATTTTCAATGGGAGTATAAATCCTTTAGTAGTTGAGCAATGGATAAATTCTCTAGAAAAAATATTTCAGGATTTAGGGAGTAGTGAAAGGTAAAACGTTTTCATGGTAGTTTACCGCCTCACTCGAGATTCTAATCCATGGTGGTCATTTATTCAAAACATGAAGGAAGATGATAAAGTATCAAATATGGAATTGAGGGAGTTCAAAGATCTGTTTTTAGAAAAATTATTTCCTTGTGACCATCGAGCAGATATGGAAAGGCAATTTCTCAGTCCGAGACAAAAGGAGGATGAGAATGTCGCAATGTATGAGGCTAACAATACAATGTTAACAGGGTATGCTGGAGATTATATACGTAACCCAAGATGTAATATTGATCATTTCTTTGATGGGTTAAAACCATTTCTCTATCAAGCATTATTCTCACAATCCTTCTCATCGTACGAAGACATTGTCTCATGTGCTATCAAGATAGAAAATGAATTATCTAAGTCTTATGACTTTAAAGAAAAGAAAGATAAGACGAGATCAGATGATCAATCTGAGAATGGAAATATGGGGAAGAAGGGAAAAGTTGAATATCCATATTGCAGTAAATTTGGGAAGAAACACCCATGTACTTGCTTAAAAGGAATGGGAGTCTATTACAAGTGTGGTGAAAAAGGCCACTAATCTCGTGATTGCAAGGGGAAGAAGGAATCTACCAATGTCTAATGCTATAATTGAAGGGATATAGGACATTATGAAAATGAATTTCCAAAGCATCGGGGGAACTTACCTTAGAAAAGTCCAAGTGATCAAGGCCAAGCTTATGCTATAAGTACTGCAAAGGTAGAAGCTCCGAAAGACGTGGTGGCAGGCAATTTAATGGTTTCATCAAGTTTAGCAAATGCATTATTTGATTCTAGATCATCGCATTGTTTCATATCTTCCCAGTTTTCTAAGAAAATTAGATATTTAAAATTTTATTTAACAAGGGAGTTGTCAGTTAAAACTCTTAAAGGAAGTATCATTGCAACAATGGTTTGTGAATCATTTCCCATTTGAGCACATAAATTTTCATTATCCACTGATCTCATCATCATACCTATGATTGAGTTTGATATAATCCCTAGTATTTATTGGATTTCATACCATGATGCGAATATTTATTGTAAGAAGAAAGAGGTTACGATTTTTGATGATGATGATAAGGAACACCTTATCTTTAGAGAAGAATCATCACCACTTAATTATTATCTGGATCCACCCCCATTAGCCCAACTAAATTCAATTATTGGGGAGGAAGATAATGAAATGACTATGGGTGAAGAAATGAATGTTCAAATAGAGGATGTACCTTTTGTGAAAGAATATATAGATGTGTTTTCGGAAGATTTACCTGGACATCCTCCAGAACGAGAAGTTGAGTTTTCCATTGATTTAATTCCTAGATCAAGGCCTATATCAAAGACCCCTTATAGAATAGACACTGTGGAATTAGTTGAACTAAAGAAACAACTAAATGAATTGACTAATATGGAACTTATTCACCCTAGTGTTTCTCCATGGGGATCCCCTGTTATTTTTGTTAAAAATAAAGATGGATCTATGAGGTTATGTATCGACTACAGGGAGATCAATGCTATAACAGTAAAGAACAAGTATCCCCTACCTCGCATTGATGATTTATTTGACCAGCTGCATGGAGCTCAATACTTTTCAATGATTGACCATTGATCTGGATACCATCAGTTGTGTGTGAAGAAGGAAAATTTTCTGAATACATCATTTCGAACGAGGTATGAGCATTACGAGTTTAGAGTAATACCTTTTGGATTGACTAATGCACCCTCTGTATTCATGGATCTAATGAATAGTGTTTTCAAGGAATATCTAGATGATTTTGTGGTGGTATTTATTGATGATATCTTTGTATACTCAAAACGATATGAATATCATGAAAATCATTTTGTGCATTATCCTAAAGACTCTGAGAAGACATGAATTATATGGAAAGTTTAGCAGGTGTGAATTCTGGCTTCAGGAGATTTCTTTTCTTGGTCGTATTGTCTCTAAATATGGAATCTCTGTTGATCCTTCTAAGATTAAGGAAAACCAAGAATGAATTTAACCTATGAGTATAACTTAGGTACGCAGTTTTATTAGTTTAGAAGGTTATTATCGATGTTTCGTCCATAATTTTTCCCGGTTGGATAACCCATTAACAAAGCTCACACATAAAGGGGTTAAATTTTTCTGGACAAAACAGTGTGAATAGTTTTTTAAAGAACTGAAGAGGTGATTAGTCAATGATCCTATATTGAATCTACCATTAGGGAATGATGGGTTTGTTATTTATAGTGATGCATCGAAAAATCACTAGGTTGTGTCCTTATAAAGAATGATAGGGTTATTGCCTATACATCATGACAGTTGAAAATTCATGAACAAAACTATCCTACTCATGATCTCAAGTTATCAGCTATGATCTTTTCATTGAAGATATTGATACAATAGCTATATGGTGAAAAACGTGAGATTTATACTGATCACAAGAGTTTGAAGTATATTTTCTCACAAAAAGAACTCAACATGAGGCAAAGGCGATGGCTTGAACTACTCAAGGATTATGATTGCATGATACACTACCACCTAGGGAAAGCAAACAAGGTGGCATATTCTTTGAGTAGAAAATATCATGGAGTTTTGAACAATATGAGAGTAGAAAAGGATCCTATATACATGGATCTAGTGAAGATGGATATGGGAATCACCATGGAAGGTGAAACCTCAATACTTTTTTAAATGGTTGCCAAACCATATTTACTAGAAAGGATAAAGAGTTCTCAAACCGGTGATGAGGAGATTCAAAAGAAGATTAAATCTTTGAATGATGGGAGATTGAGTGACTTTGTGTATGAAGATAGAATTTTGAAGTCTGGGAAGAGACTTTGTGTTCCCATTATACCTGATCTAAAAAGGGAATTTTTGGATGATGCTCATAGTTCCAGTTTCTCTATACACCATGGGAGCACCAAAATGTTTATATATTTGAAGGAATATTTCTGGTGGGACAACATGAAGAGGGAGATTGCGGATTTTGTGTCAAGATGTATGGTTTTTCAACAAGTTAAAGATGAAGGCAACAGCCTGGAAGATTCATGCATCCTCTTCCCATACCGGAGTGGAAATGGGATAATATCACGATGGACTTTATCATGGGACTACCAAAGACTCCTAGAAGGAATGATGCAATATGGGTTATTGTTGATCGTCTTACCAAGTCAGCACATTTTCTTGTTATAAAAGAAGATCTACCACTGGAACGTCTAGCAAGACCATATATTAATGAAGTTGTGAGACTTCATGGAGTACCCCTATCGATTGTTTCAGATCGTGATCCTTGTTTTACTTCAAGATTCTGGAAGAGTCTTCAGAAGGCCTTGGATACTGAACTTCATTTGAGCACTGCTTACCACCCTCAAATATATGGACAATCAGAATGGACTATTCAGACCTTAGAAGACATGTTGAGATCTTCCTCACATGACTTTCAGGGTATGTGGGGTCAATATTTACCTCTGGTAGAATTTCCCTATAACAATAGCTTTCATTCAAGTATTAGGATGGCACCATAAGAAGCGTTGTATGGAAGGAGATGTCGCACACCAACATGATGGGATGACATTTATGAAAGAAAACTTGTAGACCCAGAACTGGTGGAGGAAACGATGGAAAAGGTAAATATAATCCAAAACCACATCAAAGCAGCTCAAAGTAGGCAGAAGATCTATGCCGATAACCAAAGGAAGGATTTGGAATTTCGGGTAGGAGAACATGTTTTCTTGAAGTTATCTCCATGGAAGTTAGTTATACATTTCATTAAGAAGGGTAAATTGAGTCCCACGTACATCAGACTATTCGAAATTCTAGAACGAATTGGGGTTTTAGCTTACCGTTTGTCAATGCCTCCAAAATTCTTCAAAGTTCATCATGTGTTCCACGTATCACTGTTGAGGAAAAATACATGCCTGACCCAACGCATGTACTCACATATGAGGAATTAAAACTAGAACCTGATCTATCTTATTGTGAAGATCCCATCAGAATTCTTGATACCAGGGAACAGGTGCTGAGAAACTGGACGACTCGTCTGGTAAAAGTTCTATGGAGAAACCATAAAATGGAAGAGGCAACGTGGGAACCTGAGGAATTTATGATGTAGAACCACCTCAGTCTTTTTATGAAATAATATTCTTGAAATTTCTAGGAAAAAATTATTTTAAGGAGGAGAGAATATAACACCCCAAGCTTTCACGATAGGCTTCTCTTTGAATAATACAGTAGCGTGTGTTGTACAGAACTTCGAGTTCTAACACACACCACAACCAATCAATCTAGCCGTTATGAATAGTAATACCCTGTTTTTGAAATTTTATAAATTTAATGTCTCAAAATGGACTTCATTTTTGGATTCGTAATATCAAAATTAACCCAGGGTAAAATTTTGGAACTTTTCGGATAACATTTATATTTTGATGAATAGTGAAAATTACTAAATTTTAGTTAAAAACAACTTTTTTAATCGAAATAATTAATATTAATAAATTATGAATTTGAGTGGTTTCAAAGTATATTTAGAATATATTTTTACCATTTAACACAATTTTGGTCAGTGGACATAATTTCACAATTAAACTGGACATAAACAAGTGTTAATCTTTTGATAGTTATTATCTATTAAAAACGTGCTTTTTGTTTTAACAACGGGAATTAAGTTTAAATTAATTTCGGCCACTTCTATGTTTTGAATTTGGAAAAATGGATTCCATATTTTGAATCAGGATTTCCAAATTTTGTAAATAGGTAACTTTTATTTTTATACATTTTGAATAATTACTTCGGTAAAAATTTTATTTACCATGGTTAAAGGGTAAATCCGGTAAATAAGGGTAAAAAATAATATTAGTATAAAAATAAATTACCCTAAAACGTGTACTAACCATATTGGTTGATACTTTTCCGACCATGTCCATATTTGGGTCGATTTTGGGACCCCATGGATCCACTTGTAAGTGATAATGACAATTTATATTAATTAAGTTATAATAAATACAAAAATGACATAAGCATATTTCTTTTAGAACAAAATTTTTTTAAATAGGGTTATATATCTTCTATTTTCGACTATAAATATTAATTATAAATATAATGATATTTCCTACATAATGGTATTTAATTTATAATTTTTAGATAATAAATAATGTAATTTATTTATAACACAATGATGATACAGTAATTACCATAATAGTGAAAAATTAAAATAATTGATATTATAAAAACCGAAATAAATATAATTTGAGACTTTTAATGAATTTAACTAATTTTATAGGTTTATATGACATTATAGGATTGATTTAATTAACTTATTTTTATGTAATTATATTGTTATGATTTTTACAAAAAATCAATTATTGAATAGTGTCAAAATTGACATAAAAGAGTTTTTAAAACAAATATTACAGTATTAATTGATATTAAATTCATAAAAATCTAAGTTTCAGAAAATAGACTTATATCATGATTGTTGTATCATTAATGGACCACTTGGGGGTCTATTGGATGTATATAGTATTTTTATTAACTATATAATAAAAAAATACAATGAGACATTGTAAAAGTGAAACTAATTAACTAAGAGTTAATACTTAAAGATATGGTTAATATAGTAACCCAAACCTATTTAAATCCTATTGGTTGAGTTTTTTTGGACCCATCCCACCTTAAAATTAAAATAACACACTTTGGAGCCCTTAAAAACTGAATATTAATTTAGTATAAAATAATATTTCTATCTTTTCCAAAGGATCCCCTCACCCCTCTTATAAAAGGGAACTACCACTTCTCACTAATTCACACATTAAAAGCCTTTCGGATCTACCAAACCCTTCCCAAACACTCTCTAAACGTCCCTCAATTCAACCTAGAGGCATTATATTGATCCTAAAGACATCCTAAGGATCCCTTTTGATCAAAGCATAAGGAAGAACCCGAAGAAGAGGTAATGATTTCACCACCCTCTTTCAAGTTCCTTTCTTCTTCAACTTCTTCTTTCTATGTTATTTCCATTATAAAATAATAAATCATGTATCTTATATATACTGTGATGTTATTATCAATATGGTACAACCATATTCAGTATTCTACCCATCCTTTGAATGACATGTCACCATACGTGCGTACGTACAGCTGACAGTCTTCACGTCGTGGTGTAATTGTTATTAAATATATTATTATTTGGATGGGTACAATAATGATGTGTAATTCATGTAAATAATAAATATAACATGATAAGGATTCTTTATATATGATATACCATCAAATTAAATATTATTTTAATACCAAAAGGATGATATTGTTGCTCGTGCGTACGTACGGACTACAGTCTCCACGAACGCGATGTGATTCATTCCCCATCGTATCTATTCAAGCCTAATTCTCTTTTGATGATTAATAATAATGTTTAAGGAAATTATATCATTCTGTATATGAATAATATACAACCTATCCATGACAAACACGGCTTACGTAACAAAACATGTAAAATAAAACAAGTAACTTAACACCCGAAACAATGATAATACTAAGTTATTGTTAGCAAATTAATGTTTAGAGATCATATGTGATATCTTATTAATGTATATGATTCTTGTATAATATAATAAAAATTATTTCACCATTATACAATAGGTTAACCTACCCCCATCCAAGGACAAGTACAAGGTAACAGTTATTTCACGATCACTTCATTTTCCGATGTTGTTTATACATAATTATCTACTGTGACTTCTTTATCATCCACATCCATGTTTCTTAAAAATGTTTTTAAAAACATTTTTACTATTTACTAGAATATGGGTTAAAGTCATTTATACCCTTTTTTTAATTTTATATGTTGTTTATAAAGGAATATTTTTGTCGTTTTCAAAACAAGGTCCTTTTTAACCTTTTCAACAAAATTAAGGTAAGAATGTATTTTTTTTAACTTATACGGTGGGTGAGCCTATTTCCCACCGTTATAAAATCTTCTAAGCTTCCCTTACAAGCTTATACGAATATTTTCAAAGTAAATTTTTTATTTTATAATTATGTGAATTTTAAATGATTTAAAAAAAGGGACATTTCTCTCAAATAGTTTTGATTTCATCTATGTCAACATCCTTTGATGGATTTTAAGATTATTTTAAGTTGATTTATTATGATACAAAACATCCATATTGTATTGAAGGTTTTGTGATTTTTTTGACTGTGGATGTGTTATTTTTATACCATTCATGGTTTATAGAGAATGTATCAACATTTCTAATGCTAGTTTTAATATGAATGTTTATGTTATGTTTAAACTTGTTCATATGAGAAATGCATTGGACATAATATGTGACGGGTGGATACAACTATATATCATCTATGCATCAGTAGGTCTAATGAGACAAACTAGTTTCTTGGCACAAGGGCTTGACAAAATATTATTTTTTGTCTTGGCACCAAGCCTTGGCTATGTGGTTATGATAGTCTGGCATTATGCATTCCATCATTATGAAAGTGGTTATTGATATTGCATGTGATTATTCGATTAGTAGAATATCCATGTGAATAAGTAAATGACATTATTTCATTTTATTTCTGCCATATTATGTTGAAGTTCAAGTTTAAAAGGATTTTGTTTTAGTTATACATTGCCTTAAATGTTTATTCTTATTTATGAAAGTTTCCGCTATATTGTTATCCTTACTTGGTATTTGAGCTCACCCCTTTCAATGTTTTATTTTTCCCAGGATGTGAAGAAGTAATTTATGAATGACCTGCTGGGATAGTATATGGGGATATGAGTGTGGACTATGGAGACTATGTTGTTGTAGTTTTCATTTTATGATGTAATGTGAAATTTATTAATGTATCTAGTTATTCCAAGGCTACTAAACTATCGGTTTTTCGAGACTTGATCTTTCTTGTTATCATGCCAATGTTATGTAATAATACACCGACTCTGGGTAACTGGGTTCAGGGAATTACCAAGGGCAACACTGATCATTGGTGTTCCTTGATTCAGAATACCACAGAGGAAGAAGAAATAATATATATATAATGGATAAATTTTAAGGTAATAATCTTTGAAAAATATTTCCCTTATGAGAAACGAACCGAAATGAAGGGGAAATTACATGTATTAAATCAAAGGGAAGAATATAGTGTTGGAGAGTATGAGGATACCGTAACAAGGCTCTCCAGGTATGTCATAGATTATGTATGTGACTCAGTGGATAAGAATGATCATTTCTTTTCAGGTCTTAAGACAATTCATTGAAGGTCACTGTCTTCTCAATCATCTAAATCATATGAAAAAATTGTATCAAGTTCCCTAAAAAATGAGATGTAATTTTCTAGATCAAATTTTTTCAAGGGAAACCTAGATAAAAAGTGGTACTCTGATAACCAAGGGAAAGGTGAAGGGCCAAACAAGAACCAGGGAATGAAGATATTCCCGTTATGCTATCAATGTGGAAAGAGCTATCTCTGGAAATGATTGAAAAGTATTGGAGTCTGCTATAAGTGTGGAAAAAGGGTCATCTATCTGGTGAATGCTAGGGGAACAAACAATTTGATGATTATCAATGCTACAACTGTACAGAGATGGGACAATATGCAAATGAGTGTCATAATTTCCAAGGAAACTTGCCTCATAAAAGTAAAATTGAGTAAGGGAGGGATTATGAAATTACAACTATGGATGTTGAGATTCCTAATGATGTGGTGGAAGGTACTTTATTTGTTTCATCAAACGTATCCAAAACATTTTTTTTTATTTTAGAACATTACATTCATTTATATCTTTCTAGTTTTATAAGAAAATTTATACTTGTCCAATTTTATTTAATAATGTAGTTTCCAGTCAAAACTCTTAGGGGATGCATCATTGTAACAAAGGAATATCGATTAGCCCCCCCTCAAAACACCAAAATGTGCTTTATTTTCTAACCTTGTCAGTATACCAATGACTTACTTGGGTATAATTCACAGTATAAATTGGATGTCAAATTATGATGTGAATATTTATTGTAAGAAGAAAGAAGTTATTTTTTTGAAAATGGTGTAGAATCCCTTATCATTAGAGTGTAGACCTCACAAATTAAATCATATCTTGATCTACCCTCAGTAGCTCTACTAAATGCAATACATGGTGTAGAGACCCGAAGCCTGACATACATAGACATTACATTACTTTTGCGGAATACTTAGTACATAACAAAAACACACACACAAGGACCGTAATAGTTTAGTGTCTTTGGAAAATCGGAATATAATCTTCTAATCGTGGTGAAAGATCATAAACATCTTCCATAAAGATCTTCCATTTTTTAAAACTTAAATCCTTTCTTTATGTCCTGGGGAAAAGAAAACATAAAAGGGTGAGCTCAAATTCTCATTAAGGTTAAACAAAAGAAATATCAATCACGTCATATTCATAAGAACATGTCTTTTGGAAATCTTAACCTGCAAAAGAGATCATAATTTCATAACATGGGATAAATCATAGTAGTGAAATGAAATCCCAATAATCGTAACTTAAAACATGAAACTTTGTGTCATTCACACATAATCATAGAGAATAATTTCTTATTAGTCAAGACTCATTGCCAAGACTATCTTAGTGGACAAAGTACATTTCTGAACCGAGTTCACTCCTCGTTTCAGTCCTGTTTCACTGAACCGGTATAACATACCATTCCAGCCATGTCTATATCATGAGATATAAAATCTTTACCCAATGCATTGGAGGGATATATAGGTCCCACCCATCTCATAATGATACCATTCTTATGTGTGCCACAAAATCATAAATCATACATCATTTCATAACCCATGTAATAAAAATGGGATTCTTAAACATCATGACATCATAAAACAATTCATATAAGATAAAGGAATTAATAAAAATAATTCCATCAAAACATAATCAAATCAATGTAAGAATAGGGATAGAAACAGAACCCTATATTATCTTAGATGGAAAATAATTTTGATAAAACACTTGAACTCCATTCTTGAAGAAAATATCCTTTCTACTTCAAAAACATTTTCTTTTCTTAACATGTCATACAATTTTAAACTAAAATAAGTTTATTATAAATAAAATTCAAAACATGTAAAGGAATCTTCTTGGAAATAATGTTTTAAAAATACATTCATGCCATATAAGTAAAAAAAACATTCTTCTCGTACTTTTTTCGGAAAAGTCAAAAAGTACCTCGTACGAAAAATGACAAAAGATTCCTTTCATATCGTTTACGAAAAACACAAAAAAGGGTAAAATTTTATTTAAACAATTGTATGTGGATGGAAACAATATTACATATTGAGGTAACATGGATGTGGATGATAAAATACACCCCAGTAAATACCAAAGTATAAACAATCTCGGGTAAAAATGAGATTCTGATATTTTCCCTTACCTTAGGTCCGAATTGCTTCGTAAGTGTCCAAACCTCCTGTATAATGATTTAAATAATGTTATTGAATTATTCCAGAATAATAATTATTGTTATGATAACATATATGGTTCACTTATGACTTTATATTACCCGTTCTTTTCTAAATTCCATGTTAAAGAGCGTTTTGGGTATGATTGTTTCATTTGTCGTCCGTGTTTTGACTTGTAATTATTCATCTGATTACTTAGATCATGATTACTTAATTAAAAAATATAAAACATGATTTATATATATTATATATTCAGAATATACATATATATAATAAATCAGTAAATGGAATGAAATACACCATTCATGGAGACGGTAGGTTGTACGTACGCATGAACGCTCTTTTTGTTTCCTTATTGTGTTGAATGGAATTAAGTAGATGACATAAATATATATACACATAAATCCAGTATCATTATTATGTCATATATTTAATGATTACTTATTATATATACTTTATAATCATTCATGAATGTTTAAAGTGGAGAATGAATCTCATCGCGTCGTGGAGACAGTAGTCCGTACGTACGCACGAGCGATGATATCGTTCTCATGATCGTGGGACTGTATTGGACGGTATGTATACTATTTCAGAATCAATATCACTTTATAATAGTCATATATAGTCATTATTTACACCATTATACCCATCCAAGTAAGGTGGTGGTGGAAAATAGATTTCACCACGGCGTGGAGACGGTATTCTGTACGTACGCACGTTCGATGATTTCGTTTTCCGTAGGGTGGATAGATGGTGAAATAGGGTTGTTTCATAATTATAATAACATATCAGTATATGAGTGATACATATGTTATTAATTCATAATGAAACAACTAAAGAAGAAGAAGTGGAAGAAGAAATAAAGATGAAAGAATCGGTAATGGACATTACCTCTTCTTTGAAGTGGTTCTTTGAGACCTCCTTTTAGGGTACTAAAATTGATCTTTGAGGAAGACCATAACCTCTAGGATGTTTTTAGGGAAGTGGAGAAGAGAATTTGGCAGGTTTTTGCCGAGTTTGAAAGCTCAAAGTGGTGTGAGCAAGAGGGAGGAGGAGGTGCCCTTTTATAAGGGAGGAGAGGGGTACCTTTAGAATAACTAAAAATATTATTTTATTATAAAGTCAAATTCGGTTTTAAACAGCTCCATATTGATTTATTTCAAAGATAAGGTAGGTATGGGTCTAAATACGCCCATCCAATAGAATTTAGACAAGTTTAGGTTCCTATTTTAACCTTATCATTTAGATTTAACATTAAGTTAAATAATTTTACTTTTACCGTGTCTTCTTGTGTTCTTACACTATAAGGTTAATAAACATAATATAAAAATCCAAACGAACCCCAAGTTGTTTATTATTAATATATATAACCGTATATAAGTCATTTGGTAGAACCTTAGATTTTTAGAAATAAAATAACAATTAATAATATAATATTTGTTTTAAAAACTATTTTATGTCAATTTTGACACTATTTAGTAATTGATTTTTGTGAAAATCATAACAGAATGATGAGTTCAAACAAAGTTTATTAAATCATAATTAACATGTCATATTAACCTATAAAATTAGTTTAATTCATAAAAAGTCTCAAATTGCACTTATTTGGGTATTTATAATATCAATTATTCTAATTTTTCACTATTATAGTAATTACTGCATCATCATTGTTTCATAAATAAATTAAACTATTTTATGACTAAAAATTATAAATAAAATATCATTATGTAGGAAATATAATTATATTTCTAATGAATATTTACAATCATATTTATCTTATGTATAACCCTATATTAAAAATGTTTTAGTAAATAAACATTGATTTTAACGCTTTTAACTCTTCTTTGAATTAAATAATAATAAATGTCCTAATCTAATCCAAGTGGGCCTAAATGGTCATATGTTATTCCTAAGGTTGTGTTTGGTCGAATTACACTTATCTAATAGAATTAGGACATGTGTTAGGGTAATAATAATATCATTTTTACCCTTAATTACCCTATTTACTTTTAACCGTGGTAAAAAAAGTAAAAAGTTACTATTCACCAAAAATTATTTTCATCTCATTGAACCACATTTTACATACTGACATCAACCGTGTCTCTCGGATTTTTGAAATTCTACTCACAGAAGTGGTAAAATTATGTTTTATGAAAAATTCATTTTTTTAACTACCACTTAGTGGTTTCACTATTCATCCAAATATAAAAGTTTCCAGAAAAATACCAAAAATTAGGCCTAAGCTATATTTGATATTATAAACTCAAAAATTATGTCTATTTTACCAAATTCAAAACATATCAGTTGCATTAATTAATTTAAAAATTAATTCCCGTCATCAAAATAAATAGTGTGTTCTTAAGAGATAATAACTATCAAAAGA
This sequence comes from Viscum album, assembly GCA_963277665.1. Classification (NCBI taxonomy): domain Eukaryota; kingdom Viridiplantae; phylum Streptophyta; class Magnoliopsida; order Santalales; family Viscaceae; genus Viscum; species Viscum album. Next base: position 1,591,393,832 of record OY728148.1, read on the forward strand.
TTGACACTTGTCTATGTCTAGTTTAAATGGGAACTTATATCCAATGACCACCATTGTATTAAATTGTAAAAATATATTCTAAATATACTTTAAAACCACTCAAATTAATAATTTATCACTATTAATTATTTCGATTGAAAAAGTTTTTTTAAATTAAAATATAGCGTGTTTTTACTATTCATCAAAATATGAAAGTCACCATAATGATATGAAAATTTCTCCAAAGTAAATTTTTATTTCATGATTCCAAAGAAGAATTTTATTTTGTAAAATTGAACTTATAAACATGTCAAAAACTAGATTTAAATTGGGTGAGCCATCAAAAGGCGGCAAAACTGCATTTTTTTAAAAATACTTATTTTACCCCAAAAATTTATTTTGTTCTTATACAATGTTTTAGAAAATGTGCAAGACGGATAATAATGTTATAAGATTCCAAATTTAGTTAATACTATTCATAACGTCTAGTTTATAATAATATTATAATAAGATATCGTTGTTTAGTAAAACCTGGTATTGCGTACAACACACGCAATCGAGGAAGGTCGCGATTGCGTATAATGCAAGCCAAGTCAGGGTTGCATGTTGTGCAATAATCCTTCATTGTTTCATATAACATAATCCAACCATATTTCATTTATACATTGAATATATATATATATATACTCAATGTTGCGTAGAATAACTATTATCAAAATTGTGTGTAACACGATCCAAGAATAGTGTTGCGTATACTGCAAGCTAATACTGTGTTGCGTATAGCGCAAGGTAATCTTGGTGTAGCATACAACACAATACATTTATGAAATTAAAAGAATATTTTTCAAAAAATATCGGGGTGTCAGATTCTACCCCCCTTAAAATGAATTTCGTCCTCGAAATTCATCGGGGTTATAAATGGTTTACTATTCGAAAGTTTCTTTAATAGAAACCCACATCGAAAAAAGTAATACCAAAACCAATATTTAGAAACAAATGTATGAAACATAACGGTTACCCAAATAAAATAATCACTGGGTTTCCACATAGGTGAAAATATGGATATGGAAGAGAAATATAACCATTATGTTCTGATGGAGAGTGGAAGTGAACATGGCTATGGAAAAGCCAGCAATCACAAAGCCATAAATTTGTGATGATCTAAGGTACCATCTGATTCATCAGATATAAGATCACTAGGAAAACATTTTTGGTTTTCAATATCACTTCCATGAAATTGGAATTAGAAGAAATACTTTCGTGAATTTGGTATAGTCTCACCGTTGGTCGTTCTTTGGACAATTTCCACTTCATCCCTTAAAGAAATGAAGTTGAATTTGTCATTCGTGATGTGTTAGCAGATCATGTGATAGAATGATGGGTCATTCCATCTGTCTCAAACAAAAGGTTAAATAAGTTATCAAAAAATATATAAGTCCATCTATAGTGAGATTAATCATATATGGTTCCTAAAATGGACTTATACTTCATATAACATACTGCTTAATATAATAAAACTAGTTTTTAATAAACATGGACTTCCTGTAGGCCAGTGGTAGGCGATAAAGGCAAGTCACACTTCAGTTGTGGGTTCGATTCCCACAGCCTTGTCCGACGCGATGGGTTGTCGCCCATCCTACAGGTTGTACTTTTTCTTATATTACTACAACATCCCATTAACAATATCAAAAAAGTTTTATCATTAAACAATACTAACTTATTTACAACATAATCCATTCCAATCCTTAGGCTTATCTAAAATACTTCGGTCCAAGATCGTAGTATAATGAGAATGATGACGTGAATGCCATCATTTATCCCCCATATATCATAAGATATAGCTTATTGGTCAAATTACAAACATGTTAATACCTTAATCATGTATTCTCTTGAAGAATGAATACCCATTGAACCATAGTGAAAACATGAATGGAGTCAAAAGTTAACTCTTTCCACATACCAAAATCCTCAATATTCTATATACTCAAACCATGATATCACTTAGTCATTCATGAGCTCATGAATACTGTCAAACATTTCATTTTTTCTTTATCCCTTCATTATGCGCATATCATCTACATTCCAAAAAATATCTGATTAACCTTTCATGGATACTGGCACCATTAATCATACACTTTCAAAACTCAATGAAAGACAACAGTGTAACAATACTTAGATGTCTCCTTATTCTATAGTACCATGAGATTACTTATACAACATTACACATTATAAACATGTAATCATTCCACTACATTCTTAAACCATTGAATGAGCTTCAATAATTATTTCATCTCACATATCATTTGTAGTCTCTTCATCATCATCAATATAAATACTACCCATACGACCATACTGATTCTCTTCATGAGACTTTCCCTTAGGGAATTGGTTTTCATAATGCCCGTACATTCCACATTTAAAACATTTAACCATTGTTGGTGTCGTAGCAATACCATTATCCTCATCCCTGGTGTTAACTGAACCTTTTCCTTTGCACTTATTGGCTTTGTGTCCTTCTTTTCCACACCCTAAGAATCTTCCAGTTCCTTGGAAACATTCTCCTTGATTCCTCTTCCCACATGATTTACATAGGGGAAATTGAACTTTCATTCCTCTATAATCATCATGAAACTCCATATTTCTCTTATTAGCCGAGTAAGGAAACTTACCAAATTTCACTTTATTGATCATATTATGAGATTGCTGATTCGACATAATAATGATGTTTGGACTTCCAAATCCCATTTCATTTGCTTGATCATGAAGAATATCATTCCATTGTCCATCATATCCTCCATTACCGTGATTCATCTTGTTTCCATCCATTTTCTAAAACCCAAAAAAGAATAGTGTGAGTGGAAAAAATCATAATAAATGGGAAGTAACTTTAATATCTAACATCTTTGGTTTAATCTAATATCGTTACCATAGTTCTAGGACTATATCCTATACATATACTTCTCCTTAGGGACATCCCTAGACATACCTTAGAAATATCTATAGGGATCTAACTAACGTTTTCGCATCCTAGTTTCCAAAGGTTGACTAAACTTTTCCTCTGATACCAACTATAGAGACCCGAAGCCTGGCATACATAGAAATTACATTACTTTTGCAGAATACTTAGTACATAACAAAAACACACACATAAGGACCGTAATAGTTTAGTGTCTTTGAAAACTCGGAATATAATATTCTAATCATGGTGAAAGATCTTCAACATCTCCCATAAAGATCTTCTTTTTTTTAAACCTAAATCCTTTCTTTATGTACTGGGGAAAAGAAAACATAAATTGGTGAGCTCAAATACTCAGTAAGGGTACACAAAAGAAATATCAATCATGTCATATTCATAAGAACATGTCTTTTGGAAATCTTACCCTGCAAAAGAGATCATAATTTCATAACATGGGATAAATCATAGTAGTGAAATGTAATCCCAATAATCATAACTTAAAACATGAAACTTTTTGGAATACACACATAATCATAGATAATCATTTCTTATTAGTCAAGACTCATTTCCAAGACTATCTTAGTGGAAAAAGTCCATTTCTGAACCGAGATCACTCCTCGTTTCAGTCTTGTTTCACTAAACCGGTATAACCTACTGTTCCAGCCATGTCTATCTCATGAGATATAAAATATTTACCCAATTCATTGGAGGGAGATATAGGTCCCACCCATCTCATAATGATACCATTCTTATGTGTGCTACAAAATCATAAAGCATGCATCATTTCATAACCCATGTAATAAAAATGGGATTCTTAAACATCATGACATCACAAAACAATTCATATAAGATAAAGGAATTCATAAAAATAATTCCATCAAAACATAATAAAATCAATGTAAGAATAGGGATAGAAACAGAACCCTATATTATCTTAGATGGAAAATAATTTTGATAAAACACTTGAACTCCATTCTTGAGGAAAATATCCTTTCTACTTCAAAAACATTTTCTTTCCTTAACATGTCATACAATTTTAAACTAAAATAAGTTTATTAAAAATAAACTTGAAAAATTTTAAAGGAAGCTTCTTGGAAATAATGTTTTAAAAATAAATTCATGCCTTATAAGTTAAAAAAACATTATTATCGTACTTTTGTCAGAAAAGTCCAAAAGTAACTCGTACGAAAAACGACAAAAGCTTACTTTCATATATTTTACTAAAAACTCACAAAAGGGTAAAATTGGATTTAAACAATTGTATTTGTATGGAAACAATATTAAATATTGATGGAACATGGTTGTGGATGATAAAATACACCACAGTAAATACCAAAGTATAAACAATCTTGGGTAAAAATGAGATTGTGATATTTTCCTTTACCTTAGGTCCAATTTTCTTCATAAGTGTCCATACCTCCAATAAAATTATTTAAATAATGTTATTGACTTATTCCAGAATCATAAATATTGTTATGATATCATATATGGTTCACATATGACTTTATATTACCCGTTCTTTTGTAAATTTCATTTTAAAGAGCGTTTTGGGTAAGATTGTTTCATTTGTCGTCCATGTTTTGACTTGTAATTATTCATATGATTACTTAGATCATGATTACTTAATTCCAGAATATAAAACATGATTTATATATAATATATATTCAGAATATACATATATATAATAAACCAGTAAATGGAAAGAAATACACCGTTCATGGAGACGGTAGGTCGTACGTACGCATGAACGCTGTTTTCGTTTCCTTATTGAGTTGAATGGAATTTAGTAGATGACATAAATATATATACACCTAAATAAAGTATCATTATTATGTCATATATTTCATGATTACTTATTATATATACTTTATAATCATTCATGAAATGTTAAATTGGAAAATGAATCTCATCGCGACGTGGAGACGGTAGTCCGTACGTACGCATGAGCAATGATATCGTTCTCATGATCGTGGGACTGTATTTGAGTGTATGTATACTATTTAAGAATCAATATCACTTTATAATAGTCATATATAGTCATTATTTACACCATTATACACATCCAAGTAAGGTGGTGGTGAAAAATAGATTTCACCATGGCGTGGAGACGGTATTCCGTACGTACACACGCGCGGTGATTTCGTTTTCCGTAGGATGGATAGATGGTGAAATAGGGTTGTTTCATACATATAATAACATATCCTTATATGAGTGATACTTATGTTATTTATTCATAATGAAACAACTAAATAAGAATAAGTGGAAGAAGAAATAAAGATGAAAGAATCGGTAACGGACATTACCTCTTCTTTGATGTTCTTCTTTGAGACCTCCTTTTAGGGTACTAAAATTGGTCATTAAGGAAGTCCAGAACCTCTAGTATATTGCTAGGTAATGGAGATGAAAATTTGGCAAGTGTTGGCCGAGCATGAAGGCTCAAAGTGGTGTGAGGAAGAGGGGGGAGGAGGTACCCTTTTATAAGGGAGGAGAGGGGTACCTTTGGAATAACTAAAATTAATATTTTATTATAAAGTCAAATTAGTTTTTAAATAGATCCAAATTTATTTATTTCGAAGCTAATGTGGGGATGGGTCAAAATCCTCTCATACAATAGAATTTAGTCAAGTTTAGGTTCCTATTTTAACCTTATCATTTAGATTTAACATTAAGTTAAATAATTTTACTTTTACCCTGTCTTCTTGTGTTCTTACACTATAAGGTTAATAAACATACTATAACAATCCAAACGAACCCCAAGTTGTTTATTATTAATATATATAACCTTATCTATGTCATTTGGCCGAACATTATATTTTTAGGAATAAAATAACAATTAATAATATAATATTTGTTTTAAAAACTATTTTATGTCAATTTTGACACTATTTAGTAATTGATTTTTGTGAAAATCATAACAGAATGATTAGTTCGAACAAAGTTAATTACATCAATATGCACATGTCATATTAACCTATTAAATTATTTAAATTCATAAAAAGTCTCAAATTACACTTATTTGGGTATTTATAATATCAATTATTCTATTTTTTCACTATTATGGTAATTATTTCATCATCATTGTGTCATAAATAAATTAAATTATTTAATGTCTAAAAATTATAAATAAAATATCATTATGTAGGAAATATTATTAGCTTTCTAATTAATATTTACAATTGTATTTATCTTATGTATAACCCTATATTAAAAATGTTTTAGTAAATAAAAATTGATTTTAACTCTTTTAACTCTTCTTTGAATTAAATAATAATAAATGTCATAATCTAATCCAAGTGGGCCTAAATGGTCATATTATATTCCTAAGGTTGTTTTTGGTCGAATTAAACTTATCCAATAGAATTAGGACATGTTTTAGGGTAATAATAATATCATTTTTACCCTTAATTACCCTATTTACTTTTAACTATGGTTAAAAAAAGTAAAAAGTTACTATTCACCAAAAATTATTTTCATCTCATTGATCCACATTTTATATACTGACATCAACTGTGTCTCTCGGATTTTTGAAATTCCACTCACAGAAGTGGTAAAATTAAGCTTTATGAAAAATTCATTTTTTTTACCACTTAGTGGTTTCACTATTCATCAAAAAATGAAAGTTTCCAGAAAAATACCAAAAAATAGGCCTAAGCTATAGTTGATATTATGAACTCCATAATGATGTCTATTTTACCAAATTCAAAACATATCAGTTGCATTAATTAATTTAAAAATTAATTCCCGTCATCAAAACAAATAGCATGTTCTTAAGAGATAATAACTATCAAAAGATTGACACTTGTTTATGTCCGGTTTAAATGTGAAATTATATCCAATGACCAAAATTGTATTAAATTGTAAAAATATATTCTAAATATACTTTAAAACCACTAAAATTAATAATTTATCACTATTAATTATTTCGATTGAAAAATTTGTTTTTAATTAAAATATAGCATGTTTTTACTATTCATCAAAATATGAAAGTTACCAGAATGATATGAAAATTTATCCAAAGTAAATTTTTATTTTATGATTCCAAAGAAGAATTTTATTTTGTCAAATTGAACTTATAAAAATTTCAAAAACTAGATTTAAAGTGGCTGCGCCATCAAAAGGCGGCAAAACTGCATTTTTTTAAAAATACTTCTTTTACCCCAAATTTTTTTTGTTCTTATACCATGTTTTAGAAAATCTGCAAGACGAGTAATAATGTTATAAGATTCAAAATTTAGTTAATGCTATTCATAACAGCTAGTTTATAATAATATTATGAGAATATATCGTTGTTTAGTAAAACCCGGTATTGCGTACAACACACGCTATCGAGGAAGGTCACGATTGCGTGTAATGCAAGCCAAGTCAGGGTTGCGTATTGTGAAAGAATCCTTCGTTGTTTTGTATAACATAATCCAACCTTATTTCATTTATACATTGAATATATATATATATATATATATATATATACTCAATGTTGCGTAGAATAACTATTATCAAATTTGTGTGTAACATGATCGAAGAATAGTGTTGCATATACTACAAGCTAATACGGTGTTGCGTATAGGGAAAGGTAATCTTGGTGTAGCATACAACACAATACATTAATGAAATTAAAAGAATATTTTTCATAAAATCTCGGGGTGTTACATTCTACCCCCTTAAAATGAATTTCGCCCTCGAAATTCTTCGGGGTTATAAATAGTTTACTATTCAAAAGTTTCTTTAATAGAAACCCACATCGTAAAAAGGAATACCAAAACCAATATTTAGAAACAAAAGTATGAAACGTAATGGTTACCCAAATAAACTAATCACTGGGTTTCCACATAGGTCAAAATATGGATATGGAAGAGAAATCTAACCATCATGTTCTGATGGAGAGTGGTAGAGAACATGGCTATGGAAAAGCCAGCAATCACAAAGCCATAAATTTGCGACGATCTAAGGTACCATCTGATTCATCAAGATTACTAGGACAACAATTTTCGTTTTCAAGATCATTTCCCTGAAATTGGAATTAGAAGAAATACTTTAGTGATTTTGGTATAGTCTCACCGTTGGTCGTTCTTCGGAAAATTCCCACTTCATCCCTTAAAGAAATGAAGTTGAATTTGTCATTCGTGATGTGTTAGCAGATCATGTGATAGAATGATGGGTCATTCCATCTGTCTCAAACATAAGGTCAGAAAAGTTATCAGAAAATACATAAGTCCATCTATAGTGAGATTAATCATATATGGTTCCTAAAATGGACTTATACTTCATATATCATACTGCTTAATATAATAAAACTAGTTTCTACTAAATAGGGACTTCCTGTAGGGAAGTGGTAGGCGATAAAGGCCAGTCGCACTTCGGTTGTGGGTTCGATTCCCACAGCCTTGTCCGAAGTGATGGGTTGTCGCCCGTCCTGTAGGTTGTCCTTTTTCTTATATTACTATAACATCCCATCAACAATATCAAAAAAGTTTTATCCTTAAACAATACTAACTTATGTCCAACATAATCCATTCCAATCTTTAGGCGTATCTAAAATACTTTGGTCCTAGCTCATAGTATAATGAAAATGATCACGTGAATGCCATCATTTATCCCCCATATATCATAAGATATATCTTTCTGGTCAAATTACAAACATGTGAATACCTTAATCATGTATTCTATTAATGAATGAATATCCATTGAACCTTAGTGAAAACATGAATGCAGTCAAAAGTTAACTCTTTCCACATACCAAAATCCTCAAAATTATATATTCTCAAACCATGATATCACTTAGTCAATCATGAGCTCCTTAATACTGTCAAACCTTTCATTTTTTTCCTTATCCCTTCATTATGCGCATATCATCTTCATTCCAAAAATATCTGAATAACCATTCATGGATACAGGTACCATTAATCATACACTTTCAAAACTCAAGGAAAGACAATAGTGTAACAATAGTTAGATGTCGCTTTATTCCATAGTACCATGCGGTTACTTATACAACATTACACATTATAAACATGTAATCATACCACTACATTCTTAAACCATTGACTGAGCTTCAACAATTCTTTCATATCACATATCATTTGTAGTCTCTTCATCATCATCAACATAAGTACTACCCATACGACCATACTGATTCTCTTCATGAGACTTTCCCTTATGGAATTGGTTTGCATAATGCCCGTACATTCCACATTTAAAACATTTAACCATTGTTGATGTCGTAGCAATACCATTATCCTCATCCCTGGTGTTACCTGAACCTTTTCCTTTGCACTTAATGGCGTTTTGTCCTTCTTTTCCACACCCAAAGTATCTTCCAGTTCATTTGAAACATTCTCCTTAATGCCTCTTCCCACATGATTTACATAGGGAAAATTTAACATTCTTTCCTTTATAATCATCATGAAACTCCATCTTTCTCTTATTAGCTGAGTCAGGAAACTTAAAAAAATTTACTTTATTGATCATATTATGAGATTGATGATTCGGCATAATAATGATGTTTGGACTTACAAATCCCATTTCACTTGGTTTCTCATGAAGAATATCATTCCATTGTCCATCATATCCTCCATTATCGTGAATCATCTTTTTTCCAGCCATTTTCTAAAACCCAAAAAGAATAGTGTGAGAGGCAAAAATCATAATAAAGGGGGAGTAAATTCAATATCTAACATCTTTTGTTTAATCTAATATCATTAAAATAGTTCTAGGACTATATCCTATAGGTATACTTATCCTTAGGGACGTCCCTAGACATACCTTAGAAATATCTCTAAAGATCTCACTAACGTTTTCACATCCTAGTTTCCATAGGTTGAATAAAATTTTCCTCTGATACAAACTATAGAGACCCGAAGCCTGACATACGTAGACATTACATTACTTTTGCGGAATACTTATTACATAACAAAAAAACACACACAAGGACCGTAATAGTTTAGTGTCTTTGGATACTCGGAATATAATCTTCTAATCGTGGTGAAAGATCTTCAACATCTCCCATAAAGATCTTCTTTTTTTTAAACCTATATCCTTTATTTATGTCCTGGGGAAAAGAAAACATAAAAGGGTGAGCTCAAATGCTCAGTAAGGGTAAACAATGGAAATATCAATCACGTCATATTCATAAGAACGTGTCTTTTGGAAATCTTACCCTGCAAAAGAAAACATAATTTCATAACATGGGATAAATCATAGTAGTGAAATTTAATCCCAATAATCATAACTTAAAACATGAAACTTTGTGGCATACACACATAATCATAGAGAATAATTTCTTATCAGTCAAGACTCATTGACAAGACTATCTAAGTGGACAAAGTCCATTTCTGAACCGAGTTCACTCCTCGTTTCAGTCCTGTTTCACTGAACCGGTATAACCTACCATTCCAACCATGTCTATCTCATGAGATATAAAATCTTTACCAAATGCATTGGAGGGAGATATAGGTCCCACCCATCTCATAATTATACCATTCTTATGTGTGCCACAAAATCATAAATCATACATCATTTCATAACCCATGTAATAAAAATGGGATTCTTAAACATCATGACATCATAAAACAATTCATATAAGATAAAGGAATTCATAAAAATAATTCAATCACAACATAATCAAATCAATGTAATAATAGGGATAGAAACAGAACCCTATATTATCTAATATGGAGAATAACTTTGATAAAACACTTGAACTCCATTCTTGAGGAAAATATCCTTTCTACTTCAAAAAAATTTTCTTTTCTTAACATGTCATACAATTTTAAACTAAAAGAAGTTTATTAAAAATAAAAATGAAAACTTCTAAAGTATTCTTCTTTTAAATAATGTTTTAATAATACATTCATGCCGTATAAGTTAAAAAAACATTCTTCTCGTACTTTTTTCCGAAAAGTCAAAAAGTACCTCGTACGAAAAACGACAAAAGATTCATTTCATATCTTTTACTAAAAACTCACCAAAGGGTAAAATTGGATTTAAACAATTGTTTGTGGATGGAAACAGTATTACATATTGAGGTAACATGGATTTGGATGATAAAATACACCCCAGTAAATACCAAAGTATAAACAATCTCGGGTAAAAATGAGATTGTGATATTTTCCCTTACCTTAGGTCCGATTTGCTTCGTAAGTGTCCAAACCTCCTGTATAATGATTTAAATAATGTTATTGACTTATTACAGAATCATAATTATTGTTATGATATCATATATTGTTCACTTATGACTTTATATTACCCGTTCATTTGTAAATTCCATTTTAAAGTGCGTTTTGGGTAAGATTGTTTCATTTGTCGTCCGTGTTTTGACTTGTGATTATTCATATGGTTAATTAGATCATGATTACTTAATTCCAGAATATAAAACATAATTTATATATAATATATATTCAGAATATACATATATGCAATAAATCAGTAAATGGAAAGAAATACACCGTTCATGGAGACGGTAGGCCGTACGTACGCATCAACGCTGTTTTCATTTCCTTATTGAGTTGAATGGAATTAAGTAGATGACATAAATATATATATAAACATAAATCCAGTATCATTATTATGTCATATATTTCATGATTACTTATTATATATACTTTATAATCATTCATGAATGGTTAAAGTGGAGAATGAATCTCATCGCGTCGTGGAGACGGTAGTCCGTACGTACGCACGAGCGATGATATCGTTCTCATGATCCTGGGACTGTATTGGAGTGTATGTATACTATTTCAGAATAAATATCACTTTATTATAGTCATATATAGTCATTATTTACACCATTATACCCATCCAAGTAAGGTGGTGATGGAAAATAGATTTCACCATGGGGTGGTGACGGTATTCCGTACGTACGCACACACTGTGATTTCGTTTTCCGTAGGATGGATAGATGGTGAAATAGGGTTGTTTCATAATTATAATAACATATCAGTATATGAGTTATACTGTTGTTATTACTTCATAATGAAACAACTAAAGAAGAAGAAGTGGAAGAAGAAATAACGATGAAAGAATCGGTAACAGACATTACCTCTTCTTTGAAGTGCTTCTTTGAGACCTCCTTTTAGGGTACTAAAATTGGTCTTTGAGGAAGACCAGAACCTATAGGATGTTGCTAGGGAAGTGGAGAAGATAATATGTCAGGTTTTGGCCGATCTTGAAGGCTAAAAGTGGTGTTAGGAAGAGGGAGGAGGAGGTGCCCTTTTATAAGGGAGGAGAGGGGTACCTTTGGAATAACTAAAAATATTATTTTATTATAAAGTCATATTCGGTTTTAAATATCTCCAAATTGATTTATTTCGAAGATATGGTGGGTATGGGTCGAAATCCTCTCATAACATAGAATTTAGACAAGTTTAGGTTCCTATTTTAACCTTATCATTTAGATTTAACATTAGGTTAAATAATTTTACTTTTACCGTGTCTTCTTGTGTTCTTACACTATAAGGTTAATAAACATACTATAACAATCCAAACGAACCCTAAGTTGTTTATTATTAATATATATAACCTTATCTAAGTCATTTGGCCGAGCCTTTGATTTTTATGCATAATATAACAATTAATAATAAAATATTTGTTTTAAAAACTATTTTTTGTAAATTTTGACACTATTTAGTAATTGATTTTTGTGAAAATCATAACAGAATGATTATTTAGAACAAAGTTAATTAAATACATATTAACATTTCATATTAACATATAAAATTAGTGAAATTCATAAAAAATCTCAAATTACACTTATTTGGGTATGTATAATATCAATTATTCTAATTTTTCACTATTATGGTAATTACTGCATCATCATTGTGTCATAAATAAATTAAATTATTTAATGTCTAAAAATTATAAATAAAATATCTTTATTTAGGAAATCTTATTAGATTTCTAATAAATATTTACAATCGTATTTATCTTATGTATAACCCTATATTAAAAATGTTTTAGTAAATAAACTTTGATTTTAACTCTTTTAACTCTTCTTTGAATTAAATAATAATAAATGTCCTAATCTAATCCAAGTGGTCCTAAGTGGTCATATTTTATTCCTAAGTTTGTTTTTGGTCGAATTACACTTATCCAATAGAACTAAGACATGTGTTAGGATAATAATAATATCATTTTTACCTTTAATTTCCATATTTACTTTTAACCGTGGTAAAAAAAGTAAAAAGTTACTATTCACCAAAAATTATTTTCATCTCATAGAACCACATTTTACATACTGATATAAACCGTGTCTCTCGGATTTTTGAAATTCCACTCACAGAAGTGGTAAAATTATGTTTTATGAAAAATTAATTTTTTTTAACTACCACTTAGTGGTTTCACTATTCATTAAAAAATGAAAGTTTCCAGAAAAATACAAAAAATTAGGCCTAAGAAATATTTGATATTATGAACTAAAAAATGATGTCTATTTTACCAAATTCAAAACATATCAGTTGCATTAATTAATTTAAAAATTAATTCCCGTCATCAAAACAAATTGTGTGTTCTTAAGAGATAATAACTATCAAAAGATTGACACTTGTTTATGTCTGGTTTAAATGTGAAATTATATCCAATTAAAATATCACGTGTTTTTACTATTAATTATTTCGATTGAAAAAAGTAGTTTTTAATTAAAATATCACGTGTTTTTACTATTCATCAAAATATGAAAGTTACCAGAATGATATGAAAATTTATCCAAAGTAAATTTTTATTTCATGATTCCAAAGAAGAATTTTATTTTGTCAAATTGAACTTATAAACATGTTAAAAACTAGATTTAATGTTGGTGCACCATCAAAAGGTGGCAAAACTGCATTTTTTGAAAAATACTTATTTTACCCGAAAAAATTATTTTGTTCTTATACCATGGTTTAGAAAATGTTCAAGATGAATAATAATGTTATAAGATTCAAAATTTAGTTAATACTATTCATAACGTCTAGTTCATAATAATATTATAATAATATATCGTTGTTTAGTAAAACCCGGTATTGCGTACAACACATGCTATCGAGGAAGGTCGCGATTGCGTGTAATGCAAGCAAAGTTAGGGTTGCGTGTTGTGCAAGAATTCTTCATTGTTTCGTATAACATAATCCAACCATATTTCATTTATACATTGAATATATATATATATACACTCAATGTTGCGTAGAATAACTATTATCAAAATTGTGTGTAACACGATCCAAGAATAGTGTTGCGTATACTGCAAGCTAATACGGTGTTGCGTATAGCGCAAGGTAATCTTGGTGTATCATACAACACAATACATTAATGAAATTAAAAGAATATTTTTTATAAAATCTCTGGGTGTTACACATGGAGAGGAAGATAAACCAATATCTATGGGCAAATAAAGATATATTCATATTGAAGATATGAATATAGTGCAAGAATACATTGATGTATTTCCAGTGGATTTACATAGACATCCTCTAGAGAGAGAAGTTGAGTTCCCTATCGATTTAATTCATGGTGAAAGACCTATATCAAAGAGTTCCTAGATAATGGCCACTATGGAATTAGTGGAGCTAAAAAATAGAGGAATTGAGTAAAAAATGATATATTCGACTTAATGTTTCTCCATGGGGATCCCTGTCCACTTTGTCAAGAAGAAAGATGGATCCATGAGGCTATACATTGATTATAAAAAAATCTATTCTATTAAAATCATCAATAAGTATCATCTTCCTCGGATTAATGATTTATTTGATAAAATTCATGGAACTCAATACATATCGAAGATTGAACTTCAATCCGGATATCATCAGCTATGTGTGAGGAAGAAAGATATTCCTAGGACAACATTTCAAACCAGGTATGGGCATTACGAGTGTACAATGAACCCTTTTGGACTAACAAATACACCCTATGTTTCCATGGATTTAATGAGTAGTATTTTGAAATAATATATTGATAAATGGTTTTTGGTATTCATCAATGATATATTGGTATAAAAAAATATATATGAAGACCATGAGAATCACATGTAGATTATTCTGAAAACTCATATAAGAAATTAATTATATAGAAAGTTTAGCAAGTGAAAATTCTGGCATCAATCAGTTTCTTTTCATGGCCATATTGTCTCTAAGTATGAAATATTAGTCGAAACTATGAAGACAAAGGAAATTCAAGAATGTCCCATGACAACACACATAAATGAGGTACGCCGTTTTATTATCTTAGCTAGTTACTATCGGCATTTCATTTAGAATTTCTCCCAACTGGATAACCCGTTAACCAAAATCAGACGTCACAGGGTTAACTTTGTATAGATGAAAGAATGTACAAAATACATTCAATAATTGAAAATAATACTGGTCAATGCATTAATTTTGACTCATCCATTTAGAAGTAAAAGATTTGTGATATATATTGATGCATCAAAGAATACACTAGGTTGCGTCCATATGTAAAATGATAAAGTTATTGCTTTTTATCAGGAAAGTTGAAGAATCATGAGAAAAATTATCCAACTCATGATATTGGGTTAGCAGCTGTAATCTTTGCTCTGAAAATATGGAGGGATTATCTATATGAAGAAAGATGTGGGATTTATATGGACTATAATATATTGAAATAAATTTTCGCACAAAAAAAGAAATAAACATGAGGAAATTAATATTGCTCGAGTTACTCAAAGATTACGATTGATCAATGCACTACCACCTAGGAAAGGTAAATAAGGTGGCAGATGCATCCAACATGAAAGATCACAGACTCCTAACCAAAATGAGAATTGAAAGAGAACCTATATTCATTTATCTACCGATTATGGATATGGGAATTGTTAAGGATGGGGAAAAATCTGTCCTCTTACAAATAATTGCTAAACCATATTTATTAGAGAAGATAAAAAGTTTTGAATTTGATGATAAGAATCTGAACAAGAAAATTAATGCTTTCAAGGATTAGAGATTAGCAGAATTCGTGTATAAAGATGGAGTTCTAAAATTTAGGAGGAGAATATGTGTTATATGTGTCATTGTTTAAGAAATACAAGCCATACCCAATGTATGTACACACTTATGATGAAATAGAACTAGAATCTGATTTTTCCAAACTGTGAACAGCCTATCGGGAGTCTTGACACAAGGGATTAGGTATTGAGAAATCAGAAAACTCATCTATTAAAGTTGTTTTAGAAAAAACAGAATATGGAAAATGTAACGTGGGAACCTGAGGATGTTACATAGAAGAACCAACCACATTTTTCTTAATCTCTTTATAAATAAAAAACTTCGATGAAAAAAATTCTGAAGGATGGAATAATGTAGCACCGCAAACATTTTATGGAATGTTTCTCTTAAATACATTGTATTCATTATATAACCTATATTTGATGAATCAAAGAGCCTATATAGAACAAAACATGGTTATTTATATAATATAGTCACAAGTTTTCCATTAAACTTAAATTTTCCAACTCCACATTTTGAATTTTTAAAATATGACATACACAATTGTGTTCAAGATTATATTTACAGTCTGATAGAATTAACATAATTTTCACTGAATAGTAACCTAGCCTTATGAATAGATTCCTACCCTCAGGAATAATACCTTACCCTTATAGATTGTAATATGAATCTTATGAATGGATTTCAAACCCATGAATGTATTAATAAATTTATGAAACTTTAAAATAAAGATGAATATTTTACGTGTTTATATTTTTCGATTAAATAATTATTTAAATAAAATAATTAATTATCCATAATTATAAATTTATTTTTAAAAAATGGACATAATTTTTGGATTGTACACGTGGAATATTTTTTAGGGTGAGTTTTTGGTATTTTTCTGAAATAAAGGAATGTTTGATGAATAGTGAAATACCATAATTTAAAAAATAATCTAAAAACCCTAATTATAGAATCATGTATGATGTTTTGCTAGTGTAAGCCCAATTGATTCGGATTCAAATGATAAAATTACTATTCTTGGTAATTGAATACTCCCTATTCCTTGTATCATGGAGAAATAATAAATTAATGATTATAATATAGAGAAATCCCCTCTCCTCTCCCCTATATAAACCACCCAACACCCCTCTTCCTCCCACAACACTAAATATTGAAGCTCTACCTACATTCTACTCAAAAAGCTCTCTAACTTTCTCTCCCACTTTCAGACCTGCTGGTCATACCAAAAGGCCAAAAACAAAGTCCATTAGGAGATTCTCAAAGAGGAGTACTCAAGAGGTGAACCTCTCTCCCTTTTCCTTTCAACTCTTTTTACAAGTTCCATTATTTTATTCTCTATTCTCACCTCACCTCATCCAAATTACAGGAAAATTAAATTAACTAACATGTATGAGATTTTAATTATGATAATTGAGTATTTCAACATAATCTCTCTTTTTCCCTTATATAAAATAAATGAAAACACCGTCCGAGATGTGTTCATTTATCACACTCAAGGAAGATGAGTTTTCAATTTGCATTACTATCCTCAAAAGTAGTCATGAAACCTTTTCAATGGTTGCTCGATATCATAATATATGTATTTATATAATTTAATGTTCTAGAATCCTTACACATTCATAATATGGAATAATAATACAAAACATATTTAATGTGCACAAAACCACCAAGCCAAATCCAAGCATTTATATTTAACTCATCGAATGAGTCATCCTCATGGTATATAACCAAAATAATTATAATAACATTTACATATATTTAATTTCACTAATAATTTATATTAAAAATTATTTATGTTTAACCACATTTCAAAAAAACATCCATTCATGAATACACGTAAATGGATCATGAAAACCAATTACGAAAGTCATGCCAAAATAATAAAATTAAATCTCTTAAACCCATCAAAAAGGCCGTTAATGAACTTAATAATGTTATGATTAATCAAATACATGATTATTGGGTTCTAGAATTATTATTTAACGAATATATATTTGATTATTCAGGTCGTTAAGCACAATCTAAAACACCATTGATCTTAAGGTAAGGGATCCTCTCTCTCACTTTTTTTCAAGAATCTCCCCTATGTTGTGCCATTTTAATTTTAATACCTTATGATGGGGTATGTTTTTTCACCTTCCCCATACTTCAGTTATGATATATAAATAGTGTGATATCCCTTTAACTCTCATTAATCCCTCACAAGAACACTCATTACCTTGCCGAAATATTTGTAAGGTGTTTTTTCTCATCTCACATTCAATTCTGTGGGATTTCCATTATTCGCCTCCTATTTCTTATATGTGGTATATGTGTAAAAAAAATTGATATGTATTATCATGATTATATTTATATTCATGTTATTCTATGATTAATTTGTTGGTTATTAACTTTTTTTCATACATCTCAATTGATTACAACGTGATAAAGAGCTTTGTCTCAACTTTCACTTCATTGTGATTGCTTAGTATTGTGCCCCTACTATTTCTTCTATGGTGTACCTACTTAACATTTGATATCAAATTTAAATTTAAATTATATTACATTTAAATGTCCATATTCTCAAATCATTGATATGATTATTTTCTAAGCCGTATATAATTTCACATATGGTATTTATTTTGAATGTTGTTTTGACTGTGGAAATATTGATGTTTATGTATCCTCTATTCTATATGAATAATGTAAAGGCATATAGATCTTATGTTAAATTATGTATAAATAATGCATTGTACATGCCGCTCTGGGTTAGGCCCACTAAAACCCCTCGATGCATTGGTAGGTCTTAAGAGAGAAATCAGTTTGGAGACAAACCCTTTGGGATTGATTTAAAAAACTAGATGGGTTTCTACCCATATAACTAAACCGTTTTAACAATATTATTGTATCATGTGCCAGATAGAGGATTTCCGATTAATAATAATTTTCTTTATTAATTATCATTTATTAATATCCATGAGGTTTTCAGTATGATAAAATATATGGATACAGTTTCATTCTCAGTTTATTACTGGAATGAGTTTTTCATTTATTCACCATGCCAAATTGATTATGTCAAATTGTTTACAATTCAGTTATTATTGATTCATGACTCCAAAATATTCAACCCTTACTGAGTGTTTGAGATTACCCATTTCATTGTTTACTTTCAATATGTGATGAAGAGGAGATCATTTATTGAGTTATTATGGATGTTGTTTTTAGTTTTTGTTATGTATTGTTTTTATTGTAACATTTTCTAATGTAATTTGAGTTACATATATGTATCTAGTTTCTTCAAGACTATTTAAATTTCCATTCTATTGAGATTTTAATTCCTTATAACCATTTCAATATAACATTTAATGCACCGGCTCCAGTCTAGAGTGGTCGGGGTGTTACATATATGATAATGAAACATGGATTATGTTTACTATCTTTGAATTCTACACTATTTTCCCTTGGTTTTTTATCATTTGAGATTACATGTCATTATATGTTGAATTATTGAAAACTATTTCTATTTGATTTTATTTTAGATAAGTTATTTATTCCTTGATAATATCTTCTCAAATCATTATGGTCTCACCCTTGATGAAAAGACATTGATCTTTTACCTTAAAAGGAATTTGAGATCACACTTT
Organism: Viscum album; assembly: GCA_963277665.1. Taxonomy (NCBI): domain Eukaryota; kingdom Viridiplantae; phylum Streptophyta; class Magnoliopsida; order Santalales; family Viscaceae; genus Viscum; species Viscum album. The sequence continues at coordinate 1,591,413,322 of OY728148.1, forward strand.
CCTTATGCTTCCATTCCCCATGTTATGAAGTATTGTATAACTTTTGAGAAGTATAAAAAGTGATCAGTGTGGTTTGGTAATTGAGTAATTTTAGAAAGTATCTAATAGTATGTATCTTAGGTCACTGATCCTCAAATACACTAATCCTTATGTTCATAGGATTATTATTATTAGTTTTTAGATAAAATTTGTATCTTATGAAAATAATGTGAAATTAATAGATGATAATCTCTTCATAAATCATTGAAATTTTAAAAGGAAATATTTTTAACAACTTCTCTCGGTGTGTGGGGCTTGATCTTTAATGTTGGATTCAAATAAATGTTTATTTATTTACAATAATTATTATCATAATAACACCAACCCAATTATCCCGGAGCTGGTGAAATTTTTTGTTACACTGAAAGAAAAAAAATCACATCCCGACCAACCAAATACTTTAGTAGATTTGGTAAATTACATACAAAAATAATCATAAAATTACAACATTAAATGGAATAAAACATATAAAATCCATTGGAAATATCCCTATTCCCCAAGATTATCCATGCATGTCAATCATAATATTCATCTTTGTTTCTTGGGTAAAAATAAAATATATGGGATGGGTGCGCTCAGATTCTCCGTAAGGGTAAGAATATATCAGAATATTTCATAAAAAATCATAAACAATAAGAAAAGGTGAATAATTAAAAATTCATTCCATTAAAACCTAATCTTGAGCATAATATGGTTGGAATAAATAATGACCAAATAATTCCATATAAATAGTCATATGAAAATGATACATATCCATTAATATTCTACTAATAGAATAACCACATAGATTATCAACAAATAATATCATAATGAGTACATTTATAAAGTGGGTTATTATAAACATATAATCAAGACCTTGACCATGAAGTCTACACACATAGGTAATGAAATAGCCAAGAGCCAGTGTAGATTGTCTGATGAGACCTATCAGTACATCAAAGAGTTATAAATGGACCGTCTCAAAACATAATAAGTCTAATTCATTCTTCTCATGAAAGGGGTGAAACATAATCAAAAAATACATTAATATTGAAACCAAAATATGAAAAATAAATAATTTCACCCACGAACATACAAAATCATAAGCTATCCAGAGTAATATAGTGACCGGTATCAAGACAGTATATCCCCCATCAAAATGATCATCAACCATTCAATAAAATATGGTAGATGGTATCATAATATATCAACCTCAATATTTAATAATATTAAATAGAGGGTTTTTACATATATAAATATACTCTAACAAAATAACTGAAAATTTATAGACTAAAATACACTTTTTTAATTTAGAATCAATTAATTAAAAATATGCAGAAATATAAAATAAAATATATTCATTGTAAATAACCATTTAGAAATATATAGGAATATGGAGAAAATTAATTTGTAGAGAAATAGGTAAAATATGATCCTATCGTATAAGTTAAAAATCATTTAAATAAAAATTTGAAAAAAAGAAAAATTTGAAGACGTATTTTTAAAAGAAAGTGTTAACTTCATATGCCCCATAATATTAATAATTATAAAACAAATCAATCTAATTCAATTAAGATTGCAGTGATAATGATATGATATATCAAAGGGAAGTATTAATACACCACACCCAAGGAATAATTGGTGATTATGGTATACCTCATATAAATAAAAGTGTGATCAGAAAACCATTACCTAATGTGTGAAAGCATCCATCACTTTTACTTCGTACCCTGGATAATTAAATTTGGTTAATTAATTTAGTAATTAATATCCCCTTAAAAATAAATTTTATTTATTATAAATTTATTAAGTTTATGTATGTCCATTCTGATGAGTTATAATGAGTATTTTTTTTATTTTGGGATCATTCATTTCATGTTTTTTTGAAAGTTCCGTTTTGTATAGTTCTATGAGTTCGTGTTTAATGGGAATAAATTCTCTAGAAATATAATTCTTTTGTATTATTGAAAATTAATAATTTCAAATGGAAATATATATCATTTGGTTATATATTATATGTATTCTTTGTTAGATAAAATGTTAATGAAAATGTATTAATATATTCTGGATGTTTTTAAGACCATTATGAACAAGGGTCATTTTATTGATTATTTTTCGTATATATTTGTTTCATAACATGATATAACTTATAATATTTATATTAAAATATGATTAAAACAAAATAATTGTATTATGAACTATCTTGAAGGTGGTAATAAAAAACAAAAACTCATCTTCCAAAATGTTGGTGAATCAAAACATCACATACGATTTTTCATTTTTATAACTAAAAGAGAAGAGAAGAGAATTTATGCTAGTTATTACATTAAAATAATAAAATTATTGTATCTGTATGAGACTATAGTTACAATAAAACCTTGGATAGTGGAGGTTATGAAAGGGTATGTAAAGAAAAGAAATTAAAAAAGAAAGAGTAAGGGTTTTACCTATGGAGTGTCATCACCTTAAGAACCTTTTTAAGGCCTTTAATAAAGGTGTTTCACTAAGAAAATAAATGCCCAAATGTGGAGAATAGGTTTGATAGAGTAATTCGGTAGAATATATTTAAGATTTATTTCATATATGTTGGGAGTATAATAGGTTGTGAGGGGAGGTATTTAAATTTTAGGATATGGGTGTTTTTTGATTATTTTATTCATTTTTTTTATTTCTGTGACTCAAGAATATCAACAGTATTTATTCCTATAAATACATAAAGTAACTAGATCAATAGAGTTTGAGATAACAAACACTTACATCACACATGACTCTATAATGACTAAAATTTTATTTATTTACTTATAATGTAAAATACTTTAAATTTCTGTATTTCACTATTCATAAAAAAATGAACTATTTTAGAAAAATAACAAAAAATAACCGTAAACATTTTTATGTGTATATTTAAAAAATATACTCAATTTTATTAAAATTATCTTCTAAATATGATAAATTGATTTTTATATAATTTCATTATTTATTTGATTGTTTCATTTATAAAATAATTATTTCATCATCATTATATAATTGTGAAAGATAAATATCTCTTCATTGAAAATTAAATAAAAAATAAAATTATGTAGATAAATATTTTATATTTGAAAAAAATATAAATAATTTAAGTTATCTTCATAATAATACGATATTAAAAATAATATTGTCAATGAAAAAAGAAATGGGACATTTTTTGAATTTCACTAATTTATATAATATCAATCACACTTTCATTAAAAAATGTACATTAAATAACTCAAATTAGTACCTTTATTGTTAAAAGTTGAATATAAATAATCTAATGAAATTTTGGAAAATTTTAGTATAATTTTATAATAATTATCATTTTATTTTAGCCTAAATTTCCAAATCAACCTGTTTAACCATCGTAATAAAAATTACTAAATTTACTATTCACATTAATAAAAAATAAAATAAGCCTACTTAATATTTTTTTTAAATTTAAAATAAAAATATAAAATCGATTTTCCAAATTTCGAAAAACATATGTGGAAGAATTTAATTTAAAATTAAACTAATTCAACACAATTAAAAAAGTTTTTCCTGAAAGTGCATTTTAAGCCCAAAATGTAGTTATAAAAAATACGGCATAATAATAATTAAAATAAAATAAATTATATTATTTATAAATAAATATAATTTATTTTGAATTGATATTAAATTAAAATCATAAATATACCTTTAATATAACAAAATTGATAATTTTAAGATAATTAGGATTTTTCCCTATTCATATGAAAATTAATATTTTTAGAAAAGTATCAAATAATCTCCCTTTGAAATTTTTTACATTACTATTTTAAAAATGAAGTTTATTTTTTAAATAAAATTTATAAAATTGTTAAAATTTATATTTAAAACAAGTGTGCCATTAAAAGATAGTAAAATTGACTTTTAGAAAATATATCTTTTTTTCTTGAAATTGGATTCATTTTTATCTTAATACTATCAAAATTGTAGTTTGAATTTAAAAAAAATATTTAATATGTAACATATAAAATTTATTAATATATTTCACTACTAAATATTTATTTAATTTATTAAGATAAGATTCCATTATTGTAATAAAAATATTTTTTTATAAAAATTCATACTTTATTATCAATTGGTTTTTATATTCATTTATAATTAATTGGTAACAAATGTGTTCATTTTATAAACAATTTTAAACTATATTTTCATAATATAATTTATCTCATTCCTCCCCTACATTCAAATGGATCAGTGATGACTTTCACAATTAAATAATAATATTTAATCCTTTTTCTAAGATAGATGTTATGTGTAACGTTGGCTATCAAATAAGTTGAATTTCAAAATTGGGAATACTATAAAATTTGGGGGGTGTTACATTTACCATCCATCAATAAATTTCATCAGAAATATTTTGAAATTGATCTTTTAATATCAAAGGTTAACACATGAAAATTCTTTTTTGGGAGACCTACATTTTGTGTTGGGTTAATACAACTTCCTCATAAATGGAGGGATAGGGTAATGTGATGGTCTCCACAAAACAAAGATCCCCTATTGGATAATATTAGTGGGAAGTAAAAAAATGGGCATGGAAAAGTGATATGAAAATATTGTTTTGTTGGATAGTGATGGATAATATGGTAATTATAAATTCTACCATTTAAAATTCATAATTTTATGATAGGTTAAAATTCCGTTGATTTCATATAAATAAAAGTAAATAGAAAATGATTTTATTTCAAAATCCTTTTCATAGAGTTGAGTATTTCTTCTAATATCTAGAAACTCACATTATAAAATAAACTTACTTTATTTCTTTCCATGACATAGTATAATCCTTTTGTTGTGCTTCGATCAATCTCAACTTTATTTCTTTAAATATGGAGATGGATATTCAAAAAAAATTATAACCAAAGAACATTTATGAATCATAAGATGAATAATTCATTCCTTGAGTCTTTAAATTTTTACTAAAACCAAATTTTTTTCATCGGTTTTCATAATTTAATCTTAATAAACAATATCCATAATCCATTACATTGGTAGTTAACAATGCGACTCAACAAAAATATATGAGTCCAAATTCAAAGACAGAAAATTTTGAAGGCAGGTTATTAAATTTTTGAAATCAAATGAACATATGATTTCCCAAAATAATTTAGCTCTTATTGCAACATACTAAATATGTGAATACAATAATTTTCTTTAGACATTTATGAAAACATGCATGATTCCATGATTGAAATATAATGTTGTTTAATATATTCCTTAAATCCAAATGTTATTAATTCAAGAATTACAAAAACCATCAAATCTATAACCACTGTTATGGTCACCGGTACTATACCATAAAAAATTACTATGATGAAAATATTTAGGGTTATATTTTATGAAGTCGTGTGTCCCTACTTACAATAGAATACCTTATTTTGATTATAGGTGTTATTCATCACATGATTTCAATTCTTTAATGAATATGTACTGGATTACAATTCTTGTGTATCTCATGATTCTTATAACCAGATAATTATATATAAAATAATAAAATAACATAGTTCTTGAATCCAAAAGTTGAAATATTAATCATTCCTCTTCATATTAGGCAGTATCATAATCTTGATCATGATCCATTATCCTTGTTTGGGTATATTCCAATAATTCTTGAGACATTGATTTTTGTTATACCCCATATCATTAAAGTTGAACCATTGAACATCAGAAACCTTTTTCTTACCCATGAAATGAAAATCACTATGGCCTTTCCCTCCAAACATTTATAAAAATTACATTCCATTTAAGAAAGAATCATGGTGTTTCCTTCCACAATTATCAAAGGTGAAAAAGTAGTTCTTTATTTTCTTTATCTTATCTAACATTTTCTTAGTTTTACTCCTGTTATCGTGCTTCCCTATGAATCCATAATAAGTATATAATTATGTCTTTGTCTCATTATCACACGATATTATATCTTTATATGATGGCAATGTTTCAGGGACTTATTACCTTCAAAATATTGGCATAATACCATCAATAAAACATTAAATATTTTTCTTGTATGATGTATATAGTTTATGAAAGGCCTTGTAAACAATATAAATACAAATACACAATAAAAAAATTTTCATCTAATTTCTGACCTAGACTCAATAATTTTCTCTACATGTCATCCCAATATTCCCACATAGAAACATATATTAAAGAAAAGATTATTAAAATCCTTACATTCTATATTCTCAAATCCATCCTCCTCATTTTTGTTTTAAATTATTCACCACCATTGATATGCATCACATAAGATATGATAAAAATCCATGATAACCTTATCCTTTCATTACATCCCATAGAAAGAAATATCATCTTTATGGAACTTATCCATTTTTTATCTACAAATGGGGTTGTATCCCCAATGAATTTTGGAGGTTGTTGTTGAAAGAAATGGTATAAAATTTATACACAATGTTGTGGATAGAGGTGCTCTATGGGAGTAAGGTTATTTATCATAACTTGAGTTATTTTTTCAAATATATTACTAAGTTATTAAGATATAGTTGTAACTCTGGATCCAACATCATTATCTTTCATAGTACATAAATCCATATATGGAAAACAAAAGTTAATATGGTTCCCATTCCATCCACTAAGAACCATTTTTAAACAATGGCATACAATATATTATATAATGAAATTTAAAAACTAGATAAACACAAAGTATAACTAATCCCAAAATAATAAGCCTTGTTACCTCATGAATTTCCTCAGAGTCAGTTATAGGTTTATATTTACATTATCTATGTTTTCCTATATCTAGTTTCCAATGTTCCTAAAAAACTTCATTTGATACCAATAGTAAAAACTCTGAACCTAGTAGCCCAGAGTCAGTACATTTCTTTGTTTCATTGGAATAATAAACAAATAAATCACATATTTAAGGACCAAATAGTTTCTTATATTTGGAAAACTAAATATAGACCCAATAATTATATTATAATATGAAGAGAAATACAACATAGAACCTATATTAGAAACATCCGTATTATCGTATATTATCCCTACATATAAATCATAATATACATCTTTGCTTCCTCGGTAAATAGTTATACATAAGAAAGGGGTGATCTCAAATTATTACTAAGGGTAAGATTACAATGGAAGGTCTCTTAAATAATCATAGGGAATAGTTCAATATGAATAACTAAAAATGAGATTCCATTAAAATTTATTCCTAAGAATTATATTGAAGGAATAAATCATAATCAAATAACACCATGTAAATAATCACATGAAAATGATAATCACCCAAGAATATTAGACAATTTGAATAATCACATGGATTATAAATGACTAATATAATAATGAGGGAATTCATAAGGTGTGACATCATAAATGTACCATCAAGGCCTCGACCAAGAAGTCTACACAAATGGGTAAGGTCACGACCAATACTTGTTCTAGTTGGTCTCTTGATACTTATTTAGGAATCAAGAAGATATAGTGAGATAAAAATGACACTAAATAAGAAAAATTCATTCCTCATGTGAATGGTGTAAAACATAATCAAAAAATACATTAATATTGAAACTCACATATGAAATGTAAATAATTTCATTAATCAGTAAACATAATCATAAACTATCCAGATTAATATGGAGAATGGTATCAATATATTACATCCTAAAACAAAATGATCATAATCCATTCAATAAAATATGTTATATGGTATCATAATATATCAACCTCATCGAATAACAAGATTCAATATATAGTTTTGAAATAGAGAAATAACTCTAAAAAATCATGAAACTTTCCTGAGAGAAATACCATTTTTACATTGGAATAATTTCTATAAATTTCTAAACAATGATAAGACAAAAAAATTTAGTTGGGAATAACCTTATAAACATTTAACGGATTAATAAAAACATTAAGGGACCATGAATGCAGGAAAATAAACTCATTTTGTATAAATTATAAAATCATTTCTTTTAAATTTTGAAAAAGATAGATTTTTAAAATAATGTGTGAGCATACTAATCCCAATAAAAGTAATAATTATAAAATTAAATAACATAAAACCATGAATATATAGTTATTTATGATATGATATATCACAGGGAAGTATACATACACCATTTACCAGGAATAAGTGGTTAATAATGCATACCTCCCAAAAATAAAAGTGAGACACAAAAACCCATATCTTATTTACAAAGCAATATGCACTTCTAATTAATGTATTGGATAATAAAATCAGATTCATTAATTACTTAATTTAAAACCTATTCAAAAAGTATTTTCTTAAGTAAAATTTTATTAATTTAATTTATATCTATTCCAATGAGTTATAATGATTAATTTTGTTGTTTCAGGGGCATTTGTTTCATGGTTTTATAGACGGTTCTTGTTTGTATAATTATTAGAGTTCTTGTAAAAAGGGAATAAATTATCCAGAAGTTAAATTATTTAGTATTAATGAACTTATATAAGTTTAACTGGATTCATATATCATTTTTCTATATAGTATATGGATTATTCATTTAATAAAATGTTAATAAAAATGACTTAATTTATTTTTGCTGTTTTAACAACCATCGAAAACTAGAATAATATTATTAATTATTATGATTATATATTGGATAAAAAATATGATATAACATATATAATGTTAATGAAAATATCATTAAAACTTGATAATGGTTTTATGAATATCCATGAAATTGGTAATGAGAAACAAAAACTCATCATCCACGAAGGTGGTGAACCGACACCTCACATATGATATTTTCATATTTAAAATAAAAGTTGAAGAAAAGAGACTCTATGATATATATTACATTAACATAATAAAATTATAGTATATGTATGATACTGTAGTTACCATGCCACTTTTGACATGGTATGTGAGGAAATGATATGAAAAGAAAAAAAAATTAAATGAAAAAGAGTTACAGTTTTAACTCTTGAGTGTCCTCTCCTTGAGTACCTCTTTATGGAACATTGAAAAGGTCTTTTGGTGAGACCAATAAGACCATAATGTAAGGGAGAGGTATAAAAAGAAAATAGGGTAAAATATTAGTTGGATCAATGGATTAAGAATGTTTGAGGAGAATGGGTGGCAAGAGGTGGTATTTATAATGGGGGGAGGGGTGTTTTTTTATTATTAAATTTCTTAATTTGTTATTTTGGATCAGGACTATCAAAAACATTGATTATTGTGAATAAATAAAGTAAATAGTGAATGTTATTTCAAGATAATTTCCACATACATCACCCATGAATCTATCACGGCACAAAAATTCATTTATTTACTAGTAATTTTGAATACCGTAAATTACTATATTTCACTATTCAGAAAAAATTAATGTATTAAAAAAAACCAAAAACGTAATCATAAAAATTTTATAATTTTTTTATTTTAAAAATCACCTACATTTTTTGACAATAATTTTCTAAATATAATAATTGTAACCTTTATATAAAATCATCATTAATTTTATTTTCACATAAAAAAATTATTATAACATCATTGTTGTATTATTATGTTAGGTAATTATTTATTCACTAAAAACTAAAAATAAAATATAGTGATGTAGATAAATATTATGGATTTCAAATAAAATATCTATATTTTAAGATATCTTCATAACAAAACGATATTAAAAATAATTTTGTTAATAAAAGTATGAATGAGCCCTTATCTGATTTTTGTTAATTTATATAATATCAATTTCGTTTTCATGGAAAATTATACATTAATAAACTCAAATAATAATCATATGTGTTAAATTTTGGAATATAAATAATCTATTTAAAATTTGAAAAATTTTAATGTAATTTTCTAATCCTTATCATTTTATTTTTAGGCTAAATTTCCAATTATATCCTTCAGTCATGGTAATAAAAATTTCCAATGTTACTATTCATATTTACATAAAATTACAAGAGAATATTTAATAAATTGAAAAATAATAATTCCAAAAATGGGATCCATATATCCAAATTCAAATCATAATGTGGAATAATTTAATTTAAAATTAAATCTACAAAATGAAACAAAAAAATATTTACTTGAAAATGTATTCTTATGCCCAAAATGCACATATAACAGAATAAGGTATTGTGATGATTAAAATGAAATAAATTAGATTATTTATAACGAAATGTTTTTTACATTACATTGAGATGAAATTAAAATCATAAAAAATCCTTTAATATAATGTAATCGACAATTTTATAAAAATTAGTTTTTCCATTATTCAGTACAAAATAAATATTTTCTAAAAAATAAAATATATTCACCCTAAGAAAAATTATAAATTAAACATTTCAAAATGAAGATTATTTTATAAATTATATTTTATAAAGGTTTAAATATATATAATTAAAATAAGTGAACAATTAAAAGGCGGTGCCATTTATTTTTAGAAAATATAGCTTTTTAGGCTAAAATTTTGATTTATTCTTATATTTATCCAATAAAACTTTTTTTTTGAATTTAATTTTTTTTTTGAATATCTAAATTATAAATTATATTAGGATATTAAATAATAAAAATTAATTTAATTTATTACGATAAAATTAAATTATGGTTATAAAAATAGTTTTTTACAAAAAATAATCCTTTATATTTAATAAGTTTTTATTTTCAATTTTAATTGACTAGTAGACAACAAATTAATTGTATAAAAAGGGGTATACTATGATTTGAAAATTTACTTAGTCTCATATATTCCTTATATTCCAAAAACTAGGTGACAAATATCAAAATTCAAAAATAATATTTAACCATTTCTTTAATCTAATTGTTTTTATAATGTAATCAATCAATGAAATTAAATTTTAAAAAATACATACAATAAAATATTAGGGTGTTACAAATTTAGTTTTTTTTTATTATTGTATTTATTTATTTTGTTGTCATTTTATATTAGTTAACATTAGTGAAAACTCTAGAGATGAGTCAATGTATAGGATAAAAAATTAGAATTTTAAAACAAAATTACCATTCGATTTTAATAGAAAATACATGACATTCTGAAATCCAAAATGTAGATCTGGAAATAGAAAAAAAAATACATTTCGGTTCAATAAATTTGAAAAAAGGTATCTGAGTATCAACTCAATATTCACTTGGTATAAGATGATTGGGCTAATGACTACACCCATGGCTGGACACTCCCGAGGGATATTCTTTGGAAATTCACATTCTATTTATGAACCATTATATGAGATTTGAATATATAAGAAATATTAATATTAAATGACCATATAAAACCTATGTTAAATGGAAGGAGTTAGAGGTAGATCCAATTACCTCATAGTTGAACCAAACAAATCATAAATTGAATTGAAGGTGTTGGGGAAAAAGGCATCGTTAGATATAATTTTCATATTCATATAATTAATTAGTATGATTTTATTGGAAATTATCATAATAATTTTTATTTTCATATTTTTTTGGAAATAAGAACATGAAATGATGATATGGAATCTATGTCTCTAAAAACATCAAAAACATATCTATAGAGACATATTTGGAAAAAATGTATGAGAATCTTAATGTATTCTAATTATGAGGGAAATGATACGTGACCTCGTATTCCCTAGGATAATAAGGGTTATATCTCATTTATAATCTAGATATTGAGTAATGATTATATTTATATACCATTTGGTATTGTTATTAGTGTATGATACATAAAATTGGGATGATATATTTTTTTGTAGGTGTGGGGGATATAAAAACTTAAGATTTTATAATATGTATATCTCTAAATTAATACTATATTTTATATCTTATTTCTCATGAAAATATTAATTAAAATTATCCATGTTATATTATATAAATATTATTATGAAAATTTAAAAATAATAAAACTTCTAGTAAATAATGTTTTTAAAACAATTAGAAATTCATTCAAAATTGGATTACTAACACTTAATGTTTTAAAAGGATTTATTCAATTAAGTTATTTTTCTTTTATATGTTGTATTTTTATTTAAAATATATATTTATAAAATTTAGAATTTTATTATACCAAATTATCTTCATTTTTGGATTCAGTATTTTAATATTTTATAAGGTTATTTATTAGTATATTCCTCTTAATAAATGATTTGTATATGAAAAGTAAAAAAACCAATTTTTCCATTACCTTCAATTTTATAAATATAATAATGAATTAGAAAACATTAAATCTATTTTTATATATAAAATATATATTTATAATTTAAAATTAATCAACAAAAAATAATATATTGAATTTATAATACATAATGAAATTAAATAAGGGACTTATAGTGAGATTACACTAGGGGGGGGGGGTGAATCAGGGATCGTAATGTTTTTAAACCTTTATACAATAGATCATCAAATTTATCACATTCCGAAAGGAATATTAACCCATAAACATTTGAGGGTCACTTTTTATCTTAAACTAGATATTATTACGGTTTCGTGATCTATTTAGTGTGCATGCATAAAGTAATCTTGGAAATGAGTATTTAATTAGTTCATCCTCATATGGATACTCAAAGGATCATTCAATAATGACTTTCCCAATTGTTATCCTATCCTTTTACACATAACATTACATGATTTTAATCACAATATTACATACAGATTAAAAGCCAAGGATCACGAAGTCTAGTGTCTTTGAAGACCAAGTACATAATACAAAAAAATGGGACTAAAAAACACTTCTTTATTTAATCTTCAAAAAGAGCTTCTAAATTATATTTCTATAATACATACTCATAGCATAACATGTAGATAACATTAAAAAAATAGATGAGCTAAAAATTTCAGCAAGGGAATAAACATAAGAATAATGCTTTACCATATGGGTTAGAAGGCATAACATGATGACATAAAATGGAATGTAACATGTGGAATCATAACTTATAAACATAGAATAATATAAACATGAAGTCGTAGTAATGTGGATGAAACATAAATCATAACTTTACCATGATTCAAGGTTACCCTCCAAGACTGTTACACATGGTAGCACAAGCTTAGGCAAGCTACCAAGACTGTCGCACATGGTAACAAAAGAAAAGGCTATCCACTAAGACCATCGAGAATAAATCTCTTTAAATTAAACTTTACCAAATGAATTAGTGTTCTATTTGGGTGCACCCATATTAAATTTTCATGAATATGTTTTCCACATTAAAAATCATTCATAATCACTCATATATAAACATAAGGGTACCCATGGAAAGAAATGGGTATCACATTCATGTCATAAAGCATAATGAATGGGAGTATTATAAAAGTGTCCATGAGAGAAATGAATTAAAAGATACATGGAAATTAATATAGAATAATATTTTGATAGCATGGTATGTGATGTATAATAGTATCGAAAACATGTAAGAATTGTGTTTAGAAAATTCACAGCATTAAAATATTTTAGTTCACTTTTAATGAAAATACTGAAGAGAATTTAAAATCAAAAAAGGAATAATATTTTATATAAAACCATAAGTGAAAAAAGGATTTCCTTATAAAAGACTTATTTTATAACAAAAAAGTTGATTTAAATAAATTTTAGAATACAACTTAAATTGGGTAAAACATTTGGGAAGTTCCCCGAAAACGAGTTTGCTTATTGGGAACTATCGGGGAGGGAATCACTCAAAAGCATGTATATCCCCAAAAGGGAATTAAGGATGGATCATGAAATGTGAGTTGGAGCATATAAATAGTATGCATATGTTGTAAAGAAAAAGTACAGACAACCTCATTTGGGTAAAAATAATGATAGAGAAACCTGATGTAATAATGGTAGTTCTAGTGGAATCACATATGGAATATCGGTATGGTATCAGGTGTACTTAGGATGTATTAATGATAGTGAAATGGATTTCTCATCTTTTATAAATAATGATGGAATCATGTGGAACATGCGAAATCATATCCCATTCTTAGAAATTTTATGCAAATGTGCATAACATAGAGAATTTTTTTTAATAATCATGAGAAAGGGAGTATCCTTTACTTTTAGTCTGATGGTGCCCCCCTCGATATTAATGACCTGAATAATAAAATTACGATCTTTGATTAATTGTTTAAGAACGCATTTTACATTTAAATTTTGTATTATAACCTTTTTGAGTTCATTAATAACCTTTTCAATTGGTTATGTTGTTCAATTTCATTGTTCAGGTATGTTTGATTCATTTTCAGTTTACATATATACATGAACGGATAAACATATAAAATGGGAATGGTTATCTAAAACATTAATGTTAAACACTTTGGTTAATTTTCTGATTTTTTCTCATAACTAAGTTATTTTGTATTATTATTTTACATCATGTCTGAAAAATGCTTCCAGAATATCAAATAAGAAAAAATAAATATATTATGATATATTCCAACCATTAAAATGGTTCCCTATCTAGTCTAGAATATGTTAATGCAAATTTAAAACCCATCGCCCTTGAATGTGATAAATCAACACATCTCGGACGGTATTTTTATTCATAGAAAAAGTGGTGGGGGAGAGAGAGATATTATGATAAACTATCACATTATAATAATATAATTCCATTAAATTTATGTTACTGGAGTTATCATACCATTTGGGTGAATGGAGGTGAGAAAAGAAATAAGAAAAGAAAATAACATGAAAGAATATAAAAGAATCTGCAGGCGGAATTTACCTATTGATTTTCTCTTCATTGAGGGCCTCTTAAGGGAAGAGGATTTTATATTTTGAGGATACGAAGGTCTGTTGGATGTAGGGTATCATCTTGAGGAGTTATTTGGATAGAACATAGGCAAGTCATAAGTCTTTAAAGCAGTGAAGAGAAGAGGGAAGTGTGGGTGGTTTTTATAGTAGAGGAGAGGAGTGAATTTTAAATATTTAATTTATTATTTAATTATTTTTCTCAAGAAAACCAATAGTGTGTGATTATTGTGACCATAAAATAGTAATACATGCATGTTATTTTTAACCAATTCCTTTTTATATCATCCATGACATAAGTATTATGCAGAAATTATAGTTTTAGAATTTATTGTGAATTATTGTATTTTACTATTCGTCAAAAAATCCTGTATTTTAGAAAAAACACAAAAATTCTCCCTAACCATTAATTTCTATGTAGAATCCAAAAAATGATTTCCATTTTTTAAAAATATTTTTCTAAATATAAATTTTATTAATTTTTAAATAAAATCATAATTTATTCATAAACAAATTAAACTATAACTTGTTTTATAACACCATGAAAAAATAATCAGGGTCTTATAAAATTATCTAATAACCATAATAAACTAAAATAAAAATTTATGAATACATTTGACAAAAATACATTTTCATTTTAAATTGTCAAACTAATCATAAAATTGTAATTATAATATTTATGACATACAGAAATACCAACACTTATACTATGATCGTTTTTTCAATTATAAGATTTCTAAATTATATTTGTACATTCATGGGTGAAGTGTCTATTTATTTCCACCTTACCATTCATTAGTATACATAATGGTATGTTACTATTCTCAATGGTATGTTACTATTCATTAAAAAATATGTTGATTCTATCAGACAATAAATATCTTACTAAACACAACAGTGTATGTCAAATTTTCAAAATTCCAAACACAGAAGTGATAGAATTGTGTTTAAAGGACACATATTACTTATTAATTCATTGTGTTGTGATTTAATGTGATTATATGGTATAATTATATGATGTGATTTTCCATTCATAAAACATTGGGACACTATACTATCCCCCCTTATGAAATTTCACCCTAATATTTTTACATTCTAAGCCATAAATAGGTGAGGGTACTTTTCTTTCATTGCCTCCTCTAGTTCCCTTGTTTCTTATTCAAACTAATTGTTCCACCATAGTACATTGACTAGGTGAGTAGTATTTTTATGTAGAACATTACCTCAATGATCCAATATCTTCATTGGCTTCTCCCCATAAGAATGATATCCTCTAACTATACCACATCTGAAGAGAGTAATTTTGAAGGATCTGTTATGTAATTCCTTGATAGGGATACATGAAACACATCATGAACTTTGGAAATGGTAGGTGGAAGTTCTAGTTGATAGGTCACAACCTTGATAAGATCAAGAATCTCAATTTGGGTGATGTACATGGGGCTTGTCTTTCCATTCATGCCAAACCTCAGAACCTTCTTCCATGGAGATATGCAGAGAAATACCATGTCTCTAACATTGAACTGAAGGTCCCATTAACGATTGTCTGCATAAATCTTCTGTCGACATTGGAATTCCTTAATGTGATTATGAAATGTTTTTTCACATTATCCACCATTTCTTCACCCATTTGAGGTCCTAGTAGCTTACGCCCACCGACTTTATAAAACAAACTTGTGTTCTCCACCTTTCCATATAAAGGGATTCATATGGTGTCATTCATATGCTTGAGTGGAAAATATTGTTGTAATAGAATTAAACCAGTAAAATATGTTGGTTCCATCCTCTATTAAAGTCCATAGAAAATTCTCTCAAAATATCTTCTAGTGTCTAAAAATTTCCCTCATATTGGACATCAATTTAAGGATGAAAGGTCGTACAGAAGTTCAGTTTAGTGATTTGATAATGTTTGAAACTTTTCCAGAACATCAAGGTGAATATCGGATCTTGATTACATACAATATATTTTCTTAATACATTTAGCCTTACATCCTCTTTGATATATATATCCTTGAATGATTATCCAATGAGAAGTCCTCTCGAATCATGATAAAGTGATCTATCATTGAAGAC
Source organism: Viscum album (assembly GCA_963277665.1). Classification (NCBI taxonomy): domain Eukaryota; kingdom Viridiplantae; phylum Streptophyta; class Magnoliopsida; order Santalales; family Viscaceae; genus Viscum; species Viscum album. Next base: position 1,591,430,100 of record OY728148.1, read on the forward strand.
TATCCACAATGACCCATATAGCATTGTTTCCTACAGATGTACTTTGATGTCTAGTGACAATATCAAAAGTGATGTTCTCCCACATTGATGTTGTTATGGGTAGTGGTTACATAATTCCCGTATAATTCTGTCTTTCTTCATTCACTTGTTGATATACCAGGAACTTTGATGTATACTCAACAATCTCTTTATTCATATTATCCCACAACAAGTCCTCTCAGAGATCTTGATTCATTTTTGTGCTCCCTAAGTGAATAGATAAGGTTGAGCTATGTCCATAATTCATAGTATTCTTATTTATCAATGGATTAGATGTTACACATTGTCATGATCCAAATCTTTCAACTCTGTCATCATCAACCATGAACACTGAGTGTTTCCCATTTCTGATATCTTCAACCCTTTTCAGAATTTCAACATATTTTCTTTGAGAATCCATTTTTTTCTCCATGAGGGATGGTTGAGAAATCATTTGAGAAATGATTGATGATGTTCATCCCATAATGATTCCCATGTACATCCTACATAAATCAAAGAAGATCGGATCATGTTCAATTCTCATCATTGATAAAGATGCATGATCATTTATACTTAGACCATCTACCACGTCATTTTTTATGGGATGGTAGTGGATTAGGTTGTCATAATCTTTAATGATATCTATAAATCCTCACTAATTCAAATTAATATATTTTTTTTGTGAATATATACTTTAGACTCTTTTGATTAGAATATATCTCACACTTATCCCTGTAGGGATAATTCCGCTTGATTTTTAATCTAAAGATCACAACCTCCAACTCTAGATCATGCATATGACAGTTTATCTCATTGATTTTATGCTACCTTGAGGCATATAATCTATGTTTATCATTTTTCATCATCACACATCCTCGACCTTCTTTGAAGCATCACTGTACATCATAAATAGTTGTCCACTTGTTGGGAGTTTGAGTACTGGTATAGTGATTAACCTCTTTTTCAACTCCTTAAAGAAGTCTTCACATTCCTATGTCCATAAAATATTTTCTCCCTTCCAAGTTAGCTTGGTCATTGGGTTTTACAATCCTGAACGGGTTTTTAAAAATCATTGATAATACCCTGCTAGACCAGAAAGTTGTGGATCTCCATTGTAGATGTTGGTATGTGACACTATTCAATCACATTTATCATGGAATGTTTTAACGATATCTAATTTCAAGTGATAACATTCCTTAATAACGATACTTTCTCTATCCATAACTCACATATACTATAATTTTCATACATCTTCTCCGTTAGCATGTTTTTTAACGTGCTACTCAAATTCTCATCATGTTCCTCATTGCTCTTAGATTATATCATAATATCATCGATAAAGACTACCAATTTTTTTCGAGGTAATATATAAAGACTATATTCATTAAATCAATGAAAATTTCTAGATAATTTGTGAGTCCAAAGGGCATAACTATGAACTCATAGATTTTATAACTCATTCGAATGGTAGTCTTAAGAATATATTCCATCCGACACATAATTGGTGATATCCCGGCTAAATGACTACCATTGATAAATTATTATCCCCATAATGCTGATCAAACAAGTCATATATTTGTGGCTGGGGATGCATGTTATTTATTGAAATTTTATTGAGCTCATGATAATCAATGCAAAGGTGCATTGATCCATTATTCTTCTTGACGAAGAGGACAGACGCACCCCACGGTGAAGCACTCGGGAATAGAAATATCTTCTCTATATTCTCCTATATGTTTTTATTCAGATCTTCCAGCTCTATGGTGTCCATTTTACAAGGTGTATTTGATATAGGTAGATATCCAATAATATGTTAAATTGATAACTCAACCTCTTGATCATGGGGAAGACCAAGAAACTCTTCAGGGAACACATCACTATAATCTCTCACGATGGGAATGTCTTCATGCCTGATTCTTTCCATTGACTCAATCATTTGAGATAGATATGATTTCTCATCAATAATTAATATCCACACATGAGACATTGATTCAAAAAAAGATTTATCTTCCTCCTTAAACTTTTAATGAATTGGAGGATGCTTCTGGATATGAAGAGTGATCTTATTTTCCCGAAAACTGATGTTGACATTGTATAATGATAGTCAATCCATGCCCAAGATAGTTTCAAACTCCACTAAAAGAAGTATGACGAGATTTATTAGGACGTTCATTCCACTAACGTTATCCAGGAAGGAGTTATAAACTATGGACGAAAGAATTAACCCATTTTCTATTCTCCCAGATAACTTATCCTCCAAATTTTGAGGTGGTGTCTGAATAGTTCTACTAAACATGAAAAATATGAAAGAATGTGTAGAACCAGAATCAAATAATATGTTCACTATTCTTGAATTAATAACTATCATACCCATAACCACATATTTGTATGGCTCCACCTCAGTTGTAGTGATAACATAATCCATTCCTTGTTGTCGTGGAGGTTATTGTCGATTTCCTGTGACAACCCTTGGGTTATAGAAATTGTTCACATAATTCCCATTGTCTATACAGTTGTAGCATTGCACTATCGGTAGAGTGTTGATTTGAACCTTAATTTCTTCTTCCACAATAGTAAAATTCTTTATATACCATTGGCAGTTTTTATCATGATATCCCAACTTTCCATATTTGATGAAATTCTTGGTTCTCTTTCTACAGTTCCTTGGTTGATTCATCCCATAATTTCCACATGGGTGATGATTAAGAATATTTCCATTATTGAACATATTTACAAGACATCCCACATGATAATCCATTTTCATCTTCTTATCTCTAGGCCCAATATGCCTCTGAGAGTCTGCAATCTCAATTTCAACCTTGTGGGCACATAATACAGTCTCTGCATAGTGGACGAAGACTTCAATCGCCTGAAAATTTTGTAGAATCTGATTTAGCCTACTAAAAAAGTGATCCACCTTGCTCTCAGAGTTCATGATAAAGCCATGGGCATAATATTCAATCATTGTAAAGTTTTCTTCATACACCATGATTGACTCATCTTTTTTATGGTTGAGTCTGAGGAACTCTCCTTCTATCTTGAGACATAGTGTTCATGGAAAATATTAATTGAGATACATTATCTTGAATTAATCTCATTATATGGAATCAATTTCCTCTTGGGGATTTATATTCCTGATCATTTTTTCACCATTGATCAGGTTCCCCATCAAAACGATATACCGCCAGTATGACTTCTTATTCCCCTGAGCACTGTAGGACTGAAAATATATTTTCAATGGAGTTAATACACTATTCTGAATGGACGGTATCATACGATCCACTAAACATGAGAGGACTTTTCGTCTTGAAGGATTCAATGAAAACATACTCTTTCCTTGTAGGAGTAGGGTGTTCTAAATGATTCATGTTATTATGCATAATTTGTTCCAGCTAAGCAAGTACTGTCAAAAAGAGTTGAGAACTCGTTTCCATCATACCAAGCATATCATTAGAGAAATCTTCATATTCCCTATCACATTGGTTGTTGGAATGTTTTCTTCTATTTCACACAATTAACTATAAAAAAGAATATAAAATTAAAGGTATTGAATACTTATCTATTGAGAATTTAAAAAGGAACCATTGAACATAAGAGGATAAACTTGTAATGGAGAAGTATATCCTATCTTATGATTCCCTATGTTTCAATCTAGGTTATAATGGATTAATTTCTTAGATTATATTCATATGGTATCTTTTTTTAATCCCATAAATATGGTTTATAATATGCTCATGAATTTTCCAAAGAATATTCCCCAGGAGTGTCAAACTAAGAGTGTTGCATGGTCTGTTTTTATCTACTAGTTCATGTTCTCTTGTAGCTCAAAGTGGTGTTTTTGGGTTTTACTGCTAGATACATCTGTTCTAGATCCGCCTCTTCCTTTTTGTAGACATGAATGGATTTGTTTTCTTGATAATCCACTTAATCTATACTTACCAAAATTTAGTGGTGTTTTCTTATACGTAGTCTCATCCTTAAGATTGTTACTAAAGTGCTCTATTCCTAATCTCCAAAAATAACTAGGCCATCCTATGTTACCATATATATAGATTTTATCTTTTTTCTCATAACATTACATGATTTTAAGGACAATTATGCATCAGTGTACAATCCATTGATCGTGATGTATAAGGTATTTGAAGACCAGGTAATTAAAACTAAAAGGGACTAAAAACACGTTATTTAATCTCCAAGAAGAACCCCTAAAATTCGTTTTGCTCATACATCATCATAGGATGAATTGGGGATAATATGGACAAATAGATGAGCTAAAAATCCCAAAAAGTGAATAATCATGGTAATAATGCTTTATCACATAGTTTAGAAAGCATAACATGATGACATAAAAATTAATATAACATATAGAATCATAACATATAAACATGGAATCATATAAACATGGAGTCATAGTAATGTGGAAGCGACATTAAACAAGAATTTTTAACAATTCAAGTCTAACCACCAAGACCATTGCTCATGGAATCACAAGCCAAGGCTAACCACCAAGATCGTTGAACATGGAAGCAAAAGCATAGTCTAACCACCAAGATCATCACACATAACGTCTCAGGAGACTAATCTTTACCCAATGAATCGGAGATCTATCTAGGTGCAACCATATTAACTTTTCATGAAATTATTTCCCACATTATGAATCATATATAATGAATCATACATAATCATAAGGTTACCCATGGAAAGAAATGGGTATCACATTCATTTCATAATGAATAATGAATTGGTGTATCATAAAAGTGACCATGAGGGAAAGTAATTAAAATAAAAATGGAAGTTAATAAGTTAAAACAGTAATATAGAATGGGAAGTGATGTAAAACATAAGTGATAACATGTAATAAGAGTGTTTAGGAAATTTATAGCATTAAAACATTTTAGTGCTATTTTAAGGAAAATACTAGCACATTTAAAATTGAGAAGGGAATATTATTTTATAAAAAACCATAATTTAAACAAGAAATATTTCATTATAAAATTATTATTTTATAACAAAAAATTTTTCTTAAAAAAAATGGTAGTGTGCACTTGAAATTGGGTAAAAAAATTGGGAAGTTCTCTTAAAACAAGTTTTCTTATTGGGAAGTATCGATCATGGAATCAATAAAAATCATATATATCACAAATAGTTAAATAGGGATGGATCATGATACATTATTTTGGATCATATACATATTATTTATTATTTTTACATAAAAATAAAAAATAACCTTATTTGGGTAAATTGAAAGATAGAGAAACATGAAGGAAAAAAGGCAGTTCAGGTAGAATCCCCTACAGAATATCGGTATGGTATAAGGTGTATATATGAGGAATTAATGAAATATAAATGGATTTATCCTCTTCTATAAATAATTATGGAATTATGGGGATGTTTTGAAATCATACCCAATCATTATGAATTATACGTAAATGGGCATAACATAGAAGATATTCTTGAATAAATATGAGAAAGAGAGGATCCCTTACCTTAAGTCGGATGGTTTCCCCCTTGATAATAATGTCCTAAATAATAAATTTATGTTCATTAATTAAGAATTAAAAAACATATTTTACCTGTAAATGATTTCGTATAACGTTTTTGAGTTCATTCATAACCACTTCGATTGGTTATGAGGATTAATTTCATTGTTCGGGTCAGTTTGTTTCATAATCAGTTTACTTATATACCTGAACTGATAAAAATATTAAATGGGTATTTTTGTCCATAATTTGAGATATATTTTATTATTGAAAATTTATAATGTTAAATGTATGTAAATTTAATTTGGTTACTTTTAATGAAGTCAAATCATCATATAAATCTTTAATTATAAACATTTGGATTAATTTGGTGACTTTTCTCATAATTAACTTGTTTTGTATTATTATTTAACATAATTTGTGAAAAAGGATTATATAATATCACAAAATATAAATTAAATATATAATTATATGGTTGAACCATTAAAATGGTTTCATGACCGGTCTAGATGATGCTAATGTAAATTGAACACCTGTCATCCTTGAATGTGATTAATCAACACATTTCAGAAAACATCTTCATTTATTTAATAAGATGAGGGGGAGGGAGAGATTTGATAAAATATCCTATTAGAATAATATAATTCTAGTATATTTTTGTTAATAGTTATATCATATGATTTGGGTAAAGGGATGTGAGGAAAGAAAGAAGAAAAGAAAATAAATTGAAGGAAAATAATATAATCAGAAACATGAATTTACCTATTTAGTTTATCTCTATTGAGAGCCTCTTAAAGGTATAGGATTTGGTATTTTATGTGTTCCAAGGTCTGTTGGACTTTTGGAAGGATCTTGGGGAGTGATTTTGGTAGAACATAGGAAGTAAATAAGGCTTGAGAGGAGTGAAGAGAAGAAGGTAGTGTGGGTGGTTTTTATCATGGGAGAGAAAAGAGTATTTTGAATATGTAATTCATTAATTACTTAATTTTTTAAGAAAACAAGTAGTGTTTTTTTCATGTGACCAAAATGAGTAATAAGTGAAGGTGAGTTCAAACCGATGGCCACTTACATTATCCAAGAGTGAAGCATGATATAAAAATTCAGGTTTTAGTATTTATTGTGAATTATCATATATTACTAATCATAAAAAATTCTTGTATTTTAGAAAAATACAAAAAATTCACCCAAACCATATTTCAAAGTGTAGAAACTAAAAATAAACTCTATTTTTCAAAATTTATTTTATATATACGATTAATTATATTTTTAAATAAAATCATAATTTATTAAAAAAAAATATTAAAATTATATCTCATTTTATAGAACCTTGAAAAATTCATCAAGGTCCCATAAAATTACCTTATATAAAAAAAACATTGAAATAACAATTCATGATCACATTGTTTGAAAAAACATTTCCATTTGAAATTATTAAATTGATCATAAAATTATAATTATAATATTTTTGACATACAAAAATACCAATACTTACACTATGATGGTGTCTCCCTTATATGTTTTCTAAATTATATTTCTAAATTCAGGGGTGATGTTTTTATTTTTTTGAAAACATAATATTCATTACTATTCAATACTATTCATAAGGGTATGTTACTATTCCCAAGGTTATGTTACAATTCCTAAAATACTACGTTTATTATACCACACTCTAAATATCTTATTGAACACAAATTTATATGTTAGATTTTTTAAATTAAAAAAACACAGAACTGGAAAAAATTATTTTTAAAGGATACAAAGTACTTACATGTTCATTGTGATGTGATTTCATGTGATTATATGAGATAGTTATAGGAAGGGATTTTACATTGATAAAACAATGAGTCGTTACATTCCATGCACCAAAATAGTTGTGAGTCCATTGCTCTTTGATGGGTTAGGATATATCACTCAAATTCCTAGGGTCACAAACATACAAAGATTAGGGATGGATCACTACTTACTAAGGTTTACTTACTTTAAGGGTAATTCATTGAATCCCTACCGATTGAAGTGATAAACATCACAGTTTATGGATATCTAGGTCCGTTGAGCAGAAAAATTTCTTGTATTTCATTTTCTGGTGTGAATACATGATATGTTAAAGTCCCCACTAGGATATTACTTCCTCCCTTTGATAACACCTCAATTTATCACCATCTATGATCTATAATAAATTTAAAAAAAACTTCACTTTATTTTAGGAACATACAAATACCCATTTCTTCTAATTGGATAGATATCAAATGGATTCCTTTTGTTTAATGCTTCCAACCCATCACTAGAACAACACCATCTACTTCTTCATTAATGTTTGGATCTTCAAAAACCTAGTCATTTATATTTACTTCACTTTTTTCTATATATGTTGGATGTGTATAGTGATTCCCATTTTGTTTTTGAATTCATAATATTCCCTAATAAATAGGAATTCATTTTCCAATAAATTTCCACTAATTACACCATATTTTGGCTATTTAAAACACCTATTTAGAACCATTAATATTATTCATGATTTTATCCATAATTACTCAGAAATAACCACATGTGGATACCTATAAATTAATTGAATAACTCCCCATAATTTTTAAACTAGAAGTACGACAAAGGTAAATTCATCTCTAATATGGTCTTTCCTTATCAATTTTTCACAAAATATGATGTGGTTAACTCCACCATATTGAAACATTCAATTCTTCAGACTAGACATTGACATGGTTATGCATACTATAGAGTAAAAATGCACGCTATAGTGCAGACACGTGTAATTAACTAGATCTTTATGTATCATGTACAATATCCCCTCGATTAACCCCACATGATTTTAGTAATGATTTCCTCTAGGTGATTATCTCACCCAAATGGATGTGGAATGGACATATTAGTATAATGTGAAATATTATAGTATTATGGATTCCATGTTATATACCCCTATTGAATTTATACCCTCCACAACACAATTAATAATAGTGGAATGAATATCTTCACTCCATGGGGACTATAGAATGGTTATCCCTAATATAACATAGAAACTTCAAAATCCCTAGCATCTCTAAAAATCCTCAGAACAATACTCTACACCATGGTAAATATGACAGCAGAGTATTCAGTGAACTTTTAGTTTCATATAAAACATTCCTATTAAATTCCATTACAATATAAAAAACCACATGCCCTAAAACCACTAGTTGTGGGTAAGATGTCCAACTCACACCCACATCTACATTACTGACCTATGATATGGACCACTTCCTCTATTATTCCACCATATAGAACAAAACACTACTTCATTGAATGCATGCCTACACATATGAATTCTCACCTACTCTATAGAGACACCATGAATATATATCTTATTCATGATTTAACATTATCCCACATGTTCAAGGTTGAGATGTCATGTCTAGGAATTCATGGGTTTTATTCTTTTTTCATCCTACATAATTTATTATAGCATAGTTTTCAAAACAACATTGTAGTAATAGTGACTATGGTGTATATAAAATTTTGAGTAATATTCGAAAATTTCTTCTATGATGTATCTTGATGCTATGAGACATATGATTATTAAATGAAAAATTTATACACCATGTAGTAGTATGCATTTCATAGTTTTATAAAGTACAATGTAATTGTGTGATATCCACTCACAGCATGCCCACTATGACCTGATGTTTGCAGTTTTGGACAAATTTGAATATTGGAAAACACAATCTATCATTTTTGGAACATTAATTCACTAAATTACAACTTCACCACTTTAGGAATCCTCAACCTGAGTTTTATACAATTTTATTATGAACAAATACAAAGTGTTTTACTCGGACGAAAACATACATGTCATTCATAAAACATGAAAAATATTATTTTTATTCAAACATGACCATCCTTATTGTCATTGAACCTTGAAAAACCTAATTTACCTCAAATCCAAATTCAATTCTTTGGAATTTTTAACAATACCCCCATTTAGATTTTCTTTTTTGAAAATAAAAAAAAATATTTTTATCCTGTTTATTTGATGAACTATTTGATTTATCTTATATTTGTCAATGATATCTTCTTGTTATCAAGATATATATTTCCCAGATTATTTTCAATGACATACAAAGTCCTTTTTTAATGAAAAAATTTATTTCCAAATTTCATTATACAAATATAGAGATTCATTTTTTACCTTATAATATTTATTTGAGGGAACATCATATTCTCATTATCCCACCATTAATATATTAAAGGACTCTATGAATGATAAACACCCCCTTGGGGACATCTTCTCCAACTGGGGATATTTTCTCCCATTGTTTCAAAACAACTTCATTATTTGGAATCAATTGCATGTTACAGTATCCATTATCCATTTGTGATATATTATCATAAAACATTAGCTAAGTGAGTTTACTACTTACTACATGATAATTTAAAAAATCCTCTATGTATACCATTATTGAGACCAATATATGAAACCATATTTTTTATACATAAAAAAATGGTGTCTATGGAACCCATGAATACAATAAGAAACAACACCAACATTAGAATTTCTATTTTAAAAACATAATGTGACCTACATACATTCACAATAATAAATTTTTATATAAAATTAATGTACTTGGTTATGGGAAACATACCACCTGATTAAGTAATTTATACAAATTTATTAATGTTTGATACCACTTTTTATAAGAGCAGTTTAATTTGAACAAATGATATCCCTTGAACACCATCCCTTTCATATATTCATAGGATTTGGAAACGATCAATAAAGAACAACATATTTTTATGTTCATTACACTACTACAACCTGCGCCTTTATCAGCACTAAAAACCATCATTAACAGCGCTAGAAATGTGCTGTTAATTCGGGCGTAGATAAAGGGGGGGTCCCCTATATCAGCGCTTCTAGGAGCGCTGATAAAGGTCAACTATATCAGCGCTTCTCGGAGCGCTGATACAGGTTCCTTTATCAACGCCTGCACCTAAAAGACATTACCTGCACACCTGCACACCAGAATACCTGCACAAAGTAGTACATGCACACCTGCACACCATATCACCCACACCCAATATTTTGACTGACAACGGTATATAAATTTACTTAACATCATGAATACAAAAAAACGCATTGCTATATACATTTCAAAAATTGTTTTACATGGTTACATTTACAATTATTCAACAACAGTTATAAACATTAATGTTTCATCCTTTGATATCCGTGATCCGCTCTCGATGGTATTTGTTTCCGAACAAAGCATCCGAACTCAAGGAAAAAAAATCACCTATATAAGAAAACAAATATTATGTTAGTAATGCAATAATGAAAGAAATTAAAACAGAATATGAAAGAATACATTAATATGGAAATGTGAAACTAAAATATTAAATTTTAAACTCAAAAGTTTTCATTTTAATAACAATGAAAGGGAATAATGTAAAATCAATATGTTTTTGGTTGATTTATCTCATTTAATAAATACTGATTCTTTATCTAATGAAAAGCTTTACCGGTCACACCGTGCGTCAGATTGAGGTGTGGTCGATTCGTACGCATCACAAATGACTCGTGGATAATTGTCCTAAAGTATAAAAACAATCTGAAGGCGTTTGCTCGGTTTGGCGTATGTCATTGGTGTTGTTTTCCAAAGTTTATCTCATTTTCAAACTGATATCAGACACTTTTAGCCATTCCGGTCACACCGTGCGTTCGATTGAGGTGCGGTCAATTCGTACGCGTCACAAATGACTCGTGGATCGTTGTCGTAAAGAATCAAAACAATCCGAATTCGTTTGCTCGGTTTGGCGTATGTCATTGGTGTTGTTTTCCAAAGTTCATGTCATTTTCAAACTGATATCAAACAATTTTAGCCATACCGGTCACACCGTGCGTCGGATTGAGGTGACGTCGATTCGTACGCGTCACAAATGACTCGTGGATCATTGTCCTAAAGTATCAAAAAAATACGAAGGAGTTTGCTCGGTTTCGCGTATGTCATTGTTGTTATTTTCCAAAGTTCATGTCATTTTCAAACTGATATCAGACAATTTTAGTCATACCGGTCACACCGTGTGTCAGATTGAGGTGCAGTCAATTCTTACGCATCACAAATAACTCGTGGATCGTTTTCCTAAAGTATCAAAACAATCTGAACGCGTTTTCTCAGTTTTGAGTATGTCATTGGTGTTGTTTTCCAAAGTTTATCTCATTTTCAAACTGATATCAGACACTTTTAGCCATACCGGTCACACCGTGCGTCGGATTGAGGTGTGGTCGATTCGTACGCTTCACAAATGACTCTTGGATCGTTGTCCTAAAGTATCAAAACAATCCTAATGCGTTTTCTCAGTTTGGCGTATGTCATTGGTGTTGTTTTCCAAAGTTCATGTCATTTTCAAACTGATATCAGACAATTTTAGCCATACCGGTCACACCGTGTGTCAGATTGAGGTACGGTCAATTCGTACGCATCACAAATGACTCATGGATCGTTTTCCTAAAGTATCAAAACAATACGAACGCATTTTCTCAGTTTGGAGTATGTCATTGGTCTTGTTTTCCAAAGTTCATTTCATTTTCAAACTGATATCAGACAATTTTAGCCATACCGGTCACACCATGCGTCGGATTGAGGTGCGGTCGATTCATATGCGTCACAAATGACTCTTGGATCATTGTCCTAAAGTATTAGAACAATCCTAAGGATTTTGTTCAGTTTGGCGTATGTCATTGGTGTTGTTTTCCAAAGTTGATCTCAATTTGAAACTGATATCAGACACTTTTAGCCATACTGGTCACACCATGCGTCGGATTGAGGTACGGTCGATTCGTACGCGTCAAAAATGAATCATGGATCATTGTTCTAAAGTATCAAAACAATCTGAAGGAGTTTTCTCGGTTTGGTGTATGTCATTGGTGTTGTTTTCCAAAGTTCATCTCATTTTCAAACTGATATCAGACACTTTTAGCCATACCGTTCACACCGTACATTGGATTGAGGTGAGGTCGATTCGTACGCATCAAAAATGACTTGTGGATCATTGTCCTAAAGTATCAAAACAATCTGAACGCGTTTTCTTGGTTTGGTGTAAGTCATTGGTGTTGTTTTCCAAATTTCATGTCATTTTCAAACTGATATCAGACAATTTTAGCCATACCAGTCACACCGTGCGTCAGATTGAGGTTCGGTCGATTCGTACACGTCACAAATGACTCGTGGATCGTTGTACTAAAGTATCAAAACAATCTGAACGCGTTTGATCGGTTTGGCGTATGTCATTGGTGTTGTTTTCCAAAGTTCATGTCATTTTCAAACTGATATCAGACAATTTTAGCCATATCGGTCACACCGTGCGTCGGATTGAGGTGCGGTCGATTCGTACGCGTTAAAAATGACTCGTGGATCGTTTTCCTAAAGTATCAAAACAATCCGAAGGCGTTTGCTCGGTTTGGCGTGTGTCATTGGTGTTGTTTTCCAAAGTTTATCTCAATTTGAAACTGATATCAGACACTTTTAGCCATACCGGTCACACCGTACGTCAGATTGAGGTGCGGTCGATTCGTACGCGTCACAAATGACTCGTGGATCGTTTTCCTAAAGTATCAAAACAATCCGAACGTGTTTTCTCGGTTTGGCGTATGTCATTGGTGTTGTTTTCCAATGTTTATCTCATTTTCAAACTAAGTGGTAGGAATTCACTAATCTAAAGATATGAAACATAAGAAAGGGAGATCATAGATTCTCAATAAGTGTAAAGGGAGATATAAATGACCATATAAAGATAACATAAGTATTAGGAATTCACCTTCATTATCCTATTTGTTTACATTCTTCGATCAGGTACGCTGCCCATTCGTTTCTAAAGACATTTATATCATCTTCGGAATAGGAGTTTTTGTGACAGTCATAGTAGTACTGAAAAAATATAAATACACAAGGGATTAATAATTATTTTAAATAAAGTAGTAATTATTTTCAAAAATACCTCTTCAGGGATGCTAGTTTGTCCATGAAATACGATCTCTTTCATAAATTTACAAACATAATAACTGCAGTCCTTGTCATTTGTTTGTTTCGGACACTGCAGAAACATTGAGAAAAATAAGTAATTTGTTTTGATATGTATTTGGATAGTGAAATATAATTATATATACCCAGATACTTCTCCATTTGTAGATCTTGTGGGCATTGTCGTATTTACGCCCTGGATTCATTCCAGCCTTTAGACGATATTCATACACCGCCCTATCATAACAAAATCCTCATTAAAAGATAATATAAATTATATAACTAGATATTTAGTTCTAAAATGTTGGATCTAGTGTATTACAAATTGACAATCGCCATCATGTGTGGCCGGTTAGTTGGATATCCATGCAGTGAATCTAGAAAATAAATCTTTGGAGTATCCAAATTGACTGCAATGAGCATCCAATGTTCCCTAAAAACAAAAAAAGAAATAAGTACTAATAGAAATGAAAATATAATTGATATGATTAAAATGTATAGTTTTACCCTTGCATTGTTGGTATTAAAAAGAGCCTGTCAGTCGTAATTCTTCTTTGAAATGTTCTGAGCAGATTTGACATCAATTCAGCCTGAAAATTAGAATCTATTTCTGTTCGTTGTGTAGAAATGGTGTGAGGACTAACGAGTCCAAATTTGTATTCATGGGAAAATCCCTTCAACTGTTTTTCATATATACGCATGTGAAAAATATGAGATGTATTTATCCATAATTATCAAAGTATATCAGCTTCTGTAAAATCAAATCATGAAAACATACCTCATGTATACATTTATAACTGAGGCGCCTAGCCAGTCATATGTGATGATCTCAGAAACAGCGTCTGCACTAACGAAATCCACTATTTCCTCTCCGTACATATCTTTTTCACAAAAAATTGTATGATTCTTTCCGTCTTTCATTTTCGTATCCACATGAGCTTGCAATGATATTAAATGTGGATATAGAACGGGCGGGGTGAACGTGCTCTCAGTAGATCGTTTTGATCGGTTGGTTGATCCAATCTTGGAGCCACTCTTTCGTTTTAGCTTCTCCATTTTATCCTTCTGTAATAACATTCATCAGTTCAGCCATTTTCTAATTTAATGTTAAAGGTTCTGCTTGAAAAATGAACTGGAAATGAATACCTCCTGCTCGACGTGTTTTTTTACAAGATTCGACGGCCATGCAACGAATGTTCCAATAGAGTTTTCCACCGTATTAATGTCGTCATCATCATTTGGCACGGGTATCTCGGCGCTCGTCTCATTAGCTACGTTAATCGAAACTTTGACATGACCGGTTGGAAGTGGTCTAGAGTGTAGCGTGTCATTCTGCATATTGAACACTGTAGCCCTCGCTACAAGGCGATGGGTGGGAGTTGACAGATATAAATCACAGTCATTTTCACCCTGCAGAATATCATTGAATGAAAGGTATCAGTGTCTATGTGATTCACATCTCACAAAAACGAATATTATAACATTTATTACCTCGGTTAAGTTAGGTCTTTGAGGGGAATGGCTTGCCTCAAAGCTAGTGAGGGGTGGATCTTCTCGCGGGGGTTGTTCTTGAGTTTTTTGTTCTCTTCGCCTCTCCTCCATCAAACTCTTTATCATCTCTCCCTGAGTTTGGATTAGTTATTCAAGGGTAGCTACTCTATCTCTCATTACATGCAATTCTTTAGTTTCTTCATCCTCTTTTTTTTTATTAAAATATGTCTTGGGTGACACCCCAAAACCCACACCTCTGACGCGGCCATACTGTTCTGGCCGTTTCAAGGCCGTTGAAAGTATGTCTGCATCCGGTGCGGGTGTTGATGTTTCCTATGACTATGTCAAATAGAAAATATGAAAAAATAAGTAAGCATCGTTATGTAATAGTGATTTAAAGAAAAACAAGTTTATATTATGTCATACTTACACATGTTTCCCACACTTTTTTTGTGTTTTCATCTATCAGTTTCCCCTCTTTATTAACACGATCGTCCTTCCATATCACATGGCGTGGAATGGAAGTGACTTGAGATTTTGCTTCATCAATCTGCTTATAAACATAGAAACATGGTTACAGTGTTGTTTTATGTCACATAAAATTATTACAGTACTTTTAAAATACATACCAATTGTTTTTCAATTGAAGCATACCCCAACCTTACTTTACGGTAAGGGTATGCTGGTTTTGCTACCCGTTCTTTATTTCCAGCACTCAGTTGTTGTTTCATAAAAAAAAACCTATCAATCAATGTGATGAATACAAACAACGTTACACAACATGTAACCAAACATAATGTACCTGAAAATTATTTTTTGCACGCCGGTTGCAAAACGCATCCCACGTTACTTGGGATATCAAGTGTGCATAAAGAGGAGGCGGGTGCGGCTTGATTTTCCCTTCGGCATCTTTCAGATGATTTTTCGTTAAAATGGTGTGAAAGCCTCTATGAATCCTTCCTGCCAGTCTGAAAACATATTCTTTGTGCGAAACATCTACTATAAATGCACTCTGCAAGAGATGATGAAGGGTTAGTCAATATTTCAATATCTTATTTTATTTTAATAAATTAAATAGATGATATCATAATGTTACCGTAATCTCTTCCCACATTAATGTTTTCAACCCGCTGACAACATGGTGCCACGACTCTACGTCAATCGGCATGCGTTGTCGAGTGACGATTCCAATGTAGCTACTAAACCTGGCTTTGTTGGGGTTTACATGCTGGCCTATCTTATTCCATCCCACCTCAAATTTGATGCATTTTGCTTTTTCCTTAAGGATTTTTTCTAAAACTGTCAAACTACGGCGCACCTGTTTTTTTTGTGTCGCTGGGGTTTCATCACCTACCATTTCCTCAGTTTCTGCATCATCATTATGTTTCTCCGAAACACTAGCTTCGACACTGACACCAGCTGCAACAGGTTGAGAGACCTGTTGTACGTCAGTAGTGGGACCAGCTGCAACAGGTTGAGAGACCTGTTGTCTCTCAGCAGTGGGACCAGCTGCAACAGGTTGAGAGACCTGTTGTACGTCAGCAGTGGGACCAGCTGCAACAGGTTGAGAGACCTGTTGTCTCTCAGCAATGGGACCAGCTTCAACAGGTTGAGAGACGTGTTGTGTCTCGGGATTGGGTGCATCAGCAGGTGAATAAGTCATTATCTGCAGAACTGGTTTAAAATTTAAGTTAGATCACATAAAAGCAGCAGCGAATAGATAATAACATAATGTAACACAATCTATATTACAATAAAAATCAATAACCTGATTATTGAACTCCCTTTTTTTAAAAGGCTGAAGGGATTTGACCTCTCTATCAACTATCCATATCCCTTCATTGTGGTCTCCTCTGACATACAAAACGTCGTCTACATTGGGACCACTGTGAAATGATTGCGAAATCCCAATGAAAGGATCATCTTCCATTAAATTTTCATCTGACCCTTAATCTGTTTTGGTCGATAACAGAACAATTGACCAGTTTCGGTTTGCAGGATCAGGAACATAAAATACTTGCACTGCCTGTGATGCCATTATAAATGGTTCGTCTTTCTCCCCTTCCTTACTGAAAATAACTTTCACAAATCCCAAATCATCTATTTTAACAGCACTCCTGTTATCAACCCACTTGCATTGAAATATCGGAACTTGAAATTCTGTATAATCCAACTCCCATATTTGTTTGATGATGCCAAAGTATGACATATTCGCATAAATTGGATTTCTGTCCTTAGCACCGGAAACATGCATCACTTCAGCCACAAGTGTAACCCCACTATTCTGCATGTTACTGTCTTCATCATGTTCATTAGTATAAAATGTATAACCATTAACTACATAAGCATTGTAAGATAATGCATACACACTTGGTCCTCCGGCTAGCCATCGAAGTTGTTCCGAAATAGACTTTGGATTGTCATCTGACTTCTTAAAAATATGATCTCGAAACCATCCTATAAACTGTCGATTATGTGTATTTGATATCCATTTTTCATCCCTTGATGGATTCAATTGCCTAAGAATTTCTTTGTGGATTTCAACATATGGGTCAACGTCCAAACTGTTATGAAAAACATAAAGGTGGGCCTGCTCCCGATCTGTATTATTGATTGTGACAGCATTTCATCCAGAAATTCCTTCACCCTCTAACCGCCCAGTGTGACGAGATTTCGGTAAGCCAATGCTCTCTACACCAGACAAGTATTCGGTACATAATTCAACGACTTCCTCAACAATATACCACTCTGCAATACAACCCTCTGGACGACTTCGATTTTTGACATACCCATTCAAAATCTTCATATACCGTTCAATGGGGTACATCCATCTGTAATGTACATGACCACATAGTCGAATCTCTCTCACCAATTTGACCATCAAATGAACCATCATATCAAAAAAATGAAGGCGGGAAGAACATTTCTAATTCACATAATATGACGGCAATTTATTTTTCCATAGCTGGAAATTTCGCCGGGTCTATAACTTTGTTGCATATAGCTTTGAAGAAGAAACACAGTTTCGTTAATGTATGGCAGACATTCTTGGAAAAAATGCAACGTAAAGCAATTGGAATGAGATTTTTCATCAAAAAATGACAGTCATGTGATTTCAGACCTTTTAACTTCAAGTCTCTCATTGACACAAGGTTACTGATATTTGACGAATACCCCTCTGGAACTTTTACGTCATTCAAGAAGTTGCAAAACTGATATCTCTCCTGCCTGGAAAGAGTGTAAGCAGCAGGAGGAAGAAATGTTCGTTTTTCACCCTTTACTGGTGCCAACTCTTCTCGTATTCCCATCTCAACCATGTCCAACCTAGCCTTAATTCCATATTTTGTTTTGCCAGATGTATTTTGCAACGTGCCGATAACACCGTCAAATACATTTTTTTCTACATGAATAACATCAATAAAAAGTCTTACATACAGACAATTCCAGTATTGTAATTCAAAAAAAATTGATCTCTTTTTCCAACCGATTTTCGTAAGGTTTTTTGAAGCCGGTTTACCAAAAGTAGTGTCCAAATTTTTAAATTTCTCAAACAATTGATCGCCTGTTAGTGGAGACGGTGTTGTACGTTCTTCTGAACTTCCATCGAATGATGTCTTCCAAGAACGATACTTATGTCATCGCGGTAGAAATCTGCGATGTCCTAGAAACACGGTTTTCAATGAATGTTTCAACCTAATTGATTGTGTACCTTCTTCGCAAACGAGACAGCCTTGAGTTCCTTTAATGCTATATCTGGACAAATTTCCATACGCTGGGAAGTCATTTATCGTCCCATACAACATAACTCTCAAAGTGAAATCTTCCTTTCTGTAAGCATCATACAATGTAACACCTGAATCCCACAATAATTTCAAATCTTCGATCAATGGATCTAAATAAACATCAAAATCATTACCCGGTTGTTTTGGTCCTGATATAAGAATAGATAACATGATGTATTTTCATTTCACGCATAACCACAGTGGTAAGTTATAATTTATCAACATAACCGGCCATGTACTGTAACTGCTACTTTGAAAACCAAAAGGATTCACTCCATCTGTAGATAACGCAAGACGAAGGTTTCTCGACTCGTTTCCAAATTCAGGATACTCATGATCGATTCTCTTCCACTGAGAAGAGTCTGCCGGGTGACGTAGTATCCCATCTTTAATTTTTGTATCTGCATTCCATGTTAATTGTTCTGCAGTCTCCTCACTTCCATATAGGCGTCTAAACCTTGGAATGATTGGAAAGTACCATACAACTTTAGTAGTACTGGATTCATCTTTCTTGTATCTAGAAGCACCACACTTTGGGCATTCTTTAAGTGATTTGTGGTCCTTGGGAAACAGTACACAGTCATTCGGGAAGGCGTGTATTCTTTCAGAGATCATACCCATAGAGCGTAGCATTCGTTTGGCATCGTATGTTCGGCTCGGGAGCTCATTGTCTTCTGGGAGCATGTCATTCAAGAGGGAAAGTAGTTTTGTAAAACTGTCGTCACTCCACCCATTATCTGCTTTCAAATTATACAGCTTCAGTACGGCTGACAATGCTGTATATTTAGTGCAACCAGCATACAATGGCGTCTTTGCACAACTTTTTAACTTCTCAAACAATTTTGGGCAATCACGAAGTTCATCTTCGAAGGTCCTTGTCATTTTCTCAATACGATCTTCATCATCATTCACATCTGTAATCACATCCTCCATACGGTCATCTTCATTTTTCATGTTTGTAATCATATCAGATGATCCATAAAACACAGTGTCACCCCAGTCACTACCTACATTCGTTGTTTCCCCGTGTTTATTCCAACACGTATAACTTTGATCTATTCCGGGACAGATCAACTGTTATTCCAACTCATCTGGACTAATTTTTTTTCAATAACAACAGCATAAACACGGACAAAGGATTTGAGAAGAGTCACATGCATGATCTATTGCAAACTTGACAAATTCTTTCACGCCTTCTTCATACTCTTTTTTCAACCGATTGGCATTCATCCATTCTTTATTTATATTCATCCTATTTAAAATCCATAGGATAAATATATAGGTTAAAGGAGAAGGAATATGATTATAATTTAGATAAAAAACAAGATACTTCAAGGAAATAAAGGAATAAATAAATACCAAAAAAAAAATATATTGGGAACCACTACAATCCCCAAGACTCACATCAATATGATACCACCGTGTGCCAGTTGAATCACCCATAAAACCTAATCTAGATAAATCAAAAATCAATAGAAACTAAATATAAAGAATCAAATGGTAAGGAAGATGGTGAAATCACTTGAGGCACCTCTCAAACCGCGGTGGAGGAGGAGGCAGCAGAGTAGGCAGAGGAGGAGGAGGAGGAGGCTCCGGTGGAGGAGGAGGATGAGGCAGCGGACTAGGAGGAGGAGGAGGAAGCGCCGGTGGAGGAGGAGGAGGACGAGGCTGTGGTGGAGGAGAAGGAGGAGGAGGAGGAGGAGGAGGAGGAGGAGGAGAAGAGGAGGAGGAGGAGGCTGAGGCAGCGGAGGAGGAGGAGGATGAGGCCAGTGGAGGGGAGGAGGAGGCGGCAGCCGCGGCGGAGGAGGAGGCAGCGAAGGAGGAGGAGGAGGCCGCGGTGGAGGAGGAGTAGGCCGCAGTGGAGGAGGAGGCACCGGTGTGACCGCGGCGTGACCGTGGCGTGACAGAGGCGTGACCGCGGTGTGACCGCGGCGTGACCGCGGTGTGACTGCAGCGTGACCGCAGTGTGACCGCAACGCGCGGAGGAGGAGGAGACGGGGAGGCACTGGCGGCACCGGTGGTGGAGGAGGAGGCATCAGCGGAGGAGGAGGATTCCGCAGTGGAGGAGGAGGCACCGGAGGCACCGGCGGCAGCGCGGAGGTAGGGAAGAGGCAGGGCGGAGGCAGCGAATGCAGCGGAGGAGGAGGAGGATGAGGCCGGTGGAGGGGAGGAGGAGCAGGAGCAGAGGAGGAGGCGGCGGCCGCAGAGGCACCGGCGTGACCGCGGCGTGACCGCAGAGGAGGAGGCGGCCGCGGAGGCACCGGCGGCACCGGCGGAGGAGGAGTAGGCATCGGTGGAGGAGGAGGAGGCCACGGTGGAGGAGGAGGCACCGGCGGCAGCGCAGAGGCAGGGCGGAGGCAGCAGAGGAGGAGGAGGATGAGGCCGGTGGAGGAGGAGGAGGAGGAGGAGAAGGAGCAGAGGAGGAGGAGGCGGCCACAGCGTAATAGGAGGAGGAGGCGGCTGCAGAGGCACCGGCGTGACCACGGCGTGACCGCAACGTGACTGCGGCGTGACCGCGGCGTGACCACGGCGTGACCGCGGCGTGACTGCGGTGTGACCGCAGCACACAGAGGAGGAGGAGACGTGGAGGCACTGGTGGCACCGGAGGAGGAGGAGGAGGCATCAGCGGAGGAAGAGGAGGCCGAGGTGGAGGAGGAGGCACCGACGGCAGCGCGGAGGCAGGGCGGAGGCAGGGCGGAGGCAGGGCGGAGGCAGTGAAGGCAGCGGAGGAGGAGGAGGATGAGGCCGGTGGAGGGGTGGAGGAGCAGGAGAAGAGGAGGAGGTGGCTGCCGCGGCGGAGGAGGAGGAGACAGCGGTGGCAGCGGAGGAGGAGGAGGAGGCCGCAGTGGAGGAGGAGTCCGCGGTGGAGGAGGAGGCACCGGCGGCAACGCAGAGGCAGGGCGGAGGCAGGGCGGAGGCAGCGGAGGCAGCGGAGGCAGCGGAGGAGGAGGAGGATGATGTCGGTGGAGGAGGAGGAGGAGGAGCAGGAGCGGAGGAGGAGGAGGCGGCCGCGGAGGAGGAGGAGGAGGCGGCGGCCGCGGAGGCACCGGCGTGACCGCGGCGTGACCGAGGCGTGACCGCGGCGTGACCGCGGCGTGACCGCGGCGTGACCGCGGCGCGACCGCGGTGTGACCGCAGCTTGACCGCG
Organism: Viscum album; assembly: GCA_963277665.1. NCBI lineage: Eukaryota > Viridiplantae > Streptophyta > Magnoliopsida > Santalales > Viscaceae > Viscum > Viscum album. The sequence goes on from OY728148.1 coordinate 1,591,452,025, forward strand.
GTGTGACGGCGGAGGAGGAGGAGGCCGCGGAGGCACCGGTGGAGGAGGGGGAGGCCGCGGAGGCACCGGCGGCACCAGCGGAGGAGGAGGAGGCATCGGCGGAGGCAGAAGAGGAGGAGGAGGATGAGGCCGGTGGAGGAGGAGGAGGAGGATCATGAGTAGAGGAGGAGGCGGTGGAGTTTTACTACTCGCTTATTATATTTTTAAGAACGCATGCATAATGTGTTATTTTATAGGTAATGGTACTGGATATGATAGTGTTGGATGGGAAAAGAGAAAACGGGCGAATGCTATGTTTTATGGACAGTGAAATAAAATGGTATTGAAAAAGATCGCACCTTTTAGGATGAAGAAGATACGGTATTTGGACCCCCCATTATACGCCCCACCTACATGTTCACCCACTAAACATCTCCCCGACCTAAACACCCCCACCTAAACACCCCCCACCCACTACACTCGCAACACCTGCACCCCCCACTTCAAATAAAATTGATTCACACAAATCATGACAGTTGAAATATAGAACAAAAACAAAAAACAAAGAAAATTACAGGCATAGAATACCGTACAATGGAGGAGGAGGAGGCCGCGGAGGAGGAGGAGGCCGCGGAGGCACTGGCGGAGGAGGAGGAGGAGGAGGAGGAGCAGAGGAGGAGGAGGCGGCCGCGGCGGAGTAGAAGGAGGCAGAGGCAGCGGCGGCAGCGGCGCAGACGAGGGCTTCCGTGAGATCTTCGACGACAACAATATCGCGAGGTTATCTCGCAAAAACACTGCAACAAACGTACGAAAACTGAAATTACCCAAACAAAGCCATAAAACAACCCAAACGAGCAACAACGTGAAAGAACAACCTCGATACATTTTCAAAACATCACTTGTGCCATCGACATTATTTAAAAAACCACTTTTAAGACTAAACACGCTTTTGACACTAACAAAAAGTCAACTGCACCACAAGACTTTCAAAAACACAACTGCACAAACTATCGATGCTGATAAACAGCCCAAAGAGAGTTTTAAAAAAGAAAACGTACACTAACATCACCTAAACATAACACTAACAAATCAAATGCTCAAATAACCATATCAAAACTAATTTCGCATCTTAAAAAACAATACACATTTGTTCCAAATTAATTTAATAAGAAAGATTGGCACATAAACAAGAATATTGGCGCAGATGCAAGAAGACGTAAACTAGGGACTCATAAACAGAATAAAATATTGACCTAAAATTATACAAACAAAAAAACAATGCAAACCTCACATCGGCACAGAGGTATTATCAACCAGCAGGGTCTGGGCCGGGTTCACCGGGGCTGCGAGACTCGCAACGGGAGGCCAGGACAACGCCGGCAAGGCGTGGGCTGGCCGGAACGACGCCGGCAGGCCGCGCACTGGCCAGAACGGTACCAACAGGGCGCACAAAAGCCGAAATGATGCCAACAGGGTGTGGAAAGTCTGGGATGATGCTCGAAAGGGCGGCGCGACACCGGCAGGGGCGGCGCCGACAAGCACGGCGCCGACAAGGGTGGCGGTCGGGCTATGTAGGGAGAAGGAGGAGGTGCGGCAGCCGGAATCCGGTGGGAGGGGAGTGACGGAGGCAGCGTCGCGCGATGGAGGGAACAAGCTGGGAGGGCGTCTGCGGGGCCGGGGAGCGACAGAGGGCACCGTGAACGCCGAGGGACCCGCGCAGGGACCGACTACGCGGTGAAGGGGATGCGGGAGCAGCGGGGTCCGGAGGAGGTCGCGCGAGGGAGTGGCGCCGCAGGGGGAGCGGCGCCAGAGGGGGATCGCACCGGAGGGGCAGTGCGCCGGAGGGGGAGCGCTTCGGCTGGGCTGCTACGCAGAGGAGGGGGGCCGCAGGGAGATAGAAGGAGAGAAGGGGGAGGGGTTTCGTCGGCCGCGGCAGAGGAGAAGGAGGCGGCGGTAGCGGTGGTAGCGGCGGCAGCGGCGCAGACGAGGGCTTCCGCGAGAGCTTGATTGTGTGCGGGGAGGAGGAAGAGGACCCGCGGGTTTTTAATAAATCCGCGGGACCCTTTATCAGCGCTAGTAAAAAGCGCTGATAAAGGGTGTATTTATCAGCGCTAAAATGAAAAGCGCTGATAAATACAGCCTTTATCAGCGCTTTTCTAGCGCTGATACAGTGGAAGGCCTTTATCAGCGCTTTTCCATTAGCGCTGATAAAGGCAGGTGCATGCCTTGCCCAGTTTTGTGGTAGTGTTAAAGATCCCTTGATTATTTTTCTATTGAAACCATTTTTATCACTTGTTAGTGTAATAATATTGGGGAACATATTATGCTTTTCATGATTTTCATTAAGTTACCTCAACTTGTGCTTTTCTATCACAATAATTCTTGTTTTTGATTTCAATAAAAATCATTGAATGGATTGTATATCCCCCTAATTCATGACCTATTAAAAATATATAGTCATAATAAATCATATTGGGAGAGGGGTACTTCAATGTTCCTACAGTTAATTAATAGATATGGTGAAGGTGAACCTATCAAGCCTCTTACATCTTAAATTTTCCCTTTTATATATTTCTAGAACGTAATGAAATCCAATCATCATGTACTTAAACATCCCTTTATATTATAAAAAATCCTATTTATAAAATTTTTCCTCTATATAATACCTACCACATGATTATTTTCCTGGATTTGAACATTTTCATTCTTCCTTGGATTGAGCTTTTCCTCAATTGTGGAACCATTCACACCTAAATAAGTAGATTATTAGTTTTCATCAATAGTGGATAACATCGCCAAATTTATTCTCTATTGAAACTTCTTATTTTTCCTCATAGTGGTTTGGGGAAAAAACATTTGAAAACCTCTTCCTTAATAGAAATGGTGTCATATTGGAATTCATCTTTCCTTGGAGGAGACAACATTGTATTCTCTTCCACTATATTTCATGAAAGAACAACATATTGTTTTTTATACTAGAATTTTCTTCTTTTCCTATTATATATTTTTTATGATTTATTAGATATTTTTCATTTATAAACCCTTACATGAGTATCATTTTCCATTCTCAAAAAATTGAACATATTTTCCATCTTAATAGTAATTTTTCTAGAATAATAATTCCCTTGAAAATTTATAGGAGTGGATTGTAACTTTATGAATTATTTAACCATGTATACTTTTTAAAAATTGAAGTATCATGACATATGGATGAGTTTAGAACAAAAAAACATTTAACATAAGATTCAGTCCTTATTTAGTCACTCCTTGATTTAGATGTTGGTGCTTCTAGAGTTGTTCTCACATAATTGAGACTGTTGGCTTATAAAAATATACTAATGATGTTCAAAAATCTTCCACAATAAAATAAATTATGTGATTTCATATTTTTAGCAACCAAAATTGTAAAATATTCTTATAAAAACACTTCACTTATAAATTTTTGATATGTATTACTTTTCATTGATTCACAATTTGGGAGAGCTGTTAGAGGGATCTTCATCTTCTCTTTAGTAGTTTTTATCATCTTCTCATGACCTCTTATCCTCTCATTATTTTCTTCTAGTTTTCAAGTAAATTCATCAAATCAAATCCTAAAACTATAAAATATCATTTTATTTCTTCATATTCACTCTTAGTGAAATAAAACATTCCTTTAATTCCTTTTATGTGGTATTTTTTTGATCTCTTGGGAATGATCTTCAAGCGTATCACTTTTTTATTTCATCTTCATTCCCATTTTTTGAATAATAACATTCAATCCAACATCTTCATCCTTAAATTCCTTATTTTACATAAAGAAAAATTTTGTTGTTGAATTGTAAAATCTATTTATGACACTTTTTATTGTAATTTCTTGATAATAACTTAAAATAAATAACATTAGGTTATTATCACTTCTTCGCTATAATCACATATTATTTTCATCTCAGAGATATTTTTTTTAATTTCACATCCATTCTCAACACCAGGGTAAGAATCATATATTACATCTGGTTTATAATTTACCTTGGCTTGATAACAAAAATTCTTGTATGATTTGTTATTATTTTTATTTTTATTTTTATTAGTCATAGAGATCTTCTCACTTGGACATTCGGTACTTCCAAAAAAATATATTACAATTCCATCCAAATATATATATAACATTTATGGATTAATTTTTTTCTAGAAAATTATTCCTCAAGATACTAATTTAATGCCTCTTTGACTGAAATATCAATTATAATTTTTCATCGATATGTTTCAATGATAATTGTGTGTTTTCTTGATATAAATATTTTCTCTACTTCCACATACAATGATAATAGTGGAGAAACTTCCATGAATCAAATTAAATCATTTTTCATGCATTATAACTCATTATATAAAACTAAATATCCTTTACATGGATAAAATATATATGAAAACATTAAAAAATGTGAGAGAAATGAAAAATACAAATATGAACTAATTGATTTAATTCCACTTAGTATAAATAAACAAGGAAATTAGAGTGGGCATACCCATGGGGATGGTTGAACCGGGATATTAAATGTATTTAAAAATTAATACACTAAAACCGTAAATGTATCATTTCCCCAAAAGGATCATGACCTCTCAACATTGAGGAACATTTTTAATAATCATAATAAGATATTATTAAGCTATTTTGATCTATTTTGTGTAAATTGACAATTTTAATAAATGTAAATGATTATTTACTCATTTCACTACTGTTGTAATAATCCATGGGTGATTCTACATTATGGATCCGTGAAAAAAATCACCATTAGGCCAGTAATATTAAAAGGTTTAGTATATGTAACATTTACTCCATAGTACATGACCTTACCATGTTTGGGGATATCTCATAGCTTCCCAAGGGAAGCTCCATTTAATAATCCTTAGTATGCACGGTAATGGTGGAAATGATCACTGTTACTGTTTAGGGACCAGTAGGTCCCTTTAATAATAATAATATTTTGGATTTTATCTTTATGTAAGAATATATTATCTATTGATGTCCTCATTAGGATTCTTCTTCACCTCTATGAAAAAACAATGACAAAACAACATAATATTTATAGAATAACTATAGAAAATCATCACTTTTCTATAGGTATAAAAAACATCAATCTATTAAAATTATTAATTAATCTCATCCCCTAATTATAACAACACATTTTACTTCTTATCTGATGTTTTGGATCTCTAATAAGATCTCTATTCAAATTTATATATCTCTATTTCTGTATAAACAACATATTCAGTGATATTATCCTTTTTTCTATTCACAATCGTCCATAATAAATAAGAAATTATGTAACTACAAATATCTACCTATTACACCATAATTTGGAAATTCACAATTCCCATTAAGACCCATATATTTAATCCATGATTTTATCCACAACATTGCAGCTATAACCACTAATGGATATTAACAAAATCATTAAATAAATACTCTTCATTTTCTAACTGAAATTATGGATGTGGTGTGATCTAGGATTCAATGGTGTAGCGTCCCATTTAAACATATTACAATGTGGTCATCCTTTCTATAATGTCACCTTTAATTATTTAGAATACAATATATAGTGGTCATCATACTATGACATGAAGATGCATCATATGGAATCAACTAATATATTTGACCAGATACACATATATCATTCAATGTAAGTCCTATATTAAATTAGTATGATTTTAGGCATGATATCTTATGACCACTTGTACCTCCCAACTAGATAAATCATTAAAACATCACTATATAATGATATCTTATGTGATTTGAGATTAAAAATTACTTAATAATGTTTTATTAATGCCCTCTCTGATTTTATGTGTAGATCCGATATAAATATCTTACTTTATGAGGGTACTACAACAAAAATATCTATGATGTCACATGAACACCTCAAAATATCATTTGGCTTTGAAAATCCTATAAAGATCACTTTATGTTGTGGCCCATCCAATATATGGTTTAACTTATTAACTAAGAGCCCCACAACAGAAATACCCACATGAGTACAACTCAATATAAGCCACTTCATTCACCTTAAATCTCCCTTGTGAGTAATAGGGTCCTTTAATAGCCACCTCTATTCTTCCTCCCAACAGCATGGACCACTACCACTATACTTTTTCCATATGATAAATTCCACTACTTCCTTGAATGAATGACTACTCGCATGTGTGCTTTCCTACTCCCTAGTTTTACCTTGGATGGATTGCCTTGCAATTTCCCTTTCAGGGTCAATCTTGCTCACAAATGTGTTGTGTATCTGGATTGTGTAGGAATCCATGGTTGGACATATTTCTTCATTGTCTATCCTATATTACAGGATAACCATCAGTATTTCATCATAGTCGTGGTGACTATTGTTTGATTTTTTTTGAGTTTATTAAAATATTTCATCGATATTGTAACTTTATTCAATACAACATAGGATTCTAAAAAAACATTATAGGGATGGACTATAATATGTATCATAGATGTATTGACTATGAAATTACTTCATCAACTCCCATCACTACACACACAAAATGGGCACCAATATGGCATGGTGTTTCCCGTTTTGGGTAGATTTCACTCTTGTTCAACAAATTCCATCACATTGGGATCCATACTTATACTAAGGATCACATCACCACTTTGGTCATCTTAAATATATGTTCTTAAAAATGATATTCTCAAAAAGATATTTTGCTACATTGACATTCCAAAAGAATACATGGATTTCAAAATTGACTATAATTATTTTCAGTCATCCATGACCATAATTATTTTCAATAAAAATGACCAACATTATTATCAAAATATATAACATTAATACTTTAGGATTTATTAAAAAACCAATGTTTAATGTTTTTGAACCGAAAGTAATATTTTACACTAAAAATTGTTTTTATTGGCTTATATTAAAAATCAGTTTTCATCACTTGTAGAAATTAAACAGAAAAAATTGATTTCATATTTTATATAAATATTATCATCTTATAGAAAATGTTAAATTTCATTTTTAGGTATAAAATATTGATTAATATGATTACTATTATTGAAAATTATATTGGGGAAATGATTATTTTAAATAATTATTTTTTCAATATTTTGTGATTTCTATCTGATAAAATAAATCGATGTATTTCATATAACAAAATTGATATGATTTTTACACATGATTAAAAATATGTTGTCACTCTTTTACATTTCAATTAGTTTCATATAATATTATGAACATTTAATGGTGAAAATAATCATTTTTTATATAGAGTAGTTTTTAATTTTATTAAATGTCTTAATTCAAAATTTAAAATTATATTATTTAGAAATTTAATTAGATTATATATAGATTAAATTTTGTTTTATAATGGAAAATATTTTAATATGTGTTACCATAGATTTTTAATAATATATAATTAACTTTGTTAAAAATCTAATTGCTAAGGAAAAAAAATTGTAAAATGAAGAAATCTGTTGGTAAAAGTATTGAAACACGTTTAAAACATGTTAAACATGTATGATGGAGAACTTATTGAAATTATATCACCCAAAATTTTATTATTTTCTAATTTTTTTACCATTTACTCTTGAATAATTTCATTATGTCATTGAAAAAGTAATGGGTATTTATAAAAATTTCATTTTCATCACTTATAAATGGATATCAATTACACCAGATTTACTAACCCATTACAAAGTCTTAACTCTTACAAAACTATAAAATATTATCTCTTAAAATATATCAATATTTCCTAGAGGCCTTATAATTTTTAAAGGGCCAATATAAGGAGCCTTAAGGTGTTACCTAAGAGAGAACAACCAAAGGCAGTGGAAATGCCTCATCATACCATTCATAATTCTTTTCTTCTTTTACAGACTCAAACCTACTATATCCTAGAATGTATGATAACATAAATATTGATAATAATATAAAATTTTATTATAATAATGTAATATACATTTTCTGTCTTCCTCTAAAATCATTCAAAAAAATAAAGACATCATCTTATGTATGTGCATGCTACCTACTTTATGAATGGTGTGGTCTAATTTTTAAATTATCTTAATATTTTTGGATTGAAATATTAATTTAATTTACAAGAATAAAATTTATAATAATAATAATGTTTTTTAAGGTTAGTATTGGACATTCTATAAGTGCTATTAAAAATAATGTGTCTTAGTAAATTTAACCACCTAAAATAAACATATCACGCAACCCTTCTTCATTTGAGTCTATATTGGGAATACATATTAATATTTATAATTATTTTTTCTAATGATATAATAAAATTAAAAAACCTATATAATTATGGATATTATGAATCTATTTTACAACACATTTTACCATGTTCAATATACAATGAAATTTTTAAAGAAGTCTAATAAACCACCACATGTAAGATCTATAAGAAATAACTATTTTATAAATAAATGACACATAATAAAAAAAGACATTATAAAATTAAATACAGATGTGAAAAGTTCATAATAATGTTCTCAAAAAATTAATTATATTATTCAGGAAAATAGGATCACACATAGAAAAAATTATGAGATGAGGTAAAGGTTTTTTGCATCTCAATTGTCAGTAATTGATAAAAGATACATATTACCCAATTATTATCTTTTTATGGTTTATATATTGGCCATGGATTTAATTTATAATAATCATTATTCAATATAATGGATTTAAAAATAAATCTCATGGTATACCAATCATGCTTTTTTGATTTTAAAGATAATGATATTGTTAGTGTTTATATTAACTAAATTATTATTCTTTGATTTATGATTAATCTTATAAAACATATTTTCTATAATTTGGTTAAATTATAATCATTTATTTTATTATATTGTTTGTTCTATTTTTTATATGAGTACTTACATTTATAAAATATAAACCCCTTTCTTTATTTCTATTATTCATGAATTATTATATCCATAAGGGATTTGGTTCCCCCAAATTTCTTTTCATCGAGTTAAAATGTTATTCATTAATTATAATTATTATATTCTTGATAAATTAATTTATTTTATATTTTATAATATATTTCTATATATATTTAGAGTGAAGATTATGTTTTTAAATATAAGATTTTTTATCAATGAATTTTTTTCTCATTAATGTGTAATATTTTTATTAAACATATATCATCTTCTTTAAAGAATTTTTTCCTCCAATTACATGTTGATTAATCACAAAATTGTTTTCCTCTATTATTTTGAAATAAAAATATGTGTTTACTCTTATTTATTTTGTTTTTTCTATTACCACATTTCAAAGGGATGTTTTATTAATTTTTTCATGACATGTGTTTTCTGTAAAATAATTTCAAAATATTATCATGGTTTTCTATATTTCAAAATAATCCATTTTATTTTCTACTCCACAGTATCTTTATAAATCATGTATGAATTTTATAATACCTATTATTGACGAATTTGTTTTTTAATTTCTAATTTAAAATTGTTTTCAATTAATTTTTTTGAAATATTTACTTATCTTTCAATGATTAAATATGGAAAATTATTTTTAACAGAATGTAATACCAATTTTTTTACTTTTCATTAAAAAATGATCTTTTGAGGTTTCCATTAAATCATATTTTATAAAAATGATTAATGTGATTTATAAATAATCATTAATAATTTGAATTATAGTTTTCAAATTATCTCTAAAATATATATTTACATGGTAATTATTTTTCAAGAATGACCCTAAAAATATTCATATAAAATAATATTTTTGTGTGATTAAATATTGGGTGTTAACCATTTATATTATTGTGGTAAATTTTCATGATATAGTGTGAAAATTTTATAGTAGTCATTTATCTTTCCTTGGGTACTTTATGATGTGATTACTGTTTTCAATTTGTACACATTTATATAGAAGAGTTGTGTTTGGGGTCCTAGGTATTCGTATAATTCATTGGTTAATGTTTCAAATCACAATTTTATTTATTTTGAGTGTGAAATTTTTTTCTCACAATATGAATCATGTGATTTTTTGTTCGTTTACAATATATTGGTATGTGATTTTTGTTTTTCAAAAAATATAGGGTGGGATTTTGTTTATTCACAATATATATCATGGAATTTTTGTTGTCACTACATGAAGTGTGGACGTATTGTTTATTCACAACATGAAGCATGAACCTATTGTTTATTCATAATGATATAATTTCTCATTAATAATGTTTTTTCAAAAGTTATCTGTTATGATATGTTTCCTTGGAATGTAACATTTCCATACAACATTCCAATTATTATTTTCCATTTATCTTTTTTTATTATCCCATTATTCTTTATGACTCTCCCATTATCTCTGATTGTTCATTTGAGATTACATGTCCTTCTATCATAACTAATAGAATACTCATTATTCCATGTTAATCTTAATAACATATTTCTACCATGATTATGTTTTCTCAAATGCTTATGATCTTACCCAATATGGATTTTGTGTTTTTCCTTTAATATATTAATTTAATATTACTATTTCATTATGTTTGAACTCCCCAGGTAATGAAGATGAACATGGCTTATTTGAATTATATAATGGGGACTAGTGTCGTTCAATTGTACAGAATCATTATAAAGTATCCTAAAATAAATTTCATAGGTAGATGATACTGAAAGACACTAAAATTAATATTATCTGGATTTTGTGGTTATTTATGAGATGTATTTTTTAACTTATGAAAATGAGGTAAAATAAAAATTGGTTAGTCTCACCTTATTTCAAAGCTATTATTTAAAGAAATGTTTTAAGAACTAAATATTGTGGTCTTGGTGTTGGGACTTAATATAATAATATAAATCATTTCAAAATATATTCTAGTACCTTAAATTATCTTGTAATGAGTTTGTTACAATCACAGATCTATAATTGGAATCACATTTACAAAACTAGTAGTAAATAATATAATCAAAACTAATAACATTCAATACTAAAAATTCAATATAAATTAATAAAATTTTTTATAATAAATAAATATAAATAATGTTTATAAAAGGTTATAGTTAGGTATATTATTCCGAAATAAGTGAGTATGATATTTCTTTTTTTAAAATGGGTTTAGAAAATGATTTATTAATCATGAATAAAATATATAGATTTTGAATCTTAGGTTTTCATAATTTCGGTGTGATGTGTATTCAAACCATATTTCCGTTTTATGGTTTTTAAATTACCTATGTATTTATTTAATCAATATTTTTCAAGAAATATAATGGATTTAAAAATCCATATCATGTTCTGCCTTTTACGTATTTTTTAATTGAATATATAAAGACACTGTAAGGGATTATGTTAAGTAAATTTTCGTTAATTTAGTTAAAAATATTCTATTTGAACATTTTTTTATAAAATGGGTATGTTCTAGCCATTAATTTAATAATAATTTAATATTTAAATAAAATTTTAATTTACATTTATTTCATATAATATCCCTTTATATTGTTTCTTTATTCAAAACATAATATTAGTAAGGGTATTTATTAAGTCATTTTCATTACATTGAGTTATATTTTCTATTTCTGAAACCTATTTTTATAAGTTTATTGAGTTTACCCTAAGATTTTATAAATTTTTAATTCTACTCAATAATCAACATATTTATATTTTTTATCATTAACTCACTTCCGAAGGATTATTACATTGATGATTATGATATTCCCAAGGGGATTTATTAACTAAAATTATTTCCATGATTCATAATGATTAATATTTCAACATATATCTTTAATTATAGTATTATTATGTTCTATGATAGTATAATAATTCTATTCAACATTATCTTATATTTAATTATATTTATGGATTTATTTATTTATCTAAATTAATGATTCTAATAATTACTTACATTCTCACCAACTGAGCTCTTTATCATTCATATTTATATTTACTCATCTAACTAAATTTTTGCATTCTTATTTTGAAATTAATTTTTTTTATTTCAATTAAACATAACATTTCAATTTATGTATTTGAAAATGAAATATTCTTTACTCTCTTTACTTTGTGTGTTTCATTAAAATTAATTTAAAAATATTAATGAAGTATTTCCCTATCAAGGTATTATTTTTATATTTCCCTCTGCATTTCCTATAGAAAATATTATCTTATTTTTTAAATCTCCATTATTTTTTTTTCATTTAAACTATTTTTTAAAAATAATTTCATGTTACCTTTTTGGAATTTAATTTTGAAAGTGATTCAAAATTTTGACTCTTTATATGAATATTTAAAATTATCTTCTAAAATATATTTTCATGGTTTTGTTTCTATTTTCCTTTTTAAACTACCTAAAACCAATGGATTTATGTTTTATGAATCCCTCGATAAATGAATTTTCTAAATATTATTTTCAGTGACTGAATGTTAATATCAATTAATATAATCTCTGATTTCAGTTGATGCAATACCATTATGAATAGACTTCAGAACCTTTGAATTCCAAGATTTCTTTTTTTTATTATGAATAAATGATTTCAACTATCACACATATGTATATATATTGATCGTTGGGGTGCTGTATAACCCGCCAATTATTTGGATAAGGTTTTAAATCTCATGAGATAGGAATGGACCATAGTTTTGAAAAAACTAAGTAACAAATAGTACATAGGTTGATTAAACATAGCTCACTAATCGACCAAAAGTTTGAAAAACCTAATCCATTTATGTTCCGTGTGTTATTGATTCTTATTCCATAATGTAATGATTTTAAATTCATATCTTTGTTCCATAGATTACTATTATGAAAAAATTTTATAACATTACATAATTTTATGATTATTATTATGCTACATGAATAATTTTTTTTACCTCATGTTTTGCCATTCATATTCCATGTTATATGTTTTATCATTTGAGATTACACATCCTTCTATCATGAGTTATGAATTGTTTTGTTACATAATCTTTTAAAAAAATTGTTTCTCCCTTTTAAATGTTTTATCACATGCTTATAATGAAATATTGATATATTTTCCCTTAATAATAGTTTGATCTCACCTATATCGTATGTTTACATTCCATAGACTTTGGAAATGAGTATAACTTATGAGAATGATATAAGGGAGTCCATTGATGCTCAATTATAAAAAAATTTCATAAGTTCACTAAAATTATATTCTTATGTATCTAGTTCTAAAAGATACTAATATTTTATTATGAATATTGTGAGATTTAATACTTATGTTATGAAAATGATAGGAAATATCTGTTTTTCTATCTTGGTTAAATTTATTTTTATCAAATATAGTATTAATAAAAGTGTTTTTGTACTATACCCATAAGTGTGGGTCTAGATAAATTTAATTGGTATCCTAAAAGGTTTTAATTATTTTTATGATTATTTTATATTAATTTTATTAGGATAATTAACATTACATAATCATTTAGGTATAATTAAATGGTATAATTAAAATAATATTATAAAATATTATAATTTTAGTAATGATTTGAGTATGTGGTTTTCTTCGAAATTATATATGTGTATGAATACTATAATGTAGATTCAACTGTGGTACAAATTCAACGATTGGCAATCACATTTAAAAAGGTACATGAGTATTAAATTGCTATTCACTTTTCCCATAATGACTGTGACTGGGACTACACACATGGTTGGACACTACTGAGGGATATGCTTTGGTAAATAACATTCTCTTTAAAATCTATTACAAAAGATTTATTATGTTATGTAATTAAATCATGGTGTATAAGAGATACAACACTAAGATAGCTTAGAATTATCAAGGAGTGATTTATGTTTAACTAAAAGTTAATGTGATGGCTTCAATGAGTAATACATTTTTAGGTTCATTTTTTCATGATATAATTTTATAGTAATTATATTATGATGTTAATTACTCATATTAACACCCTTTTGGATTTAGTAAAGGATAAATCCAAAAGGAAGATAGTTAATGACTAGTGTCATGGACAATGAAAATATTATCAGAAATAGGAACCTATATGTATAAGATCTAAAGTGAGAAATATTCTCATTATTCTAAATGAAAAACAAAAAAATGATAAAAAATTTGAACTTAGATAAGATTACAAAAAAACAAAATAAGAGATATATGAAGTATCATTGAAGTTTGGGTGAAAAATATTATCAATTAATGTATATTAATTTTCTTTTGTTTCATAAATATTGGAAAAAACATAGGGGAATGTCTCAAAGGAACTGGAAGATCCTTCATATGTGGAGATATAGGGGATAGAGTAACAAGTTTACATTTAATAATTAAACAATAAATTAACATAATTATGGGGAAAGAAGTGTTTCTACATCAAACATATTCTTTTAGGGTGGAAAAATCATTAGAAATTAGATGTTGAGTTATGTAAATGTTTTAGATATCCGAATTTAATTATTATTTGTAAGTGATAATTATAATAAAATGGATTCCATTTATTTAAGGTGGAAAATAGAACCCCATAATAATTTATTATTCGTTTTTTTCTTTCAAATAAATATTATTATTAATAGCTTTCTTCACATACAACACTAGACCAAAAAAACCCCAAAACAATATATAACCATTAAAATATAACCATTGAATTTGTAAGTAAAAATATTTTTAACAATAGTACGAAATAAATCTATTTATGCTAAAATATATTTTTCTAAAATTAGTTTTTTTGTAATATTTTTAATAAAATAAATATATTATATATGTTATTGGTAAGTATTATATATGAAAACAAATATAATTATCAATAAGTACGAAATAAATATAAGTGTAGTAATTGGTGTGAAATCTTTTATCATATAAAAACAATATTCATTATATTTTTTTATTTAAATAATAATTATAAATTTAAAATTATAATTTAACGAAATTAAATTTATTTTGGAGATAGAATACAAATATTAAATTAAGGGTATTTTTTTTGTATTTTTATGAAATCATATATATTTTATGTGAATATTAAAAAAGTATATTTCTCACAAAAAACATATTATTTAAGACAATATCATTAAATTATTATATGTAAAAAAAATAAAAAAATTCATGAAAAAAATACATTTATAATGAGAAAATATTTTATTAAAAATGTTATTTTTTATATAGAAAAACAATGTTTATTAATTAAAAAATTAAGTAATAATTTTTAAAATAAAAACTATTTTTAGTCTATTTCTTTTAATTAAATTTTCTCAAGGTGGAATTTAGTTTTTTATTTAACATAATGCTTCATAAATATTTTTTATAAATAATAATTAAATATCATGGAAATAAATAATATAATTGGAATTATCGTTGAAATAAATTTTATTCTTAAATTTTATTCTTCAAAAAACCATATTTTTGTTTATTAAATGTGATAATGATAAAATTAATTATTATCATAGTCATAAATTTTATTTAAAAGAATAGATTTCATATTTGGAAATAGTGGGTTTAAATTATTTTCCTCTTTTCTATTTATTTTTAGCAATTAAAAGTAAATAACTTATGTAAATATTAATACCTATTGTAGAAATATAAAATTGTAAAAGTGAATATCAAAGTGTAAAAGATTAGAAAAATGCATTAAAATGATTAGTTGAGTGATTATTGGCTTCATCTAATCCCCTAGTCCATTGTTTTTGAAATAGGCTGAACATTCTTTATGAAACATGTTAGCTCTTTATTGTAAAGAGTTACATAAGAAAAATGAAACCAACATTAATTAAAATAAGATATCAACTCCACCCCATTTATACAATCATTATAAAAAAATATATTTACAAGAAACCACCCTATTGTCACCTAAAATAAATTCCCAAATTCTATAATCCATATTATTTCTGAAAGAAAAATCTATGGAGCCTTAATGTGCTACCCAAGGGAGAACATCCAATGAGAGATGTAACACTCGAAATTGATATATGCTAATTATTTCCATTTTTATCAACTCAAAAAATTATATTGTTGAAAATATTATAACATATTTATTAATAATATGATGAAATGTCATTATAAAAATTCAATATCTATTTTCTAACTTCCTAGGAAATCATGCGAAAAATGAAGACGTCATCATGCGTATATGTAGATTGTCACCTCAATGAACAAAATGCTTCATTTTCTTCCACAAAAATACATATATGGTTATAAAAGTGTCTTTAATGGATTAATATTTTAATTATAATATTATTAATTTGTTTAATTTAAACCATTACCCACCATTCTCTCGATATATGAAAAATGAATGTGTCACATGAATGAACGTGGTGACTTCAAAATTCATGAATGTGAGGTATTTTGTTTCTTAATTTTGTATTTAATTATTTATCAAAATATATTTTAAGAAGATTCGAAAATTTAAAAACTTCTACATAACATTATAATTATTTTTTAATAATTATATTATTCCAAATAAATCAATTTCCTAACAATACTCTACCATATATTATAGTTTGTTCCTCTTTGATTTAGTTTGAATACCTACTTGAAAAATGTTATGTATTTATACCATGTATGAATATAAAAATTGAAATTATTTATTATTATGAATTATTGTGAAAATAATGTTTTTACTTCTTCTATGAAGGATCAATTAAAATTTAATTCAACATTATTTTCCTTCCTTTGTTATGAAAAAATTCAAAAAAAAACTCATCAATAACATCATCAACACAATTCAAAATAAAAACATCTATAAAATGAAAATAAAACACTATGAATCATTATGAAAAATATATTATACTTAGTTTAATTTAATTTTAATGATGAAATTTAAATTTTTTAAAAATAATCAACACCACAATTATGAAACATGTGTTAAACTGAACAATATAAACTAAAAAAATACAATTATGAAAGATATATATAAATAAAAAATATATTTTTAATAAATTATTCTAAATGAATATTATATAAGGTTATAGATATGAATACGGTTCTATTTTTTAAATATATTAAAATGTTTATACAAGTGTCTAGATCTTGTCCGACTAAGTGAGAATAAATGGTAGGGGTATTTGCTATCTCATTTTTTGATCATTGAAATATGATTCATATTGACCACTTGTTTGTTTTTTGGTGTATCTATTTGACATGGACTTATTTTACCATAAATTTCATGAAATATATTAAAAATATAAATGTATTTTTTTACCTTTCATGGTAATTAAATTTGAAATATAATGACACCGTAAGGGTTTTTGTTTAGTAAAATTTCATTAATTATGTTATGATTATTGGTTTTTAAATTAATATTTATAAGTATAGAATGTTTATATCTTGGATTGTGTTATAATTTATTTTATTTTATTTTATATATTAATTTAAATTTATTTCTTTAAAATGAATATTCCTTAACAAAATCTAGTTTATAAGGGTTTTTCCATAAATCAATTTCCTTTCATTGAGTAGTAATGATTATTTTTTAAATAAATTCATATATATTTTTTATTTTAATCAACTATTATATAAAACAAATCATCAAATTTATTTTATGTATATTTATAAATATTTCTAACGAATTCTTTTTTAAAGGACTATTACATTAATAAATATGATAATTTTATCTGGTTTTCTTAATTCATCTTCTATTCCAAGGTCATAATGATTCATATTTAACTATATTTTATTAAATATGGTCTTATTCAATTCTATAATGGTTTTATAATTATTTTAAACTTTTTTTGAAATATATTGATAAATTTTAGTCTTTATAAAATTTTATGATGTAAAAATAATTTATATCCTCTCAAAATCAGCTCTTTTTATTCCATAACCCTATCCAATATTCTGGAAAATGTTCGCGCTTATTATTTAACATGGAAACATGTATTATTATTTCAAATATTAAAATTTTTATTCCCCTCTGTTCAAATGAAAGCATTATTACACTATATAAATTTTGGGTTTCAATAAAAGTTTTTTCAAAATATAAAAAATGATTTCTATTTCAAATTTATATCTTTATATTCCAATAAAACTTTTATGGAAAATAATTATGTATTCTTTCATGGATCCATTATTTTTATTTAATTTATAATTTTTTTTAATATTTTTCACGTTTATGCCTTTGGATTTAATTTGATAAGTTAGTCATAATTTCATCTCATTACACCAATACTATTAAGTGTTTTCTAAAAGAACTAATCATGGTTTCATGGCCATTTTCCTCATTAAAAGATATAACTCTTATAGAGTTATGTTTTTTGAAGAACCCAATAATTACCTCTATGAAATATAATTTTTCTTGATTCAATGTTGATATTAGTTAATGTAATCCTTTATTAAAATTTATGTGATACTATTTCGAAATAATATAAATTGATTTCCTTTCCATGGGTTCTTTTTGATAGGACGAATGATTAATTTTAAATGTAACACATATATATAAATATTAATGGTTTATGTGACTCCTTTTGGGTCACTAGCACATCTAGATTTGAGTTTTATTTATCCTTGAGAGTTTCTTTGGAGTTCTTGGGTGTCGTAGAGTGGTATTAGAAGTTTTTGGGGAGATAGACAAGATTGTACAATTAGTTCGTGATTTGTCCAAACAAAGTAGCAACCATGCAAGCAGTGATTTAATTTTTTATAGTGTGTATTTTCATGTATTTTTAATGGGTTTTCAAAATAGAAGACACCATAGGAAAAACTGTACGACTTATTTTGGGAGGATAGTGGCATTTGTATGGTAGATACATGATTTTCCAAATAATAAAATGGAACTATGTGACCCATTCTATCTCATTAAAAATGGGGATTTTATGCATTTTCTTCATGTATTGATTTTTTAGGTTTTGGATCTTTTTCCCACTATATCATGTTAATCTCTTCATCCTTGGTTATGGAAATCTCCTCATCTTTTCATTTTAGGTTTCTTTATAGTTTTTGGGTGTTTTTTAGGTATTTTTTTATCCTTGATTTCTTCTCCCCTCCCTTTCTCAAAATTTTTTCTTAACTTTTTTTGTGGAATTGAACAAATGTATTGGTGGTGTTGGATTAATATATGGTATTTTATGTGGGGGTGTTTTATTTCTTCTGGATTATGTATGCAAGGTGGGGTTATTCCTCTTCCATTCGGTCTTCATTGAAGGTGATGTGATTTGGACTAAATTCGAGATATGTGTCTGTATTTAAGGGTGTTTCCCATGGAATACCACACAATTTATAACCCCCATTAGTTTTTTTGTTAAAATTTCTACGTATACGACTAATTCTTGGATTTTATTACATTTTTGAGGAATTTCTTATATTGAGTTGGATATTTTGGTGTTTAATGTGGGATTTTTCTAACTGGTATAGATTTTATGCCCTCTAAGAGTTTGATATAATGGACCAAAGAGATTTAAGGGTTTTCAATGAATTTATAACGGGGTTTGGAGAAGATTTTTTCTTGAAGAAGATGTTTTTAATTGGTCATGTTTTCTTATGAAATTTCATGTGTTATAGCATGATTGGTATAGGGTTATAATTGAGATGTGTTGGTATGGAGTAGCACATGGGTTAAAAATGGTTTTTTTGAGATGTTTCTTCAAGGGACTATGTGGGATTTTATAGGGAGGACGCTGTGAGCCTCTATATTTTTCAAATTTACTTATTTGGCCTTTGGGTGGGAAGGTCATGTAATAATGTATGTTGGTTTCTGATAAACTATGTGTGCTCTTAGAGTTTGGCCCAAGGGAGATCGTGATAGATTCCCTTTCTTATCTTTATAGAATAATTATATACTCACTCATGATAGGAATGATGGTTAGATTCCCTAGGTTCACATTACTCATGTAGTGTTGATTTATATTCTTTACAAATTATATTAGTACCATTTTATGAGATTATATATATTATTCCAATTTTTTAACTTTACCTTCATATAGAAATGTGGATATATGATATTTTTGATGTTTTGATTTTTAAAATAATATTTTTTTGTGTTTTTGTATATAGTTTCTTATGTAATTTTGTTTATTTGATCATAGTTTATAATTTTTTTTGAACTCCATGTTCTTATTAAAATGGAAACCAAAGGGGTTTTGATATTTTATTTGCAAATTTTATATATTTTACTATTGTTTTATTTTTTTATTTTTCCTTAAACAATCATTGGTATCATGAGTAAAAATATTTAAATATAATCATAGTGGTATCCTACTGGGATTTGTGCCTCACAACCTTATTTGTACATTTTGTGTTGTGTTTGGTACCTGTTTATCATTGTTTATTTTTTATAATTTTGGGATTGATTATGGGATACAATGTATGTGTATATGTTCTTTAATGTCATGTTTTTACTTTTTTGTAAGCTTTTGTTTATAATATCTTTTTATTTTATGCTATTGAATATTATTTTGTTGGTTTGACCATCCTACATTATGTATTAGTCATTACATCTACATTAGGCATAGAAATTCCTAGGAGATGTTTGTTCTTATTGGTTCTTGCCACCAGTACATGACAATTAGGAAATAACTTCTTTTAATAGAGAGGGGAAAATGGTGTGATTTGTTAGGTTTACCTATGTTGGTTCATTAAAAATGATAACATAGATTTTTTTTGAGTTAGTGGTGGTTTGGAAGTAGGACTCATGGGACTTGAGTGGTCGGAATGCGAGCATTCCCAGCCAGATATTCTCGGTCTCGAATGTTTAGTTCCCTGGGGTGGTTTCAGATTTTGGTTATGTTTTGAAGACAATCATGGGTTATGTTTATGATATTTGTTTACTTATTTTTTATGATTATTATAATAACCATGTTGGGGGGTTTTGTTTTGGTATTTTTGTTGTGATTTTAGGTTGGAATGTTCTCATTGAATCTTTTATTTGTGTCTTGTAGACATTTCATCACATAAGGGCCTCATCTAGGCATATATAGGGTGTGGTAGGGAGTACCCCATTAGAAAACCCTCCCATTGATTTGACATTGGTGGATTTAGGGATTCATACAATCTAATCCTTTGAACAAGTGGATATTCTTGAGCAGATATGGACCATAGACAATACTTAATAGTTTATGAGGTAAAATACATTATGGTTCTATGATGATAAGGGACTGTATGATCTTGAGTAGTGGTTGGATCATGTTGAGTAGATCATTGAGTTTTTTATGAACACTATGAATTATAAGATAGTATTTTCCACATATGTGGTAAAATGAATAGAGAAGAGTCTGGTTGGAGTTAATGGTACTTTTAGGAAGAATGATAATCTTATTTTGACCACCTTCACGGTGCCTTTCAATTGTAATATCTACATAAATACCATGAGTGTAGTGATGGCCCACAATTTCATAAATCTATGGTGTGGATATAATTCATTCATGGAGTATGCAGACTAATTTACTGATTGGTTCATTTATCAATGGATCTGTTAAAAAAATATTATTGCATGGATCAATGTTTTGACATGGGTTTTAGAAAATATATCATATATATACTCATTCATCTATTTATATTGACCTATTAAGAGGTGATTTGAAAGGTACCGATTGTATTGTTATTTTTTAATAGATAGACAGGTCTTAATAGTTTAACATATATTAGTGGTATCAAGAGTAATTCATTAGGATAAAAGTGGATGAGTGATGAGTCTCAAATGGGTAGTAGAAGAATTGTCCAAAAGTCCAAATGGTAAGATCCTATAGTTTCTATGGAACCTAGACCAATTGTTTTTTATCTATGGAAAAAGGTAGGACAGACTAGGAAAATGTTCTGAGAGACTCCAATGATATTCCAACAGTTAGGGTAGTTAGGTATTATCCAGAACATTTGTTAGTTCACTTCAAGTGGGAGCAATGTGGGTTCCACTTTCTCTAACAGATCTCAGGTGCAGTAAAGGGCTTCCAAAGGTGAAGGACCTTGACCAGGTGTCCTGTGGGATTATCACCAGGGGAAATAGAATCCGAGAGATTCTAAGCTATGTCATCATCATTATCGTAGGTTATAGTAGTGGACTTATATTCTGGGAAAACCACCATTTGAGGTTCAATATTTATCTCTTCTTATATGAAATCAATTATAGTTGTCATAGGTTAATCCAATTCCTTCATTTCTATTAAATTAATTTATACCTTGGGTATACGAGTTGAATTTTTTAGATTATGTCATGTATTTTTTAACTCGATTGGGTATGAATAAGGAGAAAGTAATTTCTAACCCTGATTTAGTTGGTGTTGTAACTAGTGTGGAAGATTTTTGGGACTTACTTATTTTGGAATTTCTTCATACATGTTAATACCTCATATATAATAATTATAATTTTTTTATGAATCTTCCATATAACCTTATTCTCATATTGGATACCTTATATGAATTTATTATTACTTTATATTACCCTTTTATTTAAAATTTCATAGTAATGTTATGTTTTAGGTAATATCTGTTTGCTTTTCTTATATATTTTGAATTTTATTCTTCATCCCATTTCATATATCATTATTTAATTATTTAGAGAATGTAAAGAATGATTGAAATAATATATTTTTTCTGTATATAATTATTTATAATAATCTATAAAATATAAAAATAGGAAACATAATACACAATTTATGGTGATAGTAGGCCATGTGTACACGTGAATGTTTTTTCTATTTTATTATCATGTTGAAATAAAGAATGTAATTGAGACAAACATATATATTATCATCAAATTATAAGTATTATTTAATATATATAATATAATTTCACAAAACCCATACATAATACATTCCATGTAATTTTTTATCGAATCACATCGCTTTGAGGAGGCAATAGTCAACAGATCCACAAATGAAATTGTCATATTTACAAAAATTGGAAATCATGAAGGTAAATTTTCTATAATAATTAAATAATCATAAATAAATCATAAATATCATTTATATCATAGAAAAGAGTTATTTCATTTATAATTCCCAACCTTGATAGGTTGTAACTGAAATAATGAAAGATATTGTTTTGCAAGGCGATGGTCCACCATACACACAAACAATATGATTGTTACCAATTTGATAGAAATATATGTAGGTGTAGGTATAAACCATAGAATAATAAAATATCAATATATTTACTAAATATATTTATTAATAATAATTGTACAATTATATTTTATGGGGTGGATAACGAAAATAAGATAAATATCTTGTCGAAGGATGTTACATCTTTTTTGGGTGATTCCTTTTGGTTTGAATCGAATGAATAAATTGATTTACATTATTTTAAAAGTGAGGGTTTTATGTTTAGAGTATGTAATTTATTAGCTTATTTTTGAAGGTTTTTTTTAGCCAAAGTGTTTAGAGAGGTGTGAGTAACTAATACGGGCGATTCCCCTTTTACAGTGGAAGAGGAGTGACATTCTTGTAAATATAAAAAGGTAAATACTATTGTGATGTATCCCTTAAATCATGTGCTTAAAATAATTATACATTTTTAACCAATGGATAATGGGGTCTAAATATTTTAATACAATTCATTTTGGACATGTCTCTAGGTTATGTTGATATTTATGTTAGGTTTTAACCACTATGTAAAATTGTGTGTACCTTAATCACTTTAATAAATTTTAATTACTTTCACTAATTGTTTTGAAATAAAAGTAAGCTGAAATTACTAGATTTTATAAGTTATATTCAATTAAAATATATAATCAATTGTTTTCAAATTCTATCTTTAGAAGTAGATGACATTAATTTAAATTAAATTTCATAAACATGTCCTGAAAGTAGGTTTTTAAAGAAAAAATGTCAAAAAGCCAGAAATCTTTTTATATCCAATTTCATTTAGGAATTAAGAAAAATAACCTAAATTGGATTAATTAATGTATAATTTATCTAATTATACCATTTTACCAAATTAGTATATAATTAAACTACATAAATAAATAGATGAAAATTCAATTTTGTATTAAAATTTTGTATTTTTCATTATTCATCATAAAAATATAACTTCTCATAAAAATACCATAATTTCTCCCATGTTAATTTTGATATTACAATTTCAAAAAGGAAGTTTATCTTTTCAAATAAATATTTATAAAGTGTAAAAATTTATTTTTTAAAAGTGTTCTCTATTATAAGGTTGTAAAATTACCTGTAAGAAAATACATATTTTATTCATTAAATTCAATATATAATTATTTTATACCTATAAAATATATTATATTATTATCAAAAATATTTATTTAATATAAAACATATAAATTTTAGGGAAAAAATTTATCATTATTGGTTTGTTTAATTTTCTAAGATAAAATTCTTTTTGTACATAGAAACACAGTTTTCATATAAAAGTAATTTTATTATTTTAAAGTAGTTCCTACAGTAATTTAAAACTAATCAGTAACCAATGAATTGGTTTTATATACATATGCATATCATAATTTAAAATTTTTGCAAATATTTTTGGTAAATTTAATTTTAATGGCTATGTGGTAACTGTAATAATAATTTAATAAACAATATTAACAATATATTGTACTTCGGTAAAACTCAGCCATGAATATAACACAGACTTTTGAAGGGAATCAGTATTGTGTGTAACACATGTGAAACATAGTGTTTCATGTATATAAAGCTAATCTTTGTGTTGTTTTAATTGAATGATTAACTTTATTTTCTGTATAACACAAAATAAATAGTGTTTTCATATATCAAAGGCTATATTCAGTGTTGTGTGAAATGAAAAATATAGAAAAGATTAAATTAATTTGGAACAAAATTTCACTAAATCGTAGGGTGTTACATTATTACCCTTTATAATAAAGTTCACCATAAAAATTCCTTTGGGATATGAATGGATTAATACATGAATTTTCCTTTCATTAAAACCCACATCATAAAAATCAATAATAAAACATGCTCTAAGATGGGAATGTTAGAAACATAAGAATTACGAAATATAACTAACAACTTGGTTACTATATTAGAGACCATTTGGTGAAAAAAGAAAACACATACATGGAATAAAATCATAAATAACCATATATATTGATAAATATCACTAATCATAAAAAATTCATTGATCTAGGGAATGTTAACAATTAGACATACACATTCTGAAGAATCATGAAATATTTCATTGATATCATAAAAAATGATGATAATATAATTATTTTTTATTTCAAGACCATTTTTCCCTAAACATGAATAATTTCCATGAGAATATATACTTACATGATTTTAGGACAACCTTATCCTTTTTTGTTCCTTGATAAATTTCAATTTAATTTCTTATTCCCTGAAATGAAGGTGATTTTTTCATTCATGAAGCATTATCAGATCATGAGATGCATAAATACAATGATAAGTGATTCCATAACTATTTATTTATAACAAAAGTTTATAACATGTTATATAATATTCACAAATCCTCATATGGTGGGATAATAATTCAATACCTAAATCCTCATCCAATGGTTAAAAAAAACCATTCCATAAATGGATGACTTTATTAACCTACAAAAAGATTGAAGTAAATAAAATTAGAAATAAGGTCACTAAATTTCTCGAAAGTAAATTAGCATTTATCCCCTATATATTAAACTAGATCTTGATTTTCATATACCAAACATGTGAATACCTTCATTATTTTTTCTCTTAAAACATGGAAACAACTTGAATTTACAAAATTCCTTATTGAAAACAAACATGCTTCCTTTGTCTAAATTTTATTATAATTGTTAGTTAGATTAAAAAAATATGGAAACTTCATCAATGATAGAATAATCTACTTTTCAATAAATTCTTAATTAGTTACAAGGTAAAAATTACCGTCCAATTTACTTATTCATATCAAAAATATAAATATGTAAACAATCATTATCTTACAATAATGAACATTTTAATGGTTATATTTCACTTAATCATGCGTGTCCCATTAACATCACCTTGGAATTAATTAACATTTCTATGCCTTTAGAACAATCCAAAATATATTTATTAATACTTAATAATATACTTAAACTGAATATACATATATATTTCATGATTCATATAAAAAATAATTGAATTCCCAAAAATACATTCCTTAATAATCATACTTTATTCTTAAATAATTAATCTGGGTTTATCATATTATTCTTTGATACCCATTCCATAGAATATAAAATATGAATCATATATTATGGTTATTCAAAATAAAAATAACCATTCTTCTTAAATTTAATGAAAACAATACCATTATCATATCCTTCAACTTTCACATTCCATTTGAGATCCCTTTATTCTCATTTGTGTAACTAATAATTTTACTACATTCCTCATTATTTTTTGGATATTACATCTTTGAAGATGTATTTTTACAATGTCCATACTTTACAAATATTAAATATTAAATGTTAACCATGATCCTTTAACTTCCATCCATTTACTAATACAAGAAAGACTAGGTTGAGAAACACATATCATAGTAGAAAACCACATGATAATGAAAAATTAATTATAGGATTCATGAATCATGACACCTACCATAAATAGATGAATCCTTAGGCTTATTTATAGAGGAATCCATATAAATATACTTAGAAATATCTGTAAGGATATCACTAACGTTTTCTCATTATAGTTTCCAAAGGATTACTAAACCTTTACTTTGAATCCAACTATAACGAATGAGGCTTAACATATCTGTATATTACATCATTTTAAATGAATATTAAGAACATTATAAAAATATATTCTTAAGGATCATAATTCTTTAGTGTCTTTGGAAACTTGGAAACATAATTTTTTCACTTGGTGAATGATATTCAAAATCTTCCATAAATCTATTACCCATTATTACTCATACATAAAACATTTATTCAAAACATAGGGAAAGGAAACGTGAGAAAAGAGTGATTTTAGATGATCAGTAAGGGTAAACAAGAAAGATTTGTAAAAAGAACATGAGAATACGGGTTTCAGAACATGATATTAACATTATAAGATATTACCCCACATATCAATGATCATAATCAAGAGTCATAAAATTAATATTGGTAGTTTATAAGTGATGAATCATATGGAAATAATGATCATAACCCAATAGATCATAACATAAGCATATCACATGTGATTATGGTAAAAAAAATAACCATGTAAAATTATTTATATTTTATTCAAGGATTAAATCCATGTCCATATTAGTGGAATGGGTTTACTCCAAAAACTATATTAGTAGTAAAATTTTCTATCCCAAGACAATATTAGTAGACAAAGTCCATTACTGAATGGGGTTCACTCAACATTATAGCCATTTATTTCAGAATTGAGTCCATCACTTGTTTCATTCCTATATTATTGAACTATGATCATTCCTTATTCTAACCTGGTAATACAAAAATATGTTTACTCCTCATTCCATACCTGTAATATAGAACTGTGTTCACACCTCATTTTACCCCTACATTACTGAACAAATTTGACATCTCATTGCAACCATGTTTTACTAAACCAAGTTCACTCCTCTTTGCATATATATATATATATATATATATATTGTTGAACATATATCAGTCTTCTTTCCAACCCGATATTACTAAATAATGTTCAGTTATCATTCCATCCATTTCAACCTCATGAGATATATAAATCATTACCCAACACATTTGAGGTAGATATTGGTTTCACCCATCACATAATAAAATCATACGAACATGCACAATTAGATATTTAAACATTCTTCATATAATGAGCAATAAAAAATATATATGGGTTCCATTATAACCCATGAAATTAAATAGGTATCACTAATATTTCATCATATCATAACCTATGGAAATGGTGGATGTTTCATAATCGTCTCTTCATAGAATAACCTATGAAAGGAAGAGGGTCTCATAAAAGTTTTAACATGGTAAAACTCATGTAATATAAATATGTATAATAAAATACTTTTAATATTAATCACAAACCATTAAAAAAAAGAATAATAGTAGTTTACATGGATAATAACCCTGGTATATAAGAAATTATTTCAATAGATATCATCTTGGATGGAGAATGAATTTGAAAGATCACTTAGAACATAAATTTAATTAGAAAATCACTTTTTCAAATAGATAAAATTTACAAAATCCTTTTCTTATGAACCACTTTATAAAAATATATATAAGTCATGAAAAATCATTACAATCATTTATTTGGTAAAATATCATTTCTTATTTAGAATTTTTTTTTAAAAACATAAACAATTTGAAAACATTTTCCATTAAAAATAACCTTAAAAACAAATAAAGGACTCTTTGAAAACCATATAAAACCATTTTGAAACCCTTTTTCTTTAAAATATATGTTAAAATAAGTAATTTCCAAAATAATATGAAACAATTTTTTTTGAAAAATAAACTTGTAAAATTAAAATGGATGATTCAATGAAATTATAGAGGGTAAATTTTTACATGCTGAATATTACTTTGGTATAATAAATTTTTTTGAAAAGTTACTTGATCAGAATAGAAAAATATATATTTTTTTATATATTTTTAAAGGTAAATCATGGGTAAAAAAAATTTTACACATATTTTTAAAACAGTTTTGAAACCGACTTTGGAAAACTTAAATTTTTGAATAAAAACATTTCCCGACATAAGAGATACATAAACATGGATTTTTTTAAAAACATGTTACTAATTATCTAAAGTAACAAAGAGTTGAAAAATAGTACTAATACATGGATACTTCAGGAGAATACTAGTCGATTAGAAAATTAATGAGAGTAATTTACATATGAATCATATTATTTCATCAATGCAAGCATAATTATAAATAATCTTGATAAATAATGAGATTTTGGCAATAAATTTTTACCACTGTGGAAAAATTGAATCCTAACACTATGGAAAGAATAACACTACATTAAGACTAAAATTTCATGAAAATAATTATATTAAAGTTAAAATATATCAAATTGGAATTGTATACACCTCATATAAATATATAGGCGTGTAACGTGACATGTGTCTCAATGAAGGAAAATTGAGAAAATATTACATTACCAATTTGGTAACTTTTGAACCCTAAAACCCATGAATGAAACATAATAAATGGGATAGGATGAAAACAATATGTATAATAATCATATAATATATACATGGTAAATATATACATAACAAAATATTAATTAATGGGAAATAAGGCCTAAGTCTCACAAAAATTAAAGTGAGATGAGAAAAACCCATACCCTAAGTCATCAATTTATTCATACACACTAAAAAATATTGTATAGTAATTATATGTTTATTATAAATATACGACATAACCATATTATCATATATAATACCATATATTATTTTATTATGTCTTTATATTAAAATTTTATCAATAATTTTCGTTTAATATTATGTTTTGGATAATATACGTTCTATTTTTTTGTATTTGTTTTGAATTGTTATTCATGATCTTATTATATATATCATAATTAATTTATTATAGAATTAAAATCATGATATAAATTTTATATATATTAAAAATATATTTATATATATCAACAATAATATATATATGATTGAAATATGGAATGGAATATACCATTCACGGTGATGGTAGGCCGTACATACACATGAACAATGTTTCTGTTTTAATATCATATTTAAATAAAGAAGGTAAATAAAAAATATGTATCTATATTATAATTCAAGTATAATTATTATTTCATATATTTCATATAATTTTACCAAATCTATAATTAATACATTCCATGTACTCTGTGAATTAATCAAATCACTTTAGGAGGTGGTTGTCCACACATCCTCAAATGAAGTTATCGTATTTTCAAAAAAATAAAAAGCATGATGTTATGTTTTATATAATATGTAATGAAGCATAATTAAATACATTATATAATTTATGTCATAGAGAAATATTATTTCCATCATAATTCCCAACAATTATAGGTGGTAAATGAAAAAAAAATGACATCATTTCGTGAGGAGGTAGTCCACTATACACTTGAACAATGTGTTCATGAAATATTTGAAGGAAGTGTGAGTATTTTTATATAGATACATTATCAAAACAACATATCAATGTATTTAGGAAAACTAGATTATTATATAAATATAAAATAAGAATAATTGAGTGGTGTAGAATGAAAATAAAATAAAAAATTTTCTGGGAGGATGTTACCACTTTGGGAAATTCATTTTAGTTTACACCATTGGACGAACATTAATTGCTTTATGACCTATGTGAGTATTTTAGGTTTTGAGGCGGGATGTTGGGAGAATATTTTGGTAGGAATTGGACAATCCAATGATGCCTGATAGTTATGAGGAAGTGTGGGGCGTGAGTCCGCTTTTATAGTGGAGGAATAACATTCTTATAAATATACATAGGTAAACATGATTGAAAGGTTTATATTACATCATGTTCCTCAAAAAATAGTACATTTTCTATCCAATTGTGTTTATGGTTGAAATATTTCTATAAATTGGATTTTTAACATGTGTCAATGGGGGTTTCTCCTTATGTTAAAGTTTAACCACTATGTAAACAAATATTTACCTTAATCACTGTATTTTATTTTAGTTACTTTCACTAATATTTTTGGTAAAGAACTAGGTTTAAATTAATAGATAATATATATTATGATGATTAAAAATATTTAATATGTTTTTCCCAATTATAGAAACATAATTGGAATAAATTATTTAATATTAGTCTGGCAGGCATATCGTGAAAGTGGGGTTTTAAAGTAAAGAAGTACAAAATACTGAAATGCGTTAATTTCAAATTTCAACATTGAATTGATTTTGGTGACCTAAATTTTATAAATTAATGTACTATTTATATAATTATACTTTTAAACTAAATTAATATACTATTTAAATATATACACAAAGTATGTAAAATGTAGTTTTCAATTAAACTTTAATGTTTTTAAAAGATGATGCCTTGGACCAATTAAAAAAATCACCTAATGTAAAGACCTGGAATTTCCATGGAATTTTTTTATTAAATACAGGGGAATTTTAAGAGTCCACGAAAAATGACCGTGTATGATTCTGAGACCCGGTGTGCTAGGAATCCATTTTTGAAGTTGTTTTCAAGTACGTTGAGTAAACGCACGAGCGAGATTTTATAACTATTGAACTGGTGCTCAGAATTGAAATTTGAGGGCACCAATGAAGTTGCAACACCGATATTCTCTTAAGAAGACTTTCACCTCAAAAGCAGATGGTCGAGAATAAAAGATAGTTTATGTGTTTTATGCGGAATAATAAAATAAAATAAGTGCATGTCTTATATTATTTTATTTGGTATAACCACCAAGTGAAGGTTAGAGGTGGGGACTGCCACACCTTAACCTCCCATTAGAGGTTATGGTGGTGGGGCCCACCCGAACTCAACCTCCCATATGAGGATTAATTTGGTGGGTAGCACTCAAGTTGGAAGCCTCTTGAACTTCCCATTAAGTGGGGAGAACCACTTGAACTCCCCAATTTATGGTACCAATCCACTCAAATTAATTAATGGAGCATTAATTAATTAATATGAATCTTTTTGAATATTTGGGCCAACAGTTAAATAATGGATTAAATTAATCCATTTTTTGGGGGTTGTAATTTTCATTTGGGGAGTTTGGGAAAAGGAGAGCTTGGGAGAAAAATAATTCTCCATCGTAGAACTCTACTTCTGCCAATGAACAACGATCTTCAACTGGAACAAAGGAGGAAGCACCATCCTTGAAGAATGCTGATGATGTTTTCTGCGCCTTCTTCATCTTTTTTCCCAACTTCAACTAATTGACAATTGCATTTCCAAAAAATTGTCAACGAAAAATGAATTTTAGGTAGTGGTGTTATTTTATTTGAGCAACCTTGATTATTCCTTCCATGATTGTTTCTGTTGACGTGTTTGCTACCAAACTAACATGGAAGGACCGGGCCAAACGAACACAGCCCGATCCCTCCGTCGTTCTTGTGAATGTTTGGTGTGTTCTTCGTGTTCTTCCTGGGTGATGAACAATGGATCTTTGCGAGTATGTTGTGTAACACAATGATGCCAAATTGAATACTCAACATCACAACAACCTAGTGGTGGTGCGATGCACTACTAGAAAATCTGGTTTTGGAGGCGGGGCATCTATAGCGGCCGCCATTTGGCGGCCTCTAATACCATCAAAAGTGGCCGCCACTTGGCGACCGCTGCAATTTTTCCTAAAAAACATCTAATTTCCCCTCCCTCCCCTCCCTCTGCTCCCCGACCCCGCGACCCCCCCTTCCCCAACCCCGCGACCCCGACCTCGACCCCCGGCGACCCTGACCCCCGTCAACCGTGACCCCTGGCCTCCCGACGACCTCGGCAACCCCCGATGCGCCCCTGTGACCCCACCCCATTGCCTCTGTGCTGCCGGCGACCTCCCGGCGACCCCGAACTCCCGGCGACCCCCACCCAAACCTCCCGGCGACCTCCTGACGACCTCTGTGCACCCCCGACCTCTCGACGACCTCCCGGCGATCCCCACCCCCTTGCCTCTGTGCTGCGCCACCGGAAACCCCCACTGCCTTGCCTCCACGGTGCTCCCTCGTGACCCCGACACCCCATGCCCACGCTGCACCCCGGCAACCTCCACCGCCTTGCCTCTGTGTTGCGCCCCCCGTGACCCCGACACCCCCGACACACCCGCGACCCAACAACCCCCACCTCTGCCCGCACTGCACCTTTCGATAGCCCCGCTGCCACCGTTACCTCGCGACCCCGTTGCATCCCTACAGCAAGTCCTCCTGCCTCCGTTGGACCCTTCCGGTCCATTGTGCCCCACCGTGTAGAACCTTCCACGCGGTCCAACGGTTCTACTCCTTTCGAGTCCGGCCGTCGAAACTCTGTCATCAATTCACTGGGCCCTCATGGATCCACAATCGAGTCAGACCCCGTTACCCGCGGTCGAGTCCTCCGCAGGTAATGTTTTTTTATCCAAATTTGGTTTTTAAATTCTAATGATATGTGTTTTTTTTAGAATTTAAATAAGATATTTCACTTTTTCTTTCTATTAAATACAGATATGGATAGGAGTTGGATTGATATGCAAGATAGATTTTCAGCTGAATATTATGAGGGGATTAAGCGATTTATGGATTTCACCAACAAATTTCCAAGCGATATGATTATTTGTCCATACTAAAAATGTGCAAATAGATATCTCTTCAAATGATATAGTGTTAGAGAACATTTGTTTTTGAATGGGTTTTTGAAAAACTAGATGACATGGACGCGTCATTGAGAAGATTCTGTTTCATGTCATCGCTCAGAAAATATTCATATGAATGTTGATTCGGGAACAGTTGATCCAATGAACATAATGTTGAATGATATGATGCGTCAGTTTCAATCTAAAGATAGTAATGTCATAAATGAAGACGTTGGATTGAGTAATCCTCATTCTTCTGCAGATGGAGACACATTGAAATTCTTTCAAATTCTTGACGACGCGCGTATTGAATTATATCCTGGATGTACTAAATTTAGTAAACTATCGTTCATCGTTGAATTGTTACACCTGAAGTCCTTGAACCAGTGGTCAGACACCTCATTCGACATGTTGTTGGTATTATTGAAGAATGTACTCCCTGCTGGAGTAAAGATTCTGGAGTCATTCTACCAAGCTCACAAGTTAATCGATGATCTTGGTTTTACATATGATACAATTGATGCATGTCGCAATAATTGTATGTTGTTCAGAAAAGAGAATGCGCAATTAAATAATTGTACTGTTTTCTATACATCTAGGTGGAAGACCAATGAGATTAATCATGGTAGTCAGATTCTTCCTGGGAGAGTCTTGAATCAAGGGAAACAAGTTGCCGCTAAACAGATGCGTTATTTCCAACTGAAACCGAGACTGAAGAGATTCTTTTTGTCCGCTAAAATTGCTAAATTGATGACTTGGAATTCAAAGAGAAAGAAAGAGGTTGATAAATTAACTCACCCGGCAGATTCATTGGAATGGAAAGAGTTTGATCAGAGACACCCATACTTTTCCCGAGATGATCGTAATATTCGGCTGGGTTTGGCAGCAGATGGTTTTAACCCATTTAAGTCCATGGTTGGTGCGACACATAGTACATGGCCAGTGGTGTTGGTTCCATACAACATTCCCCCTTGGGTATGTATGAAGAAACCTTTTTTTGTTACTGTCAATTCTAATTGATGGACCGAGAGGACCTGGTGATAAAATCGATGTTTATATGAAACCTTTGATTGATGAGCTGGAAGAATTTTGGGCTGATGGTGTAATGACATTTGACTCGGCAGCAAATGAAATGTTTAGTCTTCGGGCCGCTTTGTTATGGACAATTAATGATTTCCCAGCGTATGAAAACTTATTAGGTTGGAGTACAAATGGAGAATTTGCTTTCCCTTGTTGTAATAAGAGTTAGAAATCTATATGGCTTAAGCACTGTAGAAAGTGGGCATATCTTGGCCACAGACGCTTTCTTCATCCATTGCACAGGTTCAGAAAAGATCGTGTATTGTTTGATGGGAATAGAGAGTTTGACCCATCACCACAAATACTGTCTGGGGTTGAAATTTGTGCACAACTTGATGAAGAAAACGTCCGTACAATGTATGATTTTCAAGATTTATTGGTTCCTACATTGCCTTTTATTCCTGCTGCAAATAGACAGAGAAGTCATAATTGGAAGAAATGAAGTATTTTTTTAAATTGCTTTATTGGAAATATAATATTTTAATGAATAATTTAGATGTGATGCACATTGAAAAAAATGTATGTGATAATATTGTGTGCACCATTTTAGGCGTCAAAGGGAAATCAAAGGACAGTGCTAATGCTCGACGTGATTTGCAAGAAATGGGATTGAGAAAACCTTTACATTTACAGCTGGGTGAA
Source organism: Viscum album (assembly GCA_963277665.1). Taxonomy (NCBI): domain Eukaryota; kingdom Viridiplantae; phylum Streptophyta; class Magnoliopsida; order Santalales; family Viscaceae; genus Viscum; species Viscum album. The sequence continues at coordinate 1,591,486,763 of OY728148.1, forward strand.
GGTAATCGGGAATACATTCCTGCTACACAGTACACAATGAGTAAAAAAGAGAAACAAACATTTCTGTGATGTTATTTATTTAAGGGATGGTAGAATGTAACACCACAAGATATTTTTAAACATTATTTTCCTAAAAATTTAATATTTTAAATATTTTGGGGTACATAAAACACTGTTATTAACATTAGTTACATGAAATGTTGAGTTTTTTTTTTCATGAAACTTTCAGTTTAAAAAATGACTTGTATATATATTGAATTCTATGGAACCCTTTTAATTAATAATAAAAAACCATTTGAATATAATGGAAATATTTTCTTTGAAAACCCTTTTTTCCATAAAAACATATTTTACCGTAATAAATTTAAAAATAAATTCTAGTAAATTATTTTATTTAAAATTATATATTATGTATTCAATTAATTTTTTACCTATCATCTTATGATTTTAAAATTAAGTGATAAAAATTTATCCAATTTTATGAATAAAACATTATTTTTTAAGAAATATGTTTTTTCAACTTGTCTACACTTATTTTAAAATTAATTTTGAGACAACTAGAATGTTTATCTGAAAAAAAATTAATTTTTGAAATCATCATTTTAATGTTTAACTGGAAGAAATTTTAAATATTTTTATGAAAATAGAAATTTCTCGATGAATAATGAAAAATATCTTTTATTATGTATTATGATTTATTTTAGGGAATTTAAAAATATATTAATTAATTTATTAAATTTTTAATATTAAGATTAGTATAAATATATTTTTATTAATCCAATTTAGGTTATGTAAATAATTTTAATAATAAAATCTCATTTGAAAACTTTTAAGTTTTGTGAAACTTTTCTCTTTGGAAAATTGATTTTTTCATCACACGAGTGGGATAAATTTTAAAATAAAAATTTCTTCATTTATGAATGGAGATTGGAAAAAAGGAATTCAATATTTTTATTAGGAGTAATTTATATTATCTATCACTTTTAAATTCATTTATTATTATTATTAATAGAAAAATAATTAAAAATTAATTATCCTAGTTAAGGTGAGAATTGGTTTACTAGGGGCTAAAATAAGATAATGAGGGTTAAAATAATCAAAAAACATTTCCAAAAACAATTTTATGGTCATATATAGACCAAATGTCTTATTGTATTAATAATTAACCATTTTTGTTCCTTATGGGATGAGAAAAACATGGTCATAACTTTTTTTATTAAACTATTACACGTGTTCTGGTCACCTCACTTATAAAAGGCCACCCCTCTCCATAATTATTCATACATTCAAATCAAATTGGTTTAGAAAATAATTCACAATAACCTTATTTTATTCATTTATATCATCCAAGAATCCTTACTTTTGTTAGAAATCCAACTGATGAAGACTTTTGGAGAAAACCAAAAGAATTTGTCCAAAGAAGAGGTAATGTCCCAAACCAATCATCTTATTTTATTTATTCCTCCACATCAATAATTTTTTAAATCATGATGATAAAGTGTATCCCAATATCTATAATTTATTGAAAATTTTTATGTAAATTTTATAACCTATATTCATCTCATCTTCCTCCAAATGGTGTAAAAATCATTATTCCTGTGTATGGAGGACTACTGACTAAAAAACTGATGTTATTCATTTCCCATCACCACTTATCATGACTGAATATAATGATGGATTCAATGGTTATATGTTATTTCTATGATACTATTATACCTATTTAATTGTATCATCACATGTATATTCTTACCTATAAAACCATTGGGAAAACAATAACATTACTCGTATGTACAATAGACTAGTTTATTACAAACTAATTTGACATGAATTTATTTTCTAATTTACTTAGATTCTAGCTAACTGAAAATTAATTTTCTATTTTTAAAAATATATTTTGGGAAAAAAATTTAAAAAATCATAAGATAGTAAAATATATTCATGAAATAGAAAAATAAATCACAGAATCATTGAAAGTATGTTAACTATGAATTAATCTATCATACCATCATTCAAACAAAAAATTTGGATTCAGTCATGGGAATCATTAAATATCTCACTTGAATTAATCTCTATTTCAAATATTTGTGTAAATAGAGTGATATGAGTTCATGTGTACCATATTTATGGCCTAACCCATCAGGGATAGTGGAGGAGAATTTGAGAAATTTGGATTAATGTTAAATAATGAAGGTCACCTATGATTTCCAAAAATTAATTATTGAGAAGTATCCTTATTACCACTAAGGAATCCTTTAACCACCTTAAGATTAAAAATTGAATTTCTACATGAATAACCATACATATAAGTATTTTTATCTATTCTCTTACTTACCAAATTAGATGTCATAATGAGATAACTTGAACTCCTTTCTAGTGAGGCTACACCATGGGGATTTCTATTGAGATTGCAGGATTAAAAATTTCTCCATTGGTAGTTAGTGAAGAATGAACCATCATTAAATGGTTATTTTATTTTCTTACTCATAAAATAATAACTTTTCTACACTAAGTGATTCATATGATCCTTTGTAAAAGTATGTTGGTGCCTGCATGATTCCTCAAAATCCCCTCTATCTACCTAGGTATAGGTAGAATGATACATAACCCCTAAAGTAGAAAGAGAGTTAGAGGAGGCGACCAGCTCTATATGACTAGAAGGGACCTGAAATTCCAAATTAGAATTAGAATTGGTATCCTCAACAAGTTGGATTCCCATGTCACTAAGGCCTCCCATAGTGGGGTTCTATTGGGTAGTAGCCGAAGACCCAAGCATGAGATGACAGTCAGGAACCTCATAGGGATAAATTCACCCAGTGGGTGCCAGATACTCATTTAGGCGCTACTTTCCCAAAAATTGAGATACCTAAACTAGTATCCCAAATGTCATTAATAATGACATGAAGGACAATAACTAAACTTTCTCTCATAATAAAGAAAATATCAAAAGCCTTCCTTGTTACCAACCCATAGAATAATCCACTACAAAAGTGAATTTGATATGTCTAGCTCAACAAACATGTGTGCTCAGAAAGAATACTTTAGAAAAAGTGTTGTGTCATCATTAAGAAGTAAGAAACCCATGCGATCCCAGATTCCTTTATAACCAGATCCTTTATGGGCATAGGTACCCCCATCAGTCATTACCAAATTGCAACCCATTTTCAACCATGTTATCTCTGGAAGTCAACAGTAAATCATAGGAGAAAAAACATTGTTATCAAAAACCCATGATTCCAATGACCAATCGTGAGAAAAATCATCATCAGAGTGAAGATAAACACTGAAATTACAGTTCTCAAAAAACCGAATAGAAGATGGGAACCTCAAATCCCATATTGAAATTAAATTGCATTCAGAGTCCTCCAAAAATGGTCGTTTAGAACCAGATCTATTTATATGGGTGTGAAGATGAAAGTAGTAGTAATCATGGATCTCCACTGTTTATAGATTAAATTTCTGATATCCCTTACTTGAATAAGGAGGCTTCTAGCTGACCCGGATGGGTGGTACAAAAGGAACCTCTAGAGGAATGATATAATGCACAAATGTAACCCTAGGAATCTTTAAAATGAACAAAAGTGTTTAGATCATTATACCGACAACAATTCTTCCTTGAATTAACCCATTCTATGGGGTAGAGGTGGGGAATCTCCCTCCATTGTGGCAGATTTGATAACATCATTTGTGTGTACGACAAACTACAACGACATAATGTAATTTTATTTATTCGTCGTTAACATGGAAGGTAATAAGGATGGGTTTAATGAAAATATAAGATATATATGATTTAATTTTTTTTTATTTTGATAATATATTATTTAAATTTTTTTATTTCAATCCATCGAGAAAATAGAAACTACATTCATGTATACATTTGGCCTACTATCTATATGAACATTGTATTTAATTTTCCATATCTAACTATTATGGATTACTATATATATATATTGAATATATATAATATTTATATCATGGTTAACATTTTGTGGATGTCGTAACCATGATCAATGTTATGGGACGAAATATAACAAAACAGTAAATTTTTCAAACCGATGTAGTTAGTACCCGGAACATAATTTTAACAAGGAATTGTCAATAATGAGTAACAAAAGTTGTTTAGTAAATAATATATTGTATGATCTATGTAATTATTATTACATAAAATATTTATTATAATCAAATATTTATGATATAAAAGGGTAAAACATGTATGAAGGTTGTCATGACTTAAGATAATTAATATGCGTCTCACTTTTAATATTTGAGAGATACATGACATACTCAACACATGTATATTTTAGGTAGTGCATATAATTCATATTAATTTATTTCAGGATTATTATGATGAAAACTATTTTGACTTACATATCCATTTGTGTATCTCTATTTCCTCGATTTTATGTTTTATAAGTTAACAAATCAGTAATGGATTTTGGTCTCAATTTTTTTTCTTTGAGACATATGTCATGTGATGAACCTATCTTTTTTAAGATGTGTATATAGAACCACATTGACATGTTGTGTCATAAATATAATTATCATCAGTTTGTTTAAAATTTTCTTTTTCTGTTTTTACTTCATCAAATTTATGATAAAATGTTACCAAAGTTGTAAATATATTATGTTGCAATATCAACATTTAACATGATTATTTAGTATTGTTCTTATAGTTATGAAATCATATTCTATATCCATATAGAGACTAATTTATTCTATTTTCCTATAGTTATTCAATAAATTTTCAAGTAATAGTATAATTTTCCCTCTATTTGGTACTTAAAATGATTGAGAAATTCTTTTTCATGTAAAACCTACTTTATCTCTCTCTTCAATAGAAAAAACCTTCACATCCTTGTTCAGGTTTTATATAAATGTTTCATAAAAAATTATTTTTTCATATTATTAATAAAATAAATTTGTACCCATGTTTTAATTTTTAAAAACTATTTGAAAAGTAATATTCCTGCCATTTTTAAACACAATTTTAATTTCTCTTTTACTAAAAATATTAAAGGAATCATTTTTTCAACCAGTATTATATGAATGGTATTTTTACACTTCCATAACCACTCATTGTTTGGAAGATTCGTTTATAAGAATCAAAAGTTATTTTTAAAGAAAATGATTTTAAAAATTTTATTTTAATATTTTTTTCAAAGTGGAAAGGAAAATTTCCTCAAGAAATATTTTAAATAATTTTTAGAGATTCTTTCCTAAAAATCATGCTTATTTTAAAATAATAGTATTTGTACAATATTTTATGAATTTATAGTTTTAAAATAATATTATAAAGTAAATTTTAAGTTCTTGAAGAAATGTTCCATATTATTATTATTTCAAAATAATGTCTCATCTAATATGTAATACTTTGATCTAATTAATCTGTACCGAGGATATTATATAATGATACCATGTATATTATTTATATATATGGTTTATGATTAATTATGATAAGATATTTATGAAACCCATTTTTTATAGGGGATCTATTATGATGAAATGTATATGAAACCCATTTATTTTCAATGTGTTATGTTATGATGTAATGGTTATGAAACCCATTTATTTTCAATGGTTATGATATGATGAATGTTTTATGATATTTTAGTACATAGATATATGGATATTGTGGTATAGGGGACTTGTATCCCTGTCTAATGCATTGGGTATTTATTAATGTTTCATGAGCTCAAAGGGTACCTAAAAGGTTATCCAAATACTACAAGAAGGAACACAGGAGGTTATCCCAAGCCTAAAACCAGGTATATAGGATGCTACCCCAAGTATAAAATCTTCTGAATGTTTGGGTGGGTAAAATTGACATAATATTTTATATGCTTATATATATTCTCCAATTTTACATCTTATGCCAATGTTATGATCTCATGGATCATTTAATTTTATACCCTTATGGCTCTTTCCTTTTTGACTAAAACTATTTATGTCGTGACCAGAGATTATGACCTTTGGTGTGATAGGTATTTTTTAAATGATATGATCATGTTCCCATGCCCTTATGTTCATGATACATTAAATTTCTCCACCTTTTTCCATTATTGAGAATTTGAGCTCACCCATTCTAATATTTTGTTTCCCTAGGTTATAAAGAAACATATTATATATTATTTTTCTAAGAAGGGTGATAGTTATATAGAACAGAGTAGGAGATAATGAAGTTCTCCTTTAAACCAGTTTTTAATGTTCATATTTTTTCAAATGAACTATACCTTTACTATACTAGAGCATGTGTTGGTGAAATTCAATGGATGTTCAGAAAATAATAATATAATATCTATGTATGATATGTTTATGTGTTTACATAATTTTTAAATAATATCATATATTCAAATGGTTTACTACTAATACTATATTAAAGTAGTAAAAATCATACTAAATTCATTCTTGATATTGAAAATTTTTACCTACAAAAATAATGTCTAACTAATATGGTAGTGTAATAGATAATATAATCAGAAGAATGTGAATGATCTAAAAATAAGGTATAATCCCTAAACATTTAGAGGATGGTTGAAGATAATAGAATTATTATAAATAATAGTTTGTGATAAATTAAATTCTTTTGATAAATAGAGAGGAAAATTTATGTGAACAATTAAATATAACATTCATTAAAACATTTCGGACACTTTTGTAATTAAATTTTATAAATCATTTCTATAAATATTTTAGGCCTTATAAAAAGAAAATTCTCTTGTTATTTTTATAATTGTTCAAATAAAATTAGAAAAAATATTTTATTTTAAATCCCACATAAATTTATTGATGGATATAAAATTAAAATAATCTCCATAGAGGTGGAAAATGATATTCACACCATATATGTTATAGTAAAAATTCATTTCACACTATTATAAAAATTTCAAAAATTACTTGTTATGAAAATTTTTAAAATATTCCTTTTAAATAAATGAAATAAAAATTTAAGGGAGTGTAAAATATAAATTAAAATTCATATAAAATTAGATAAAAATGGAAATATTTTTTTAAGATTGGGATATTAAATAAAAATATACTTGACCCAAAAGAGTAAATAAGGATGATTTTCCTTAACAACATTCTTTCAATTGTTGAGTAAAAAAGTGATTAAACATTTGAAGGAAAACATAGGAACCCCATAAAAAATAATATAAAATAAAATATATGTTTTTTAAGAATATAAATAGTTTGTAATTATTCCAATGTAAATCTAAAATTAACTATACCAGATAATATTGAGATTCTAAAGTCATTCTTTACAGATTTAATAACATTTGATTAAAAACAAATTTAAAGTAAAAATATAAAAAAACCATAAAATAATATGAATAAAAATGAATTTATGATATTATATTCCAATTATATAGTTTATACACCATATAGAGGGAATTATATTCATAATATATAATATGTATCCCTATATCGAATAGAGGTAAAAAACCCTTACCATGTTTTCCTACTTGATAAAACATGTTATAACACACTAAATAATATATTTAAATTTATTAAATAGTTTGTTAAGATCCATTTAATCTATATTAAAAAAATCAATGTCTTATTATAATTATTTAAAACTCATCCATTGTATAGTTCTTTCTTATATGGACTACTCCAAAACTACTTCTATATGTTGAATATGGTCAAAGGTGTTATTAAATGGTATATAAATTTTATAATACCAATAATGTAATTACTATTAGTTTTATACATTATTCACAATAGTAAACCACAAAATATGTTAATTGAAATAAACTACATCGCTTCATGGGGGCGGTAGTCCAAACGAAAGCAAGGGGGAAATTAGATTTTTCCAACAGATGGTAGGGTAAGAATATTCGTGATGTAATATATTTTCATAAACATATTATTTTTCATTAATATAATATATATTATTTAATTCAATCTTTATAACCATCATTGTTATCTATTGGGGAAAAATGTTACACATTGATTCATGGAGGTGGAAGTGCACTTATAAACACATGCGATGTATTCATTTTTTCATAGGAAGTAAATGTTATATAAAAAGGATGTAAAATTAACATAAAAAATATTAGTATGGTAAATATAATAAATTAAACATCTTAATATTATTATTTGATATTTTATTGTGGTTCAGGAATGCAGGAACATGTAAAATCTTGGCAATAACACCCATAATTTCCCTTATGATTGTAATCTTGATTACATCTTAATATATATTGATGTTCTATTTTGGATAAAACATGACCGATAAGTATTGAAAAATCAATTTTGGATGGTATTTGGGTAGGAATTACACACGATAAGTGAATCAAGAAGTGCATATAATATATTAGAGGTGATTATTTTTTATAGGGGATGTAGGGGATAAGATATAAATAAATGAACCATTATTATATAATATATGTCTTACTCAAGTAAAGTGGATTAAAATTTACTTAGATTAAAATATAATAAGATAATGTTTAAAATCCAAAGAAACAACTATATTTTATAATGTCTTTTTGTTATATTGAGGACCATCCCTTTATTTTGACACTTTTAACACATTTTCCCCTTAAACATGGTGATAAATATTTACTAGGGTAACTATTGATTTTGGAAAAATATTATGTTGAAAATATTAAATTATATTATTTATTTTGATTCCAAATTTGGTGTATATTAAAAATTATTCAATTCCTAGAATTGGTAGAAAACATCTTTTATATAATTATTTTAAATTCAATGCAAATTATTATGGAAAAAATATCTATTTTTAGGAAAAAATCAGGTTAAAAAAACAAATATATATTTTAAATTCACATAGAATAAATTTGACTGTGTTAAGCAAAATTTTAATAATTTGATTTTAAAAAAATAAAAAACAGAAATTATCCTTGTAAATAGTTGATTACGAAAGAATAAACAGAAATAATTTTTATTTGAATAAAAACATTACATAAGTTTTCAAAATGTTAAACATAGATTTATAAGATAAAAATTATATTACAAATGAAATATACATTTTCTATAGAAAATATATTTCATAAACTTTCACGCCATTATTATATCATAATAATTTCATAAAATTGACCGTATATGTGAAATTGGTAATTTTTCACTATTCATATAAATAATATATTTTTTAAAAAAACTAAAAAATTAACAATATACCAATTTTGAAATTTTAAATTAGAATAAGGTTCTTAATTTCATATAATTAAATGAATATGTTTTGTGAATTGTTTTTAATCACATTCTAGAATAATTCTCAACACATTATGTAGTATTCTCATTATAAAGAAAATAATATTTACTACAATTAAATAATAGGTGCGACATTCTCCCAACATAAAAAAATTTATCCATGAAATTTATTTTATTCCACCTCATAAGTATATATGGGTAGTTCTTTTACCCATCTTATTATGTATCACATGTTTCCTCTTATATCATTTTATTTATCTAAAGTAATTTACAAACATATTTTTAGGATTCCATTACACTTGTTATGTAATTTAAAGAATATGGATAGGATATTCAAAATAAAATAGGTAAAGGAAAAATTACATTTATTTATATGTGAGTAAATGCTTGGGTCTGACATATAATTTATCAATGATGAGATATGTAACACATCATTCACTTTTATGAGGATGCATGTAATTTCAAAATGATAATCGGTAACTCTAATACATTCCCAAATCTAAAAACACCTAATATTTTTGAGACCCAGTTTCCCTTTATTTTAAACCCTTATAACACCCTTCCCTAGGGTCACAATTAAGAAAACCTTGCCCCATTCCTAAAAATCATGGTCCTTCCATTAGTTATCGACATAGATATTTTCTTAATGTTATGTTAAATTGATATGACTCTTAATAGACTATAATTTTGATTTTGTATCATAAAAAATATCTAGACATAAAATCCTCTATTGAATAACTTCATCCAAAAAAGTTTCTATACAAAATCTTTTCCCATACTATGTTTTATATTGAATCTTTTTAAAGCGATAATAAATTTTCTTATTTTGTAAAAATACACCATTGGTATATTATGATTCCAAAAACCTTTAATGTTTGTAAGAATAAAATTAAAAACATTTCTAATATAGGAATAGTTCTTTTAGACTATCTATATTTCTCGGGATGATAAGAAGAATTCAAATATCTCTCACTGTCAAAATATTTCAAAGGATTTTCTATAAATTTGACAATAATTATGGGTTGTGATCCAATATGATCAAAAGTAGTGCACCATTAATTCTCACAATTTTATTAATATAGAGCCATATGTTGAAATAAAGTGGTAGATTCCCAATTATAACAATGATATACATAAAATTTTTATGGTGATAAATAATAACCCATATAGAATCATTTATGTTTGGTGTCGATGTCTATCTAGTGAGAATATCCTTATAAATATTATCCATCTTCTACATAAGAATAGGGAGAGGATTAATGACTCCATTAAAACATTTTCTCTTAGAATCTTCCTATAGAATACAAATAATCTTCATACATACTCATCAATATCTCACTTCATATTAGGCCCCAATAATGTTCTCCAAATCATTATACATCATGACACAATAAGGGTTTATGGAGAAAATTTAGTTATGTGATTCATCAAGCAATTACATCTTCATATTAGATATTAATAGAACACATATTCACTATCCAAATTTCATGACACCACCATCATGAACAAAGGATTCAAAGTTCACATCCATTACAATATTAATATTCTTCTCAAAAATTTCCTAATCAAGTTAAGTCCTTCTTATTTTCTCAATAAACGTGGTTTGACAATTATTTAGAAAATTTGTGTTGTTTACCACATCCTAATGATTCCCATATCTAATATAATGAAATATATGAATATAGGATACCTTTCAATTGTAATTTTATTCATAACACCGTGGTTTTTTTCTACTTAAGTCCACAACCACCCTATTTTCCATCCCATTATAGAAGTAACTTGAGAAATTATAATCATAATGTAATCATATCTATCTCTTTCATATCATGTTAAACAGATGTTTGTAAAAATGTACATTTCAAACTTTTTTGATCTGTATATATATTACACTTTTTACTATAGAGATATGACATCTATATTTTTAAGGAAAATAATATGGGTTCTGACACATGATCCTAGGCTTGATAATTCTATTCATCGATCATTAACAATATTTATTTATAAGAAAAAAATGTATTATTCCATTTAAGAATGAATTTAAGTCATTTATTCAATTCATCAATTGATAAAATTAAACCATCCCTTCCTGATGGTAATGTCAATATTTTTACATTAACCAATATCATCTTCAATTTGTTAAAAATTTCCATACATTCTTCTGAAAATAAGAACATAACCACTTTCTATTTAAACTATGTAATTGGTTTAGCTAATAAGGTTAATCTTTTAATTGAGAACTGATAATAACCTCATAATATATGTAAACTAAATATCTCATTTATTTTTTTGGTGTTGGACATTTATGAACATCCTTTATCATTGAAGGATCAAATAATATTTTATCATTTTAGAAAATATGTCTATCAAACCAATCACCCAGAAACCATAATTCACACATAATATATTTCCCATATAATTCCTTTCATATCATAATTTCAAGAATTATTCTCAAATAAATCTTACACTCTTAATATCTTTTTAGTATACCTAGATATCATCAATAAATACCACAACAAAATTTTCAAGATAATATTTGAATCCACTTTTCATTTGATACATAATTATAAAGGGTACATTAGTCAATAAAAAGAGTATTATGGTAAACTCATAATGGTTATTCATTATAAAAATGTTCTTATTTAGAATATCTTCCTTCCTTATCCATAATTTATTATTCCAAGAATGAATTTCAATATTTGAAAAATATTTACATCTATCAATTTTATTAAACAATTCAAAAATAAATGGAAAACAATATTATTTATTTATTATAATGCAATTAATATACTTTTAATTGATTAAATCCTAATTGACCCATCATTCTTCTTAAAAATGAATAGGATAAATCCATGGTTAATCACTGGAGAAAATCAATGCAGTATTACAAAAATATTGAAGTTGTTTCTTCAGTTCCACTGATTCCACTATGTCCATTATGTTGGGAGTCTAGGATATATGTTTTTCATCAAGGATAACTTCATTTGAAAATTATATTTAACCTTATGTTTTATTTCCAGGTAATACTTCATAAAAAACAAAAATTTATTCCTAAACAATAGGTAAATGTTTTATGTAAAGGTTACCTGTAAAATTATTCTGTTTCATCTTACCTTCTTCTCATAGAGTTACATTTATTATAGAAACTATAGGTCGATCCATAGATGATTCAAAAGATATATTATCCCATGTAGGAAAAACTGATTCCATATATACATCGAAAATCATAATCTCCTTATCTTGGAAATATATTTATTCATTGTAATTTTAAATCCAGTCAATACTAATGAATATATCAAAGTAAACCATATGTATAATAAAAAAATTTGAAAATTGGTATTCATATGAAACATAATGAGGAATGACTTACATGTTCTTTTTGTGATATTATTTACACATGGATTCTTGACTAGAAACTTCTATATCCTGGTGAAAGGGAACAACTTCATGTTTTTGGAAAACAAGGGAGATATAAATGACCAAACATATCAAAATTCAAATAAATAACTTTCTAAATATTATTATACTATGAAAGTAACTACAAAAAGCTTTATGTAATTCAAATAAATATGTATTAATCCTATAGTCTTGGCCTCTCATGGGATAATTCTATGGTAAGATCCCATGATTCTTGGTCTATTGTTTTAAATAATTCCCCATCTCCCCACAGAAAAAATTACCAGATACCAATGGTTTCATTATTTTTCTTACATTAATGTGTTAGATGAAACTTATCACCAATATTATAAAAAACTCACATTCCCTTTAATAATTTACCAGGATGTTTTCTTTGAAAATTATAACAGTATGTAAATCTCATAATTACCTTATTTTATTTTGGTTAATTTCTTTCTTCCTTAGTTCTCAACCATCCTCTTCGTTTCATGCATTACCTTGATGATATATGACATTAAAATTATTTCCCATTTTTATGGGATATGATAGAGTATCATAATATAAATTTTCTTTTGGGAAACTAGTTCCATTGAAATGTTTGCCAAATGACTATCAGTGAAACTATAAATTTTACTTTCAATATAAAAAACGTAATTCATTGCTTTCTATTCTTATCTTGCGAATCTAGTCACAAATTTAGGAAGACATTCCTCATCTACGTAATTATGGTTTAAGAATTTAAAATCCAATTTATATCATTTACCTCAAAAAAATATTTCCCAAATAGTATTACATTAAATGATTTCTATTATATATGTCTTATATCCTCACATTTGTTAATATCCTTGATTAATAACTCCTATTGATGAATATATCTCCATAAAAAATATACTGCTATAAAAACCTTTTCCATTTCATTACCCCAATTCCAGGAATTTTTTATAGGGGTATAATTCATTGCTCGGATACTAATGGAATAAACATAATTGTATTATGAAAATAGACCCTAGTTTTATCCATATGGATAAGGTTTTTTATAATAAGTTGGGTTAATGTCCCAAATATATCCATGATCTTTTTAGCTCAAACACATATCGTATTGACTTTTTCCTATGTAAAATCTATACATTGACTGTAATTGTTAGAAATATTTCCCTTTCTTCTGCTAGACACCATATCTAAACAATGAAGCTCATTTATTTATATCATAACATCATGAATATTGACCAATAACAAAAAATAACACAATGTTATTAAACTTTATAGTGGTTTAACTTAATTCTTCATACAACTATGTTCTACAAAAATCTAGTTCCCAAGGATCCTACTAATTTTCTTTTGATACCTACTATAATGAAACAAACTCTATTAACTTTGTTATGATGATTACTTTATTATATTTTTACATGATACAAGCGGGCACACCGTAATGTATTGACCATTTTAGTAGTGTTGGGTGACTAGATACATATATCTTTTCCATATTTCGTTGAAAATGAAATACAACAGAAAAAATTATTGTATCCTTGAATATAATTCAATGAATAATTATTCATATCCCAAAGAAATCAAAAATAATTATAAAGGATGAGATCAGATTCTCAATTTGGAAAAGAATACAAAAAAATATTGTTAATAGGTGAGGAATAAAAATTTGGTTGAGTGAATAATCATATATATTCCATTTAATTGATAACTTGAGCATAAAATAAAACAATGAATGAATATAAACACTCGGATAATGATGATGTAATTATCACCGCTGAAAATAGACAATGTAAATATTCATGATCTTATAACCAATACCTTATTCTAACAAATCATTATTTTTACAATCAAGGCCTTGTGCCAATACACATTCAATAATATGGTTGGAATACTCAAAAAACCCAACTAATAAGGAATTCACACTAGTTTGTTTCAAGAAACCAATTGATGAATCGATGGGTGTCTATTACAATGCCCCATATATCAATTAAATGAGTAATATTTTGTCCTCGTATATTGGATAATAATATAAAACATATTCAATATTTTTTATTAATATATAATTATCCATATTTAATCAAGAATATAGAACATCAATATTTCAATAGTAAATGAAATAAATTTCTTAATAATATTTCTTAAAAAATACTATATATTGAAATGGTAAATAGTTTAAAAAATATCAATCAGTAGAATTTATACAAAATATATTAATGATACTAAAAATATGGACCCTATAAATAATTATAGATAATAATATATAATAATAGAGAAATGTTCCGAGGAAAGTTAATGATATCAGAAAAATGTATATTATGTAAATTAGTAAAGGATGATATAAAATAATCAATTTAGAGGAAATAAAATTTTTTAATAATGGAAATAATTTTGGTAATTAGAGTGGAAAATGAAAGCGATGTTATTTATCAGTTCCAAAAATTATTTTCAATGTTTTTGAAAATAAATATATTTTTATTTTGATAATAAAAAATTTTATAAAAGGACAATTATTTTGTTTTAAAACCATGAAATCAATTATAGGTGTAACAATGATTAATAATTTTCTTGGAGGTAAGAAAATGCATTCTTAGTTTATAATTTAAAAAACCTTACATTAAAACTTTTATAAAAATTTAAAAAATAACTTTTTTAGAAATACATTAGAAATATTAGTTACAAAAGTAATGAATGTAAATGGTACAACCAAAATATCATTACCAATCATTTAAAAGTAGATAAAAACATCCATGACACAATTTAGAAAATATGGATATTCCAAAAACCTATACTCATCCTAAAATAATAAATAAGGATGATATTTATTAAAAACATTATTTTAGTAATTTACTATCAAATAGAGGAATAGTTGTTAAAAAATGAAATACATAAATAATTAGAAGAGAAGAAAATATATAGTGTTAAAGAAGATACCAATTTTATTATTTTTTCAATGGAAATTAAAAAATGAACTGTCCGAAATAAGAGATAGATTGTAAAATAAATCAGTACAACATTAATAACCTCTAAAAAACAAAAAATAAGATAAAAATAAATTAAATTGTAAAATATCATCAATAAATAATAATAATTAATATAATGTGTGGAAATAATAGTGTATTCACTATATAAATAAAATTCGGTGAAAAAATTAAAATTTTTATCAACAGCGTTGAATTGAGACGAAAAATGTCACCTTGGTTTATTTTTATGTAAATATTATTATATATTGACATATAATAAACAAAAATTTGTTAAATACTTTCTTAAAAACCAACTTCTTATATATTACCTTTTTATAGTCCAATTATAATCCTTTTAAATCCATTCATTTCATATTCTGTTTTTTCGACCACATTAGGTTGTTTAGTCAATTTCTCCAAAAAAAACCCTACTATGTTGACTATGGTAAAATATTTTGTGAAATGGTTCCTTTATCATCATCTTGTTAATAATTTCACAAATATAAATTTTATATATTATGTACAATTTATAATAATCCATGAAAAGAAATAATTGAAAAATGAATCACATCGGTTCGTGGAGGTGGCGGTCCACACATATAAACGAGTGATATTATCATTTTCAAAAGTATTGTATAGGAAAACGTAAGATGATATAATATATTGATAGAATCTTATTTATGTCATAAATATCATATATTTTAATTAATTTCATATTTAAAAGTATCCATGTGAGATAGTGGTGAAAACTTATATACATGAATTCAATGAGGTGCTAGTCCACACATACAAACATGTGACATAAATATGTTTAAAATTTTATTGAATATTTTATAGAGGTTTAATGAGGAAGAAAATTGGAATCTATTTTTAAAAACATATTATAATTTCTTCAGTAACCACATTTTTATTACAAATTGAGCCTTCTTGAAATGGTCTTTTGGTGAGACAATTCCTTTATGTTAGGAAAACAAATTTTGGGAATAATTTTGGTATAGATTGGTTGAGATAAGTAGATCAATAAGTATGGATAATAGAGGAGAGGTGGTTATCTATTATAAGTGACGTGGGTGGAAAACAAAGAAATACTTGAAACTTTGTTATATAATATAGTCCTTACTCAATTTAAGTGGATCAAAATTATCATATCCTAGAATATGATAAGGGATATGATTTAATAAAACTAGAAAATGAAGTTTAATAATTTTTTATCTACTATATTTCAGCATTACCCCTTTATTTTAACCATTTTACATAATTTTCCATTAACAAAGGTGATAAATATTTTCCATGATTATTAATCATTATGATAAAGAATTATGTAAAACTTATTTCTTAACACTAATTATAATGGTTGCAAATAATGAGTCAATTTTAAATCATCATATAACTATAAAAGGAATAAATTAATTTGAATATAAGTTCAAAAAACATAATGAAATCCATTTTTAGTAAAATTCTTACTATATTTATAAAAACAAAATTACAGAAAAATAAATTAAAATATTGATTTCAATGGAATAAATTTTATTAATTTTAATAAGTTAATAATTTTTTGACTTTAGAAAAAAAACTAAAATTAACCATTTTATTACTATATTAAAAGAGACGAACCAAAATAATTTTTATTTGAAGAAATAGATTACCATGATTTACAAAATGTTAAATAAAGATTTTTATGTTCAACATGATATTTTTAATTTTATTATATTTGTTCTTATAACATATTTTTTCAATAAAAAATATTTCATCAACTTTTAATTAATTATTATATCCAAATTATGTCATAAATATGAAATTTATTTTGAAAATAGGTTTTTTACTATTGAACTAAGGGTAGTTTTTTTTCGAATACCTCAAAAATTATACCTAATGAAAATTTACATGATAAATTTCAAAATGTAATTCATTTAATAAAATTAATATTTTATAATTTTGGAATTTAGTATTTAATCATGTTTTTTAATGAATTAATGTTAATTATGTTGTAGTTTTTTTGGAAAGATGAGATTACAAAATATAATAATAACATGTGTTTAAAAAAGTGCGTTTAGATGTTTGGTAGTTGATGTGTTGCGAGGATGATAAGTTAACTATGTGGATATGGGAGACTAACATTTAAAATCAGATTATTATGAAACATTGAAAAATTATTTTATTAAGGGAAGTTATAATTTGGAGGCACCATGAGGCTATACATACATGATCAAAAAATCATAAAGATGAAATTATGTGTTATTTTATATAAATAGTGGATGGTTCATTAGATCATTATCTCCCATCACATAAATAATTTAACTCATAAGTGGAAGTTAATGTTAAAATGATATCAATGTTATGTAAAATAGTAGGATTAGAAGACATGACTAATATATATTAAGGATACTTTATGGATTTCATTTTCATATTGAATTTGATAATCATATAGTTGTCCGTAAATGGTACCAATATCATAGTTGGTTGAATAATTTGATTCATACTGATTTGGGGAGTTTTTTGGATTAAATGATAAGAGGATGAATGATTTAAGGAAATTATGGGAAACTTGGATGCTAAAGGAATTTTAGAATTATTATATCGAGATATTAGAAAATATTTTAGTGTGGATGATTGAAAGATAAATAGATCATAAATAGATTGATGGTAATGATATATTTAATAAATAAGTTCAAGTATGAGAAAGATAATATGTCTGAAACCAAAGCAATTCGAGTTAAATATTTAAATAATTTCTTCATGGTTATATTAAAAAACCCAAAATACCCAAAATTTTAAACATGAGTGACTTGAAACATTTATGATTTTGAATCATGATGAACTTAGTTAAAAGGAATATGGACCTAAATTTAGGTGATCCCACATGGGCAATAAATAGATATTAACTTTTGATAATGATAAAACAATGATTTTCCAACTTTCTAAGATTTAATAAACTAATATATCCTCACATGAAACATTTAAAAAATAATTACTTTTATGAAGAAATTCTTGTAAAAATCTGTTGAGTTGAGAAACTTATGGGATAATCATTTTTCAATGGTTTCTTACATGGAAGATGATAGCTGAATTTTATGTCCTGATAATTATATTTATCACACATGAGACTCACCCAGTTGGGGAGGTATCCTTAAGGGGATCCACGAGACCCTGGTTCAAAACCAGGTACATGCATATTTCTGGTATTGTAGAAGGTACTGTAGCATAATTGTACACTGTGCTGGTACTATAGTAGAACTGTACACTATGTTGGTATTATAGCAGAACTATACATTGTGTTGTACTATAGTAGGAACTGTAGCAGTTACTGTAGTAGGTACAGTTCAGTATTGTAGCAGTTCGAACTATTCACCTTGGGCGATCAGTTTGGGCTTAGACTCCTTAAAGAATTTTTGGCCACCCAGGCCTTCGGTTCAGTATAACATTCAGTCCACCTTTAAGGCCTTAGACCAATCTAAAGGCCCTCAGGCCACATGCAGTTTCCCCAAACTAACTCTATAAAAAGGGATCATCCCTAGAAGAGGATTCAGAGTAGCTGCACTCACCAGAGTAGAGCCAAATTAATTGTCATGATAAGAGGGTATGGCTATGCAATCGAGACTAGCATGTTCTTGAACAGGAAGCCTGGCCAGATTGCCATGCGAAGGTGGAGAGATACAATAACGATTTAGATGCTGGGGAGGGGCAGTTCCTTGTAGATAGTCCAGTTAAATTCCCTAAGACCATCGAGTCATGTAATCTCTTAAGCCTACCATCCTTATAATCTCTGATCCTACAAGAATTGTTATGGTTCCCCATTATCCCTTGAAAGGCGGTTATCAAAAATCAATAAAAAATATATCCTTCGAGCCATTCAAGGATAATTATATTGGTCGATGAAAGTATAGAACCAAACTTATGATATAGAATTATAATGTTGAGAAAATTATACCAGTTTTTTACATAGGATGATAGTGATAATGACAAAAAATGAGTAACAATTTGGATATGTAATAAAATTTTAAGAACCATAAATAGTTTATAATCCTAAAGTCAAAAAACTATAAGATATATCTAAATTCAAAAATACCTATACTAGATAGAAGTAAAATTTTATTATAGTGAGAATTAGTGGAGAATAATATTAAGTGACATATTTCAATTAGACAAATGGGTGAACCATAATTTACATATTCTAAATATTTAAAAGTGAATGAGTCCTATATGAATTTATTTGATATTTTTTGTTACATGTTATTAAAAACATAGTACTTCAGAATATGATCTTACCTTGATTTAGAGATATCCAAGATCCTATTAAAAATCATATTTTGAATAAGAATCATTAAATATTGGAAGGGGACATTATAAAGAACCATTGGGAATCTGTTATTATCAAAAAAATAGTTTTATTGTTCATTGAGGTGATACCTACACTATTTTATGAAAATTTTATATTAGTGTTCAAATATATGGATTTTAATGGATATTACCACCAAAAGGGTGTAGTCATCCACATTTGGAGGGAACCCTGTAAAAATATTGTGTTCTATGGTTCATTCACTTTCAGAACTTCAAGTGGTGTGTGTGTCTAAGAAAATTCAAGGTACATTGAACATAATAAGTTCTTATGATGAAATATAAAAGGTATAAATTCTACAATAAAAAGAAATTGGTTAAACTAGTTCACATTGATTCACCCCCTTTTTTGGGACTTTATAATATTCTTGGCATAAAAATGAAAATGCGTTAAAATATCTGTTTGTATAAAAAGTAAAAAAGGTCATCTATATTCTATTGGGTAAATGATTGGGGACCACCCAACACCCAGTGGTAAGGAGGTCCCCATTATTAGACCATAAATAAATTCATGGTGGTGGAAGTTTATTTTTTTCACCATATTTGAGGCAACTAGTTATCTGATGGTTAAACGATGGTTACTAAATTCCACCTATTCACCAAAAAAATCAAACTAATTTTCCTAAATACATTATATTTTTTAAACAGTCCACTTTTATCTACTATTTTATAATTTAAAAATTAAAAATATTAAATTATGATGAGATACTAACAATGAAGGAAAATTTTATTAAAAAATTTATACTACTCTTACTTATTATCCATGAGAAAAAATATTACGAAATTATACGTAATATTTCTTAGTTTTGAGATTTAAATACTACCACCCTCTCCTATATTTTTTCTTGATTCTAGCCATACTATAATCATATACATAACTTTTTAATATTATTCCTTAGTAACAATTTTTCACTCTATTTAATAAAATAATTGATTTGGTGATATATGAACCATATAGTTCAATACCCATATAATAAAACTGAATAATATGAGTTAGACTGTGTATAAATAATATCAATTAAGACACATAAAATATATTTTTTATGATATTTTATTAAAATATCATATCTAATATTTAGGTTTTTTAAAAATAAAATTTATAATTTTAGGAGTCTGTTAATTTATGTAGCTATAATTCCTTATATCCCAATTCTTTAAAAAAGAATAATAGAGAAAATTCAAGAATATTTAAGAATACCATCATTAAATTTAGAATTTGATCACCTAATTTCTATATATTTATATTAATAAGTATGATAAGTATTCAACCATCTATAAATCAATATCGCCCATTAATATTTTACACTATGCTATATTTTATCAATAAAAAATTCAAAATTTTAGTTAATAAATATGAAGAATACCATGGAATACTAGAGAGATATTCAAATGGACACATTGGAATATATGCATGAAAATTTAATTAACATAAAATTCCACTAATGATAGATTATATTCACATATCATTCAAATTAAATAATATAGGTCCAAAGAAAATAATTTTTGAATATCCGTGGTCTACATTCATTAGCTAGTGATTTTTGGATGATATGTAATTTATAATTCTATATGAGTTATAAGATTTCATCTAAAACCTTTAAAAAAATAGATATAAAATCCTGATCACGATTTTAAAAAATACTCACTAGATCCCTTGCATACATTACATCATATATACTCTATAATTTCCCTAATTTATCCATGGATATAAAGTATCATATAGGAAAAATGTAATTGTCATAGTAAATTACACCATGATTAATAGAATGAATTATATATTCTTTAGGAACATAGTATGTTGGTAAAAAAATAAGTCATAATTTCATCGCATTCACACATATGCATAAAATTCCATAGAAACTACTCAATAGATTACTACTATATTTCTTTTACCTTTTGGAAGGTGATATGTCTTGAAAAAAATATAATGTACTTTTTCACAAATAGCCAATAAAATTTCTTGTGAATATCCCAATTTAGGTTTTCTACTCCTAGTAGACCTCCCTACTGGTAAGAGTGATATTATCTTATTAATTATTAACTAAAAAAATAAAGGATGAACAATAATTCAATGTGGAAATAATTAAGAATAATAATTTTGATTCTACCTCATGGTGATCTCCCTAATATCAAGTTTATCTACAATAATGGTAAAATAATGACTTAAAAATTTATGAAACATTATATACTCAATAATATATGATACATGGTTAAGAAGATCTAAAGATATTATATTATGATCCTTAATGACATCATCTTTTTTCACATCTTGTAAGGGTATTAATTGTCACTCATCATTTAACTCCTTTTTCTTCTAGGGTTGATTTTTAGGTAGAGGGATTGTATAGTTATATTCTATATAATATGAGAATATAAGATCTAAAAATAAATAAACTATCAGTATTCAGAAAATTTTTACTTTAAAAAATAGTGTATCACTTAAAAAAATATAAATGGGGCTCATGTTGTCTTTATTAACTATAAAACATTCAAAAAAGTGATAATTCCTCAAGAATTTCAAATAAAATACTACGAAAACCAATTATCATTCATGGGATAAATAATTTTAGTTATCTAACCAAATTAAATATGTACCATAGGACACTAAAAGATTATTTTTAAAAATTATAAAACTAAGATACAACATAGATGCATCACAATAATCAAGAAACAATTTTCAATATTTGGATCAAATAATGATATGAATATAGTTAATCCTTTACCTCTGATCATAAAGAAAACCTTAAATTGATTAGATAAGAAAGAAATTGACTATTTGTTTATCAATGATTTCATGGTTGAATCTACTTGTAGGAAACCATTTTTAAATATATGGTCATATATTTGAATACATAACAAGATCCAAATCAAAATTATTCCTTTGAAAACCCCATGACCACACAACATATAACATTTCTTGATTTATAAAAATTACTACATTAGACATAAAATATATAATAAATCTATCTTTAATAATCTATAAGAATATTTTTGAATCATATGGAAATTTCTTGTGTTATGTATGGTTTTTTAGTTTTTGAGGAATTATTAGTTTTGATTATTTGATAGGCAAAATTTCAAAACGAGCTCAATATTGTAATTATGAAAGTTGGCGAACAATTATATGTTTTTTTTATAATAATTGAGGCTCAGAAGATACCCAGGTTTGTTGAAACTTTTCATGATCTTTATGAATTGAAACATCAGTTCTAGGAGATATAGCACATAGTGATCTATTGACATATAGTGAGTTCCAACAGAAAACCCCAAACTATGAAACATGTTGTTAAGAAACACTATTTTTTTAGATAAGGAAATAAGTTTTAGAAACCATATAGTTTTCTATGGATATAAAGAGTGATCCTTGTAATTGGGGAATGGTTTTTAAAACCATTAATTATAACCATGTGAGATGGGGGTGAGTTTAGACAGTGAGTCTATATCATGGACACATGGTTTTCTTAACCGTGTGGCCAAATTATGTGCCTCATTTAAAGGGGAAAATTTCAATTTTCTCATCATACCTTATAAGATCATATAATACATTTTTATTCATAAAAACTCTTGGAGCACTCTAATTAACACTCTCTGTAACAATATATGATTTTATAAAAAATTTCTCTTTAAATTAAATTTTTTCAATAACTAACGATACACATAACCCCACGTCTAAATAAAATTTAATATAGTATTTATTTATAACATAGTCATTAAATTGTTATGTACGAAAATGAATATTTAATTTATGATAAATATATGGTTTATAATCTGTTAAGTAAATTCATTAGTAATCAATATATTAGAAAAAAAACGTTTTTTGATTGTAAAATTGATGTTTGTCTAAAAAAAAATCTTATGCAGGTAATGCATGTTAATCATAATAAATTAAACTAACCACTATTGGTTGATTTTTTTTTTAAATTCTATTATATATTTGGGGAAAAAATTTTAAATCCATCAATTTTTTTCTATTTTTGAGATAAGATGAAATATATTTTTTTTCATAAAAATATATTTTTCTAAAAAGATATTTTCATCATATTTTGAGAATGTATTTTTAAAATGAAGTCATGGAACTTAAAAAAAGTGAATCTTGATAAATGGAATCCATATTTTGAATCAGGAGGTCCAAATTTGGTAAATTTTATCCTCTTATTTTTGGTTAATATGAATATTAAATTGGTAAATATTTATCACCTCGAAAAGGGTAAACCATGTAATGTAGTTTTAAATCTATGTGTTAAGGCTTTAAAATTTCACTAAATAATAAATTAATCTTATTTAATGAGTATATTTTAAAAAATTTACATCTAAATCTAGAATAAACATCCACTTTGTTAAATAATTCTTAGATTAAGACACTTATGTTAAATGATGAAATGAGTAAATTAAAAAAGTCACTCAATTGACTTTAATGTGTCTAAATTTTTATAATTAGAATAAAAATAGGATAATTTTTATTACAAAAATTTATTTTAAATATGAATTAAATTTTTATAACATAATTTAATTTCAAAAATTTGTAACTGAGTAATTATATTTGATACTTACCCAATTATGACATACTATTTATTAAAAAAATTGAAAAAAATAAATGATATTAAAATTATTAAATGTATCAAAATTTGGATGAATTGTTTTATTCCAAGAATTTATAAGATATATTATAAATTTAAGGGTTTTTATAAATGATTATATTAGAATTATATATTTTTTTTGGTATCTTTAAATTCAAATTAAATGAAAAGTTCCCAAGTTTCCTTTAACAATATTTTACTATAAATAAAATTTAATTAAATGATTTTGAATTCATAAAAATAGTATATAATTACAAATTAATTATATATGCTCGAAAATATAACAAAATGGTCCATTTATGAGTTATTATTACTTTTCATTGTAAAATTATGAACCCTTTAATGTTGAAAAAGTCTTTACCAAATTTAAGGTAAAAAATGGTTAACCAAGTAGTTAATTAAATAGGTAAGGATTTAAATGTCAAATAATTTATTTAAATTTAATTTTCTGATTTTAATTCATCGCTAGAATCTTTTAATATAAATTAATATTGATTTTGAATAATATCTATTGAAAATGTATTTGTTATATTTTAATCTTGTAATAATTTCCATGTATGCATTTTCCCTCACTTATAAAAGGATACACCTCATCTCAATTCATTATAGAAATTTAATCATTTTATATCAACAATACTGCCAAAAATTACATTATTAACATAACTATACAATTACTAGTACTGCTTGACTTCCCAAAAACCCAACCTCAGGCCCCTTAAAAGGATATCTAAAGGAGTCCATCCTAAGAATAGGTAACATTTCTACCCATTAACATTAATTTTATTTCTTCTTCTATCATCTCTAATTCAATGTTATCCATCATGAAATAATAAACTAACTATAATTAATATACTAACATTTTATTATTATTATGAAACCCCCTTTGTTTTCCCCCTTCTCCATAAAATGTTATGTGAATGTATTTTTCATGTGTACGCACAACTTATAATCTCCACGTAGTGTTGAAAATTAATTTTCCATAGCCATATTTAAAGGGTGGTTATTGTGATGATTTTATTGTTTATATATAATATTTTTGAGAAAATAATAAATTTTGAATAATTATATCATATTTAATTTCTTGATTTTTATTTCATTAGAGAACATTAATTTCACTTGTGCGTACCTATGGGATACAAACTCCATGAAGCAATATGTTTTTTTATCATATTCATTTTATCTAGATATTAATAAGTATATATTGAAGGAATAAAAATGATATATATGATATAATAATTTTTCTAGAAATATTATTTATTGATTACCATTTTTAGTTATATCCATTTAATTGTTAAACAAAGTCCATGCATATATATGACATATCGTCTCAATGAAGTGTGTAATTAATCTTTCATATCAAACATAAATAGATAAGTATAAACATCTATATAATGAAAAAATATAATATTAATGTCTAGTTTAAAAATATTTTTATTATGAAAACATAATGAAATTTTGAGGACCAAGACTCTCGATTAGAAACATGCATTAAGAACAAAGAATTTATCACATAATATAGTTATTTTAATAAATAATGTTTCATTAATATGTAATACTATGTAATAATAAAATTATTAATAGTATGATAGATATGATAATGGTTATATAATACATTTAAAATAAATCTATTTTGAATATAAAGTACGTTTGAATTCATATGAAGGAATGAGCGACATTAGGTAAGTGATTTGGATTGAAATTATTTTTTAATTGTGATTGATTATTCTTGAATTTCAATTGATAAAATTATATGAAAATTATTTAAAAAATCACCTCTACTTTAAAATAATATTGTTATATATGGTAAATAAATTATTCCCTTTCATTTTATCACTTTACGTAATCAAGATACTGAGAAAACGTTTTTACAGGAAATTGACATTATTTCTCTCTTCAGTCAAAAAATATCTTTCTTAAATAACCATGTTTTCCAAAAGTTTTATCCATAATGTTTTTAATATTATCTTATGATTTTTTTAAATTAAATTTAACCATTATTTTATTTTTAAAAATTGTTTAATGTTAATATTTTTTTCTTTTAATTAAAGAGGTACTTTGTTTAATTATATAAAAATATTGAAAGGGATGTTATCTTTTAACTTCTACAACAATAATGAAACATACCACCATCAAAGATGACCAATATTTTGAAGCTTAATTGTAGTTTCCCAATTACTATTTTCAAAAAAAATATTTTTTTTAATACTTGTGAAATTTTTATATTTTAAAGAAGTAATTTTAATGTGAAATTATTACTTCTCTTGAGAAATACTCTAAGTGATCTTTTAAAATAATTTTCATTTATAAAAACTTCATTTTATGTCACCTATTCTCAAATAGTTATGTAACCCATGGATACAATCATCATTATTTCATTCCAAATTATATTATTTTGATGACAATATGTTAATGAAATTTATTTATTTTACATGGGGTTTCTATGATGAAATGATAAAATTCTTATAAAAAAAGTTTCTTTTACATGGGTTTTTCTATTTGGTAATATTTATGAAATATATTTCATTTTTAGTGGTTATGATATGATAAATACTAATGTTCTTAAGGATAACATATTTTTGACTAAAATTATGTTATGGTTGGGCCTAATGTTGTATAGCCCTCAAATGAATTGTGTAATGATAGATATCTCATTATATAAACATGAATGTAATGGGGAATGAATGCCATTCCATAAATAGAAATTTTCCACTATGATGGTATTGGGAGTGAACCTTGATATCTATGATGTAATGTGGAGTTTACCTAATCAACTATTATAGTTTTGGAATGGATCATTGAATACTATGGAAATGATTTTTCTGTAACACCCTAAGCCCAGAAGCTTGAAGATGATTAATTACATTATTACAATGGAATTATTACAAGGAATAAAATACTTAAGAACTGAATAACTTAGTAATTTTGGAAAACTAGATTATATACATGATACCGACAATATATTGGAAAAAGTAAATAAATCATAACATAAGTAAAATCTTAGCATCCTAGAAACTATCTCAACATATTCCTCTTCAAAACATGGGGAAATGAAACATAATTTGGGTGAGCTCAAATACTAAATAAGGTTAGTAAAAATAGAAGATAAAATGAATCAATAATATTAATAAACATGGAATGGTAAATAACTAAGAACACATTCCATTTAATAAAATAACTGATAATGAAATGTATCTATTAATAATGTGCTACAAAAAATCAAATGGATAATAATAATAATAAATGAATTTATTATAAATAATATTTTTAATTATTGGAATCCATGTTATCCTAGGAACATGGTAACTTTACCATCAAGACCATTCCCAATATGGGTTATCATAATGGGGTGAAACCTATCTGATTTGGGAAACAAATTCATCTTAGGAGAATGCGAATGCATCGAGGGTCTATCTATAACTAGGAGCTTCCCATGTCATACCATTCCATATAATTACATAGATATATATATATATATATATCAATTAATTGTTTAAAAGTTATGAAAATAATTTCTTATCAAATACCAATATTGAGTAAAAGATAAATAATTACTAGTATATCCCCACTTAATAAAATATCTATCTAGTACACACCATATGTAAACATTTTATATATTCTAAGAAATAATTATACCCATCACATAATAGTATCGATATATAAACTAAATGTGATTTAAAGTTTAAAATGGTCATAAGGGAGTGATTGTTTCAAGATACATTTAACAATAGAAAAGTTCAATTGAAAATATAACTGTTACAACTTGGAAATTTTCACGTCAAAAGCCATTTGATGAGATAATTCAATGTAAAATAGAAAATAAATTTAATATAAAATTGTTTATTATATAATATAACAAAAATTGAGTATACACACAAAAAAATAAAGACATGGTGAATATGACACTTATCTCACACACAAAAAATGAGATGAAAATCCCTTAGTATGCATTCCATATGGTTGAAATTACATTAAACTCATATATAATGGTTTTAAAGAAGTTATTAATTTATAAATAAATCATAATAATTTTTATAATATTATATATTAATTTTTAATAATATATTGTTACTCATTTCTTATAATATTTAATTATTTTTACTATTTCATGTGTTAATTGCCTTGTTTTTAAAGTATGTTTTGACTTGTTACTTTTGTTATTCTTATATAGATCAATGTTTAATAATCAATATAATGTAAACCATGATGTAATTTTCA
The DNA here is from genome assembly GCA_963277665.1 of Viscum album. Classification (NCBI taxonomy): domain Eukaryota; kingdom Viridiplantae; phylum Streptophyta; class Magnoliopsida; order Santalales; family Viscaceae; genus Viscum; species Viscum album. Next base: position 1,591,515,399 of record OY728148.1, read on the forward strand.
TATATTTCAATATATATATTTATAATATTCTATATTATTTTGTGATAGTAAATGAAATGCATTGTTCATAGAGATGGTAGGTTGTACGTATGCAAGAACGTTACTTACATTTCCTTTTAGGATTTAATAGAATGAAAATTGAATCATATATATTTAAATAATAATTAAATTATAATATCTATGTAATAAATTTCACATAATTTTATTCAAACCATTCTTATTTTATTACATGTAATGTTTGAATTAATCACATTGCATTGAGGAGGAAGTAGTCAACACGTCCAGAAATTACGTTATCACATTCCCTAAAAGTAGAAGGGATGAAGGTATATTTATATAAAATGATAAATAAATTTAAATAAATTATAAATACAACATATATCATATATAAAATATAAATTCATCATTATTCAAACTATTAATGGTGAAAATAGAAGAACGAACGACATCAGTTAGTGAGGCCATAATCTGCGGTACACAAAAACGATGATTGTGTATCACTTTTAATGGATGTGTGTGAATATTTATGTATAAATATTATCATAAAATCATATAATTATATTTATGATACTTATTTTATTATATAATCATTATATAACAAGAATTTAAGGAGTATTTACGTCAACAAAACAAAATTGATTGTTGTACAATGTCACCTCTTATATAGGTAACTCCTTTAGGTTTTTACTAAAAGACATACTTTATTGGATTCCATCCAAATGTGAGGATTATATTTGTATGGGATGGACTTTGGGATATTATTTGGGGAGGTTTTGGATGAGACAATGGGTATGATATATGTGAATATGTGGGAGGGGTGTGTGTCTTTTTATTGTAGGGAAGGATTGACATTCTTTTAAATATAAATAAGAAAACACTATTGAGAGGTCTCCCATACATCATTTTCTCAAATAATTTAAAAGTATATTAAATTGAATATATTGTCAAAATACAGACCTAAAATTTTTTTTGTACATGTGTATAGGTTATTTTGGGCATTATGTTTAAGGTTTAGTCTTTTGTTAAGATTAATTTTACATAAATCATTGTATTAGTTTTAATTACTTTCACTAGTAATTTTGGTCAAAAAATGAGTTTAAAATAATTTAAATTATAAATTTTTATGACTAAAAATATTTAATCCATTTTTTAAAATTCCAATCAAATAATTGGAAGAAAGTATTTTAAATTTAATCCTAAAGATAGGACGATGAAGCATGGTTTTTAATTTAATTTTTTTAAAAGTTTTAACTATTTTCCTATCCAATTTAAGTGTTAAATTGATTCCAATGACCTCAATTAGATTAATATATTTATTATATAACTAAATATAATTTAAAATAAACTTTGTATATAATTTATCCTTATATATATTATTAACATGAAAAGTTAGTATTAAATTAAAATCTAGTATTTCACACTATTCCTCAAAAAATGAAACTTCTCAGAGAAATAACAATGTTTTACCCTAAAATAATTATGATGTTACTATTCCAAAATTTAAGTTTATTTTTTCATATAAAATAGATAATATTGTCAAAATTTAGTTTTAGTAGAGGTCCTCCATTAAAAGGAATCCAATTTTCATTATTAGAAATATAAAATTATTAAGCATAATACAAGATTTATTATCATCTTATGCGTATAAAATCTATTGGATGAATATAAAAATTATTTTATTGAATATATAATTTCTATATAGATATATATCATTATAATTATTTGATAATTTTTATAATTCTATTTATATAGATAAATATTTTTCTGCGCATGAAAATAATTTTTTTATAAAAACATTTCTTTTATATTAAATTGGTTTCTATATTAATTTCAAATTAATTAGTAATTATTTAATTCAACCATATATTTATATGTATGATAATACTATTTATAAACAAAAATTATACTACTAGGTTATATCTTCATATATAATTATATTTTTAATAATATACTGTTGTTTGGTAAAACTTGGTCGTGAATGTAACGTAAGCTATTGAATAAATTCATTGCTTCATGTAATATAATATAACCTCAGTGTTCTATGTAATGCAAGCTATCAAAAAATATTTTATTTCTAAAAGGAAAATATTTTAATTGCATTTGGTGATAAATTCTCCACACCATAATTAATTATATCATGAGAATTATAACTTGACCTTAGTAATCAAGGGGTTGATATTCAAAAATAAACTATGATTGATGATCTAACATCTAAAATAGGGTTCATAAAATATATAATAAATAATAATCAAATAGAAATGTGATTGTCACCACAAAACTAGGTTTTCAAATAAGAGAACATTAGTGAAAACATGGACATGGATGAAAAATATAACTATCATTTTCTGACAGAGTGTGATAGAGAACATGTTCCTGATAATGTTGATGACCAAAAAATCCCAAAACAAAAGTGTGAATAATGGTCATTTAAATAAAAACAAGGGATGATAATATGATTTTTTTAAACATTTTTCTAAGAGTTCATGAATTATTTCAGTCTCTAAGAATATAAGAAAATAAATTTACATTCCACATTCTTATAATCACAATATTATCCTTTAGTCGTGCCTTGAAATATTTTTAATTCCATTATTTGCAAATGTTCCATATTATGTTGAATTAATATAATAATTTCTAATACCACATTGAATGTTCAACATAAATCATTTCACAAATGGTTAACATTATAAACATTCATTGTATTATGTTATAAAAAATTAGAATCAGTTACATGGAAATATAAAATGCCCAATTTATTTTATCTATATTAATCATCTCTCTATAAAAGAATAATTTTCTCATCATCAGTAACATATTAAGGCATACATTTCCCCTAACCATGTATTTTTGAAAAATTTTAACTGTTCACCTAATCACTTTCCTTGGAACTATTCAACACATGATCTCAATTATTAATAGAAAATCATTGTAATACAATCCTTTTTATTTCAAAATTAATATAATGAAAAATTATCAATAAAATAATTTTACAAAATATTTATTTAATCTAAATAAAAAATAAAATTAATCACTCTACATCAGTTGTGTCAATAACATTTGATTGGACTTGATTCCTTAGCTTCTTATGAGTCATATTCCCTTGATTCATGGGGCATTCGTTTTCATAGTATCCCATCTACATATAGTTGTAACACTAAATAGAAGCATTTTCCATCATCCCTTTTAATTATTTTTATTAGTTCTCTTTCCCCCACAGTTATAGAATATTCATATCTTTTCAAGCATTTCCCATGGTGATTCCTTACATAGTCATCACATGTAGGAAAATATTTCATTAATTTATTCCATTTATCCATTATTTAATCATGAATCCTATTATTATTATTAATCCCTTTGAAGACAAAAGAATTTGATAATTCATACTCTTTCTTGATTTCACATAAATCTATTTCAAAATATGAAGAAAAAAATTGAGACATCAGTTCCCCTAAAAACTCGGCTTCAGTCCTTTAAATAAATGATCAATTGTGCATTTAATATTGTGTATGAAATCCTTAGAATAATTTTCTAACTTGGAAATGTATTCGATATACTCTGAAACAATTTATTCCTCATTTATATTTAATATAAGGATATTTTTATTTATCTATGTTTGTTGATCATAAGGGAATTTATTATCAAATAATGCCTCCTTTTAAATTCTACATTTCATGTGTTTTATTTCTTCTTCCACCACAGTATTTTGGATCAAAAAACACTATTGATTCACACTACCATTGAGTTAATACACAACATGTGTAACATATTCTTTTCCACCATATCCTAATTCGATGAATATTTTCTCCAAAAAATTAATCTATTTCTAAGATACCATTGGTAAAATAGTCCCAGTACATGATGGGGAAATCTATTACATAATGCGATCAAACATCAAAGAATATAATTGTAGAATAGGTTTCTCCATATTATCATGTTTATATGTCATAAAATTCTTATGATTCCCAAATATTTTAATTATTTCCAACTTTCCAAAACCATTTTTTTTTTCTCATTATGGAATCCTCTACATTGTCCACGATTATTGATACACTTCTTCTTTCTAGGTTCCATTTCTAAATAATGGAATATAAAATATTATATTATAAAACTATGAAAATTTTATAATTCAAAATATAGGGTAACACTTAAAAAATTGAAATGTTTACAAATAGCTAATCCAAAAATCATAAACATGTGTTCTCTGGGGAATCCATACATTAAAATCCATCATAATGGTTTGTAATAGAAATTAAAATTATCTAAACCATATCCCCTATGAGTGTCAAACAAGGTGCATAGTAAAACCTGTTTTCATTTATTATGTTACACTCTAGTCAGGCCCAACACACCTCTTCAGAATTTCTACCCTTATATATATATATGTGCTAGACCATGTCCATGTAGAATATCTAGATATGGTTATATTTCAATAATGACACACATAATACGTACATTACCAAAATTCTAGGATGTTCTTCTATACTTATACCCAAATTCTATTTTAGAGTTATGCTCCATAATCTTTTTTTATTAGTATAGTTTCCATCGATACTACTAAAATTCCTAGGATACTAACTGTAATGCCCCTACCCTAGGGGCCTATATGTGATGCATTAATTTGCAACATTAGAATGATTAAATGGAATCAAATCAAAATGGGTCAAATACTTTCCTAGTTCTGAGAAACCAGATTTCATACATGATAGCTATAATACATTGGGAAAGAAAAATAAATCATAATATAAGAAACATATTAGAATCCTTAGAAATCATTCAATAGATTCCTATTTATATACTGGGGAAAGAAAATATAAAAAGGGTCAGCTCAAATTCTCAGTAAGGGTAACTATATTGTATGAACTAATGAATCAATAAGAATGATAAACATAGTGCGATAATTAATTAAGAAGACATTCCATTTAGTCAAATATCATAGATTGAAATGCATTCAAATATAATGCCAAAGAAAAATATCCAGAATAATAATAATAATAACTAAATTATCACTAAAGGAGTTTCTTAGTTATTAGAATCCATGTTCACTAGGTACATCGTACCATTACCTTCATGACATTTCATAAGAAAATTTATCGTATCTTGTTGTATCCAAAATTATTTGGCCAACTAAATGGTCTCATTTGATTATCGATGCATTAAAGGGAAATATATAACCGATCTCTACCCATATCTCACCAGTCCAAATCATTCCATATATATTGAATCGTTTATTTAAATTTTAGGAACAAAATGTCTTATCAAATATCTGTATTGAGTAAAAGATAACGGTTTACTAATATTCCCCCAGTTAATCATATAACAATCAATAACACAAAGTTTGTAAAATTATATAATGTTTAGAAAATATGTTTATCCATCATATAATACTATGGATATCTAAAATAAATTTTATTTACAATGTAATATTCTCCAAAGAATTTATTTTTTTCAATGGAAATTTAACAATCACAAAACAAAAAGTGAGATTGCAATGATAACTTTTAGTAGTTGAAATTTTCAGGTCAAAACCCAATAGATGAGATAATAAAAAATGAAAAATTAAGTACCGTGATGATTGAAGGATTAATTTTATAATTTATTAATATTGGTATTAGATACACCACAAAAAAATAATAATGTGATGAATATTTAATTTATCTAACATATGTAAAAACTGAGATGAAAACCCATTATTGGGCATTTCCTTTTGAGTTATCATCTTTTCACCTTTGATGTAATTATTTGCATAATTTAATTAATTTATAAAAGAACCATACTCAAATTTATAATATCATATATTAACTTATTAAAATATCTTATTACTCATTTTTTAACAATCATTCATTATTTTCACTATTATAGGTTTTAATTACAATGTTTTTATAGTATGCTTTGACTTGTTAATTTTTTTCTTATGTTGATATTGGTTTCATCATCTCCAGAAGGTAAAACATTATTTAATTGTCATATATTTTAAATATATATAGTTATAATAATCCATAATTTTTTTATATAGGAAATGAATGCACAGTTCATATAGGTGATAGGTCTTACGTATGCATGAATGCTACATCTGTGTCCATGTCTTATTTAAAATAATGGAATGTAATATATATATATATATATACTATAATTATATTATCATATTTATTTAATATATTCACATATGTTTATTAAAACCATTTTTAATAAATTTCATTTAAATTTAGTAGAAATCCCATGACTTTGAGGAGGTGGCAGTCCCCATGTCAACAAATGTTGTTATCATATTCCCAAAAAATGAAAACCATAAAGGTATGGTTATATAAAAAGTAAAAAAAGGATATGAAAATTACAAAAATTATATATAACATATATAAAATATAAATACATCAATGTTCCAACTTGAAAGGTGGTAATGGAAAAAAGGAATGGCATCAGTTTTCGAGGTGGTAGGCTGTAGTACACATATATGATGATTGTGTATGCCATTTGAATGATGCGTGTGAAATTATAGGCAAAAATATTATCATAAAAACAAATTAGTATATTTAATATGCTTATGTTATTATAATTTCATGATAAAAAAATAGTTTATGGTGTGGAGAAGTAAATTAAACAAAAGTGATCGTTGAAGAACATTACCTCTTAGTCAGGTAACTACTTTTGGTTTATACCAAAATACATCCCTGCTTAGCTTCATTCCCATGTATAGGATTTTGGGATTAGGGGTATGATGTTGGGAGATTTTTTTGGTAGATTATGGAAGATCCAAATTTCATGATATGTGTGAATAATTGGGATGGTTTAGTGAATTGTTCTAGTGGCGGAGTGTCATTCTTGAAAATATTAAAGCACAGAAACCATTGCGAGGTCTCCCATGCATCATGTTTCTTCTATAATGATCAAAATTGATTAAATGGATGATATTGTTTATATATTTCAATAAAATAAGTTTTTTACATCTATGTATGTTATTTTCCCCCATAAGTTTATGGGTTATTCCATTGTTATGATTAATTTTACTCTAATCATTTAGATTAATTATAATTACTTCCACTAATATTATTGTTATAAAAACATACTCCACTATACTATAAATTATAAATTATTCTGATTCCAAATTTGAAATCTATTTTTCCAAACAACAATAACACAATTTTAAAAATAAATTTAAATTTAACCTCATAGACGGGATGACAAAAAGGGTTTTTAAAGTAAAAATGGTCAAAAGTATTAATGATTTTTATAATCAGTTTCAGTGTGAAATTAATTTTAAGGACCATAATTGTAATAAAGTATTTATTAATTAATGACATATAATTTAAAATTAAATTAATATATAATTTATACATATAAATTATTGAAGCGAAGGGTTTCTTTTCAATTAAAAACCATTATTTTCCACAAGTCATCAAAAAAATGAAACTTCTCCAAAAAAAATAAATTGACCCTAACTTAATTTTTATGTTCTATTTTAAAAAAATATTTTTATTTTTTCAATAAAAATATTCAAAAGTATCAAAATTTAGTTTTAAAATTGGTTCTCCATTAAATGGCCACATTATTTTATTTTTTAGAAAAATACAATTTTAAGCATAAAACTATATTATTATCATCTTATTCTTATAAAATATATTGGATTAATATTATTATTTTTATTTAAAATATAATATATATATTTACTTCAAATGATTCAGTAAGGTTAATTAATTTAATTTATTAATATAAAATGCTTATGAACATAATAATTTTCTTTAAAAACATTTCCTTCAAATTAAATTTAGTTCAAAATTAATTTATAATTAATTGGTAACTAATTACTTCATCCATATATTTATATGCTAGTTAATACAATTCATAACCTCCAATTTGATTTCTAGTTTATATCATGGTATATAATAATAATTTAATAAAATATTTTTAGTTGGTAAAACTCAGCCTTACATGTAACACAATCCATTTAATAAATACATTCTTGTGTGTTGTGATATAACATGATTGTTTCATTCATTGGAAGAGAAAAAAAATTAAATTTCAACCAAAGGAAAAATATTATAAATTTGTTGGGTGTTAAATTTTTATTCAAGTTTATATTCCAAAAATCTATGTCTTAGGCCAATGTTATGCTCTCATAAATTATATTCTCTTATTTTTTATAATTCATGTTGTCATGACCCGTCACCTAGGGCTCGTTCTGTAGAGTCCTGAAGCTTGACGTACATGGACATTACATTAATTTTGAAAAATACTTAATACATAACAAAAATAGACACACAAGGACCGTAATAGTTTAGTGTCTTTGGAAACTCGGAATAAAATCTTCTAATCATGGTGAAAGATTTTCAACATCTCCCATAAAGATCTTCCCCTTTTTTTCTTACCTAAAACTTTTCTTTATATCCTGGGGAAAGGAAAACATAAAAAGGGTGAGCTCAAATTCACAGTAAGGGTAAGCATGGATAAAATAAAACATACTATATACATTTGAACTTAAAAACATGAACATAATTTTTAAACATCAAAAGATTGAGAAATGACATAAAACATGGAAGTATGTAAGGCATAGATCATAAATAAACATTAATAATGACAAAATAGCATGGGAATAAAACATGTAATTTTGGCAACCATTAAGCACATGATATGATTTCCATATTAGCCAAGGCATTGCTACCAAGACCATCTTAGTGGAAAAAGTCCCTTTCTGAATCGAGTTCACTCCTTGTTCCAGTCCTGTATTACTGAACCGGTTTAACTTGTCATTCCATCCATGTCTATCTCATGAGATATAAATCTTTACCCATTGCATTGGATGGAGATATAGGTCCCACCCATCTCATAATGAAATTATTCTTACTTGTGCCACAAAATAAACATACATCACCCAATAAATAAAATGGGTTTCATAAACATCATCCCATCATGAAATAATCCATATAAAAGAAATGGATATCATTTCATAATAATAAAAGTGAAACCATGTAAATCATAGATACATGATACTTGAAACATACATATATGAAATAATGTCATCATAGATGAAAAATGGTTTTGATAAAACACTTGAAATTAATTCTTGAGGAAAATATCCTTTCTTCTTCAAAATCAATTTCTTTTCACAAAACGTCATTAAATTTTAAAAGAAATGGATTTTGTTGAAAATAGCGATGAAATATTTTGGAGGAAGCTTCATGAAAATAAGGCTTTATAAAACAGTAAAAATCCTTTCATTCCGTATAAGTTAAAAAACATTCTTCTTGTACTTTTGTCGGAAAAGTCAAAAAGTACCTTGTAGGGTAAATAAAAGATATATTTCTTCCATACCATTGGGTAAAAGTCAAAATGGGTAAAAAGGACTTTAAACATACATGAAAACACTTTTATAAAACATGGACCTGGATGATTGAAATAACCCCAGTAAATACTTACGAATAAGCAATCTTGGATAAAAATGATATTTGCAAAATTATCCCTTACCTTAGGTCTGATTTTCTTCGTAAGTGTCCGAACCTCATCTTCTTTGAAGCGCCTCTTTGAGTCCTCCTCTTAGGGTACTAAAATTGGTCTTTGAAGAAGACCAGATCCTCTAGTATGTTTATAGGGAAGTGGAGAAAAGAATTTGGCAGGGGTTGGCCGAGCTTGAAGGCTCAAAGTGGTGTGAGGAAGTGAGGGAGGAGGTGCCCTTTTATAAGGGAGGAGAGGGGCACCTTTGGAATAACTAAAAATATTTTTTATTATAAAGAAAAATTCGGTTTTAAATAGCTCCAAATTGATTTATTTCGAATCCAAGGTGGGTATGGGTCGAAATAATATCATCAAATAGAATTTAGACAATTTTAGGTTCCAATTTTAACCTTATCATTTATATTTAACTTTAAGTTATATAATTTTACTTTTACCGTGTCTTTTTGTGTTCTTACACTATAAGGTTAATAAACTTACTATAAGAAGACAAACGAAACCCAAGTTGTTTATTATTAATATATATAACCTTATCTAAGTCATTTGGCCGATCCCTATATTTTTAGGAATAAAATAACAATTAATAATATAATATTTGTTTTAAAAACTATTTTATGTCAATTTTGACACTATTTAGTAAATGATTTTTTTGAAACTAATAGAAGAATGATTAGTTCTAAAAAAGTTAATTAAATCAATAATAACATGTCATATTAACATATGAAATTATTGTAATTCATAAAAAGTCTTAAATTACATTTATTTGGGTATTTATAACATCAATTATGTCAATATTTCATTAATAAGATAATTACTACATCATCTTTGTGTCATACATAAATTAACTTAGTTAAAGTATAAAAATTACAAATAAAATATCATTATGTAGGAAATCGTTTTATCTTTCTAATGAATATTTATAGTCGAATTTATCTTATGTATAACCCTATATTAAAAATGATTTACTTATTAAACTTTGATTTTAACTATTTTAACCCTTCATTAAATAAATTAATAATAAATATCCTAATCTAATCCAAGTGGGCCTAAATGGTCATATTTTCTTCCTAAGGTTGTTTTTGGTCGAATTACACTTATCCAATAGAATTATGACATGTTTTAGGGTAATAATAATACCATTTTTACCCTTAATTACTCTATTTACTTTTAACCGTGGTAAAAAAAAGTAAAAATTTACTATTCACAAAAAATTATTTTCATCTCATTGAACCAAATTTTACTTACTAACATCAACCGTGTCTCCCGTATTTTTGAAATTCCACTCACAGAAGTAGTAAAATTATGTTTTATGAAAAATTCATTTTTTTAAATACCACTTAGTGGTTTCACTATTCATCAAAAAATGAAAGTTTTCAGAAAAATACCAAAAATTAGGCCTAAGCTATATTTGATATTATGAATTCAAAAATGATGTCTATTTTACCAAATTCAAAACATATCAGTTGCATTAATTAATTTAAAAATTAATTCCCGTCGTCAAAACAAATAGCGTGTTCTTAAGAGATAATAACTATCAAAAGATTGACACTTGTTTATGTCTGGTTTAAATGTGAAATTACATCCAATGACCAACATTGTATTAAATTGTAAAAATATATTATAAATATAATTTATAACCACTCAAATTAATAATTTATCACTATTAATTATTTTGATTAAAAAGGTTGTTTTTAATTAAAATTTAGTAATTTTCACTATTCATCAGAAAATGAAAGTTATCTGAAAAGTACCAAAATTTCACCCTAAGCTAATTTTGATATTCCGAATCCAAAAAAGAAGTCCATTTTGAAAAATAAAATTTAAAAAATTTCAAAAAGTGGTTATTACTATTCATAACGGCTAGTTTTAATAATATTTTAATAGCATATTGTTGTTTATTGAAACTCGTTATTGCGTACTACACACGCTATCAAGGAAGGTCGCGATTGCGTGTAATGAAAGGCAAGTTAAGGATGCGTGTTGTGAAAGCTCCTTTTTTTGTAGCATACAACACAAGGCATTAATGAAATTAAAAAAAATATTTTTCATAAAATCTCGGGGTGTTACATTCTTCCCCCCTTAAAATGAATTTCTCCCTCGAAATTCTTCGGGGTTATAAATGGTTTACTCCTAGAAATATTCTTTAATGGAAACCCACATCATAAAAAGGAATACCAAAACCAATATTTAAAAACAAAAGTATGAAACGTAACAGTTACCCAAATAAACTAATCACTGGGTTTCCACATAGATGAAAATATAGATATGGAAGAGAAATCTAACCATCATGTTCTGATGGAGAGTGTTAGAGAACATGGCTATGGAAAAGCCCGCAATCACAAATCCATATATTTGTGATGATCTAAGGTACCACCTGATTCATCGGATATAAGGGCACTTGGACAAAATTTTTGGTTTTCAAGATCATTTCCCTAAAGTTGATGAATTAAAAGAAATACTTACATGATTTTGGTACAATCTCACTGTTGTTCGTTAATTGAAAAATTTCCACTTCATCCCTTAATGAAATGAAGTTGAATTTGTTATTCGTGATGTGTTAGCAGATCATGTGATTGAATGATGGGTCATTCCATCTATCTCAAACAAATGGTTATAAAATTTATAAAAAATACATAAGTTCATCTATAGTGAGATTAATCATATATGGTTCCTAAAATGGACTTATACTTCATATATCATACTTATTAATATAATAAAACTAGTTTCTACTAAACAGGGACTTCCTGTAGGCCAGTGGTAGGCGATAAAGGCCAGTCGCACTTCAGTTGTGGGTTTGATTCCAACAGCCTTGTCCGATGTGATGGGTTGTCAACCATCCTGCAGGTTTTCCTTTTTATAAGACTACATTAATATAACATCCCATAAATAATATCAAAAAAAAGTTCTATCCTTAAATAATAATAACTTATGTCCAACATAATCCATTCCAATCTTTAGGCTTATCTAAAATACTTCGGACCATGCTCATAGTATAAAGAAATTGATTACAAGAAATGTCATCAACCAAGCATGTGAATACCATCATTTATCCCCCATATATATTATTGGTCACATTCCAATCATGTGAATACCTTAATCATGTATTCTCTTGAAAAATGAATACCCATTAAACCTTAGTGAAAACATGAATGTTGTCAAAAGTTAACTCTTTCCACATACCAAAATCCAAAATTCTATATACTCAAACCATGATATAACCTTCTCCTTATATCAGTCATGAGCTCATGAATACTATCAAACATTTAATTTTCTCCTTATCCCTTCATTATGCAAATATCATCTACATTCCAAAAATATCTGAATAACCTTTCATGGATACTGGTACCATTAATCATACACTTTCAAAACTCAAGGAAAGACAACAGTGTAACAATCCTTAGATGTCTCTTTATTCCATAGTACCATGAGATTACTTATACAACATTACACATAATAAACATGTAATCATTCCACTACATTCTTAAACCATTGACCGAGCTTCAACAATTCTTTCATCTCACATATCATTTGTAGTCTCTTCATCATCATCAACATAAATACTACCCATACGACCATACTGATTATCTTCATGAGACTTTCCCTTAGGGCATTGGTTTTCATAATGCCCGTACATTCCACATTTAAAACATTTTACCGTTGTTGATATCGTAGCAATACCATTATCCTCATCCCTGGTGTTAACTGAACCTTTACCTTTTCACTTACTGGCTTTGTGTCCTTCTTTTCCACACCCAAAGAATCTTCCAGTTCCTTTGAAACATTCTCCTTGATTCCTCTTCCCGCATGATTTACATAGGGGAAATTGAACTTTCTTTCCTCTATGATCATCCTGAAACTCCATCTTTCTCTTATTAGCAGAGTCAGGAAACTTACCAAATTTTACTTTATTGATCATATTATGAGATTGCTGATTCGGCATAATAATCATGTTTGGACTTCCAAATCCCATTTCATTTGGTTTCTCATGAAGAATATCATTCCATTTTCCATCATATCCTCCATTATCGTGAATCATCTTGTTTCCAGCCATTTTCTAAAACCCAAAAAGAATAGTGTGAGAGGAAAAAATCATAATAAAGGGGGAGTATCTTTAATATATAACAACTTTGGTTTAATCTAATATCGTTACCATAGTTCTAGGACTATATCCTATACGTATACTTATCCTTAGGGACATCCCTAGACATACCTTAGAAATATCTCTAGGGATCTCCCTAATGTTTTCGCATCCTAGTTTCCAAAGGTTGACTAAACTTTTCCTCTAATACCAACTGTAAAGACCTGAATCTTGATGTACCTGGACATTACATTACTTTTTCGGAATACTTAATACATAACAAAAATAGACACACAAGGACCGTAATAGTTTAGTTTCTTTGGAAACTCGGAATAAAATCTTCTAATCATGGTGGAAGATCTTCAACATCTCCCATAAAGATATTCCCCTTTTTTCTTTCCTAAAACCTTTTTTTATATCCTGGGGAAAGGAAAACATAAAAAGGGTGAGCTCAAATGCTCAGTAAGGGTAGTAATGAATAAAATAAAACATACTATATAAATTTTAACTTAAAAACATGAACATAATGTTTAAACATCAAAATCATGAGAAATGACATAAAACATGGAAGTACGTAAGGCATAAATCATAATGAAACATTAATAATGATAAAATAGCATGGTAATAAAACATGTAATTGTGGAAACCATTAAGCACATCATATGATTTCCATATTAGCCAAGGCATTGCTGCCAAGACCCTCTTAGTGGACAAAGTCCCTTTCTGAATCGAGTTCACTCCTCGTTCCAGTCCTGTATTACTGAACCATTTTAACTTGTCGTTGCAGCCATGTCTATCTCATGAGATATAAATCTTTAACAAATGCATTGGAAGGAGATATAGGTCCCACACATCTCATAATGAAATCATTCTTACTTGTGAAAGAAAATAAACATACATCACCCAATAAATAAAATGGGTTTCATAAACATCATCCCATCATCAAATAATCCATATAAAAGAAATGGATATCATTTCATAATAAGAAAAGTAAAACCATGTAAATCATAGAGACATGATACTTTAAACATACACATATGAAATAATTTCGTCTTAGATGAAAAATGGTTTTGATAAAACACTTGAAATTAATTCTTGAGGAAAATATCCTTTCTTCTTCAAAATCAATTTCTTTTCACAAAACGTCATTAAATTTTAAAAGAAATGGATTTTGTTGAAAATAGTCATGAAATATTTTGAAGGAAGATTCATAAAAATAAGGATTTATAAAACCATAAAAATTCTTTCATGCCGTATACGTTAAAAAAACATTTTTCTTGTACTTTTGTCAGAAAAGTCAAAAAGTACCTTGTAGGGTAAATAAAAGAAAGATTTCTTCCATACCATGGGGTAAAAGTCAAAATGGGTAAAAAGGACTTTAAACATACATGAAAAAACTTTTATAAAACATGGACATGGAGGATTTCAATAACCCCAGTAAATAATTACGAATAAGCAATCTCGGATAAAAATGAGATTTGCAAAATTATCTCTTAACTTAGGTCTGATTTTCTTTGTAAGTGTCTGAACCTCCTCTTCTTTGAAGCGCCTCTTTGAGTCCTCATATTAGGGCACCAAAATTGGTCATTGAAGAAGACTAGGACCTCTAGTATATTGCTAGGGAAGTGGAGAAGAGAATTTGACAGGGTTTGGCCGAGCTTGAAGGCTCAAAGTGGTGTGAGGAAGAGAGGGAGGAGGTGCCCTTTTATAAGGGAGGAGAGGGGCACCTTTGGAATAACTAAAAATATTATTTTATTATAAAGCCAAATTCGGGTTTAAATAGCTCCAAATTAATTTATTTCGAATATAAGGTGGGGATGGGTCGAAATCCTCTCATACAATATAATTTAGACAAGTTTAGGTTCCTATTTTAAACTTATCATTTATATTTAACATTAAGTTAGATAATTTTACTTTTACCGTGTCGTTTTGTGTTCTTACACTATAAGGCTAATAAACTTACTATAAGAAGCCAAACAAACCCCAAGTTGTTTATTATTAATATATATATCTTATCTAAGTCATTTGGCCGACCCTTATATTTTTAGGAATAAAATAACAATTAATAATATAATATTTGTTTTAAAAACTATTTTATGTCAATTTTGACACTATTTAGTAATTAATTTTTGTGAAACTCCTAAAAGAATGATTAGTTCGAAAAAAGTTACTTAAATCAATAATAACATGTCATATTAACCTAGAAAATTTATTGTAATTCATAAAAAGTCTCAAATTACATTTTTTTGGGTATTTATAACATCAATTATGTCAATATTTCATTAATAAGATAATTACTACATCATCATTGTGTCATAAATAAATTAACTTATATAAAGTCTAAAAATTAAAAATAAACGATCATTATGTAGGAACTATTTTTATCTTTCTAATGAATATTTATAGTCGAATTTATATTATGTACAACCCTATATTAAAAATGATTTACTTATTAAACTTTGATTTTAACTATTTTAACCCTTATTTAAATAAATTAATAATAAATGTCCTAATCTAATCCAAGTGGGACTAAATGGTCATAATTTATTCCTAAGGTTTTTCTTGGTCTAATTAAACTTATCCAATAGAATTAGAACATCTGTTAGGGTAATAATAATATCATTTTTACCCTTAATTACCCTATTTACTTTTAACCGTGGTAAAAAAAATTAAAAGGTTACTATTCACCAAAAATTATTTTCATCTCATTGAACCACATTTTACTTACTAACTTCAACCGTGTCTCTCGGAATTTTTCAAATTACACTCACAGAAGCGGTAAAATTATGTTTTATGAAAAATTCATTTTTTTTAACTACCACTTAGTGGTTTCACTATTCACCAAAAAATGAAAGTTTTCAGAAAAATACCAAAAATTAGGCCTAAGCTATATTTGATATTATGAATTCAAAAATGATGTATATTTTACCAAATTCAAAACATATCAGTTGCATTAATTAATTTAAAAATTAATTCCCGTCGTCAAAACAAATAGCGTGTTCTTAAGAGATAATAACTATCAAAAGATTGACACTTGTTTATGTCTGGTTTAAATGTGAAATTACATCCAATGACCAAAATTGTATTAAATTGTAAAAATATACTATAAATATACTTTAAAACCACTCAAATTAATAATTTATCACTATTAATTATTTCGATTAAAAAGGTTGTTTTTAATTAAAATTTAGTAATTTTCACTATTCATCAGAAAATGAAAGTTATCCGAAAAGTACCAAAATTTCACCCTAAGCTAATTTCAATATTCCGAATCCAAAAATGAAGTCCATTTTGAAAAATAAAATTTAAAAAATTTCAAAAAGTGGTTATTACTATTCATAACGGCTAGTTTTAATAATATTTTAATAGCATATTGTTGTTTAGTGAAACTCGTTATTGCGTACTACACACGCTATCAGGGAAGGTCGTGATTGCGTGTAATGAAAGGAAAGTCAAGGATGCATGTTGTGCAAGCCTCTTTTTTTGTAGCGTACAACACAAGACATTAATGAAATTAAATAGAATATTTTTCATAAAATCTTGGGGTGTTACACGTTCCCTGACTACCCTAAACCCACCTTCATTAGGCCAGTGGCTGGCACTAGCACATGAGGTGTATTCCCTAAAATCAGGAAGGCATTGCCATTATATCCTATAAACACACACAAGAAAGCACATAACGAGATATGAACACAAGTAAAGTGTATAGTAAAAAGAGTCTGTTCAATAAGAAAAAGGGGCCAGAATACAAGCCCAACTGGAAATTACAAGAAAACTAAAAAGTAAAAGTAAACTAAAACATCTCATATGAACTCCCTCCAAGGATCCTACATGAAGGGTAGGTAAAACACTTGAATGATTGCCTCTATAGTACGCCTCATCTAATTTCCACCTCCGAGCTACCTCCAGTCCTAGTACTCTCGTCCTCAGTCAGTGTTGTTCATCCTCTGCACAAAACACAACAATGTGTGGGCGTAACCCGTGCAGGGGTGAGTATAACAATACAATTCAGGGACTCCGAGACCCCCTAAGGTCTCTCAAAATAAACAAAGGATTAACTACAAATCATTCAAGCAACAGTCAACCCTACTTAAGTATATGCTCTTACGTATACCTAAGTTATCAAGTGTTCCCACCTCATTCATGAGGAAACACAAGGCCCAACTCATTAGCTCAAAGCTCAACTGTTTCATGAAGGAAAGAATAACACTAAGGGAATGACACAATGGTAAGTACCACAAAGGTAATTCCACACAGAAGAATACCACAAAGGTATCACCACAAAAGAAAGTACCACACAGGTTCGCCACATAGAAGAATATCACGAAGGTATCACCATGAAGGAAAGTACCACAAAGGTATGCCACAGAAAATAATAATTAAAAGGTATCACCACAAAGGTATATACCACGAAGGTATTCCAAAAATGAAAATAGCACAATGGTATCACCATGAATGAAATCACCACATAGGTATTCTACAAAAAATAATACCACAATGGTATTACCACGAAGGTAAGTACCGCACAGGTACGCCACACAGAAGGATACCGCCAAGGTTTCACAATGAAGGTAAGGACTCATCTCACACCAGGTATAACATAGGTATGGTAGAAAGGATGATTGGATGTAACTACTAAATCATCTAACTCTATTAAGAGGCAGACCCATATAGGATCTTAAATCATTAGACCCACATAGGATCCTAGTACGTTATCAGACCCATACAGGATCCTAGTATAGCTGACCCACATAATATCCTAGTACATCATCAGACCCACACATGAGCCTAGTACATCAGACCCACAAAAGATCCTAGTACATCATCACACCCACACATCATCCTTGTATAGAACACCCACACATGATCTTAGTACATCATCAGACCCACACATGATCCTAATACAGCAGACCCACACATGATCTTAGAGTTGTCCCACATGAATTCCTAGAGCGGGTCCATGTGGGATTGATTAGCCATTAAATGAGGCTAATATTCATTGTTAATATACATAATTTTCATGTTCTTTTTTATTCATAAACACCATTTTATTTTATTTTACACTTTGAACATCATTTCACATTTTGATTGTAATACCTTCATAAAATGCACTATTATGTGGTACATTTTTTAACATCATTTGAAGTACCCAATGATTCATCTAATTTTAAGGAATATAATTATACATATTTTATTTTTATATTATTTTGAACTGGATATTCAATTGAATATGAACATTTTTCATTAATGTATCAATGAAATATTTATAAAGGATGATGGAGATATTTGGAAATGAAAGGAAGCAATTCTGGAGAAGCCAGATTGGAAACAAGACCACTGATGAGAATGTGGGTCCCAACATAAAATCCCAATGAATCCCAAATTTCTTGGGATGATATAAGACATGTATAGGAACAAATCATTCTTCAGGATCAATGCTAATTCGGCATCCATAGTGTCCATTTAGGCGGCCCAATTTAGAGATAATATTCTGAGCCAGATTATGCGGCCCAGACAAAATAGCCCACTAATATGAATATGTCTCAGAATCCACAACTCTAAATGAGCCAAAATTTTGAAGAAGGTTAGAAAAAATCCGGAGCTCCATTTTATTCTTCTATGGCCCACTCTGATGCGACCATCTAGAAGTCTTACAAGCGCGTCTGTTTGGTGAAGGAAAGTTGGCTGCCACCTCAGGTCAAGGGTGGAAAAATCAACTCTCCCTTACTTTCTAGCCACCTATGGCCTACCAGAATTAATTGAGGAGACTTGTACTATTGGAGTCTTGATAAAAGGGCTCAAAATTCCTATTTAAGCTAGTGGTGTTGGAGGATTGAGGAATCATTGGTGCTTTGTTCAATTGTAATGTTATGCTGTAATTTTGTTGTCTCAAATTTGTCTGTCACATGTAAGTAGTTCAATTAACTTTAATTTCTTAATAAAGGTTCTTATTCTACTCTTATTATGTTTTTTTATATCACATTGATACCGTTGGATCATGGTGTGAATTTATTCACACCCAACCTTGTGAAAATTTTCACACAATGGTGGAGTGATCATTTTATTTTTGTTGTTTTCTTTATTTATCCATTTCCTCCCTCATGAGTCTACTTTCCACTTCCATTGAAACCATGTGATCAATGTAGGTATAACCCATTTATGGGTTGATCCAAGGGAGTAGAAAGGGTTTGTTTTTTATGTTATTTATCACCCCATTAATGTATAATCACTTCTTTAATTGATATTTTTATTTGATTATTTTTAACCTCCATCATCCTTGTTGTATTTAAGGCCACACACTTCAAGTTCTAATACGAACCTTTACCTTGACGTACTCAAAAAATTGATCATTCAAGTGTATAGGTGATTAGAATTAAAGGGTGTAGGAATAAAACCAGTAAGTGATGATGTTGTTTTATCTCCTTAAATGAACCCATCTTAAATATAAGAAATTGAAATCATTGAAAAGGAAATACGTCCAATCCACCCCGAGAAATAACCTTGGATCAACTCATTATTTTAAATTGAATTCACTTAAGTCTCTTAGAGTTCTTTTAAACCCATCTAAAATCAACCCATGTTGTCCAATTCATATTCCGAAACAATCCATAGAATGTATGTGTCTATATGTTACTTCTTAGGTCTCTAAGGATTCGACAACCCAAGCTAAACTACAAGAACCGTCCTACCTTCTTCTCTTGGGTAAATTTGAGCGAGAATAAAATTTTGGAGCCCTTGCCAGCGACCCAAGTATGTCATATAAACTCCCATTCTATTCTCTCACATTTCTTCTTTTCTAATCCAAATTCTCTTATCTTGTCCCTTTCTCATTTTTTTTTCTTTTGGCGCATGTCCGCCTACACCCACGATCAATCAAACCATCTAGTTAGGGTGGATAGTCCTGGGGTTGGGGAGACAAGAACATAAAGCGAACTCATTCCATTAGATCATAATCTTCTTAATACTCTAGAGTCTAAAATTGAGCCCATTTTAATGGTTGTTCTTCAATGAAACCAACTCATAAACCCGGGTGGAAACCAAAATGGAAACCCAAATGAGGAAGCCCCAAACTTGGGGAATGCGGTCGATAAAACCATGAATGACTACCTCACACATTCCTGGACCAATTCCCCATCATGCATTAGAGACAATTACATAGGAGATTAAAACTACATATTTAAACCCCATGTCTGAAACCACCTTCCCACATTCCATGGAATGGAGTCCGAGATGCCCTACCTTCACATTAAGGAGTTCAATGACATTGAAGAAACCATGTGTCCCCCACATCAACTAGAATCAGCTAAGATGAGGCTATTTCCTTTTTCATTAAAGGATAGAGATAATAATTGTCTAACCAATTTGAGACCATCATCCATAAACTCTTGGTACCAAGTATAAAGAAAATTCTTCAAAAAATAATTTCCCTACCAAAAAAAATGAACCTAAAAAGAGTATCCAATTTTTTTTTGAAAAATAAGGAGAGTCATTCTATGAAACATGGGAGAGGTTCAAAGACACTCTAAACATGGTTCCACACCATGGTTTTTCTATTCCTGAAAAAGTGAGAATTTTCTACGAAGAGTTGGGTCTAGGGAAGAAACAATTCATTGACATGATGTGTAATGGAACATTTAAAAACAAATCCCCAAATGATGCTTATGAGTATCTAAAAATCCTTTCTGAACAAAACCAAACATAGGGAACTTCACCTTATTCTAAAAATCCACAATGAAATACTGGAATTCATACACTTAGAGAAGAGGAAAGCCTTTGGGCTAAACATGCAGCACTCTCTAGGAAGGTTGAAGAGATAGACCTTAGGAATGTCCATGAAATCCAAAATGTTGACCCTGTTTGCACAATTTGTGACAAACATGACCATAAGACCGACAACTGCCCAGCCATTCCATCCATCAAGGATGTTCTATTAGGAGGACCCCCAGTGGATGTAAATTCCTTGAATATTCAAAAGCCTCAATACCAAAACATCTTCAACCCAAGGTATAATGACCACCCATGATTACACTGGAAAGATAACAAACAACCTAGCCAACCACAGGGACAAATTACTTACCCCCATCAGAACTACCAATCCTATAACCATTACCAAACCCAACCAATCCAATACCAATATCCACCGGTCCATTTTCAACAAAAACATCCCACCTCGAAAATATCCCCCTGGGATAAACCAATACTCTCAAGAACCAACCCAAATTGTTCCAAAAATCCCACTAGAAGAACTGTGGAAAAAATGGAGAGGATGAACTCAAAAGTCTCTTCCCTAAAACAAGAACTTCAAACCATAAAAACTTGAAAGGCACCCATGCCTACTCAGGCGGATCCATCCTCAACTTCAAGGGGAGAGTCAAGTTTGCTCAAATAAATCATGAACAACTAAAGGCTGTGACTATTTTAAGAAGTCGGAAATCAATTGAGAAACCTGAACAACTAATTCAGAACCCACCTAAAGATTCATACTTGGATGAAAATTCAAATGAACTATAAAGATAAAACTGAAGAAACTAATAACAATGTGAAAGAAAAAACTCTTCAACAAACAACCCCACAACATGCACCATTTCCTCAAAGCATGAGGGGAAAACTCAAGCCTGAACTGGGTGAAACATTGAGGGAAATATTCTCACAAGTCAAGTTGAACATTCCCCTTCTCGATTCCATCCAATCCATACCTACCTACTCAAAGTACCATAAGGAATTTTGCACTTTTAAAAGTAAATTTCACATAAAAATGAAGTCCTTTTTGGCTGCTAATGTTAGTACCACCATTCAAGGGACCATTCCTCCTATGTTGAAAGACCCAGGTTTCCCATACATCAATGTTGAACTAGGAGAAATCAAAGTTTTCAAGGCCTTGTGTGATCTAGGTTCTAATGTCAATCTCATCCCCTATGTCGTATACTACCAGTTAGGCCTACAAGAACTCCAACCCACATCTGTCACACTTCAACTTACTGATCGTAGCATTAGGGTTCCAAAGGGGATTTTAAAGGACGTTCTGGTAAAGGTTGAAAACTTCATCTACCTTGCTGACTTCATTATCCTTGACAACCATCCAAACTTTTTAAATAAATAACAAACCCCAATCATCCTTAGTCGTCCTTTTTTGCAACAATCAACTATGTTATCCGAGTCTGAAATGGGAACATGACCATCACCTTTGGGAACATGAGTCTAGACATGAACATCTATAATGCATGATCAGAAATAGGGGATGACGAGGACATTCATGAAGTAAACATGATAGGAAGCATTGATAATGAATCCATAGAACATCAAGGAAGATTTGCTGAATTTTTAAGTTTGGATGAGATTGATTTCCTTTGTTCACATGAAGGATTTTTATCTCCTTGGCTTGAATCATTTTCAAATTGCTCTTATGATGAATTCTTAGGTCTAACAATCAGTGAAACCTTTCAGGAAACCGATTTCATAGAGACCAATCAAACTTCCTTCCCTAAATATGATCAAGCCAATCTAGTAGCTGAAACATCTACATGTGGGGAATCAATCCTATCTGAAAGTCTAAAAAAAGAAATTGAACTTCATCCAATGTCCCAATCTTCTGCTAAAATTTTGAACCAACCTGATCTTGAATTGAAGGAACTTCCCTCTGCACTCATGTACACATTCCTAGGGGACAATCAAACACATATTATTGTCATTTCCTCTTCTCTTGAATCCAATCAGGAGAGGATGCTTCTAGATGTCCTTAGGAAACATAAGAAAGCCACTGGTTGGACCCTAGCTAATATTTTTGGGATTAGCCCACTTATCAGGACTCATAGGATTGTGCTAGAATATGATTCAAAGCCATGTCGTCATCCTCAATGGCGACTCAATCCTAATCTCATGGAGGTAGTAAGGAATGAACATCTGAAATTGTTAAAAGATGGTATCATATATCCGATAGTTGAGAGTGAATGGGTGAGTCCAATCAAAGTGGTTCCAAAAAAGGATGGAATAATAGTGATAACCAATGAGGATGGAGAGATTCATCCAGCAAGGGTGAGTAGTGGATGGAGGGTCTAAATTGACTATAGGAAGCTAAAATCATTCACCAAGAAAGACCATTTCCCATTACCATTCATTGACCAAGTCCTTGAGAGAGTGGCGGGTCATTCCTTCTCTTGTTTCTTAGATCGGTACTCGAGGTACAATCAAATTGAGGTATCCCTAGAGGATCAAGGGAAGACTACTTTCACATGTCCATTCGGTACCTTTTCCTTCAAACGCATGCCCTTTGGTTTATGCAATTCTCCTGGAACCTTCCAGTGGTGCATGATGGGAATCTTATCAGACCTGGTAGGGGATTTTCTAGAGGTATTCATGGATGAATTATCTATGTTTGGGGATACTTTTGAGGTATGTCTACGGAATGTAGAGAGAGTCTTGTCAAGATGTGAAGAAAAAATCAGGTCCTAAACTAGGAAAAATGCAATTTCATGGTTAAAGAGGGACTAGTTCTAGGACATCTGGTCTCAGGTAGGGGGATTGAAGTTGATAAATCCAAGGTTGACATCATTCATCACCTTTAATCACCCAAAACTATCAAGGAAGTGAGTTCTTTCATAGGAAATGATGGTTTCTATAGAATATTCATCAAGGACTTTAGTTGACTCTCCTGTCCCCTTTGTGCTCTTCTAGTAAAAGATGCAACATTTGTTTGGAGAGAATGTTGTGAGGGTTCATTCTCAACCCTCAAATACTCTCTCACCTCTCCCCCCATCATGAAATCTCCAAATTGGAACCTCCATTCCAAACTTATGTGTGATTCCAGTGACTTTACTTTAGGAGATGTGTTTAGACAATGTTGTGATAAAAATCCTTATGTCATTGCTTATGCAAGAAAATCCTTAAATGATGCCCAAATAAACTACACCACCACTGCAAAGGAGTTACTTTATATTGTGTTTTCCTTCGAGAAGTTTAGGTCCAACCTCTTAGGATCCCCCATCACTGTGTTCACTGACCACTCTGCTCTACAATACCTCTTCCAAAAACAAAATGTTAAGGCTATACTGATTAGGTGGGTCCTTCTCTTACAAAAATTTGACCTCACAATAAAGGATAACTAAGGAATTGAAAATGTTATAGATGATCACCTCTCTTGGATGGAATTCAAAGACAACTCAAATCACCTTTCTATGTCTGATTCATTTCCTGATGAACACTTATACTCTGTGAGTGACTGCCCTTGGTATGCTGAAATGGCCAATTTCTTAGTTACAGGAGTCATTCCAAAATTCATAGGGAATGAAGATCGAAGGAAAATTATTTCTTATGTTAGAAACTATGTGTTTGATGATCCATACCTCTATAAGTTCTACCCTGACCATGTCATTATGAGGTGTGTCCCATAATCTGAACAAGAGTCCATCCTTAAATTCAGTCATAGTGAGGCATGTGGAGGTCACTTTTCCTCTAAGAAAACATTTGCTAAGATTCTTCAATGTGGTCTCTTCTGGCCCACCCTCTCAAGGTACTCTTACACAATTTTTCAATGTTGTCCTAGGTGTCAACCAGTACGGTCCATCACAAAAAGGAATCAAATTCCACTCACTCCGATCTTAGTTGTTGAAATATTTGATTGTTGGGTAATTGATTTCATGGGTCCCTTTCCAAACTTTAGGGGATACCTATACATACTCTTAGCCGTTGATTATGTATAAAAATGTGTTGAGGCCATTCCCACTAAGTCCAACGATCATCAAGTTGTGATTCGATTTCTAAAAGAGAACATATTTTCTCGATTTGGAATTCCTAGGGCTATAATCAGTGATCGAGGAACCCATTTCTACAACCACCCATTATCTTCACTCATGTATAAGTTTGGTATTTCTCATAAAGTGTCCATTCCATACCATCTTTAAAATTATGGTCAAGCTGAGTTAGAAAATATGGAGATTAAGAAAATTTTTGAAACAACTGTCAACCCCTCTAGGAAAGATTGGACTGAGAAACTCTTAGATACTCTTTGGGAATATCATACCGCATAAAAAACCATCCTAGGAATGTCACCATATAGGTTTGTTTATGGAAAATCATGCCATTTACCTGTTGAAATTGAGTATAAGTCCATTTAGGCAATTAAGAAAATGGATTATGACCTCTCAATGGATGGAACAAAAAGGAAATTAGATATCAATGAACATTAGGAATTAAGGATGGAGGCTTATGAAAATTCAAGGATCAATAAATCTAGAGTTCAAGCCTACCAATCTAGGAATATCAAGGTCAAACATTTTGAACTGGGAAAACATGTGCTCTTGTATAGTTCAAAACTTCATTTACACCTGGGAAAGTTAAGGTCTAGATGGTCAGGACCTTTTATAGTGCATCATTTATTCCCCCATGGGGCAGTAGAGATTCAAGATCCCATAAGTGGTTACATTTTCAAGGTCAATGGTCAATGTTTAAAACCACTCATTAAATCATTCAATAAATAAGAAATAGAGGTTGAGTTAACTGAGCCAACCTATGAACTAGGAAAAAATGATATATTTAGGGTCCATGTCGGGATAACGACGTTAAACAAAGTGTTTCATGGGAGGCAACCCATGGTTTTCATGTTTCCTATCATTTTATTGTTTTAATAAAATTCATATTTTAAATAGGATTAATTAATCATTTTTATATTGAAAAAAATACTGGCGACTTGTTCTTCTATTATGAGTATGGTTGGGCATGAAAGGGGAGCACCGTATTAATCTGTGTCATGCAGTGTAGTCCCTGAGTAATACCTTACCCAGAAAATTAAAATAAGACAATGTATCATTAGTTTGATTAAAAAAATAGAAAAACAGGAAAAACCATAAAAATGATGATACTTGGAATTAAATAAGTCTCTGTGTTGTTTGTTTTGTATGATTTTTATTCTTTTGCTTCAGGTACTATTTTGAGTGATATATGTTCAATCAAGGAGGTGACTACATCTCCCAAGAGATCAAAGGACTAATTTGGAGCAGCAAGAACTGCAACTTCAACCACCAGGTGATTTCATTCCATGATCCTCAGTTTCAATTTCCTTTTGAACTTCCATTATCTGCCTCTACTCCTAAATTTTCATTTCTTCAAACACTGGGGATAGGGTTGTTTTAAGTTGGGGGGAGATAAAATAAAAAAAATGGTTTTGTGTCAAAAAAAAGTATGATTTAAAAAAATGATTAAATGGAAGGAAAAATTCAACTAACTTTGAACATGGTAATACACATTGCACACTTTGAAACTGAATATCAAATAATTCAGCATACCTTGATTCTGATTTTAATCCTTGTATAATTTCATGAGCATAGATTTTGGAAAGTGTGGATATCCAATGTGATATTTCATCGTTTATATTTTCATCCAAATAAAAAAATCACAATGTACGTCCTTTGGATAGTGGGGTAGTAGTTTAAGTTCACGGGGTCCCCTAAATAAATAGCATAGGTTTGGTGATCATTTTAGTTTAATATGAGTATTCAAAAAAAAAAATTGCGCGTAGAGCAATGAAATGACCTAATGCGTGGCTTTCAGCACTTGGAGATCCTGACTTTATAGTTGTCTGACCCAGAGTTAGTAATTTTATCTCTATTTTTGGTAATTAGGATTTATTTTTGACTTAGTTAACTCGAGATTATTCCCGAGTATGTGGGATTCACTTGGTGCCCTAAGTTCTTTGAGCTTGGGAATCATCAGCAAAGTCTCGCTACCGGGGTTGACTCTTTTGAGTGGAACTTCAATTACCATAGTAAAATTTCAAAAAAAAAACAAAAAAACAAAAAAACAAAAAAACAAAAAAAAAACAATAAAATAATACAATAAAAAAATTAAAACCCATCTTAATATTGAAATGTGATGCAACCTAGCGCTTCCATCATTCCCCCTTGAATAAAAATGAACCCCAATGTCTATTGTGATGCACAACACATCCTCATACTTAATTGATATTGGATTAAATATGGCAATGAATTTGAACAAAGGAATGAGATTAGGATTGGGATATTCTTATGAAGCTATCTTGTATTAAAATATTTTGATGGGTTTTGTGATTTTTCGGTATAATGGTTTCTGGTGATCATTGTGTATTAAAATTTTTTTGGAAAAGGGAATTCGAATTTCATATTGTTGAGATATACTTATCTCGGGAATAGCAAAACTAAAGTTGGGGGGTGTGATTAGCCACTAAATGAGGATAATATTAATTTTTAATATACATAATATTCATGTTCATTATTATTCATAAACATCATTTTAGTGCATTTTACACTTTGAACATCATTTCACATTATGATTGTAACACCTTCTTAAAATGCACTATTATGTGGTACATTATTTAACATCATTTGAAGTACCCAATCATTCATCTAATTTTAAGGAATATAATTGTACATATTTTAATTTGATATTCTTTTTAACTGGATATTCACATCAATATGAACATTTTTCATTAAAGGATCATTTAAATATTAATAAAGGATGATGGGGATATTTGGCAAT
Source organism: Viscum album (assembly GCA_963277665.1). Classification (NCBI taxonomy): domain Eukaryota; kingdom Viridiplantae; phylum Streptophyta; class Magnoliopsida; order Santalales; family Viscaceae; genus Viscum; species Viscum album. The sequence continues at coordinate 1,591,543,423 of OY728148.1, forward strand.
GGAAGGAAGCAATTCTGGAGAAGGAAGATTGGACACCAGCCCACTGATGAGAATGTGGGGCCCATCATAAAACCCCAATGAATCCCAAATTTAGTGGGATGATAGAATCCATGTATAGGAACAAATCCCTTTTTAGTATCCAATGCTAATTCTGCATCCATTGTGTCAATTTAGGCAGCCCAAGTTAGAGATAAAATTCTAAGCCAGATTCTCCAGCCCAGAAAAACAGCCCACTAATATGATCATATCTCAGAATCCACAACTCCAAATGGGCCCAAATTTATAGAAGGTTAGAAAAAATCCAGAGCCCGATTTTCTTCTTCTATGGCCCACTCTGATTCGGCCATCTAGAAGGTCTTCCAAGCGTGTTTGTTCGGTGAAGGAAAGTTGGATGCCACCTCGGGTCAAGGGTGGAAAAATCAACTCTCCCTTACTTTCCACCCACCTATGGCCTACCACAATTAATTGAGTATACTTTTTCTGTTGGAGGCTCGACCCAAGGGTTAAAAAATGGCTATTTAAGGCAGTGGTGTTGGAGGATTGAGGAATCTTTGGTGCTTTTTTCAATTGTAATGTTATGCTACAATTTTGTTGTCTCAAATTTGTCTTTCACATGTAAGTTGTTCAATTAACTTTAGTTTCTTAATAAAAGTTCTTCTTCTACTCTTATTCTTTTATTCTTCATATCACTATGATACCGCTGGATCAAGGTGTGAATTCATTCTCACCAAACCTTGTGAAATTATTCACACAACGGTGGAGTGATCATTTTATTTTTGTTGTTTTCTTTACATCTCCATTTCCTCCCTCATGAGTCTACATTCCACTTCCATTGAAACCATGGGATCAATTGAGGGATAACCCACTTATGGGTTGATCAAAGGGAGTACAAAGGGGCAGGATTAGATTTTATTTATCACCCCATTAATGTATAATCACTTCTTTAATTGAGATATTTATTTGATGATTTTTAAACTCCATCATTCGTATTGAATTTAAGGGCACACACATCAAGTGCTAATACAATCCATTACCTTGATGTGCTCAAAACATTGGTCCTTCAAGTGTATAGGTGATTGGTATTAAATTGTGTCGGCATTAAACAAGTAAGTGATGATGTTGTTTTATCTCCTTAAATGAAACCATCTTAAATATACAAATTAAAATCATTGAAAACGAAATAAGTCCAATCCACCCCGAGAAATAACCTAGGATCAACTCAGTATTTTAAATTGAATTCACTTAAGCCTCTTAGAGTTCCTTTAAACCCATCTAAAATCAATCCAAGTTGGCCACTTCATAGCAAAAAACAGTCCATATAATGTACGTGTCTATAGGTTACTTCTTAGGTCTCTGAGGATTCGAAAACCCATGCTAAACTACAATGACTTTCCTACCTTCTTCTCTTGGGTAAATTTGAGCGTGAATTAGGGATCCTCAAGAACATACCCATAGAGGATCCCAAGAAGAGACCCGCAAATGATCTCTTTCTCATGTTACAACCAGCTACAGGGTTCCAGCACTAAGATCGCTTGATTCTGTGAGGTTACTCTCCCCAAACAACATGTCGATACTCCAACTTCAACAAAGTCCCTCAAAGAAGTATCCCAAAGGACCACCATATAAAATGGGTATCAATGCAATAGATGGTGCACCAATCGGACACATGTTCTGTATGTTATTAACCTTTTTGTCCCGAGGGCCCGGTTAGATTCATGTTCGATCCAACCCGACCAGTCCCCAACTTTATCCAAAACCTATTTGGGGTGTACCAAAAGGATCATCTCGATACAAGGTTTCTGGCACCGTAGACGGTTCTTCAAACGGATGCTCGTAGCTTACGATATGACCAAATTAATAGAAAGGGTTGAAATTGGACAGGGTCCAGTCCGACCCGGCCCGACCCGGCTTGGGCCATCCCGAGTCTAGCCCTGGGTCCGACCGCGACTCTCGAGTCCCACCAGTGACGTTCCTCAGGTAACTAGGAATTCCCTAGTGGACCGTTATTCATTTTGATGATTTTCACACTTGCTTTAGGATGTCACCATCGTTTCAAGCCCATCATAATTCACAAAGGTTGCAGAGAGGTCAGGCCGTTGTCATTTGGCCCACTCTCTCAACGTTAGAACGATAGTAATCGACTTATTTATTATTGAATCATGAAGAAAATGAAGAATCTGTAAGGTTTATTCAAAAAAAAAATATACTCTCCTAGATTCCCCGCAACATACTCCCGTAAAGACAAAGGAATTGTGGGTCAACTCATTAGTTTGATTACCCGTGTTATTCATATAAATTTAATAATGGGGAAGAGGAAATCAAGAACGCCCAATCTAAAATAATAATCTACCTCAAGTTCATTAGAGAGATTCCACGTTTGGGGAAGTGTCGGCATTCTTCGTCCCTCACAACTAGCCTCCAATGACATTACATGTTTTTCGACCCTCGGTTGGTGGTTCATGGTTGGTCGTCACCGCCCACTGGAACTAGCTCCATCCACCATGTTTTGGGCATCATAGCACATTACCAGAGCATTGTCGCTTGGTGAAGTCATTCCAATTCGTCCCCCAAGCTCTGTATAAATAGGAGAGGGGATGGGTGTACAACATTCATGGAATTAATGAAGTCCCATTAAATAAGAACCTTCCTAATTCCCCAATGGTGAAGTTACTTAGAATTGAAATTTCATTCCACTTATTGGCTTGACACGTCACCAGTCCCACCTTACCGCTTGTGTGTTGGAGGAGTATAATAAAAATAAAATAATAAAGTTATTTTATTTATTCTATTAAAAAGATCAAAAAACTAAATTTTTCCCCAGACCTACTACGATAAATGTGAAGGAATCCATAATGGAATATCAGCGATGCGGGTTCAACAGTGCCCTTTCATTTCAATTCCGAGAACTAGTTAAAAAGATATATACTGTTGCTCGCGTGTTTACTGAATATACAGAAAAAAAGTTTGGAAAAATTATAACAGTCTCCCTTGACCCACGTCGGTCATGGTTAGGCTCTGCCTAAGTGAAACACGCCCCAACCAACCCAACGGTACTCTCGTATTTTCAATTGTAGTTACCCTTTAGATGTTATAAATTTTACAATAAAATAATTGTCACTTAATTATTTTATTTACAGCCAAAAACTAACTTTTACTAGTTGTTCGTGCCATCCAATGTTAGTATCTTCCTAAAGAGATAATACCCTCACATGATCAATGGTTATCTCATATTTTCAATTGGAGATACCATTTGTGATTAATAAGAATTTAAAAAATAAAATAATTTGTTTAATTATTTTATTCTTGATTATTCCATTGTTGGGTTTTCTCACAGGAGGCTCATGCCAACTAAACATAAGTCGCACCTAAGGGAAACCCTCCATCCTGAATACAAAAATTCCCTCAGATTTCTGATCCATGTTACCATTTAAGAGCCATTTAACCTTTTCAGGAAAAATTCTTACGCGTGCTAATTAGAACATAACCAAACTTCGACCGATCATTTCGGGCACTCTGGGCATCGGAATCGCGTGCCATCAGATTTTTAGGTCTCACAAAATTTCCATATAAAAAAGAAATCAAGGATTTTTCAGGTCTTTACATTATCCCCACCTTAGGGCCTTACATCCACGAAATCCACAACACAAATATAAGAAAAACATGTTGGGGTACTGAGCACATATTTGAGCCTCCTGCTCTCAAGTGCACTCCTGGAGGTTCCCATGATGCCAGCGAATGAGAACCAATGGTATCAATTTCCCATGAAGGACTCAATCCCATTAATCATCAATCTCTACTAGAACCTCCAGAATTGATTCCCAGTCGTTGATGTCAAGCTCACCATGGTCGATGATGCGGGTAGGGTTGTGAACGTATATCCTCAGCTATAATAAGTAGAAGATTCTGTGCACCCAGTGCAACTGGGGGGGGATGTGCTAAGCGTTAAGCCACCTCACCAACTCTACTGAGGACATGGAAGGGTCCAACGAACCTCTAAGATAATTTGTCGCCTCCTCCAAATCTCTATAAGCCTCATTGGGGTGAGACCCGTAGAAAGATGTCATTCCCATCCTCGAACTAAAGAGGTATCCATCTCTTGTCGGCATAAGACTTATGCCTGCTCTATGAAATATTCATTTGCTCCTGTTTGATATGCACTTTTTCTGTGGTAGCCCATACAATCTCTGGTTCCCCGAGTGCTGACTCCCCAGGGCTAGTTCGGTAGAAATTTGATATGCAAGGCCCTCTATAAAACTCCTCAAAAGGTGCCATCCCAATGGTGGAGTGATAGCCGTTGTTGTACAAAACCTCCACCAAGCTATTGTGATCCTCCCAACTACAACCGAAGTCAAGGATGCAAGCACGCAACATGTCCTCGAGGGTCTGAATGGTCCGCTCAGTATGGTCATCCGTCAAAGGATTGAAGGCAGTGCTCAAGAAATGTTGTGTCCCGAAAGCCTCCTGAAACCCCATCCACAGTCGGGAAGTAAAACGTCCATCACGATCAGCGAAAATCATCTATTTTAATCCTTGTAGCCGCACAATCTTCTTCACATAGAGGCATCCAAAGATCACCACTAAATTCTACTATCTGATTGGTAGGAAGTGGGATAACTTGGTGAGTCGTTCGATGGTCACCCAGATAGAATCATTACCTCTGGATGTACGTGGAAGTCCTATCACGAAGTCCATGTATATCCCATCCTAGTTCCACCCTATAACCTCTAAAGGATGATCTATGCCTGCTGGTACCAGATGCTCCACCTTCACTTGTTGGAAAGTGAGTAACCAAGAGACAAACTATGCTACTGCTTTCTTCATTATTGGCCACCGGTGCTATCGTTGGAGATCCCGGTACATCTTCACCACTCCTAGATGTACCACTAGTGGGGATGTGTGGAACTCCCTCTACAATTCCTTCCGAAGTGACACTGGTACCATGGTACATCCTCTGAAAATGATGATGTGCTCCCCACCTTCAGAAAATTCATCAGGAGCCTATCATGTGGATATCTGAGCATGTCAAGCCTCGTAGTCAGTGTCCCCGTGCTGCGCCTCCCTGACTCACTGAAGAAGTGGTGGAGTGACTGTGAGAGACTGAAGAAAAGCTTCTCCTTCCCAATCCACAAAGAATATCCGCAAAGCACTCATCTGCTCTGTCGCCTCACCTAGAAGCTATATACCTTATCTTCTACTGAGTGCATCTAATACAATGTTCCCCTTACCATGAGTATATACTATCTCAATGTCATAGTCTTGGAGGAACTCAAGAAAATGTCATTGTATCAGGTTTAGGTCCATCTGAGAGAAGATATACCTGAGAATATTTTGATCAGATTGGACTATTAAAAGTTCACCCATCAAATAGTGCTACTACATCTTCAGTGAAAAGACCAATGCTGATATCACTAGGTTATGGGTAGTATAGTTTTAATTATCATTATATGTCTCAGCTCATGAAATCATTGTTGACACTTTTCCGTCCACAGGAATGACTCCCCCTTTTCGTCAAAACTTAAAATGGTGTCACTACTTTGGAGAAGTCGGGTACAAATACTTGGTAGTACCTAGCCAAAGTAGACATCCCTCTCCCTTCAGAGAGGTATTCCAGGAAACATCTTTTGAAAATATGTCCCCATGCTCTACCACTATTGTTTGGAACATAAAACTCAAAACACTTATGCATGAGTTTATCCTGTACTACCTGGGTTTCCTTTTTCACTGACTAAGAAAAACCGCATCCCAAAATTGTATATAAACCACAACCTTTTTTTCTAATATAGTAAATTTGAGTATGAATTTAGGATGTCCAGTCATACCCAAACTAACATCGTAAGGCCTCGACATTGCCACCAAGAGGTTCCAACCAAAACTCTCGCCTCAAGGTTCAGATCACACCATTAGTGTAAGTGTGATTATCGTGTCTCCTCCCAAAGGTATCTCCAGACGTGAGGGTCATGTCAATGGTTTAACTAGAATCTCTAGGTCTTGAACAAGATTCGTGAAAGGAAAGAATGATGGTTCATTATGTCTATTGATAGGGAAGCTAGTAGTAGACACAGACCGTACCTCGAATCATTCCTAGAGTCATTGGGGCGCACTCCTTGACCGCAAGCAGCTACTCTCTTCCCCTGTACTCCAGCTCTGTGAGCCTGGTATGTACCACAAAACGGGGGGGGGGGGAGGGGTTGTAACATGTCGAAAATACACCACCTCTTACTGACCTGCAAGCTTGGCCTCAACGTCTGCATTCCTAAAAATTCATCTATCCCTATCACATCCCCTTCCTGAAGCATTTTACAAACCTATATCTTTGAGACTGGCATTAGTTTTCTACTTTTCCACTACAAACATTAAATGGATGCATCCACTTAGCCAAAGAATATTCAACCACAAAGGTTCTCTCGAGCACCCGAACATAATTAGAAATGCATGAAGAAATAGTTATAGTTAGGATGTCATTAAACCCACTATGCTCGAAGGTCTGATCCCCAAAGCATTGATCGTATCGTATTCATTGAGTACCAGGAATGATCGGTATACTTCAATGAATACTCGTCTACCGACTTGTCATCTTGCCGAAGCTGTATAAGCTCTAGAGATCTCTCAACCACCTCCTCAATCCAGTACTGAGCTGCCTGTGAGTCAGTATAACCTATGAACCTGAGGGGTATCTAATGTTGAAACATGTGTAAGGCACTAAACCTACATGTGTCCTCTACTAGTACCACCGGTTGTAACTGTTGACGAACATGCAATGATATAACTGACACACTACCCGAAGGTACTATCTCAGGTACTGGTCTACATACCGAAGCCTCATCACTATTTGGACGATAATCATAGTCACTCACTGAATAAGACTAGTATCTAAGATCACTATATGCTCTACTGGTGTATCAACTAGGAAGAAAACTCAATCAACCACCTCCATCCATCCCTTAACTGTGAGGAAAATTATCTCAGCTCGAAGACTTAAGGCCTTTGCTACAGGAACACAGGCAACATGCTAAGTCGGTGTGCACCGTCCCCCAATGCGGTTGGTGGTAACTACCACCCAATGAGTGGTGGTGCTGTTGGTACACCACCCGAAGGTGCCAACATAGTAAGAGGGCCCTACTCCAGAACCTCGTCACTCGGTGGGTAGTCATCGTGTACTCTTTCAGGAATCCTAGCTAGCTATCTACGTTGTGGAATCATGATAAGGAACAGGTGAACCACTATCATTAAGTTATACGTGGTGAGCTAACTCAAAGAAATCGAAAAGAAAACTTTTCAGAAACACAAACAATCTGCGTTTCCACATGCTGAGCCTGAAATCAAAATTCAGGGTCCTGGTGTATGGATATGTCGGCCACCGCACAAGCACTGGATTCCCCAAAATTAAAACCACACTCATAACACTTAACAATATTTCCACAGAGAAAGGATCAGAGTCCGAGTTCTATGGTAGAACTGACTCCATTAATACCAATTTGTCACGAACCGTCCCCCAGGGCCCGTTCCATGACTACCCCAAGCCCGCCTTCCGTAAGCTAGGGGCTGGCGACTATCACCGAATGGCATATTCCCTAAAATCAGGAAGGCATTGCCTTTATATCCTATAAACACACACAACGAAGCACACGACAAGATATGAACACAAGTAAACTTTATAGTAAAAAAGAGTCTATATAATAAGAAAAAGGGCCCAGAATACAAGCCCAACTAGAAAGCAAAAGAAAACTGAAAAGTACAAGTAAACTAAAACAACTCTTATGAACTCCTTCCAAAGATCCTCCCTAAAGGGTTGGTACAGCTCTCAAATGACCATCTCTATAGTATGCCTCATCTAATCTCTACCTCCGAGATACCTCTAGTCATTGTACTCTCATCCTCAGTGAGTTTTGTTCGTCTTTTTCAACAAACACAATATGGTGTGGGCGTATCCTGTGCAGTGGTGAGTACAATGATACTCATTAGGGACCCTGGGACCCCCAAAGGTCTCTAAAAATCAACAAAGGAGAAACTTCAAAGAAAGTAAACAACAGTCAACCCAAATTAGGTATATGCTCATACATATACCTAAGTTATCAAGTATTACCATCTCATTCATGAGGAAATACAAGGCCCAAACTCATTATCTCAAAGCTCCACAGTTCCACGAGTGAATGAATGCCAGAAAGGTAACACCACAATGGTAAGTAACACAAAGGTAACACCACAGAGAAGAATACCACAAAGGTATCACCACGAATGAAAGTACCACACAGGTTCGCCACTTAGAAGAATACCACTATGGTATCACCACAAAGGAAAGTACCACACAAGTACACCAAATAGAATAATACCACAATGATATCACCACGAAGGTAAATACCACACTGGTACGCCACACAGTAGAATACCACAGTGGTATCACCACAAAGGAAAGCACCACATAGTTATGCCACACCAAAGTATAAAATAAAGCAATTACCATGATGGTAAGTACCACACAGGTACCTCACACAGAAGGATACCACCAAGGTTTCACCACGAAGGTATGGAATCATCTCACACAAGGTATAACATAGGTACGGTAGTAAGGATGATTAAATGTAACTACATAATCATCTTACTCTATTAAAAGGAAGACCCACAGAGGATCATAAATCATCAGAACCACATAGGATCCTAGTACATCATCAATCTCACACAACATTCTAGTAAAAAAGACCCACACAGGATCTGAGTATATCATTAAACCCACAAAGGATCCTAGTATTGCAAACCCACACATGATCCTAGTACATCATCAGACCGACACATGATCCTAGTATAGGAGACCCAAATAGGATCCTAGTACATCATCAGACCCACAAAATATCTTAGTACAACCGACGAAAACAAGATCCTTGAGTAGTATCAGATGGATTCTTAGAGAGGATATATGTGGTATCCTCAAGAACATACCCATGAAGGATCCCAAGCACATACCCACATAGGACCCCTTTCTCATGTTTCAACCAGCTACAGGGTTCTCACACTAAGATTTCTTGATTCTAAGAGGGTCCTCTATTCAAACCACATGTTGATACTCCAACTTCAATGATGTCCCTCAATGAATTATCCCAACAGACCACCATATAAAAGGGGTGTCAAGTCAATAGACGAAACACTAATCAGGAACCGGGTCTATAAGTTATTATCCATTATGGAACGAGGACCCGGTGAGATTCGTGTTTGATCCAACCTACCTATTACCCCAACTTTATCCCAAACCCATTTGTGGTATACAGAAAGGACCATCTAAATACAAGGTTTCGGGTTCCATAGACGGTTCATCAAATGGACGCACGTAGATCATGATATGGATGAAGGAAGGGAAATGGTCGAAACTTGATCGGGTCCAGCCTGATGGGTTCGGCCCTGCCCGCTAGGCGTCCCGCAGTGCGGTGGCCCGCAGTACTCGCTGGATGGCCAAATGGCCAGCCTTATTCACAAGTTGTGGTCATGCACTTTACCATCACTGGTGGCCGACTCAGCTGGCCACCCTCCCTTCACCGTTGCGGCACAAGTCTGCAGCTCCTATAAGCCGGGCGACGCGGACACACGTCACCATCCCCTTCGCATGGCCGACCGGAGTGCCGGCTACCGACCATGCTCCACTGCGGCCGACAAGATGTGGTCCTACTCTAGTGGTGTAGTCGCACTGCATCCTTGGTCGTGGACAGCCAGAGTGGAGGCCGCCACTCCCGAGTCCCACCGGTGACGTTCCTCAGGTAACCGAGCGTGCCCCGGTAGCCCATTCTTCATTTTGATGATTTCCGCACTTGTCTTAGGACGTTTCCATCATTTCAAGCCCATCATAATTCAAAATGGTTGTTGAGAGGTTAGTTCGTGTTCATTTGGCCTGCTCTCTCCACTTTATAACACTAACAATTGACTTATTTTTTTTAGAATCATGAAGAATTTCACAAACGGGTAAGGGTGAATTCAAAAAAACAATAAACCATACGTGATACCCCGACAACACCCTCCCGCAAAGACAACAGAATCGTGGGTCAACCCATTAGTCAGCTGACCTACGTTCTTCTAATAAATTAAAGAACATGGAAGAGGAAATTTAAAACGTGCAAATGTAACTAATGTCGTTCCTCATGTTCTTTGGAGAGCATCCATGTTTGAGGATGTGATGGAATTCTTCATCCCCCGCAACTAGCCTCCAATGACATCAATCTTTCGTCAACCCTCAGTTTGTGGTTCGTGGTTTCTTGTCACCACCCACTGGCACCGGCTTCATCCTCCATGTTTTTATCATTGTGGCATTTTACCGGAGCTTCGTCGCTTGGTGAAGGCGTCTGAATTCCTCCCCCCAAGCTCCATATAAATAGGAGAGGGGAAGGGTGTGCAAAGTTATTGGAATTAATGGAGGCCAATTAATTAAGAAACTTCCTAATTCCTCAATGGTGTAGTTACTTAGAATTGAATGGTCAATCCATTTATTGCTTTGACACGTCATTGGTCCCACCTTACCGCTCATCCATTGGGGGAATAGAATAAAAATAAAATAATAAAGATATTTTATTTATTCTATTAAAAAGTTCCAAAAACTAAATTTTCTCACGAATTACTAAAATCAAAGTGAAGGTCTCCTTATGCGAATATCGACATTTTGAGTTCAACAGTTCCCTTGGATTTCAATTCCGAGTAACAGTTAAAAAGTTATATAACACCACTCGCGTGTTTACAGAATGTACCCAAAAAATGTTTGAAAAAATTATAAAAGTCATCCTTGACCTTCACTGGTTAAGGGTAGGTTCTACCTAAGTGAAACACTCCCAAAAAAACCCAACAGTACTCTCGGATTTTCAATTTGAGTTACAGTTTAGATGTTATGAATTTTAAAATAAAATAATTTTCACTTAACTCTATTATTTACGGACAAAAACTAACTAAAACTGGTGGCCCGTGCCAACCAATGTTAGTAACTTCCTAAAGAGAGAATACACTCACAAGTTTAACGGTGGTCTCAAATTTTTAATCTGAGTTACCGTTTGTGAGTTATAAGCATTAGAAAAATAAAGTAATTTATTTAATTATTTTATTCACGATTATGCCATTTTTCGGTTTTCTCATAGGAGGCTCGTGCCGACTAAACATAAGTCGCACCTAGGGTAAACCTACCATCCTGAACACAGTGGTGCCCTCTGATTTCTTATATGGGTTACCATTTATGATTAATTCCACTTTTTCAAGAAAACTGCTTTTGCGCGCTAATTAAAACTTAACAAAACTTTAACGGATCATTCCGGGAACTCTGGTCCATGGAATCACGCGCCGTCAGATATCGCAGTCTAAAAAAATTCCAATATAATAAAAAAACATATAATTTCCATGTCTTTACACATGTGTTGTGAAATTACATAAATTTTTATAGGACTCAATATTATGAAATATGATACAAAAAGTACGGTTTGAAAATGTTTTTCTTAGGTTTCTATATGATTATTCTCATATTATAATTACAAGATCAATACTATCTATCATGGTTAACCATACTTAGAATCCCAACTAACCCTTTCTTATATTTAATTTTCCTTAGGATAAGAAGAAATTATTTAAGTATTATATGTATATTAAGGGTAATATTTCTCAGAAAATAAGGGGGTGATGATGTATATCTCTCATGAACAAGTTACCTATGTATCTGAATTTCCAAAGATACAAGACTTATATGATTCTAGAGTGGATAATAATTTCAAGTAGTGGATATTCATTTAATAAGATGTAATATCTATGTGTGAAAATATTCGATCACTATAGTCGGTATCAGAGCAAGGACTAGTCACCTTTCAAATACAGGATGAGAACTAAAATGAGAACATTAGAGGTAATCCTTACTATATAATATCATCTGAATATTTTGGTAATTATCTTGAATTAACTAGGTTAACCTTGAGGATTCATAGATTGAAAAAGTATGTTTAATTATTTTGACATCCTATAAATTATTTTTCATGAATTTTTGGTTTCCCAGTTTTGTTATTATTTCCCTTAATATGATTATTTATACGATTCAATTGATGGAACATGATGAAATATTGTAAATGGGTCATGTAATGGAAAATTCAATTATTGTACTCTTGATAAACTAGATTTTATGGGGTATTTAATGAAAAATATCAGTTCTATGGTTATCTACATTTGTTGAGTAATGAGTCATGCTGAGTTTCCAAATTGGAAAAGGAGGGGAAAATTTTCTATTAATTCTATAGTAATGAAACTCTATTATACTTTTTTTGGGACTTCTGATTCCCTAGATTTGAAAAAAAATGTATTTTTACAACTAAAAATGAATTTTCCATTCTCTAGTGCTCAAAACAAGAAAATTTAATTTTGGTTTTTTTATCATTTGGAAGGTTTGGTAGATCAATAGTGCAGTCTTATTAAAAAAATATAAGAAAATTAGATGAATTTGACATCATGTAATAGGATGAGTTTATTAGCTTATGTTTCCTTATAGGACTTCTTTATAATCATTATAAATAAATGAAGAAGTAATTAGTTGATATGTAGCATAATAATGATTAATCAATTAGTATGTATGTGGCTGGTTTTACAGTAATTTCAATGTACACTTATGTTATTAACATACATCCTAAAATTAAGGATTATTAGTTCATACATGGAATAAAACCAACACTCCAAAGTGCATTATCACAGAGAGAATTCAGTAGGTATGAATAAAATTTTCAATGTGATATCCCGGTGGAAATTGAGATGCGGGTTACCTATGCCTCTCATATTTTTGATAAGAAAAATCAAGGCAGAATGAAAATCAAATTCTAAAAACCATGGGTAAATGAAGATGAGATTTCTTTTAATCTCACTGTGTACAAAGAAACATGGGGAAAGTTTTATTACGTGGGTGGGTAAATGTTTTATATATGGAAAAGTAGTTCATCAAGAAATACAATGTTGAAGTGATGTGAAGAGATTAGTCATTGGAAAGAAAAAATCAAAATAACTATAGAATAAAACACCAAGAATCTTGTGTTTCAAATGAATAGAATATGATCATTATTCTAATCAGGTCTCAAATCAAATGGGTAATGAAGATAATCAATGTTATTATTATCTTAAGCCCTAAGATAAATAGAAATATAATGTGATCCCTATTTCCAATGTTGTGTATGATATTGAAGTGCTGAAAGATACACATACAATCTAATATGGAAATAACAATTTCATATATTATTATTCTTATATAAAGTGTTTTATATATGATAAATTAGATAAGGGTATTGAAATTCACCCTCAATTATTTGATGTTGAATTACCCGTGAAAACCTATAATGGTATGATGATCACATCTCATGTCTATAATTTTTCTATGATTGATGTTTGTGGGAATGTGATTTCATAAAATCTGATTATTATTCCTATAGTTTAATTTCATGTTATATTAGGCCTTTAATAGATTTATTACATAAATTTCACATTAAATTATGAGGAAGGGAATTCACATTTGAAATTATGAACCAACCTATGGTTTTCTATTGGTCTGATGGTATATAAAAACTTATCATGGGAATTTCATCCATTGTATGGGTCTTGTCTCATATTCAAAGGTATTTTTATCTCATATGGGTAGGGAGAAACTAAATTTCAAATATATTGTTTTTATAAGAGTGTTGGTTGACATCTTTAGGGAATAGTTTCCAAGTCCTAAAACAAATCATGAAGTGGATTCTTCAATTAAACTCATACCTGGTGATTCTTCAATTTTAAAGACTATATATAGAATGGACAAAATTGAGTTTCCACAATTGATGAAGAAACAATAGGAGAATCATGTAAAGGGATTCATTTGACCAAGTGTGTTACCATGGTGTCAACCTATAATTATTTTAGGAAGAAAGATAGATCAATGATACTATCCATTACTTATTAAGAACAAAATATTTTCACATTTAATATTAATTATTATCATCCTCATAATGATGAAATTTATAATAAATTCTGTGGAGGTCAATATATTTAAATGATTAAAATTCATTCCAAAAATCATAAATATAGGCACAAGAATGAGGATATACAGAAATTGTATTTTATACAATGTACGAAAGCTATCAATTTGTAGTGACTCTTTTGGATCTTATTAATTACCCCTCTATATTCATGGAATTAATGAATATAGTATATAGATATTACCTTGGATAGTTAATGGTAGAAATTATAGATTAAATTATTATATATTATAAGAGTAAGTAATAACATTAATATTACTTGAGGACTATACTAAAGATCCTATAGAAGGATAAGTTATATGTAAAATTAAAAAATTTGAATTAGAACAATACATTTATTTATTTTTGGGTCATATAATCTTAATTGGAGGTATATCATTGGATCTATAAATGATGGAAGTTATTTAATGTTTCAAAATATCTATAACTGTAAATGAGTTTTGTAGAACTCATGGTTAGGCTAGATATTTTCAGTGTTTAGGGGAGAGTTTTTCATGAAAATCTAATCCAAAAACCTTGTGAGATCTTAAGGGAGGAATGTTCTTTTGGAAAGATAAATGTGAAGAAAATTTCATGGAACTGAAGAGAATTTTAGTTAACGTATTTTTTCTAACATTACAATAGAGTAGAGAAGGGTTTTTGTTTAATAGTGATTTATTTTAGAATGTGATGGGATCCATCATTGAACATTATCACATGATTATTTCTGATTCCTTACACTAATTAAAGGTCCATGAGAAAAATTACCCAACCCAATATTTGAAGCCAGATACTGTATTTTTTTCCATAAATATTTGAAGGCAGAATATTTATGAATTAATTTGTGATTTATATCTTGATCAAAATATTTAGACATATATATTAAATAAGATGGAGTTGAATGTGATCCAGAGAAGATATTTGTATTTGATTAATGATTATGATTGCAAAATACATTTCCACCATACAAAAGAGAACAAAATGGTATATGAAAAGTGTCAAAAGTATGATACTATCTTATGGATGATTAGAATCATAAAATATCCAATAATTTTATAATTGTAAAGGGTGGTTCTTGAAAAATGATGAAAGGGGAGAAATATTATCTGTATTAGATGAGTGTTCAACCACCTATCCATGTAAAAATTGAAGAGTCATAGAAATAATATGTTGAGTTTCATAAGAATTTCATAATAATTATAATGTTTTACCTTGATTTGGATGGACTGATAATTATTTGGACCATGTATTTTTTCTGCCATTAATAAAATTGAAGAATGTTATTTTGGGAGAGACCAATAGTTCATTATTCTTTATTCTTTTTGTGTGTACGAATATGTATTGTGGTTTGAAATCATTTTTCTATAGGTATAGTATAAAGAGAGATATTACAAATTATGTATTTCATTTCATGGTATGTAAACATGATAGGGCCTCTAAATAATTATAATGGGTTGTTAAAACCACTACACATACTAGAATGTAAATGGGAAAATATCACCACATATTTTTTTAATCAGAATTCCCAAAATGTCTAATAGACATAATGTTATTTAGGTCATATTTGATTTTATTATATTGTCGGTAAATTTAATTACCATCAAAGAATATTTGTCTCTTGACCATATTGACATAATATATATTAAGGTTATAATAAGTATTTAGGGAGTACCACATTATATTATTTCTGATTGGGATTAATGGTTTTAGAAGAAGTTCTAGAAAATTATGTTGGTTTTATATTTTCTGAAATTCATATCATTATAATAATATTTTAGGTTTAAGAGAACCATACAAAACACTTTTGATATGATCAGGTATTATTCTTCGTGTTTTAGAGGTGGTAGGGATCGACACATTCTTCTGGTTATGTTTTCATACAATAATACATTTCATTGAAACATTAAAACTGATCATTTTGAATCCCTCTATGGAAAGAAGTGTGAAAATAAAATGTGGTTGGATGATGTTGAAAAAGTATGTTATTAGGACCTGAGATGGATGTGAAAATGGAAGATTACGGTAGTTCCATTTGATAACACGTCATGGAAGCTCATAGGTGACAAAAAGTTATAAATATAATCATCAGAGAGATATGGAGTTCATAGATGATAAAAATGACTTTCTATTAATTTATCCATGGAAAAAAGATATGAAATTTCAAAATAAATGAATGTTAAACCTTATGTATATTTCCCACTTCAATATTATTGGTCAATTAAGTATGGTATCTAATCACTTTATACTAACACCAAACCTGTCTCAAGTTAATGAAACGTTCCATATTTCCCTCCTAAGGAAGAAAGTATATAATCCATCACATTTAATGAACTCAATGTAGTACCAATGAATCATGATATTTTCTACGAAGAAAAATCAGTGTATATATTGGTTTGTAGATATAAAGTACTACAGAATAACTCTACTCACCTCGTTACTGTTGTCCGGAGGAATTAGAAATTCATTGAATCTACTAGGGAACCTGAGGATGTGATAAATAGAGATATCCCAATTTTATTTTATTTTATGGATTCATTTTTATGGATAAAATTATTAGGGGGGTTGAATATAACACCCCAATAGTTTGTGATATATTTTTCTTTAGATGAAATTTCTTTGATGACCTGCGATACAGACAACCACAAGTCTAAATAAACTGTAATATATTGTATAATTATACCTAGGCATTTAATTGTAGGGTATGAATAAAACTATCAAATTTAATAAAAATATATTTTTACCATTTTTTAAAGTAAATTCATTATTTATATATTGATTAGTGATAATAATTAAATCATTTTAATGTAAATGGTTTGTTTTTCTAAAAAACTGTTTTTACGCAGACAATGTATTTCTATAATATTAAATAAAATATATCACTATTAGTGAAATATTTTAATAAAATTTATATATTATACATTCAAAAAAATTTAACATCTATATACTATTTATTATAGGAATGAGATAATAAAAAAACTAGATATATTTAAAAAGATGAAATTGTTCTAAAATGTGGTTTTTGTCGTGTTTGGACTACTAATTTCAAAATGAATTTATTAAACTTTTAAAATTGGATTCACCGAGAATGGATTCCATATTTTTAATTATAAAGTCTAAATTCAATAAATATTATCCTTTTAATTTCTATTCAATATGAATATTATTATTGTTCAATATTTTTCACCTCAGTAAGGTTCAAACGGACAAAAACAGGTTATAAATTTGGATTAAGGATTTAAAATTTATATAAAAATTCATTTATCTTAAAGTATGAGTGTATTTCATCCATTTTCATCCAATACTAGAATATATGTCCATTTGATTCTATATCATCTTCATTATGGCCTTTATATTATTTTAACAAAAGAATAAATAAAAAATATCACTTTGTTCATATTAATATCTCTAAACATTCATTATAATTATAAAAAGAAGATATGTTTAGTTATAAATATTTATTTTAAATATGATTTAATCTTATTTACTATATTAATTTATTTCTAATTTGACT
This sequence comes from Viscum album, assembly GCA_963277665.1. Taxonomy (NCBI): domain Eukaryota; kingdom Viridiplantae; phylum Streptophyta; class Magnoliopsida; order Santalales; family Viscaceae; genus Viscum; species Viscum album. The sequence goes on from OY728148.1 coordinate 1,591,560,907, forward strand.
TAATACATTAAATTCTTACGCAATACCAATATAGTAGATATTCAATTAATAGAAAAATAAAATAAATAATTTATAAAATTTTAAAAGTTTTTAAATTTTGATTATTTATTCTATTCCGTGATCTTTTAGATATATATGACATATTATGGATTTTTTAAATATTTATATTCAAATTAAATCTTTTTTATGGTGTATATAAAGTAAAATTAAATGATTAGTTCCAAAATTGAAATTATTGATATTTGATAATAAATAATATATTATTAAATGACATAAAATTCAGAAAATGTAGTCATATTGCATGTGAATGGAAAATAGTTTAATATATTGAAATGGTCTATTTATAAGCCACTAATCCATTTATACTGGCATTCTGAACCCTTTATTTTTGAAAATGTTGTTACCGCAATTAATGTTAAAATTAGTTAACTAAGCGGTTACTAAAAACAACATGGTTTAAAATGATATAAAACCTATATTAATTTATATAAATGATTTTATTTCAAAATTAGGAACTTTTTATTTAAATTAAATGACATTTAAATAATTTTTAATAAGAATGAATTAAGTATATTTTAATTTTTTATGAACTTCCAATTTTACCCTCTCCATCGTTTATAAAAGAACTCCACTTCATTCTATTATTGAAAAAGAACATTATCCTTATAGCTAAATAAAACCCTAAAAATTCAATTATAAAATTCCTAATAAAATTTCCATTGGTTCTGGACTCCCCAAATGACCATTCCTAGGACCTTTAAGAGGAGATGTAATAGAGTCCAAAAGATGTAGAGGCAATCAGTCTACCCGACTTCCTTTAATTTATTTCATCCTCTACCCCTAGTAATTAAATGGTAATAATTATGAAATAATAACTTTATTATCTGAATTATAAGTAAATTTTGTTATTATTATTATTATTATTAAAACACTTTTATTCACCCTATTTTCCATAAAACGGGATGTTAAGGTAGCACTCATGTATACATACAACTTATTGTCGTCCTGTAGAGATATAATTCATTTTAAATTATCATCATTCGTGGATTGTTATTATGATGGTTTAATTTTTTACATATTATATTAATGAAATAATTATTCTTTTTAATTATTATATCACATCTAATAATTTGTTGGAAAACAATAACATCGCTCTTGCATACATGTGGAATTCCATCTCCACAAAGAGATGCAATTTGTTTTTCATTTATGTTATACATGGATTGTAATAAGGATAAAAATATTGAATATATATGATATAAATGATACTATAATTATTATATTATGGTGAACTATAATTTACATTTATTTTCTTTCATCGATCGAAAAGTGAAAATAACATTCATGCTTACATACAACATACCAGCTCCATGAAAACTACAATTTATTTATTTGTTTCTTCCTTTATGGATGAATCTATATAATTATATAATGAATATATACAATAATTTTATAATGATTAATATTATTTAGATTATTCAATGATGATCAATATATAATGAATATTATTTCCCAATAGAAACATTCATGTAAAACGAATCAGTTATCACTCAAAACATCAATTTTAATAACAAAATAATAATTAATGGGTGATAAGATTCTGTAATTGAATCATAAATAGTATGATAGATACTATTATATCTATATAATACATTTATAATAAATACACATATATTTTATTATATTTTCAATCACATGTGATGAATGATGATACTTGAGGTTAGAGATTTACGTTTCAATCCTATTTTAATTGTTATTTTTTATAATTAAATTATATTTAAGAAATTATATTATCTTTATATGATAAATCTATTTCATTTTATTATTCTATAAATATTTATATACAATAAAATTTTCCTTTAATTTTTATCACTTTAATTACTCAAGAGCATGAAATATCATTTTTAAAGAAAACATACTTTATTTCTTTGTATGGTATAAATTTGTTCTTTCATATCTATGTTTTATAAAAATAAATTCATAAATATTTTTAATATTATTCAATGATAGTTTCAATTCATATTAACCAATTATTTAATTTTGAATAATTTTGTTAAATTTATTATTTTTTTCCAAACTTTCTACTTATTGACTTCTATACAAATATGGGAAAAAGAATATTTCCTTTTAACTTATACAGCATGAACAAAAAGTACAAATGTTATATCCTCTCAAGGACGTGAATATTACATTATATGTTTCCATATTTAAATCCAATAAAAATATATTATTTAATATTTGGGATTTTTTGGCTTTAATGAATATATTTCATTGTGAAAATAGTATTTTCCTCAATAATCATTCTATGTGATATGTTTATGGAATTTTCCTTTATGATAACATTCATTAGTGATTAATATGATATAATAGGGATAAGATCCATTTATAATATACATATTCTTTATCTAGAAGGTTTATAATTATGATAAAGAAATGTTCATGAGACCCATATCTTTTCCATGGGTTTTTATATAATGAAATGTTTGTTAAACCTATTTTATTTTCAAAGGTTATGATATGAGTACTATATTATAATATTTTATCCAAAATATGTTTGATTTTAATTATTTGATGCGTGTGACTAGAATTATTCATCATTTTATTGAATTTGGTAAATTTACTTATCTCTTGATATAAATAGGGATATAATAAATAGTGAAATCAGTTTAGTTAGATAATTTTACCACATTTAATGTCTTGGGAGTGAACCTATACTACTACGATGGAATGAGGAGTAAAATAAATAAATTATGATAGTATTGGAAGTGATTCCTGAATACTAATGAAATTATTTCATATTTTAGTTTGTATACTGAAAATATATGCCTCTTGTTAATGTTATAATCTCATCGAATATGTTATTTGATAATTTTATGATTCAAATCTTTTGAAAATCCATGATTTATTCAATCACACAATATTATTGTCTATGATGTTTGGGGTAATGTTTTAAAATATTGATATTATGTTCTCATACCCTTATGATCATGTTATTCTTAATAGATCATTGATATTTTCCTTCTATACCATTAATGAGAATCTAGGATCATCCTTTCATTTGATTCATTTTCACATGATATAGAGAAATGTATTAAGTATGAAATGACTCTGAAGGATGATATTTTTGACGAACTATGTTGGGGATGATGTAGATATATGAAGAATTAGTTGTTTACATGTCAACATTTCCAACTAAACTAGACATATATGATTTTTACTTGACATATAGTGTTATGTAATCAAGATTCATCTAATAAGATGTAATATCTATGTATAAATCATTTTGGTCATTATACCCTCCTCCTAATCCATTCAGTTAAAAAATATCTTCTTGGTTATTCGGATGAATCGAATGTTATTTATTGTGAACAAATTTTCTCCATAAGACTATCCCCCCATCTTCCTTTCTTAATGTCTTATCTTTTCATGTATCCTTGTGAAATTTATGTGAATCATGCCTCATATACAAGGTGTTGTATGGTTTCTCATTTCCCCTCATTTTATTTGGATTAAAAGTATGATAACATATGAGTAAAGCTTCTTATGAATAATGCTGGTGGTATATATATTGTTCCATAATGTATTTCGGTTTATAAAATGTATTATTGTGATACAATAACATATTCCAAAGAGTTTCCTAATTAAATAATAATTCTATTATTAAGTTTTTTAAAGCCCAAAAATAATGCCATAAAATCCTCCATCACATTGTTGGATGTTGAAAACCTAAACTAGAACGACCGTTTAGAGAGATTTTGGAATAATACCCAAGGAAACATTACTTTTATGAATCCAAATCACCTTGTATGGTGTGTTTTCATAGAAACATAGTAATTGCCCAATTTATGCTTCCTCTCTGTAATGAAAACACACATTATGGTGTATAAAAAATTCTACATAAATAATGAAATTCCATGTTAGACCTTATAAATGTCATCGATCACTTAAACATTTTCATATACATACACTATAGGAAAAACTGTTATTTTCGGCGGGAATAAATCTCATTGCAAATAGTTTGTCGAAGAGGTTATTTGTGATGGGTTGGTCAACCCGTCGAAAATAACTAATTATTTTCCACGGGATTAGGTGCCCTGTCGAAAAAACATTACCCACGGATTGGCGTGGTTTGCACGTCAAACCCCACAGAAGGGTATTTGCGAAGGGTTGGCACCGCCTGTCACAAATGTCGGGAGGCGGTAAGACCTAGTTGCGACGGGGGATCCCCCGTCGCAAATAACCAGCGGTGGTAAAAAAACCTATTTGGGATGGGATGTTGTCTCGTCGCAAATAATGTCTCGACAGGTCACTTTTTGCGTTGGGCCCCATCGCAAATATCCTTTTAACCACCGACCGTAATTAATGTGGCTGAAGGTATTTGTGCCGGGACCCGTCAACAAAAATACTATTAGCGATGGGAATCCCTTCACTAATAGTCCCGTCACAACGAATCAAACCTATATATTCCCCCTCTATGTGTTTTCTTCTCTCTGCCTAAATTTCTTTTTGTTCTGATTTTGTAAACGCTCATTTTAGAGTGATAATTTTGAGACTTACTTTTTTTACAAAGTTGTGAAGTCGCCTACAATTACAAGAGATCAAGTTTACAGGTATTAATGTTTTATTTAATTTAGTATTTAGTTCATTTCTTTATATTAATTTTTATTATTGTTAATTAGTTGTAATTAAGTTAGATTTAAATTGTTTTGTCATTACTATTTAATTGTAACAATAAAATTAAATCATTATTACTAATTCTTAATAATTAGTAACAATTAATAATAATTAACGATAATTAGTAATGTATATAAATAATTTGCGGTAATTAGTAATTAGAATCTATATTTTGGGGTAATTAATAGTAATTAACACTAATTAATAATAATTAGAAATAAATTGTAATTATTAAAAATAGTAATAAATATTAACCATTAGTAATAAATATTATTAATTAGTAATAATTAGTTATAAATTCCAATAAATAGTAATAAAAACTAATAAATAGTAATAAATACTAATAAATACTAATAAATAGTAATAAATAGTAATAAATACTAATAAATAGTAACAAATACAAATAATTAGTAATAAATACTAATAATTAGAAGTAAATACTAACAAATAGTAATAAATACTAATAAATAGTAACAAATACTAATAAATAGTAATAATTAGTAATAATTAGTAATAATAAGTAATAAATAGTAACAATTTGTAATAATTACTAATAAATAGTAATAAATACTAATTAATAGTAATAAATACTAATAAATAGTAATAAATACTAATAAATAAAAATAAATAGTAATAAATAGTAATAAATATAAATACCTACTAATAAATAGAAAAAAAATACTAAAAAATAGTTATAAATATAGATAAATAGTAAAAAATACTAATAAATTCTAATAAATACTAATAAATACTAATAAATTCTAATAAATAGTAATAAATAGTAATAAATAGTATTAATTAGTAATAATTAGTAAATAAAAGTAATAAATTTTAAAAAATAGTAATAACTAGTAAAAAATTCTAATAATTTGTAATAATTAGTATTAATTAGTAATAATTAGTAATAATTAATAATAATTGGCAATAATTGTTAATAAATAGTAATAAATATTAATGAATAGTTATAAATAGTAATAAATAGTAAGTAATAGTAATAAATTTTAATAAATACTAATAAATATTAATAAATATTTATAATTTGTAATAATTAGTAATAATTAGTAATAAATAGTAATAAATAGTAATATTTAGTAATAATTAGTAATAATTAGTAATAATTAGTAATAAATAGTAATAAATTGAAATAATTAGTAATAATTAGCAAACAAACTGATAAATACTAATAAATATTAATAAATACTTATAAATAAGAATAAATAGAAATAATTTGTAATAATTAGTAATAAATAATATTAAATAGTAATAAATAGTAAAAATATTAATAAATAGTAATAAATACAAATAAATAAAAATTAGTAATAATTAGTAATAATTAGTAATAAATAGTAATAAACATTAATAAATAATAATAACTAGTAATTAGTAATAAATAGTAATAAATAGTTACAAATACTAATAAATAGTAATAAATAGTAATAAATAGTAATAAATAGTAATAAATAGAAATAAATAGAAATAAATACTAATAAATAGAAATAAAAAACTAATAAATTGTAATAAATTGTAATAAATATAAATAAATATAAATAAAAACTAATCAATTATTATATATAATAATAAATACTAATTATTACTAATAAATACTAATTCTTACTAATAAATAGTAATAAGTATTAATAATTAGTAATAATTATTAATAATTTGTATTTATTAGTAATTATTATAAATAAATACTAATAGTTATTAATAAATACTAATTATTAGTAATAATTACTAATAAATACTATTAAATAGTAATGAATAATAATAAATTGTAATAAATTGTAATAAATAGTAAAAAATTGTAATAATTATTAATAAATTTCAATAAATAGTCTAAAATAGTAATAATTAGTAATAATTATTAATAAATAGTAATAAATGGAAACAGTACCAACAACACGAGGAGGAAATCTGTCATTGAGAGCAGCAACAACAAAATTAGATGGAGTACATGCGCATTCTAATGTATAGTTTAGGGATAAGGGTTCCCCCACCATCTCATCCACCTCCCATAGAAGTCTACCCACATGTGATTTTTTTGTTCTACTAAAAACATTTGAATTGAACATTTTTCGTAACACGAACTATTTAATATTTTTTTCTTTTATATTTATGCGAATATTGCATAATATTATTATTTTTATAAATATTTTAATATTTTAATATTTATCATTAGTATTATATTTTTTTAATGATTGTTTATTTTAATAATAATAATAATAATACTTTATGATTTTTTATATTTTTTTCTGAATATTGAGAATTTTAATAATTTTTTTATTATTTTAATAATATTCATTTAATTTTTTCACTAATCATATTTTTTTTATTTTTTTCATTTATTATGTATTTTCAAATATTGATAAATTTAATATTTTTTTATTATTTTAATAATATTAATATTAATATTTTTCTTTTATTAGTTATTTGCAAAAGGTGACCTGTTGCAAATAATATATATATATTTTAACTGTTTTGCAATTGGTTTCTTTACCATCGCAATGACATCATTGCGACGAGCCAGTCGCAATAGATTTATAACATATAAGCTATTTGCGACGGGCTAGTGTCCTATCGCAAATACTTTTTACAACGGGTCTGTCGTAAATGGTTCTTCTATATATAATGTATTTAATCAAAAATTTATTGGCGATGGAACCATCACAAAAAATGCTAGTTATGACGTAATTTTCTATAACGGTCTTTTTGCGACGGGACCCCGTCGCAAAAGGGTTTTTACAATGGGCTCCCGTCACAAATAAACCATCACAAAAATGCCAAAATACTAGTAGTGATAGGGTATTACGATAAATTGCTTGATCCCAAATTCATCTATTTGTATGTTTTATTTTAAGAAAAATTGATTCATTTAAATAAAATACGTGATGTGATTACTTCACTCACACTTTTGACTTATACCATTGATACATCAGATTCCATTTTTGAATTCCCAGGCACTAATAACTTATTTCCACGGTTACAATGGAATTGTAAAATAATATAAATGTTTTTGGTAAATAATGATAACTATTTTAAATAAAATAAAATAATGAATTAATATATTGAGATTATTGGGTTTTAACTAATAGATGTTGAGTAATGTTTAAATGAATGTTTAAGAGACAATTTCCCCAATTTTATTTACTTATTTTCTCTTTTTACCAACCTTGATCCATATTCTTATAATGATTTTGGTTATAGTGGGGCATGCCATAGGTAAGATGTGCATTCTAGTATCAAATTCTAAGGGAATACCAGATGGATGCCACATGATTTGTTGATAATAATGAAAAGGATTAATACCTCTATGGATCTAATCAATGTATTACATTTAGAAATTACTTGGATTGAAACCAATGATTATCCAAAAATATATTCAAATATTGAATGACTTAGACGAGATCAATGTATTCTAGTTAATTTCCTTGGACACTGACCACCTCAATTTATCTCCTTAGATTCCCATTTCTATATCACTATATTAAATTAGAATTTTACATAAGGATCGGTAAGATCCATTTTAGAATGTAAAAGGACCTTTATTATTTCCATGGATTTAATTGGAAAATTTTTCTTGGATGACTGCCCTTATAACTAATGTTTTTATGAATATATTACTATTCAAATGATCTCAGATTATCTGGACTACATATATTTAGATGTAATTCCCTAGTTCACATCCACTATATTGTTTTCTTAATTTATATACAGCACATTGTTATGTTTTATACTCACAGACCGTAATACATTACACACCATTGGTTGTGTCCTGACGAGTGACACTCATAATCTATTCAATTATCCACTTTATACTTGAGCATATCTATTTGATGTAGTTTAATACATGGATTATATGTTATTACTATTACATATTATGGGATAAGATGTGGCATAAGGGTTGTGGCCAAACATGTACTCATACAACTTTCTAAAGTATTATATTTTATTTATTGATACTATCATATATAAAGCCATGGTATATATATTAACCTCTGTAATCATGAATACATTATAATTGTACTATCTGATGTTCCTTCATTGTTGGTTTGTTTGGAAATCATTTGGTTATAAATTATTTTTATCATTCACTATTAAATACATTTAATTTATTTCTTCAAAAAAACAAGTAATTATTTTAAGTGTATTGTCTCTTCAATATAATAAAAAAGGACTCTAAATACATATTGGTATCCTCAAGCATATTGATAGGAGTTTTAAGGACACATGTCCCTCAGGTTCATTTACATATTCATGAACCATGATCGGAATGTCAAAAAGGGTTATCAAAGTTAGGGTTCATATTTTACCTTTGTCATACCATTTTGGGAAGGTAGATATTAGACAAGAAATTTCTTATATGATAGTAAATATCTCATATCTAGGAATATTAAACCCATACATGAGAGAAGAATCAAGTTTCTTGAGATGGGGCTATTGTTCATGATGGTTGCAATTACAATTCATTATTATTTCATATTGAGGGACTCTATTTATTTCCAATACTTATTGGTTTATGAAATTTCTCTCTAAGACCTATATGGAAAGATATGAGTTGTGTTCATATGTAATTTTAGGAATATAGGTTTCAAATTTATTTAGTATATTTGTTTTACACCATGCTTGTGTGAATTCACACCTTTAATGCTTTTATTATTTTTTATGTGATACCTTTCCTTGTTATATTTACAGATATTTATTGGAGAAATAAATTGTGTTCATCCACCTAAATAGTTTATTCCATGAATATATTGATAATATAATATTATAAAATTTACCTAATTGTAATTAAATAAATAAAATATTTTAAATAGTTAATAAATTTATGAAAATTAGAAACCTAAATGTTAATGGAATATGTAATATCATTTAAATAAATCTAATAGATTCATGATAGATTTTAGATGAATTGTCTATCAATTAAAATATATAAAGTGTTATACATTTATAACATGGGAATTTAAAAAAATATAATTGAATCATTATATTCTTAACATGACCCCATGTGTTTATCTGTGGAATTATATTCCTGTGAAATAAATCCATTACGGGTGTGCATTGAATTTTTTTAATGATGTGAAATTGAAAGGGTTTCTCTAAAATGGGATCCCAATTATAATATATTGAGAATTGAATCTATAAAATTGGAATATATGTCAATATATTTAAACACATTCTAGTATTAGTTTATCCTTATAGGTTTAATATATAATTACATGCCTTGGTACTTAACCCCTTAGGGGTAATGTTTTATGCCAAAGATGATGGTTATTTAATGGGTTTGTATTGACACATAGAATTTTTTATACAATTGTATCATGGTATCTTACTTATCTGACCTCTAATTATAAACTAAAAGGGGATAATATTCATTTTTATAATATATAATCTTTATGTTCATCAATATTTATAAACACCATTTTTAGTGCATTTTATGATTTGAACATTATTTCACATTATGATTGTAATTCCTAATTCAAGTACACTATTACATGGTTCATTTTGAGACACATTATAAATCATCCATTCATAATTATTTTAATTTCACAATTAATTATTATTATATTGATTCCATTGGTAAATTTAATCCTTCTATAGAACATGTAGATGGATAATGGAAGACCCCCATTTTTGACAATAACCAGAAAATAATGGGTGAAGTGAACTAAATAGTAGCCCAATAATATAACTATAGGGACTATTATTAATGTCCAATAAATCTAAAAATTTAATTTATGTTAGTGGACACAGTGAGTAACATTTCATTCAATGATAATCAGACAAAATTCTATGTTTTGATTAGAGTTCCTGGTAAACAAATGTGAAAATAAACTTCTGGGCCTAAATCTATAGCTTAGAATAATATCCCAATAATTCAATCATATCTCAGAAACCCAAAATTTAATTAGGAATAAAATTTATAGGATAGTAGGGAGAATTTGGGGATTAAATTAATTCTGATATGTCCCACAAAAATTCAACCTTCAAAAGGCTTATTTTGGCACCTCTCTAGTGTGAATGCAAGATAGATCCCATTTCAGGCCAATGATAGAAAATTACACATTACATAATATTTCCACCCACATATGCCCTATTTCATTAATTTTGATTAATGTTACTATTAGAAGATTGATCCAAGGATTCCAAATTTCATATTTAATATAGTGGTTTTTTAGGATTTGAGCAGAGTGGTGTATGAATTTATTTTAATGATATGATGATGATTTAATGTTGTAATCATATTTCTTTCTAAATAATTTGTTTAAATTTACATTATTTTCTTAATAAAAGTTCTTCATATCATATTATGTTGTTATTATTCATATCACATTGATACCTTTTTCTCATGGTTTTAAAATATTCACAAATATAATTGGGGAATTATTTAAAAAAAGATGGAGTGGTCATTATTTCAAAAACATTAATCATCAATTACCCCTCATGAGTATACATACCACTTATGTTTAGTAAATAACATAAATTGAAATATATCTATCTAATGAGTTGATCTAAAGAAGTATAAAGTGTCTTTATTGGTTATTATTTCTCAATCTATTAATTTTTAATCATATATTTTAATTGATTATTTCTTTTTACAATATTTATACATATACATCCTTGTTCAGTTTTAAGGTCTTACCAAATAAGTACAAATATGAAACTTTACCTTGGAGTGCTCATAAAAATTGTCCTACAACTATATATGTGATTAGTATTTGTTTATTATTTGTTTTAACCAAATAAGTGATGATTTTATTTTTATCTATTAAAACGAATCACTCTTGACCCTAATATATTTAAACTATAAAAAATAAATTTCATCTAATCAATCTCTTATAATACCACATGGTTATCCCTTTCACTTAAATTAAATTCACCTTCTTCTCTTTTTATTTTTTAACCTGAATAAATTTAACACCAATATTTTCCAATTCATAGAAAAAAATTCATATTTATAGAATGTGTGTCCATAGGATCTTCCTAGGTATCCAAGGATTAAAAATACCTAGCTAGAAAACTAGAGACCAATTCAACAATAAACTTGCGTAAATTTGTGAAACAATAAATTTTGGAAACATTTTTTGTGACCCAATTAAATTTTCTAGACACTCATTCTATTCTCACATAATAATATTTTGTTACCTCAATTTTACTTATCTTTCCCCTTTCTTGTTTTTCACTTTGTGTGGCTCAAGTATTATTATAAATATGACCAACCAAACTGGCTTATTTTAGTGTATAGTCCAATGGTTAGGGAGTGAAGTACACCTAGGGGTATCTTTCATTTAGATCTTAATCATAATAAAAATATGTATTCAAAAATATATCCCATTCTAATGTAGGGTCTTCAAATAAATCAACTAATAAACCTAGGTGTGAAGAAAAATTGAAATCCAAATCCGGTAGCCCCTAACTTGGGGAACATGGTCGATCAATCCATAAATGAAAAAGTCACAAATTACAGGACAATTTACCATATTTTATTATAAATTATTCCATAGGAAAATATAACTATTCCTTCAAAATTAATTTTGTAAACCACCTTCCTTCCATTCGTGGGATTGATTCAAAAATTTAATACCTTCATGTCAATGAATCCGATGAAAATTTTGAAACCATGTACCCCACACATCAACTTGTGTCATATAAGATTATTCCCTTTCATTTCTCACTAAAATATTAACAAAAAAGTTGGTTAAAAAATATGAAACCTATATCAATCCACTCTTGTGAAAAATTTCAAAGTGATTTCTATAAAAAATACCCCCCTACGACAAAAAAAATTCACAAAAAAACATGATCCAAAACATTTTTAAAAAAGGAGGGGTATCATTTTACAAAATTGGGAATGGTTTAAAGTTATAGTCAACATGGTACCTCACCATGGATTTTCAATCCCATTAAAATTTTGAGTATTTTTTTAATGTCTGGGTTTGGGAAACAAAAAATTAATCAACATGATGTGTAATGGAACCTTCAAAAAACTCCAAATGATACTTATAAATATCTAGAAAAAATGGATCAACAAAACAACACATGGAACGTCATCTTACTATGATAATTCACCAAAATCTATAAGAAATAACCCATATAAGAGAATAAATCCTTATGAAAATGACCTATTACACTCTGTAGGGTGACCATTGATATTAGTCGTAGGAAGGTTATAGAAATCCAATTTGTTAACCTCATCTGAAATATTTGTGAAAAACACAACTAGAAGAAAAAAATACCATTAATTATACAGTACCAAAACACTTTCAATCACATGTAAAATGGACATATAGGATTCTGTCCAAATGATAAAAAACATCCCATCCAACAAATCAGTCAGCCACAAGGACCAAACCATGACCCTATAAGGTGTTTTCAAAACTGTAATTAGTTTAGCCACAACTGTTCTAATATAAACATCCTCCTATCCAATACTAACATCCCATTTAAAAACCCATTCAACATCTAATCCAACAACTAATGTAGACTCCTATGATAAACCAACAAGCACAAGCCCCAATCTAATATGTTCATATCCCAATCCTTGAATATAGTGTAAAAAATAGATAAAAATAACATAGAAGTTTCATGCATTAAAAATAAATTGATATCCATTATCACATTCTAAGGCACCTATTACATCTCTTGATGTACCATTATCAACCTTTAGGGGAGAATTTAGTTACCCATAGACTTATCATAAGCAAATGAATGATTTTACAATCTTGAAATGTGGGAAATATGTTAAAAAATCCTACAAAAATTCCCAGACCATTAAAATCATCAAAATAACATTAAAATGAGGAAGAATCACCATCATATTATAAAATATCCAATAATAATGTTATGGGACACAACCATACCAAACAATCAAAAAACTCCTCTATTCCGTGAACACAAAAGAGGAATATCAAAAATATAACTAAATGAATCTTTGAGGAAAATATTATCTCAGGTTGTGTTTAACATTCCTCTTTATTATAGAATCTAAACCATTCCTCTCGACTCAAAGAACCTTACGGAATTTTGAAATTTTAAAATAAAATTTCTATATACAAACCAAGTCCTTTAGTATAATAATGTGAGTAACACAATTAAAATAACTACTTATCCTACTTTTAAATATCCATGATGTCCATACATAAATGTTGAGTTAGGACAGAAAAAAGTTTTTGATTCCCTTTATGGTCTAGGATCTAGTTTGAACTTCACTCTATATGAAATATATTTTCGGTTATGGATCAAGGAAAAGTAACCCACAAATTTACCTCATCAACTGTCTGATCATAGTATTCGAGTTACTAATGGGAACTTAGAGTATGATTTTGTGAAATTTTAATATTTCATTTACCTTCTTAACTTCATTTTCCTTAAAAATAACCCATTTTTATGATCAAGGGAGAAAACCTCTATCATCCTTTGTTATCATTTATTAGTAATAATCAACTTTTTCATTTGAGTTAGTAATGGGAACATTATAATAAAAATAGAAAAACTAAACCTCCAAATGATCATTTATAATGGATACCCTCAATTTGGGGATTATGAATAGATTAATGAGGTTAATTAGATATGTAGTTTCAATAGTGATCTAATGGAAAATCCTGTAATAGTTGAAGGATATTTAAGTCAATATGAGTTTGATTTTATTTTTTTTACATGATGGAAATTTGTCTTCTTGGATTGAATCTCTATCATATAATACTTTTGATGATATTCATGAATAAAAAATCAGTGAGACATTTGGGTAAATAAAAAACATCTAGTTAGTACCCATTCTTTATATTCATCTTTTTATTATGGTGGTTTAAACTTCTATTCAAAAAGAACCAATTCTATGAGGAAATTTGTAAAAGAAACTAAGTTTGATGCAATGTCCTATATTTCTTTTGAATTTATTAACAAACTGGATCTCAAATTTATGTTCCTTACCTCATCAATATATTTTTACGTATTAGGGTAAAATCTAACCTTATATATTTTAATTTCTTCTTCTCTTGAAGAAAATCAAGAGAGGATTCTACTAGATATCTAAGGATATAATAATAAATCAATTGGATGGACACTGTTTGATATTCCGGGGATTATCCCACTCCTTTTAAATTATAGGATTGTTATTGAATGTTAATCTAAACTAATTTTTCAATCTGAGTGTAGAATCAATAAAAACTTATGGATATGGAAAGGAAGGAACATACAAGGTTCTTGAAAGTGGGTATAATATACCAAGTTACTAAAAGTGAGTGGGTAATCCGAATTCAAGTTAATCCAAATATGGAATGAATCACAGTGATTACTAATTAAGATGTTGATCGACTCCCCACAAGGGTAACTAGTGGATGTGGATTTTGGGTAGGATATATGAAACTAAACTCATATACCGAGAAATAAAATTTCCATTTTCCCTTCGTTAATCAAGTCCCTTATATAGTGAAGGGAAATCTTTTATAATGCTTCCATGATACATTATTATGGTGTAATAATATTGAGATATCATTATATGATCAAGGAAATACAAGCATGACATATCAATTTGTAACTTTTTCCATCAATAATAGGCCCTTTTGGTTATTTAACACCCTTAGTACCTTCCAGTGGTTCATAATGGGAAGATAATGTGACAGGATTAACAATTGATTAGTGTTATTTAGGGATGAATTCTCTAACATTAGAGATATATATTAGGGATTCTATATATATATTGAAATAGTTATTTAAATATGTGAGGTTAGTAATATCATACTAAATATGAAAAAATTTCATTTTAAGGTAAATTATAGACTATTTCTGGGTCACAAGGTCCTTGGTAAAGGGATTGAATTTGATAATACTATGATAGATATCATTCGTCACCTTTAATCTCAAAAAACTATCAAATAAGTGAGGTCCTTCTAAGGGCATGCAATATTCTGTATAAGGTTCATTAAGAATTTCATCTCAATATCCTGAACACTCTAGGACCTTTTAGTGAAGGATTCTCTATTTGTGAGGATTTAATGCTCTGAGTAATACCTTTAAACACTCAATTTATCTCGTATCTCTCCACATATCATGAAATCTCCCAATTTGAGACTTCCATTTGAACTCATGTCTGATTTGAGTGACTTCACTATTGAATTTTTCTTAGTAAAATATTTCAATAAACACATTATGTCATTTCTTATGTAGGAAAATAATTAAATGATGCACAAATAAACTAAACCACTACCCAAAAAATATTTTCTTTCTATAATATTTGAAATAGAAAAATTTAGGCCTTATCTATTAGGATCCCACATCATTATCTTTAATGATCATTCAACCCTGAAATACCTTATAGAAATACAAGATGCTAAGTATATATTTATTAGGAGGGTAATTATTATTCAAGTGTTTGATATAAACATTAACAGTTAAATTGGTGTTGAAAATGTTGAATATGATCACCTCTAAAGGCGGGAATTCAAATACAACTCATATAACTATTCTATGTCTAGTTGATGCACCCCCAAAAATCATTTATTTCACACATGATATGGTCAGATTAGATTTAGTTTTCCCAAAATATACTAGCTAGAGAATAATATAGTGATAGTGTGGGGTTGATCCTATGGGTAGATAGACCAGATGGTAGGAATTAAATCTTACAACCCTTTGGGGTAGGAGTCCTTAAAAAGTTTCCGATCTTGGAAAATGACTAGTACAATGGGATTTTTTAATTAAGATTAGAGTTAAATAATGGACCATGATCAACTTCTGGGTTCCAAAAAAATGATGATCTTAATTCTAACTTGGTATAATACAAAATATTAGGTTTCAAAGCAATAAAAGGTCACTAGTTGGCTATGATCAAGCCATCCAAATATATCATAGAGACAAATATTCCATGGTCTAGAGCTAGTTGCAACCGGAATATATTTATTCTAGCTACTATGGTAGAATGCTTTGTGGGATATTTTTCATGACGAATTATACTCCAATTAGGTCAGGGTAATTCAATAAAACTTCCCATGTATATAGATTCATAATGAAATTGGATAAACAATTGTCATCAAAGCTAATTATTTTCCTTAATGTTACCAAGTTTATAATTAAATATTAATTAAATTAAAACACCCCTAATCCTGATACCTACACTAAGTATTATATTCGTTCATGGTATAAAAAAGTAAAAATAGATAATATATTGAAAAAATAATTAAAAACTCAACAAAAATGAGATTAAGAAACTAAAAAACATGAAAGGATTGAGAATAATAAATTACTAAACACAAAGTGCAGAATAATTAATGTAACATTGGATCCAATTAATATTTTAATAATTTACTTAGATGAAACAAGTAATGAAAAAAACAATAGGGATTCATTATAGACTGATGATCGAGATGAATAATGCTTGTATCTTGGAGGTGGAGATGCTAAAACGATGAAGAACACGTCATAAATAAATCCACGGTGCTTGGATAAATATAAAGAAAATGAAGAGGATTTATGCCCAATGGTTTTAGGGAAAAAGGGTGTATGAAAATTGTTGGATAATACTGAGTGAAATGAGAGAGAAATTCAATAAGTCTATCACTTTTTGTTTTCTTCACTCATTATGTAAGTAAATAATCACGATATTACATGACATGTTATAGGTATTGACATAATGTAATTATAGACAAAGGATTTATCAATAAACATTGAATCTACGTGAATCATTACATGAATCTTATTTAAAATCTTCGAGATTTGGAAATTTTACTCTACTCACGATGTGTTAGTGGAATTTGTGACTTTTGGATTCCTTCGACTAGATATTTAAAGCATGAATCAGAATTTTATTGTAATTCCACATGTATTACTGACTCAAATAATATAATGGGTTCATGGATTGTATCATTTTCAATAAATTCTTCATGAATTTTCATATGTTTAGAAAGACCACTACATATCATGTAATAGAGGTTTATGATGTGTAATTTTTATATTTTCTTTTAGTTTATATAGCTTTTAAGATGAAACATTAAAGGAATATTTCTAATAATAAATAACACATACCTAGTTCATTATTGAGAAAAATTAATAATATTTAATAAAATAACAAAAAAAATGTATATATTATTTCACCTTTTCAAATTCACCACTCATACACAATTTCTTGTCCTCAAGAAAAAAGATCTCAACATGGATTTCAAAATCTAATAATATTTTAAAATATGAAACATTCATTACAACAAAGGGAAAAAATAACAATGTATAAGTAGAAAAGTAAAATATCCTGATTCATCCCTTTATAGAAAATCATCCATGCATTGTAGCTCAGTTATTTAGAAAAATTCTTAATATTTTGGATACAATTTCTTAATAGATCCTTAATTAAATGCCCATTTTCAATTCACCTCACAATTATTTTTCTCCCATTACATTGGGTGAAATGAAACTAGAGTTATACTCATACTTTGAGTACATGTTTCTAACCATAGGACTGCACTGTATCTATCATCTCCACTTCATAATGAAAAATAAAAAATTATTCACAAGGGATTCAATAAAAAAGTTTGAATGATTGTGAGTCTGAGGGAAGGTGGGAACATAGTGAAAAGAAAAAGTTTAAAGAAGAGGGTATGTTGTTCATTAAAATGCATTAATTTCATGAAAAGTGTAATGAAATTACTCATCCTATAACAAATGAAATCAATTCTCATAGATGATCAAAGTAAATACATGACTATAAAATGAAATTCCATTTATTTAAAAGTTTATTTATTTTTATTCTTCTTTTATTTTATTTTTTGAAATTCATGTTTAGGACAGATATCACATCTATCTTCTAACCACATATGATCTTTTAGAGAATCTATCAGTCCATAAAATATGACTTGCGAACATCATAACAAACAACTCAATCATCTTTTTTATTTTTCAAAGGAACAAGATAGCATATAATATCAAAAATTACTAATGTATCATAAGGAAAATAGTCTAGTAGGAACCATAATATAAATCCTTAGATAAATTAACCAGTGTTTGTTAGATAAAAAAATACACTAAACTTGTTCAGCGTAACATTATACATAATATAGAGTAGGTAAGGAAGGAATTATTCTCCGGGAATAACAATTTCATATTAAGGAAATTCATGGAATCTATGGGATTAATGAAGGGATGATGTTAGGTGAATATCAAGAAAAAGTATCTCAACAAATATTTCCTCAATATTATTGAAATTTTATATGTTCATTCACAGCCTCAATGAGATATTAATCCCTATTCTAATAGGTTTACATGTCCTATGTGTCACTCAATAAATATATTCATAATAGAAAATGAAATCATAGCATTAGAATCCTTTTAGTAATCGGAGTAGTTATAGAAAACTATAAATCACTAATGTTATAATGTCAATTATTAATTCAACTAAAATTAATTTATATTTTTTTAAAATTTATGTTAAATACAAAAATCAGTAACCATTCTAAATTGTTAAAAATGGGAAAAAAAGAATCCCAAAAACATCCAACATATCTTATTCTTTTTGTTACATTAGTGTAATGAGTTTTATGTTTAAATCATGACTCCAACTAAAAAATGCCTCACAGATAAATGAAAACAAGAGAAAATTCATATGTATGGAAATGAAAACACAAGAAAAAATCCCCCACACATAAAATGAGACAGTGGCTATACTATCCATTAAATTACCACCAGATATGTATGATAGATATTTTATATATTTTGAAAATTGAAATTTTAAATTCAATGTTAAGGAATCGAGAGATCCCTGCAATGAGTGGAACTCCAGGGGCAAATTTTGAGCAGTCTTGATTTATGAATTTGGAGACATGGAAATTTGGTTAGAAATACAAATCCAGAACTGGAAAATACATTAGTCCAAATGGTCTATGAATTTTTAAAGTAGTGAAATAATTGGTGAACATAGAGATTTCCAATGAAATACATTTGATATAAATGTAGGTATGTCTATACAGTATGACACAAAGTGACTCCTATCGAAAAAGGAAAAACTACAAAAGGATGGATAGAAAAAAAATCATAAATACCAATATGAGAAAAATAGATAAAATATGTATTTCCTCCCATAAAGAACCAACTTTATCATAATCATAAATATGTGTGGATAAAAGTATCAGTCAATATCATCCATTTTATCCAATATTATCATTCATCCATAACTACTGCTGGTAGTATCGTCAAGATCTCCTGGTTTTTTAAGGTTGGTCACATTGGGAGCCTACCAAGAATAAATTTGTTGTGTTAGGAAAGGTATTTGTCCTCATGGTGGTGGCTACTAAGAAAGAATATCACTGATATCACATGAAGTTAGCACTCAACAACAACCAAATGTTTGGGCATCTATAGAATAATGGAAGATGGTTATGGAATAAGAGTTCGATTACCATAGACAAAACAATGGCGCTAGACATGGATATTTTAATATTTCAATGAATTGAAAAATAATCCATATAAATAGAGAAAAATAGTTTCTAATATATATATGATGTGAAATGATATATTCATAAAATGAACAACAAATATTACTAAAAATGAGCTCCCTATAATTATAAAATAATGGGGGGGGGATGGGGTAGACATAGAGAAATAAATGTCAACAATCACATATTCTATGGTCGACTCCCAAACCGAGTGCGGATGTAACTAACCCACCTAACCAATGGAGTTAATGGTAGAAGGGGATGTGTGGAATGCTACTGATGGTAGTTCCATGGTGTTAGTTTCTATCTGTTTAGGGGGTGGTTTGGAGATACAAATCTAGAGTGTGGCCATGGGTCTGGAAGCTAGATTGACAAAAGGTACCTTTGTGTATGGGTTGGATACTTATTTCTTGCCTTGTAGGGATTTCTTTTTCAGATAATCTTAATGGTCTGCATGGTCTATCATCTTCTATGCTAGGTTGACTGGGGTAGTAGCTAAGGATGCATTGGTTGATGATGAGGGGATAACAAAGGTCAGTGGTGGATGAAATGCTATGGGAGATAATGATGGTGGAAGGGTCATGAAATGGAATAACTCTATAAAAGGGATGTAGAGATTCTAGGATATCGATCATAAATTCTCATGGATGAAAAGCTATATATCCCATAGATCTGTCGAGAAATAAGTGGATGGTAAATTATTATTTTAGGTGTAGTATAAGATGTTTGGACAAGGGTATGGTCTGGTGTGGGTTTGAAATATGTAGGGTATGGGGAGGAGGTGGGTGTTGTATATGGTCCGTGTTATGCAACATGATCGTCGTGTTCCTCATCAGCATCCTTAAACACTACAAATTCCCACCGATATAGGTTTCCATCCGTGTTAATCAACTATATATTGTGACAAAAAATAAAACCAATGGATTCTATCAGACCAATGGAGGTGAGTGGAAGGGTGGAGTAAACAATTTCATGATGATGGAACAAATGTGTGATGAATGATCCTCCCATTAGAATGCCTTGTGTCCACTGTATTTTAGATCTATAGAAAAATTTGAATTGAGGAACCATGCTAATGGAAGAGCCACCCATGTCTACAATGAGTATGATGGCATATATTTAACTAACACTGTTGTGAGACTCAGTTTGTGTGAACCGATCTTGATAAAATGACCTCTATAGTATGTAGAGTGCTAGACCATAGAGATGGGTGGGATTCATAATCTTTGGACCATGCTCGGTATGATAATATATAGAAATAATCTACTAGTTTATCATTGAATCTAACATTTATGGGTCAAGCTAAATGTTAGGGAATACCTATGATATGGTGAAATCATCATTATAAATCCATGGGCCTATGATTAATTTCATGAAGGAAATATCATGTGGTTTTTCGCATAGTCTGAAGTTTATACTATCGATGGTGAGCTCAAAAGTGTTATAAAACACCAGAAACAGCTCTCGATATGTATACAAATATACCTTAATAATGAATGAAATATGAAAGCACTGAAGGAGATAGAGGATATCTTGCATAATATTTATGTTAGTGAAGATGGCCATATTGATAGATTTGTTGGCCCTCATTGGCTTTACCTGCCAATAGTTGAGGGCGTCATGGTGTTTTGGTTCATAAAAGTCGAAGATATGGTGTATATTAGGTTTATTTTTATTCAAAAAACACATTTTATATTTAGTGGGACTCCAGCAGGACATCGGGTCATTCACACACTACATTAGAGGTCAAGGGAGAAGCTTCTAGAGGTGTTGGGGTTGGGATTCTTGCCTAATTTTGACTGGTGGTGAATCATCCTACTATAGTGCGGAATCACTAGTATGATTTTGGATGGTATTCATTTCATCCATTTTAGTTGCATGGGTGGATGAAGATAGAGGTGGAAAGAGGAGAATGAAGAAGTGCGAGGCTCAAGGAATGGGTGGGGTAAGGGAGTTTGGGGAGGAGGGTGGGGGTCAGTTTGAGTGCGAGTGCTGGGGGGGGGGGGTCGTGGAGGAAGATGTTAGGGTTCATGAAATAAAGAAACCATGGAATTAAATTATGTGTATATAAAATTCATGACCTTTAATTCTACCATTTTATTAAATATCTAAATGAAAGGTACACGTCGTGACATTATATAAAATGAAATGTAATTCTTTTCTTTTCAAAACTGACTCCAACTTATCTACTTTGAACCTTGAATTCCCTACAGTAATATATGAATATTATAACATAGTCAATCCTAGGGTTTTATAACCTATTTTTCCTCCCAGTCAATGCTTTGTTTAAGGTTGAAATCATGATTCATTGATGCTCAGATGAATCTCAAGATGATGACACACCCTTCATGGAAAGGTTATTTAAATATTTTTATCCCTTTAACATTTAATTTTAATTGAGGTGTGACTTATTTTTGAATCTAGATCATCCCATAAAGAAATACTCTAATGACAATAAATGGTCCTCGACATCTGAATTTAAGCATCTTGGGAACAATTTCAAGCACGAGTTGAATAAAAAAAAATTCCCTAGGAAAAAAAATAATCATCAAAATGAATTGATTGTGACATTTTTTCTATTCTTTATTAATCTTTTTTATTTTCAAAATAATAATTTTTTATTTCTTTCAATTAATCAATATTTCATCATCCTTGATTCTTGAGCATATTGAGAATTTAGATTGAGCTTCTTAGATGCGCAACACGAGCGATGGTCTAGTTTCACTGAAAATTGAAATGGTTTCCATATACCAATTAGATTGGTGTGGTTATAATGGGTGTTTTTTATATAGGGTGGTATTATTATAGTAAATATTCTAATTTTAGAATCTAATCCCTTCACATCATGTTCATGGTATTTTCCAATATTTGTATGATTTCACTATTAACAATTCATATTTCTTGTTTGTTTGAGGGTGGTAGGGAGTTAATGTGTTCTATCGAATGTCATGTAATTTATAAAATTAATTGATAGAATTATTATTGAAATGTTTTACCCAATTAGTAATTACTATTATAGTAAATATAAATCATGAATACACACTCTTCATTATGAAATGTAGGAAAACCATTACGCTGTCATAAACTGTAGCTTCAGATTCTTCCTACATCGAAACATAGTCAATGCCAAAAATGATATATTTATTCCCATTTTAATTAGGAAATTTCTCCATGAAATATATTACTTATATGTTGATGATTTCAACATCAATTATTGGTTTTTGGGTCATTTCTTCTTATTTCTAATGGTACCAGTCCATTAACACTGATCACAGCTTTGACAAGAAAACATATTGTATCTTGGAAGATTGTTTTCTATAAATCTCCACTCTATTGAATATTTTGTATTTTAAATTCTAGTTCATTATGTATATCTATTGGTGATGCATGAAAACTTTATAATACATTTTTAATTTCATCCTCTCTAATTTAGCGATGTAACAAACCATCATCACATCAAAAAATTGAGTGGTGCTTCCTAGTAGTATTGTAAATATTGAACATAAAAAGATCTCTATTTCTTTTAATAGTGGTTTGGGTATAGATATACTATGTAGAAATAATTTAAAATTTCAGAAAACAATAGTTTTCCATTTTATTTTTGGTGAAAAGTTTTTCATCATCAGGGAATTCAACTTCAATATCATGATATTCACCATCTTTTATGAGGAAATATAGAAGTTGAGATAGATTCCTAGTGATATTTTATGTTCCCTTATTGTGTTTGATGATAATGTAGAATTATTACAGAAATATTATCCACCATATCATTCATGGATTGGAATCCTTTTTGTCATCAAGTATTTTAGGGAAGCATGGTCTGTGTGCATAATCAATTTTGATCAAACAAGATAGTAGTGAAATTTCCCAAAATAAAAAAAGAGCTTCTAATAGAATCTTATTTGTGGTTGTTTATTTTAACTAAGCATATTTTTTTCTTTGATTAGAATAGTATATATTGGAAACTATGGTTTTGAATCTCTATTGTAAAATAGTGCAAACATCATATTCACATTCACATCATGTTAACTCAAACTCTTTTTCCTAGTTTGGTGAAATAATAACTGGAGAGACTATCAGAATTTTATTTAATGTGTCGAATGATAGACTAAATTCTTCATTGAATTCAATTAGAGATTATTTTGATAAACACATCTCATTAGGTGGATATCATTTGAAAATTATATCATGAATCATCGATATAATCTGTCATGGCCTAAATATATTCTTATGAATTTGTCTATTTTGGGATTAGGTAAACCATTTATTAATTTCATCATATTGGGATCTACTTCTATTCCATATTTGGATATTCTGTTCCCATGGACTATGCATCCTTAGACCATAAAAATAAAATTTTCCATGTTTAAAACTGGGAACTTTTATTGACAGTATTGTAGGCCTTACTCAATATTTCTTAGATATACCTTGAAGGATATTCCATATACTAAAAATTCATCCATGAAAATTTATAATTATTCATCTACCATATGGTGGGATATATGTTTCATTAACCTTTGAAATTTAGTTCCTGAATTGCATATATCGAATGATAGTCACAGGTAGGAGAAGGAACCAAATGGATATGTGAATGTAGTTTTAGAGTAATCTTCAAGTTTCACTACAATCTGGTTGTATCTAGAGTATCTATCAAGGAAACAAAATAATTTAAATCATGTATTTCTTTATAGTATTTTATCTATGAAAGATAGGGGAAATGATCTTTCTGGGATTCTAAATTTTGATTTTTTTAGTTTACTCCTACTCCCCATCTATTGATGGTGTGAGTTGAGATCAATTCATTTTCATCAATTTTTTAACTATGAGACCAAATTTTATTTGTATGACCTAGAAAAGGATCACCCACTCACTATTAGATATTGCAAAAATTATTCTAACATCAATATGTTTTAGTAGTTCTTTTTTAACAACATCTTTTATTGATGGAGTGAGTGGCCTTTGTAGTTTGCATTTGGTTTTCCAAACTTCCACTAATAAAATATTATGAGTGAATAATGAAGTATTGATCATTTTTATATGATAAAATCCCCAGGAAATTAATTTTTTATTTCATTGTATGACTTCAATTAATTTTTACTCCTGTGACTTAGTTAGTTCTGAGTTGATGATGCCGTGTAGAGAAGCAGTAACAGATAGAGGTGAATAATTGAATGTACTGTAGAAGGGTTTTAGTTCTAGTTTATGAGGATGAATTCCTAATGGTATGAAAGGTGGCATACTTTTATTTATAATAGATTCTATTTTTCTTAGTTTTTTAATTTCATATTCTTTATTAACATCAAGGAGTATTTCATTACTCTCTTATTCAATGTTTAAGTAGTCACTTATTTTATCTGTGAGAAATATAATTTGGTAGTCAAAATAATCATATATTTGTTGTAATGTCGTTTCTAGATCAAACACAACATGGTCCTCACCTATTAATAATAAATTCCTTCCTTGATTTACATCAATTAATCACTTTCTAATGGCTAGGAATTGTAAGCCTAAAATAATTGAAATGTATTTATCCACTTCAATGCCTAGAATGAGGAAATACAATAGAGAAATTAACTTGCTGAAATTAAATAAGAAATCTTTGAGAAGTCCTTGGGAATACTTTAATAACCAGTCAACAAATTAGGGCACCACTCCAGTTGGTATGAGTTATTTGAGTCCCATATTTCCAAATACATTCATCAACATGAGGATGATTCTGGCAGTCAAACCACAGAAGGCTATTATGAAGTAATATTTTCCCAATGTGAATGGGATTGAGATACATCAACTATATCTCATTTTTAGAGGAATTTTATGTAATTCAATAGAAGATAAATAGTTTTTTAGATATATGAGTCCTAGTTCCACCATTTTTTGTTTGATGGTATTTTATTAAGTAATTTATTACAGGTATTTATTTGAGTGACTTCCTTAGAAAAAGGGATGTTGATGTGTTGTTTTATGAAATTATATAATGAAATTATTATGTTACACTTCAATTAATCCCAACATTAATATTTTCAAAAAAGGAAGATGTGGTTTATATGTTGGTGGAGCCACATAGACATTTTCCTTGGGTTACTTGGGTGTTTTGGATTTTGTAGAAGGTAGTGTTTCATTAGGTATCGCTGAAAAAAATCCATTTATTTTGTCATCATCTATTTTTTATACTAATATTGTATAATTTTTTTGTTTCCTCAACATGTCTTCCTTTTCCTCCACATGGTTTCAGAAAATCCATCACCTTTCAACTCCTCATATCTACTTCATTTTCGTCTTCTATAAGGTATGTCTCTGTATTACGAGGTAGAGTACCTAAAAATCTATCTAACCAGGTCTTTGATATTGGAATAATTTTAATCTCAAGGTTAAAAATATCCACCATTTGATTCTACATTTATATCTCTTAGATGGTCATCCTCTGATCTTCCTATTGAGCAGAACCAAGTGGTAGATTTTCTAGATTTGATTGAAGAGGTATGGATGGTTGTGGAGTTATTGGGGGAGTAAGTAAAAATTGATTCTGTGCTCTAGGATATACGGGTTGATGTGTTTATTGATGTGGTGGTTGAGGCACATGACTCATCGATAGATTTCCTAGTGGTCCTTGTTTCATAAATATTTTCTGAACACCCCTTTCCTTATATTATCCTTGTTGTTTTGTTGTTGTTGTGGGAATGGCCATTGTTGAAAGTATTTTTGCGGCTTTTTAAATTTTTGACATTGTTGATTATAATTTATGTAATTATAATATTGTATTGATTATTCCTCAAAACATATTACGATGCATTAATAAAGGTGTTGGTCACCACACATTTCACAATACTGAATCTCTATGATTTGAGTCGAAGTCGGATGTGATTCATATGGTAGTTTAAATGATTCCAAATTCTAGTTCAAATCCTTGAACTGTGCCTCTTATTGAGTATTCTCTTCATTGATGGATCCCACACTAGGGTGTTCCATGATCACTCTACAATAGTCTAGAAATATGAGAGAGTTCATCTAAAATTTATCAACATTCCTCCAATGTTTTTAACCTAAACCATCCATCTGCGGTTGCATAAATGATTGTGTGGGAATGAAGTTGGGGGGCCTTAATAAAATGATTGGATTTATAACCACATATCAATTCTGTGATGTGGGAACGATTAGGTCGGTTCCTCAAAATTATTCCATGATTCTCATGATTACTCTCCAACTTCTTGAATGAAATTCTAGATGTCATTTTTTAATTTCCACGTGCAGATTAGTGGGATATACATATCATGGAATTTGTTGGATAAATAATACCAATTCATGATATAATTAGAATATTACTTTTTATAAAATCCATGGAACAGTCACAATTGGGAAATGGAAATATTATAAGTCTTGTAGAATTAGAATATACTCCCTAGTTATGAAAGTTATCACAAAATTCTAGGAATACCACGATATGTCCATGGGGATCTTCACATTTAATTCCACTAAATTGGACCTTTTTATATATCATATGATTGAGTAATGCGTTGATTTCAAATGTATATACCTATATAAGATGTAGTACGATAATGACCATAAAACCATGTATTGAAAGAAATATGAAATCCACGATGGAGTGATCTTGCTGCACTGGCTTCTTTCCATGTATTGCATGTTTCTAGTTTGGGGTTTTAGGGACTTCAGGACTAATGAATTCAATAATTTTTGAATGAATGCATGCAGAGATATACTATTCTATTTCATGATAGTGGGAAAGTAGTTCTTGTGATTCTTGTCTAATTGAACAAGTCAAAGGGACTTGATGAATTCATTAGGACACATTTAGAACAATGACAATGTGACATCAGAAATTGAAAAATAATGAAAGGAAAAGATATAGGGGAATTTGGGGAGCCAATCATAGGTTCTTCCTATAGGATTCCATTCCTTTGTAAAATTATAATTATCCCCAGAAATGACAACCAAATTTAAGAATCCCTCACATGTTTCTTAATTCGTATGGGATATTTCCAGATTAGAGTTATTTTTCCCAAAATACACTTACTACATGAGATTAGTATAGTGATACTGTAGGAGTACTCACAAGGAGGTTGAGATTTGGAAATGACTAATGAAAAGGGATTTGTTTATTAATATTAGAGATAAATAAGGGATCATGATTTGTTTTAAGGTTCATGAAAAAGGATGGTCCTAATTATTACATCCTATGATCATATAATTTTGGATGTGAAGCAAAAAGATGTCACTATTTGTCTATAGTGAAGACAACTAGATCTATACATGGGGTAAATATTTTTATGTATTCAGATAGCTGTGACCTAGATTAAATAAGCATATCCTATATGAAAATATTGTCATATCCTTTTAGTCCTAACCTATTATACTAAAACCAGTTCAT
Source organism: Viscum album (assembly GCA_963277665.1). Taxonomy (NCBI): domain Eukaryota; kingdom Viridiplantae; phylum Streptophyta; class Magnoliopsida; order Santalales; family Viscaceae; genus Viscum; species Viscum album. The sequence goes on from OY728148.1 coordinate 1,591,589,377, forward strand.
ATTTGTTCATTCAAACTTTCAATGGAAAGAGTCTCATAAAATAATTAGATTAAAAATTATTCCTTAACATGATTACTATAAATAAAGATACCAAGATGAGAAATAAGGTGTAATTAAATTTAAACACCCCTACTCTGGATCCCTACCCAATGTGGTTTAGCTTCTCATGGCAGAATCAATTAAAAGTATATAAAAATTTTCTAATATAATTAAAACATCAACAAAAATTGAGATTAAGAAATAAAAAAACATGAAATCATTGAGATTAATAAATAGAAGAACACATTATCAATAATAAGAAATGTAATCCTTAATCCAATAAAAAATTCAATAAATTACATACATGAAACAAGAACATGAAATAAATGATAAAGGATTCATCATAGATTGATGATCAAGAAAAAGATCACACATAGCTTGGAGGAGATGATAAAAAAAGGATGATGAACAGTGGTCAATTCAATCCAAGGTGAAAGGATACATATAATAAAATGAATGGAATTTATGAAAAATATGTTTACGGATAAAAGGAATAAGAAAATAGATAGATAAGAATGAGAAAAATGAGGGATAAATTTAAGAATTCTGATTTGTTCTATTCACAATGTGCTTGATGAAGGTAAATAATTGTAATATTACATGATGTGTAATGGGTATTCATGTTGTCTAATTATGATACAAATATTTATAAACAATTTTTTGAATATGTGGGAAAATTCCATGAATGAAATCTAAAATATTTATGATTTGGATATTTGACTATACTCATGACCTGTAACCGAGTTTCATGACATGTTCCTTCCATAAGATGGATTTTAAATATGTAATTATAATTCCAATGTTACAGAACTTGTATTGGTGACTCACATCAAGTAATGGTTTAATTTATTATAACCCTTTCATGAATTACACCATGACTTGAAATATGCTATGAAATATGACCACATGTTGGGTAATGGAGTTTCCCAACATATACATTTCATTTCTGGTCATATTCCCTAGCTTTTCCTTTAAACCCTTGGAAACTAGTTTCCTGAAATAAATAACACATACCTGGTGCATTATCATGTAAAACATGGGAAATTATTTATAAAACCATAGAAAAATTTATATACGATTTCAACATACCACTTATTAATTTCTTGATGAGAACCTCAGTTCTATGAGTGATTTCTCATGGTATGTTGACATAGAAAACTACATTGTAACAAGTGTCATTCCAAAATTCCTTAGGATCAAATCTAAGAAAAACGTCTTTTCCAATGTAAAAAACGATGTGTTTAATTATCTATACCTCTCTATCATCTATCCTGATCAATTTATTTCGAGACATGTTCTTGAGTCTGGGTAAGTGTCCATTCCTAAATTCTATCATAGAGAGGCATCTAGGAGAAAATTTTTGAAAAATAATAACATAGAAAAGGTTCTACAAAGTGGTTTATTCTAGCCTTACCACAGTAAGGATTCCTACACATTATTCTAATGTTTTACTTGATTTCAACATTATGGATCCATAACAAAAATTAATCAAATTCAGGTTACTCACATTTTGGTCATAGAAATATTTGAATATTGGGGAATTGATTTCCTGGGAAATTTACCAAAGTGCAATGGATATCACTACATACTCTTAGCCATTTAATATATCTCAAAATGGGTATATCCTATTCTAAAAAAGTCGAATGACCATCATGTAGGGATATGATTCTTAATATACCAGAACATTTATATATTTTTAATTTCTATCGATTTTATCTGTGATCATGGAACCCATTTCTACAACTATTCCATATTAAAACTCATTTTTATGTATGAGATTTCACACAATGTTTCAAGTACCAATCATCCTCAATGTAACAGTCCAAATGAGTTGTAAAATATAAAAAATAAACAAATTCGTGAAATAACTGCCAATCCCACTATGAAAGACTTGTGTAAGAAACTCTTGCGTACCCTTTGTGTATATCATCATGTATTGAAAACTATCCTTGTGATGTCACATTAATAGTTTTTTACAGAAAATAATATCATTTACCTATTTAAATTGTACATAAGGCCATTTGGGAAATCATAAAATAATAATCTCTGATATTTTATTGGCCAACACAATGTTGAAATGAAATCATAATAAACATGAGGAACTTAGGATAGAGTATTTTGAACATTTAGGGATCAATAAAGCTACAGTTAGATCATACCAATCATGAATCTAAAATTCAATCACATTGAACCAATAAAATTCATTGTCTTATATAGTTCCAAAATTCATGCAGACCTGGAAAAGTAATTATTTAGATGGTCAATGTTGAAAATCGTGAATCATGTATATGCCCATGGGGAAGATATTTTTACAATCCCACTAGTGATCATGTATTCAAATCCAATGGTTAGTGGTTAAAAAAATTCATTAAATCAATAAATAAAAAAGAAACAAAGGAAGTGTTAACTATTTCATCCTATGAACCATATAAAATTTGATAGTTTTAAGGTTTATGTATAGATAATAACATTACGAATGTAATTTCTTGGAGGAAACCCACCTTATACCTATACTTTGACTCCATTTTTTCAATTCAAAAATCGATAAGTATATTTTCTGATTCCATTTTTAATTTTTTGTATTCAGTTAAGTGAGCCTCTTTAGGATTTCATTATTTTTTAATTATGATGCTTTTTAATATTTAGGGGTTGATGATATTGGTGTATTGGTAGGAAAATTACATTTATTTCAGGTGTAAAAACACAAACTATCATCATTGATGATGTCAAAATGATTAATATGGAGATCAATGTATTTAATGGGAGCAACATCAACATGAATTACAACTACAAGATGACATCAATCCATGATTCACATTTTCTTATTTTAATTTCTATCTACACTCTTCTCACTGTTCCCATTATAAATTTTTATTTCCTTAAACACTATAGAAAATGTTATTCTATATTGTGGGTGGCGTTGAGATAAAGAAAATATATGCGGGGAAGAAAATTTTGTGAGCATAAATGAGATGAAAACTATCTTTAACCTTGAACATGATAATATATTTTTTCAATCAATAATAGTTGATAACAAATAATTTTACATTCCATGATTCAGATTTTAATTAATGTTTAAGTTCAAGATAATTGATTCTAGTATGTGTGAAAGATCAATAATGTTTTTCACTGTTAAAATTTTCAGAATTTAAAAAAACCACAAATTCACGTCCATTGGAATGTGATATTGTTAGTTTGAGTTCTTTATGACCCATAATAAATAGAATAGGCTTAGGGATCAATTTTATTTTAACATCAGTGTTAAGAAAACTGAAAAAACAATAATAATAAATTTTTCTAAGATAAATTGAGTGACATAATTCATGGATTTCCACACTTTATCATATTGAATGCATTGTTATCTGGCCCACAACTATAAATTTTATTTATTTATGTAAATTTTATTCTTTTGATTGATTTATTTAAAGATTATGCCTAATTAAGTGATCTGCACTTGGTTTTATAAGTTCATTATGGTTGGGAGTCATCAATAAAGTATTTCTAAAGGCGTTGAAATGATTGAGGTTAATTTAAAAAACCATTTTAAAATTGAAAAAAATATTACTTTTCTTATGGTTAAAATTTTATTCCACCGTGAACTTATATATATTTTCCCATGGAAAAAAATGAACCCCCATATATGTTTTGATAAACAAAAAATCATCATTCGTAATTGAAATTAGATGAAATATGGTGATGTATATAAACAAATGAATGGGATTCATATTGGGATATGATTGTGAAAGAATGTTTTATTACATTATTTTTTTGTGTTTCATAATTATTTTCTATGAAGTCATTTGGTGAGAATTGAATTTTAATTTTTTAGGGGAAATGGATATTAATTTTCATATTTTGAGATAATTTTTGCTCGAGACTAGAAAAACTCAATTTGGGGGGTGTTATTTTCCACGAAAAAGATGATAATATTAATTTTTTAATATAAAATTTTCATGTTCTTCATTGTAAATAATCACAATTTTAGTTCATTTTACAATTTGAACAATATTTCACATTATGATTTTAATTCCTTCTTCATGTTCACTAATATATAGAACCTTTTATGGGATATTATAAATCATCCATTGGTCTTGATTTGAATTTAATATTTCCTTATAATTATTCCCATTCTATTAGGAATATTTCAACCTTTAGAGGTACATGGATATCACATTGGAAGACCCCTATTTTGAAAAATCAACCATGAAAATTTTGAGCGATGTAAACTATATTGCATCCCAATAATATGAAATTAGTGTCCATGATTCAAAAGATAAAAATCTAAAATTTTATCTAAATATATTATAAATAATTAAATACATTTCATTTAATTATTACTCAAGCTAATTCTCAATTTTGGTGGTGTTCTAGGTGGTTGAGTTGAATATGAAATTTTGGACTAGAATATGTGGCCGAAAATAACATCCCTCCATTTTGATCATATCTCAGAAACCCAAATTCCTTTTTAGATGATAATTTAAAGTATGTGAAAATAAATATGTGGATTAAATTTATTTTCTATTCTCTAACAATGGTTAACCATATTGATTCTCTTTCTAGCACCTATATTGGATGGATGTAAGATAGATTCCTTTTTACGTCAGGGGTAGAAATTTCTACATTTCATAAACTTTCCAACCACCTATGCCTACCCTAATTTATTGGTAAGACTTTATGTATTGGGGGATCAATCCAGGTGTTCCAAAATTCCTATTTATGGTAGTTTTTTAGTATTTTAGGATCTTGGTGTATGTTTTAATTTAAATGTAATTCTAGGAAGTTAATGTTTTAATCACATTTCGTTGATTTTTAAGTTATTCCAATTCACATTATTTTCTTAAAAAATGTTCTTTTTATCCTCTTATTATATTACTATTCATATAATGATGATATTTTTTCCTTATAGAGTGAATTATTTACACCAACCGTATTGAAATTATTCACACAATGGTGGGGTGATCATTATGTCAATATTTTTATTCATCAATTCCTCCCTCAGGAGTATACTTACCACTTCTATTGAGGTCTTAGAAGCAATGGGGGGATAACCCTCTTATTGGTTGATACATGGTAGTAGAAATGGTCTGTATTGGATGTTATTTCTCACTATATTAATGTTTAAGAGCTTCAGTTAATTGATAATTTCATTTGGTGGTCTTAATACCTCGTAATTATTATTGAAATAAAAAGGAAAAATCATTAAGTTATAATAAGAACCATTACCTTGGAGTAATCAAAATAACCTCCAATGATATTGGTTATTATAATTAGGGTTTTCTTTCATTAAACCGATAATTTATTATGTTCTCTAGATCTCATTAAATGAATCACTCTTGATTATAATAAATATAATAAATCTCTTGTAATAACCAATGACAATCCACTTATAATAAATTTAATTCACCTTGGTCTATTAGTATTTTTGTATACCATGTATATTCAGCCCAAAATATGGCCACTTCATAAAAAAACCTTCCCTATAGAATGGGTGTCCTTAAGATCTTCTTAGGTCTCTAATGATTCGACAATAGAAACTATACTTCATGTGACTACTTCAACCCAAATCAAGTTTAAATTTGGGAAAGAATAATATACCACCCAAATCTTCCATGGTACGCTTCCCTTTGAATAATATAGTACCGTGTGTTGTACGCAACTTCGCGTTCTAACACACACCACAACCAATCAAACTAGCAGTTATGAATAGTAATACCGATTTTCTGAAATTTTATAAATTTTAACTCTAAAAATAGACTTCATTTTTGGATTTGGAATATAATAATTATCTTAGGGTAAATTTTTGGAACTTTTCGGATAACATTTATATTTTGATGAATAGTGCAAATTACAAAATTTTAATAAAAAACAACTTTTTTAATCGAAATAATTAATAGTGATAAATTATGAATTTAAGTGGTTTTAAAGTATATTTAGAATATATTTTTGCCATTTAATACAATTTTGGTCATTATACATAATTTCACAATTAAACCAGACATAAACAATTGCCAATCTTTTGATAGTTATTATCTCTTAAAAACGCTTTTTGTTTTAACAACGAGAATTAATTTTAAATTAATTTCTGCCACTTATGTGTTTTGAATTTGGAAATATTGATTCCATATTTGGAATTAGGATATCCAAATTGTGTAAATAGGTAACTTTTATTTTTATACATTTTGAATAATTAAATCGGTAAATAGTTTATTTACCATGGTTAAAGGATAAATCCTGTAAATAATGGTAAACAAATAATACTATAATAATAATAAATTACCCTAAAATGTGTCCTAAACTTATTGTTTGATAAATATCTGACAATTTTAATCTTTGGGTCGATTATGGGACCCCATGGATCCACTTGTAATTGATAATGACACTTTATATTAGTTAAGTTAAAATAAATACAAAAATGACCTAAGCAAATATATTTTAGCAAAAAAAAATTTACATAGGGTTATATATGTTGGAGTTTCGACTATAAATATTCATTATAAATATAAAACAATTTATGACATAATCTTATTTTATTTATAATTTTTAGACATTAAATAATGTAATTTATTTACGACACAATGATGATGCAGTAATTACCATAATAGTGAAAAACTAAAATAATTGATATTATAAACACTGAAATAAAACTAATTTGAGACTTTTTATGAATTAAACTAATTTTATAGATTTATATGAAATGTTAGTATTAATTTAATTAACCTTTTTTGAAATAATCATTCTGTTATGAGTTTTAAAAAAATCAATTATTGAATGGTGTCAAAATTGACATAAATGAGTTTTTAACACAAATATTATATTATAAATTAATATTAAATTACTAAAAATCTAAGGTCTGGACAAGAGACTTATATCATGATAGGTGTATCATTAATGGACCACATGGGGGTCTCTTGGATTTATATAGTAATTTTATTAACTATATAGTATAAAAATACAAAGAAACATTATAAAAGTGAAACTAATTAACTAAGAGTTAATACTTAATGATAAGGTTTATATAGTTACCCAAACCTATATATATCCTATTTGTTGAGTTTTTTACAACCCATACCAACCTTATAATTTAAATAATCTACTTTGGAGCCATTAGAAACTGAATATTAATTTAGTATAAAATAATATTTCTATCTTTTCCAAAGGTGCCCCTCACCCCTCTTATAAAAGGGCACTTCCCCTTCTCACTAATTCACACATTCAAAGCCTTTTGGATCGGCCAACCCCTGCACAAATACTCTCTCAACTTCCCTCACATCAACCTAGAGGCCTTAGTTTTATTATAAAGCCAACCTATGGAGCCCTTTTGATCAAATCAAAAGGAAGTACCCGAAGAAGAGGTAATGTTTTCACCACCCTCTTTCAAGTTCCTTTCTTCTTAAACTTCTTCTTTCTATGTTATTTCCATTCTAAAAAAATAACTCTGGTATCTTATATATACTATGATGTTATTATAAATATTCTACAACCATATTCAGTATTCTATCCATCCTTTGAATGACAAGTCACCATACGTGCGTACGTACGGCTTACCGTCTCCACATCGTGGTGTAATTGTTATTCAATATATTATTATTTGTATGGTTACAATAATGATGTCTAATTCATGTAAATAATAAATATAACATGATAAGGATTCTTTATATATGATATACCATCCAATAATATGTTATTTTAATATCAAAATAATGATATTTTCGCTCGTGCGTACGTACGGACTACCGTCTCCACGAACGTGATGAGATTCATTCCCCGTCGTATCCATTCAAGTATAATTATCATTTTATGATGTTTAAGGACTTAATATCATTCTGGATATGAATAAGATACTACCTATCCATAACAAACATGTCTTACATAACAAAACATATAAAAGAAAATGAGTAAGGTAACAACCAAAACGACAATAATATTAAGAGATTATTAACAAAGAAATATTAAAAGATCATATATGATATCATATTAATTTAAATGATTATTGTATAATTTAAAAACAATTAATTCACCATTATACATTAGGTTAACCTACCCCCAACCAAGTAAAAGTACAAGTTAAGGGTTTATTTCACAATCTCTTCATAATCTGAGGTTGTTTATACGTAATTATCTACTGGGACCTCTTTATCGACCACATCAATGTTTCTTAAAAATGTATTTCAAAAAATTCTTACTATTTTAAAGAATATGGGTTAAATTCATTTATACACTTTTTTGAGTTTTTATAAGATGTTTATAAGGGAATATTTACGTCATTTTCCAAACAAGGACCCTTTTAACCTTTTCGACAAATTAAGGTAAGAATGTATTTTTCGCACTTATACTGCAGCTGTGGCTATTTTCCACCATTGTAAAATCCTAGAAGATTCCCTTACAAGATTTTAAGAATATTTTGAAAGTAAATGTTTTATTTTATAATTATGTGACCTTTAAATGATTTCAAGATGAAAATTTTATGAATTTGTGAAAGGTACTCTTTATCAAGATTAGAATTTTAAATGTGTTAAAGATTTATCTTTCTAAATCTTTCTAATTAATGTCCATGTTTTCAAAATGATTTTAAGGATTTATTTATATGTATATGAATGTTTTTAAATGATATTTATTTTCAAAATTTTCCAAGTGGTATGGGACACTTTGATACAAAAATCTCTTTAAAATTACTTCCTTTATAAATGTGTGACTTTTAAATGATTTCAGAAAATAGATATTTCTCTCAAATAGATTTTATTACATCTATGTTAACATCCTTTGATGGATTTTAAGCTTATTTAAAGTTGATTTAATATGATATAAAACATCCATATTGTATTTATGGTTTTGTGATATGTTTGACTCTGGATGTGTTATTTCTATACCATTCATGGTTTATGGAGAATGTATTGAAATTTCGTATGCTAGTTTTAATACGAATGTTTATGTTATGTTTAAACCTATTAATATGAGGAATGCATTGGATTTAGTAAGTGACAGGTGGATCCCGCTATAGCTCCTCGATGCATCGGTTGGTCTCATGAGACAAACTAGTGTCTTGGCACAAGGCCGTGAGAAAATCTTATTTGTATTCTTGGCACGAGGCCTTGGCTATGTTGTTATGATAGTATGGCATTATGCATTCCATCATTATGAAAGTGGTTATTGATATTTCATGTGATTATTCAATTAGTAGAATATCCATGTGAATAAGTAAATGGAATTATTTCATTTTATGTCTTCCATATTATGTTGAAGTTCTTGTTCAAAAGGATTTTGTTTTAGTTATACATTGCCATAAATGTTTATTATTATTTATGAAAGTTTCCACTATATTGTTATCCTTACTGGGAATTTGAGATCACCCCTTTCAATGTTTTATTTTTCCCAGGATGTGAAGAAGTAATTTATGAATGACCGTCTGGGATAGTATGTGGGCATATGAGTGTGGACTATGGAGACTATGTTGTTGTAGTATTTATTTTATGATGTAATGTAAAATTTATGAATGTATCTAGTGTTTCCAAGGCTACTAAACTAATTGGTCATTCGATAATTGACATTTCTTGTGATCATGCCAATGTTATGTAATAATGCACCGACTCTGGGTAATTGAGGTCGGGGCGTTACAGTTGGTATCAGAGGAAGTATGGTACAAACCTTTGAAGCTAGATTTAGATAAACACTGATTAGATCACATAGATTTAAGATGGACTTTGAGGATTAATATAGAAGAACTTCCTAGAATTTTGGTATTGTAGAGATTTTGTGAGTTTTTCGAGAATACATCCCTGTCTGGATACGAGCAGGTAGAGGTGGCTCTAGCACAGATGTACCTAGGGGTAAAACCCGAAAACACTACTTTGAGCTAGACTCAAACAAGAACCGGTGCATGACAATAGGCCTTGCAGCACTCCTGGTTACGACACTCCCGGGGGATATTCTTAGGATAACTCTCATTTTCATTACAAACATTATGGAGGGTTTATGAGTATATAATTCCTCAAAGAAAACATTTTTATGATTATGGATTATATCCATAAATAGTTCAATTTATGTTAAGTGATTTTTAAGTATGGAATTATGTATTTTGATTCATAAACTGATCTAGTTTATGCCATTGTTTAGAAATGGAACCTTATGTTAGAAATGGAAACTGTTTCAATGCACGCACTCCGTGTAGGGATTTCCATCCTGCTCAAGATAATTATAGTGGAGTTGGTGATGCAACTGGTGCTGATCGGCTAATCACAATACTGGGACAACTCACTCAGGTTATGAATAATAACCTTACCCATATGGAGCACCCTGATCTGTAGTGTGGAGGATCAATGTTAGATCGCTTCATGAGGAAACAACCACCAATGTTTAATGGGATTACAAATCCCTTAGTATCTGAGAAATGGATAAATTCCATAGAGAAAATATTTCAGTCTTTGGGGAGTAGTGAAAAGGAAAAAGTTATCATGGAAGTTTAGCACCTCACTAGATATGCTAATCAATGGTGGTCATTGATTCAAAACACGAAAGAATATGATGAAGTATCAAATATGGAATAGAGGGAGTTAAAATATCTATTTTTAGAAAAATACTTTCCTCGTGACCATCGAGAAGATATGGAAAGGAAATTTCTGAGTCTGATATAAAAGGAGGATGAGAATGTCGCAAAGTATGAGGCTAACTTTACAAGGTTAGAAAGGTATGCCAGATATTATATACATAACCCAAGAAGAAATATTGATCATTTCTTTGATGGGTTAAAACCATTTCACCATCAAGAATTAGATTCCCAATCCTTCTCGTCATATGAAGACATTGTCTCCTGTGCTATCAAGATAGAAAAGGAATTCTCTATGTCTTATGACTTTAAATCCAAGAAATAGAAGAAGAAATCTGGTGATAAATCTAGGAATGGAAATAAAATATAATAAGGGAAAATTTGAATATCCATCCTATAGTAAATGTTGGATGAAACACCATGGTACCTGCTTAAAAGGAATGAGAGTCTGTTAAAAGTGTGGTGAAAAAGGCCACCAATCTCATGATTGCAAGGGGAAGAGGAAATCTACTGATGTCCAATGAAATAATTTAGGGATATGGGACATTATTCAAATGAATGTCTTAAGAATTAGGGGAACTTACCTCGGAAAATTCCAAGGGATCAAGGCCAAGCTTATGCTATCACTACTACTGAGGTAGAAGCTCTGAAAGACGTGGTGGCAGGTAAATTAATGGTTTCCTCCAGTTTAGAAAATGCATTTTTTGATTCTGGATCATCGCATTGTTTCATATCATCCCAGTTTTCTATGAAAATCAGATATTTCCAATTTGATTTAACAAGGGAGTTGTCAGTTGAAAATCATAAGGGAAGTATCATTGAAAAAATGTTTTATGAATCAATCCCCATTAGAGAACATTAATGTTCTTTATCTGTTGATCTCATCATCATACCTATGATTGTGTTTGATATAATCCTCGGTATGGATTGGATTTCGAAACATGATGCGAAGATTTATTGTAAGATGAAGGAGGTTAGGATTTTTGATGATGATGATAAGGAACACCTTATCTTTAGAGCAGAATCGTCACTACCTGGATAAAGGCCTATATTGAAGACCACTTATATAATGGCCACTGTGGAATTAGTTGAACTCAAGAAACAACTAGAGGAATTGAGTAATAAGGGATTTATTCACCCTAGTGTTTCTCCATGGGGAGCCCCTATTATTTTTGTTAAAAATAAATATGGATCTATGAGGTTATGTATCGACTACAGGGAGATCAATGCTATAACAATAAAGAACAAGTATCCCCTACCTTGCATTGATGATTTATTTGACCAACTGCATGGAGCTCAATACTTTTCAAAGATTGACCTTCGGTATGGATACCATCAGTTGTGTGTGAAGAAGTAAGACATTACGAAGACAACATTTCGAACCAGGTATGGGCATTATGAGTTTACAGTAATGCCTTTTGGGTTGACTAATGCGCCCTCTATATTCATGAATCTAATGAATAGAGTTTTCAAGGAATAACTAGATGAATTTGTGGTAGTATTTATTGATGATATCTTGGTATAATCCAAAATCTACGAATATCATTAAAACCACTTGCACATTATCCTAAAGATTCTGAGAAGACATGAATTATATGGGAAGATTAGCAAGTGTGAATTTGGGCTTCAAGAGATTTCATTTCTTGGACATATTGTCTCTAAAGATGTAATCTCTGTTGATCCTTTTAAGACCAAGTCAATCCAAGAATGGCCATCACCTATGAGTATAACTGAGGTATGCAATTTTATTGGTTTAGCAGGTTATTATCAATGTTTCATCCATAATTTTTCCTGGTAGGCTAACCCATTAACAAAGCTCACATGTAAAGGGGTTAAATTTTTCTGGACAAAAGAGTGTGAAGAGTGTTTTGAAAAACTGAAGAGAAGATTAGTCAATTCTCCTATAATGACTCTACCATCGGGGAATGATGGGTTTTTTATTTATAGTTATGCATCGAAGAAAGGACATGGTTGTGTCCTTATGCAGAATGATAGGGTTATTGCCTATATATCATGACAGTTGAAAATTCATGAACAAAACTATCCTACTCTTGATCTTAAGTTAGCAGCTGTGATCTTTTCTTTGAAGATATGGAGACACTACCTCTATGGTGAAAAATGTTAGATTTATACTAATCACAAGAGTTTGAAGTATATTTTCTCACAAAAGGAAATCAACATGAGGCAAAGGTGAGGGCTTGAACTACTCAAGGATTATGATTTCACGATAGAAAACCACCTAGGGAAAGCAAACAAGGTGGCAGATGCTTGAGTAGAAAAGATCATGGAGTTTTGAACAAGATGAGAGTAGAAAAGAATCCTATATACATGGATCTAGTGAAGATGTATATGGGAATCACCATGGAAGGTTAAACCTTAATACTTTTTCAAATGGTTGCCAAACCATCTTTACTAGAAAGGATAAAGAGTTCTCAAACCAGTGATGAAGTGTTTAAAAAGAAGATTAAAGATGTTAATGATGGGAGATTGAATGACATTGTGTATGAAGATGGAATTTTGAAATTAGGTAAGATACTTTGTGTTCCCGATATACCAGATCTAAAACGGGAATTGCTGGATGATGCTCACAGTTCCAATTTCTCTATACACCCTGGGAGAACCAAAATGTATAAAGATTTGAAGGAATATTTTTGGTGGGACAACATTAAGAGGGAGATTTCTGATTTTGTGTCAAGATGTATGGTTTGTCAACAAGTGAAAGCTGGAAGGCAACAACCTAGTGGAGTATTGAAACCTCCTCCCATACCTGAGTGGAAATGGGATAACATCACGATGGACTTTGTCATGGGAATACCAAAGACTCCTAGAAGGAACGATGAAATATGGGTTATTATTGATTGTCTTACCAATTTAGCACATTTTCATACTATAAGAGAAGATCTACCACTGGAACGTCTAGCAAGACTATATATTAATGAATTTGTGAGACTTCATGGAGTACACCTATCGATTTTTTCGGATCGTGATCCCCATTTTACTTCAAGATTCTGGAAGAGTCTTCAGAAGGTCTTGGATACTGAACATCATTTGAGCACTGCTTACCACCCTCAAATAGATGGACAATAAAAACAGACTATTAAAACCTTAGAAGACATGTTGAGATCTTTCTCACATGACTTTCAGGGTATGTGTGATCAATATTTACCTCTGGTAGAATTTTCCTATAACAATATCTTCCATTCGAGTATTCAGATGGAACCATATGAAGCGTTATATGGAAAGAGATGTCGCAAACCAACCTGTTGGGATGACGTTGGTGAATGAAAACTTCTTGGCCCAGAACTGGTGGAGGAAACAATTAAAAAGGTTATGTTAATCCAAAACCACATCAAAGCAGCTCAATATAGGAAGAAGTGCTATGCCGATAATCAAAGGAAGGATTTGGAATTTCAAGTCGGTGATCATGTTTTCCTAGATGTATCTCCAAGGAATGGAGTTGTACATTTTGGTAAGAAGGGTAAATTGAGTCCCAGGTACATTGGACCTTTCTAAATTCTTGAACAAATTGGGGTTGTAGCTTACCGTTTGGAAATGCTGCCAAATCTCTCCAAAGTTCACAATTTGTTCCATGTATCACTGTTGAGAAAATATATGCATGACCCAACGCATGTACTCACCTATGAGGAATTAGAACTAGAACCTAATATATCTTATATCAAAGAGCCCATCAGTATTCTTGATACAATAGAACAAGTGCTGAGAAACCGAATGACTCGTCTGGTAAAAGTTCTATGGAGAAACCATAAGATGGAAGAGGCAATGTGGTAACCCAAGGAACTTATGATGAAGAACCACCCGAGTCTTTTTAATCAATAATATTTTATAAATTTCGAGGATGAAATTATTTTAAGGAGGGGAGAATGTAACACCCCAATCATCCACGGTACGCTTCCCTTTGAATAATATAATAGCGTGTGTTGTACGCAACTTTGAGTTCTAACACACACCACAATAAATCAAATTAGACGTTATGAATAGTAATACCCACTTTTTGAAATTTTATAAATTTTATCTCTTAAAATGGAATTAATTTGTGGATTCGGAATCTCAATATTAGCCTAGGGTAAAATTTTGAAACTTTTCGGATAACATTTATATTTTGATGAATAGTGAAAATTACTAAATTTTATTTAAAATAAACTTTTTTAATCAAAATAATTAATAGTAATAAATTATGAATTTTAGTGGTTTTAAATTATATTTTGAATATATTTTTACCATTAAATAAAATTTTGGTCATTGGACATAATTTCACAATTAATCCGGACATAAACAAGTGCCAATCTTTTGATAGTTATTATCTCTTAAAAACACGCTTTTTGTTTTAACAATGGGAATAATTTTTAAATTAATTTCTTCCACATTTATGTTTTGAATTTGGAAAAAATGGATTCCATATTTGGAATCAGGATATCCAAATTCTGTAAATAGGTAACTTTTATTTTTAGACATTTTGAATAATTACTTCTATAAATATTTTATTTACCATGGTTAAAGGGTAAATTCGGTAAATAAGTGTAATCAAATAATATTATAATAATAATAAATAACCCTAAAGCATGTCCTAACCTTATTGGTTGATATATTACCGACCATGGTCATCATTGGGTCGATTATGGGACCCCATGGATCCACTTGTAAGTGATAATGACACTTTATATTAATTAAGTTAAAATAAACACAAAAATGACATAAGCATATATCGTTTTGAAATCAAATTTTTACATAGGGTTATATATGTTGGATTTTATACTATGAATATTCATTATAAAAATACAATGATTTCCAACATAATGGTATTTTATTTATAATTTTTAGACATTAAATAATTTAATTTATTTATGACACAATGATGATACAGTAATTACCATAATAGTGAAAAATTGAAATTATTGATATTATAAACACATAAATAAATATAATTTGAGACTTTTTATGAATTAAACTAATTTTATAGGTTTATATGACATGTTAGGATTGATTTAATTAAATTTTTTCTAAGTTATCATTCTGTTATAAGTTTTACAAAAATCAATTATCGAATAGTGTCAAAATTGACATAAAAGAGTTTTGAAAACAAATATTTTATTATTAATTGATATGAAATTCCTAAAAATATAAGGTTCGGCCAAGAAACTTATATAATAATAGGTTTATCATTAATGGACCAATTTGTGGTTTCTTAGATTTATATAGTATGTTTATTAACTATATTATATAAAAATACATAGAGACATTGTAAAAGTGAAACTAATTAACTAAGAGTTAATACTTAAAGATAAGGTTATTATAGTGACCCAAACCTGTCTAACTCCTATTGGTTGAGTTTTTTTGACCCATACCCACCGTAAACGTTAAATAATCAACTTTGGATCCATTATAAACTGAATATGAATTTAGTATAAAATAATATTTCTAGCTTTTCCAAAGGTTCCCCTCACCCCTCTTATAAAAGGGAACTTCCCCTTCTCACTAATTAACACATTCAAAGCCTTTTTCCTCGGCCAACCACTACACAAATACTCTCTCCACTTCCCTCAATTCATCCTAGAGGCCTTATTTTGATCATAATTCCATCCTATGAAGCCCTTTTGATCAAATCAAAAGGAAGACCTCGAAGAAGATGTAATGTTTTCACCACCCTCTTTCAGGTTCCTTTCTTCTTCAACTTCTCCTTTCTATGTTATTTACATTATAAAATAATAACACCAGTATCTTCTATATACTGTGACGTTATTATAAATATGTTACAACCATATTCAATATTATATCCATCCCTTGAATGACATGTCACCATATGTGTGTGCGTACGGCTTACCGTCTCCACGTCATGGTGTAATTGTTATTAAATATATTATTATTTGGATGGGTACAATAATGATGTGTAATTCATTTAAATAATAAATATAACATGATAAGGATTTAGTATATATTATAGACCATCCAATCATATATTATTTTAATACCAAAAGAATGATATTGTAGCTCGTGCGTACGTACGGACTACCGTCTCCACGAACGCGATGAGATTCATTCCCCATCGTATCCATTCAAGTCTAATTCTCATTTGAGGATTAATAATAATTTTTAAGGAGTTAATATAATTATGGATATGAATAATATACAACCTATCCATAAAAAAATGGCTTACATAACAAAATATATAAAATAAAATGAGTATGTTAACACCCAAAACGACAATAATATTAATATATTATTAACCAAGAAATGTTAAAAGATCATATATGATATCATATTAATTTAAATGATTCTTTTATAATTCAATATCAATTATTTCACCATTATAAAGGAGGTTAAACTACCCCTTACCAAGGAAAAGTACAAGGTAAGGGTTTATTTCACAATCTCTTCATTATCCAAGGTTGTTTATACGTAATTATCTACTAGGACCTCTTTATCAACCACATCCATGTTTCTTAAAAATGTATTTCAAAAAATTCTTACTGTTTTACAGAATATGGGTTAAATTCATTTATACCCTTGTTTTACTTTTAATAAGAATTTTATAAAGGAATTTTTACGTCATTTTCTAAACAAGGACCATTTTAACCTTTTCAACAAATAATGGTAAGAATGTCTTTTTTTAACTTATACTACGGGTGTGGCTATTTTCCACCATTGTAAAATATTCGAAGATTCCCTTACATGATTTTAAGAATATTTTGAAAGTAAATGTTTTATTTTATAATTATGTGACCTTTAAATGATTTCAAAATGAATATTTTATGAATTTGGGAAAGGTACTCTTTATCGAGATCAGAATTTTAAATGTTTTAAATATTTATCTTTCTAAATATTTGTACTTAATGTCCATGTTTTCAAAATGATTTTAAGGATTTATTTATATTGACATGAATGTTTTGAAATGATATTTATTTTCGAAAGTTTCAATGTGGTATGGGACACTTTGATTCAAAAATCTCTTTTAAATTACTTCCTTTATAAATGTGTGACTTTTAAATGATTTCAAAAAAGAGAAGTTTCTCTCAAATAGATTTGATTTCATCAATGTCAACATCCTTCGATAGATTTTATGTTTATTTAAAGTTGATTTATTATGATACAAAACTTCCATATTGTATTGAAGGTTTTCTGATATGTTTGACTGTAGATGTGTTATTTCTATAGCATTCATGGTTCATGGAGAAAGTATTGACATTTTGTATGCTAGTTATAATACGAATGTTTGTGTTATGTTTAAACCTGTTCATATGATAAATGTATTGGACTTAGTAAGTGACGATTGGAGCCTGCTATAACTCCTCGATGCATCGTTAGATCTCAGGAGACAAACTAGTGTCTTGGCACAAGGCCTTGACAAAATATTATTTTCATTCTTAGCACGAGGCCTTGGCTATGTGGTTATGATAGTCTGGCATTATGCATTCCATCATTATAAAAGTGGTTATTGATATTGTATTTGATTATTCAATTAGTATAATATCTATCAGAATAAGTAAATGGCATTATTTCATTTTATTTCTGTCATATTATTTTGATGTTAATGTTTAACAGTCTTTTGGTTTAGTTATACATTGCCTTAAATGTTTATTATTATTTATGAAAGTTTCCGCTATATTTTTATCCTTACTCGGAATTTGAGATCACTCCTTTAAATGTTTTATTTTTCCCAGGATGTGAAGAATTAATTTATGAATGACCTGCTGGGATAGTATGTGGGGATATGAGTGTAGACTATGGAGACTATGTTGTTGTAGTTATCATTTTATGATGTAATGTAAAATATATTAATGTATCTAGTGTTTCCAAGGCTACTAAACTAATCGGTCTTTAGAGACTTGATCTTTCTTGTGATCCTACCAATGTTATGTAATAATGCTTTGAATCTGGGTAACGGGGGTCGTGGCGTTACAAATAATATCCATGAAATTATAGAATAAATTTGTCCAATTATTGGGTTTTATTGTTTATAGGTATCATTTAATTAAGATCCCAGTTACATCCTAAAGATAAATTTACCCTCTATATTATGAGTAAATTTTTCATTAATTGTGCACAATTATTAGAAAATATGGTTAATTAAAAGATTAATGAAAATTTAAAGATATTTTTTCCTAGAGTAATGAGAGGAATTAGCTAAATAAAATTCCACATATAGCGTATAAAATAAATTCCCCTATAATTTGTATGTGGAATTTTATTTTTTTTGTCCCCCATAATGTATTTGTTATATATGAATAGGTGTAGTGTCTTAAATGAAATATTTTAGTTATGCTCGAATAATGATCATTGTGTGGGAAATAGTTTTAGTATTCCATGAGTAATTTATTATATGGTAACATTGATTTTTTTATGAGTCTTGTATTTCTTTTTTCTTTTCCGGGGAAAAGTGGTTTGGTCGAAAAGTCATGTGAAATTTTCAGTATGAGCCTAGTTTAGAGTCAATTTTTCGTAGTAAGCGAGTGTCTAGCCTAGTTGTGGTAGAACCCTTGGAGATATGAGTTATGTTTTTAGGAATTCAATGTGATATAACTTTACCATTATATATAGGAATCCTAGTTTTTGGAATGAATTACAAGTTTGGTGGGTGGTTATTTGGTAAGTTAAGAATTATTATATATTTGAGTATCATGGAATCCTAAGATTAGAGGCACTAACATTACAAGGGCATGGTCAGTAATATAGCTAGTCATGGGGATATAAACCCATTTATAATGATTCGTGACTCGAAAATTTGACCTAATGATATTGGAAAAGTGAAACACCATTAATTCTAATTTTGATGTTTCTTAAAAGAAAACACGCAACATAATTTTTAGAGTTCCATGCCCTATGACTCTAATAAAATTCAAACTATTATTTCAATAAAGTAATCATGGGGTAGTTCATATTTTCATAAATATTGATTATTGAGTTAAGAAATGGTGAAATGATATTTGACTGGTATAGTGGAAATATATCTGGATTTGAGGTTCTCAGTGATGTGATCATAGGAACACCTTGAGTGGTGTTTGTTCACAAATTATAAAGAAAATATCCATTAGTTCAACATTCATGGGTCACCCATACTATAGGACATCATGGGTGTTAATATATTATCACCAGTGAAATATCCAATAGAATTTAATATAAATATGATGTTTTCCTAGTTCATGTGATGATGATTACAATAGATTAGTTGTGGTAATTGTATATATTTCTGTTAGTTTTGGCAATAATATTTGATTTTGATGATGTAAATAATTATGGATTGTGAAGATAATCACACATTCATATATTACTAAACTGATTCCATTTATACTTATAATCAGCTATAGTTTTGTATTGGAGTTTTCAATAAGCATGTGGGCCACGTATAGAAACTGTGTTCAGTGGTGGATGAAGATATTTTGAATGGATATGTTTTTTCTCCATGGTGTTATGTCTAGGACACTCTTATGGTAGGGAACATGGTGTTATTCATGGAAGGAATTTCCTTCAAGACATATAAAATGTGTTCATATAAGATCAGTTCAGAATATTCAGAATATTTTTTGGAAGCTGATGTGCTAGTAATATCAATTTCACTATCTAAAGAAGTAACTGAATTGGAAATTCAATTGAATGTTTTGAATGAGTCTTGACACTAGATTCAGAATCTGGATGAGTGACCAATTCAAACATATGGGGATCAATGGAGCATTATTTCTTGTAAGGAATAATGATGATGATATGGTATGTTGAACTCATAACCATTTAAGAACTCCATGATGTAGAGTTTTACATCAATTGGTATATAAAAATTAAAATGGGTAACCTTGGGATTTGAGGTATCATGATTGATCCACTAACTTAGGTGTTATATGGTAAATTATAAATTCTTCAATATGTCAACCAAATGTTCATTTATTGATGTTCTAGTATGTAATTTCTTATGGTGGGCCATAACTACTTAATGTATGTAATGTTTTTTAGGAAGAGTTAATTTCAAGGTATAATACTTAAAACTGGATCATCGAGGGGTGATAATGAATTTGGGAATCCTTATATAAACCATGAGTAAGTTGCGAGAAAATATCACCATACCCATATTGTTTTAACCCTTGATAAAGTGTAACCATAAATTTTCATAAGTTACTGAAGTTTAAATTGAGGTTTTCATTAATTATTGAAGATATACTTGAATATTTCTTATGTTACTATGGGGTATCATTATTTTTTGTTAGGTTACTGACTGGTAACATGAAAATTTATTAAGTTAATATAGTTTAACATAGGATACGTTTCCATGAATTTATCTTCCTTGGGGTCATGGTATAATCCACAGGTAGCATGCTTAGACAATCACATGGTGACCTTGAATGTAAAAGAATCATTAATTGGGTAGTGATGATGAGTTTGTGGGTGTATCCAATCATTTTCAAGAAGAGAGTTTTTTTTTCTTTTTAATCATAGGTTAAGGCACATTCATTTGTCTAGAGAGTAGGAAACCAAAATCTAGTACCTAGTTGATATATCTAACATTTGGGTTTACATATTATAGGTAGGTTATCATTTTAAGATGGTCAGTGATCCATTGGGAACATTCTCTGATAAAAAATTTTAAATTTTGGAGGAACTAAGGTTCAAAATAGGAATTGTGAGATAAACCCTAAGGTTGAAACCACCATGTAATTCTTTACCCAATAGAATGAGGATATATATTCCTCATGGAAGACAAGAGTAGTGAAGTTCCATCTCAGTGTTTGATATGGACGAATATTTTTAGCTTCTATTCAATTGGTCATGTGTATTATACTTAATGTGGTGTAGTGGGAGTGTTTTAGGAGATAAAAAATTGAATGGTGCCATTTTAATGGGTTTTGACGACCATCATAGATTAGGTTATGTGTTTTGATGTCCACTTAGGATTATCATGGATTATTATTTACATAGTGAGGATATTGTATGATATTGTGTTAATACTATTTTTTAATTTTTAGAGGAACTTCAGTTTCATTAATTGGATCGACCAATATCATATCGATAATAATAACATAATTTTGGGATACAAAGTAGCTTTAAGTTTTGTTTTTTGAAGGATTGAGTCTCGATCGGTTCCTCAAGTTATCTTATATGTATTTGGAGCTTCGAGAATTGAATCATCGGTTCTACGGGAAATAGTCTGGGGCACATGGTATCACAAATTTACTATAAATCTTCAAACCAAACCACATGACATATTACTGAGAAACCATAATTTTTATAAATTGTTAGGGGATCCAAAAAACAATTATGTTGTTTGTAGAGGTCAAGAGGGTTCTATATGGGTGCTAAATAGTTTGTAGCAACCGTGACCCTAGAAGCCCAGATTCAGTACATTACTTTATTTAATTATCATGATTATAAAGAATCATATCCTAAAAAACCAAATATTTTACCTATATTGGTAAACTAGATACATTCATAAGATCAATTTTACTTTGGGAATAGAAAATAAAACATAATACCTAAATAAATACACTTCTCAGCAATCCTGAATTTCATTCTAAGAATTCATTATCATATCCTGAGGAAAGAAAACATAATATTTGTGAGTGAAAATGCTCAGTAAGGGTTATGTACAATGTAAACATTCTTGAATTAATGTGCCTAATCAACATTGAAAGGTAGATAACTAAAAAACATTCCATTTACTCAATAATAAGACAATGAAATGCATCCATTAATTTTTCAATAGTGAAAATCTTATATATTATAAAAAAAAATTATTCATTATTGCACATCACGTATCTTTGACATGAACCACTACCATCATGACGCTTCACATGTTGTATTAATATATATGTAAAACCTATTTAATTATATCTTAACTGATTTATCCAATGACACTATTTATACATAGAGGGGAAATATATAACTGGGCCGCACCAATTTCTTCTAGTCTAAAGAATTCCTCATATATCATGTAATCATTTTAATTAATAAAAATTGTGTCTTATCATCAAATATATGTATTTAGTAATTGATACAGATTTGAAATTATTTCCCTAGTTAATCAAATAACATTCAAAGTGTTTACCGAATGTAAAAATGGTATATGTCTTAAATAATAATAATATTCATTATATAATAAATATAGACAATTAATATAAATGGACTTTTTATTGAATGATGTTCATAAATGAATTAATCGGTGGTATATATATCATATAAATGAAAAGGGCATATAATATTAAAATATGACTCAATGAAGTGAAAATTTAATGATGTCCCTTACAAATATTATATTGTTAATAAAATGAAAATATTATGTAATTATTCTATAAAAAAACATAAAATAAGTCTAAGTACAATAAAAGATAATCAAAAATCATTTCACTCATCACCTTAGCATGACATAATCAATGAAATAGATGTTTTACCAAATGACTAAATATTGTGTTAAGAAATCCCATACCACCTATAATTTGTAGAATCATATGCCACATAAAAGTAATAATTTTAAAATGAAACATTTAATACCATGAGGAAAAATATATTCATGATATTATATATCTAATGGTAACTACACCACACAAAAGAAACAAGTTGTGAATAAGGAATATATCTCCCATGAATAAAAGTGAGAATAGAAATGCTTAATGTTCACCTATTTTTGTTGAAACGTTCTATAAATTCCTTTATAATGGTATAAATCAGGTTATTAATTTATTTTATAATATTTATTATGTAATTTATTATCATATTATGTCATCATATAACCTGTGTTTAATGATATTTTATTATTACCCATGATTCAGTTGTCAACTAATTCATTTTTCTATGCTTATTTTTTCTTATAAGTCTCAATTATTATGAATAGGATATAGATGAAAACTCTAAATAATTATATTAAGGTCATATTTTTCATTTTTATTTATTATATATATTTTTATAGTCATTCTTGATTGGTTATCATCGAAGATGATCGACATCCCATCATCGTGATGGTAATTTGTTCGTACGCAAGAGCAACAATATCATCCACTTGATGATAAAAGGGTAAGGAAGTGGATTGTAAAATAATTTTTAAAGAATAATAACAATTTAATAATTATCATTAACAAATTATTTCTATAATTATACCCATCTATGTGAAGTGGTGATGAAACAAAAAATACACCATATTTTGGAGATGTTCGGTCGAACGTACGCACACGTGGTGCTTTCATTTTACAAATGATTGGTAAAAGGTGTAATATGTTTCTACAATATTAATAATAATATATATTTATATACATAGTACTTTATTTATTACTTTATCATGGAAAACACAATAATAGGAAGTGAGTGAAGAAATAAAATTGAATGATTTGGTAAAAAAGATTACAACCTCTTCGATGGACTTCCTTGAGATATTTTCTTAAAGGATCTAGGTTAGGTATTTTAGAAGAACCAAATCCTCTAAAAACCAAGTGATGATAGTTTTAAATGAAATTAGTAGAGTTTTTAGATATATATGGATCAATGTGGGGTAAATTTTTGAAGGATACGTGCACTTTTTATAATTGAGGTGAGGGGTCTTTTGGAAACTCTATAAATATTAAATTAGTATAAATTAAGTTTCATTATAAATGGATAAAAATTGAGTTATTTATATGATAATACGAGTATTTGAATAAATTCTCTAAAAAAATAATTTTTATACAATTTTATGTATCATTATTACTTATATCTTTTGGTTTTAATTCTTATTTAATCTCTTATAGTCTTATTGTGACAAAATGTATTCTTACTCTCTGAGCATTATTATAGTTATCATAAATTAAAAAAAATAAATGGATAATTTATGAAAAGATATATATTGTACCAAAAATTTATATTTTATTTTAATATTTTAATGAATTTTATATCATTTAATAAAATATTATTTATTTTAAAATTTCATTAATGTCAATTTTGACACTATTCATTAATTTATCTTTTACTAAAATAAATAAATATTACAAGATATATTAAAAAAATAATCTAATAAATCCCTAATTTTTAAATTTAATCTATTAAATCTATAGATGACAATAATTAGTCAATTTATATTTATTTTAATAGATTTAATATTGTTTTGAATTTTAATAATAAGATAATTACTACATCAATATTGTGTAAAAATTTAATGTAAATTTTTCATCACTAAAAATTTTATATAACTTTCCATGATGCAGTTAAATATTTTATATTTAATGTTAATATTTATATCCTAATATATATTTTTGGAAACCACTTATTTAAAATTATGTACTGATTAATAACATCAGTGTGGAAAAGTTGACTTTCCATAAAATAAACTACTATAATGGTATTAATTTCATAGAAATGGATCCAAGAGGTCATAAAACCGGCCAAAGTATTATTTAGGTATACCATAACTCATCCAATAAAATTATTACATTTTATTGTGTAATTTATTAATCTTTATCATAATTATCCTTCCTCTTAATTAACCGATTTACCCTGAATTTTGGTATTAAAAATTATTATGTTTACTTTTCATATTTTCAAAAAGGACCTATTTAAAAAAATTAACTTATCCTTTAGAATATGATATCGATTTTTTAAATTTAAAAACACATAAGTTGATAAAAATAATTCTAAATTAATCCGGTAGACGGGGTGAAAAAATTAATTTTTAAAGTAAAAATGTTCAATTTTGTTAAATGTTTAATATCCAATTTAAATTTAGAAATGATCTAAACAACCTAAAGTTATTAACATATATATATATATATATATACTATATCTAATGTTAATTCTTAATCAATTTGACTAAAAATTTTATTTATATGTTTTAAGAGGAAAAGTTAGTTCTCAATTAAAATACAGAATTTCCACTATTTACTAGAAAATAAATATTTTCTAAAGAATAATAAAACATAAACCAAAGATAATTTTGGCATTAATTTTTTCAAAATGATTTCTGTTTTTTCAATAATTATTTATAAAATTTAAAAATCTTGTTTTAAAAAAAGTGTTCCCTTAAAAGGTGAAAAACTACCATTAGAAAAATATAGTTTATATGCCAAAAATAAGATTTATTCATATATTTTTCCTTTAAAATATATTGGATGAATTTCAAAAAAAATTGATTGAATATATAATATAAAAATTTAATAATTTTGATAATAATATTCATTATCACCAATTGAACTACTTGGTTATAATAATTTTTCATTATTCATTTAAGATGGGTGTTGGATAAAACATAAGATATCAAAGAGATATAATATAAATAGAAACATACCATAAACTTTAGATATATTAAATTATCCAATAATTCAGTAAAATATTTCCCCTAAATTTTTAATTACCCTTCAAAAATAAAATGTTGATATTTGAAAATTCAGTAGTGGGAAACCAACATCATAAATAGATTTAAAAATAATCCTGTTAATGTGATGATAATGAAAAAATTAGGATATTAAATAAGATAATATTAGCGGGGAGAGAAAAAATGGACATGGAAGAGAAATGTAACTATCATGCTCTGATGGAGGGTTCCATAAAACAATGTCACAATAAATTTAACCATCACAAAACAATAATATATCAATGGGTTCTGAGAACAATGATTTCTTATTAATAAAATTAAATGGAAAACAATTTTGTTGCAGAATATTATTCCTAGAGTGGAGGGATACTTTTTTGATCCGGATAAAGACTTTAAAAAATAAAAATACTTGGTAAATTTTCATGCCATAAACATAGTCTCATATTTTGGTTGTGGTTTAATAAACTTTTAAATTATTTATAACACATTTAGATTGATATTAAAGATGAATTTTTATACCTGAATTACTTTAAACAAATCATAGAGTCTACAAGATTTTCCATCATCCTCTAAATTTTTAATGCAACTAAAAAGGTTATCACATATTATACAATAAATCATACATTATCTTTGAAGAATAATTTCTATTATTCAACTTAATCAATACAAACATTAGGAACCATCCAAAATATGTCTTTCAAAAGTCAATATACAAATACTTTAGAAGGAGTTAACTAATATTCAAAAATCAACATACAATTATATTCTCTAAATAAAATAACATAGATCTAAATGTCACATGTAAATATCTTGATCTCATATTTTCAAAAATCATTGAAATAACATGAATTACTGTAAAAAAATAAAAAATAAATAAATTCTTATATATTAGTTAGAAAAAATATAGATTTGTGGATATATTCCATAAATTAAAAATTCTATAATATCAATCAAGATAGAAGAACAACTTTTTAAACAATTCATTAATATATTTCAGGGCAATCTGTATAATTTATGTTTTTTATCCACATCAACAATTTATTCATCTCAAAATAATTTCCTCAATATCATGAACATGTTAAAGGTTATGTTTCTTTCAATTATGAGTTTTATAATAAGATAAACTTTAAACTTAATCATTTTCTTGGACATCGGTACTATTTATATAATCGTTTCAAGTCCATAATGAAAAAGTACTATATTAAAATCCATATACATTTCATAAGTTTTATATCTATGATATCACTGATAAAATAGTCAAACAACATAATTATTAAATTCAAACATAAAAAAATAACCATTATTATTTATCTTATATAATAACATGACCTTTACAATGGTTCATTACCTCTTTTTTTGTAGATTCCTTTGAGGCATAGATCATTTGTTTGCGTAGTGCCCCATATCCTTAAAGCTGAATAATAGAACATTAGAAACCTTTTTCTTACACATATATTAAAATTAATGGTATATTTCTTCTCTAAACATTAAGAAAACTCTTTTTTCTATTAATCATGTATCAAGGTGTTTCTTTCCACAATTATAACATGCTGGAAAAGCCTTCTTTCTCTTATTCACTTTATCTATTTTTTTCTTTTATCCTCTTCATCTCTTATTTCACTTCTAAGACATAATACATAAAGAATACCATATATTTTTTATTATCATATGATTCCATTTAATCATGTTATTTTAATGTGTGGGACATTACTTCCATTCCAAAGATAATATTAAACCTTGAAAAGTCATTATCATTATTACTATTCAGAGCACATATATATCTGAGTTTAACAATATTTCTATGAGGATCTATTTATAAATAACGATAAACACTATATTAGATCATATAATCATTAATATTTATGTCTAATATCAACAAAATTTATCACGTAACATAAATTAATAGAATTATGTATAGCTAATATCATAATCATAAACATGGATTCTTTGGCTTGTTCTTCTATACTTATCCTCAATGTATATCATAGGCTAGTGTTTTATAATACCTGGTTTTCTAAATATATTTCACAATGTTTCTACTAAAATTACTCTAAAACCAACTATGACAACCCTGACCCGAGAATCCTAGAGCCGGTACCTTACTTTATTACATTGGTATGATTAAAAGGCATCACATGTAACGACCCAAAATTTCATTAATGGAAAATCCCTCTTGATCCAGTTAAATGTTTCTTTATGAAAAAAAATGCTTTTATAAGATGTCAACTTCTTTAGTTTAACGTTAAGATTTGTGACCGTTACTTTTATAGTCGTTGAACAGTGATCATCTGGGTAGTTTAAATATAAGTCTTTAACGAACCAATTTTCTACTCAGACAAAGGAAGCGATGGCCTCATCCAGTAGAATTGCCCCTTACGAAGCCCATTTGTCGGAGCTCGGAAAGGAGGTGGCGTCTTTGGGCTTTGCCCTTGACCAAGCCCAAGCTGATCTTCATCAAGTCAAGCTCGAACGTGATCATCTACGGGAAAAATGGAAGTTGATAGAGATTACCACTCGAGCGATGTTATCCGAGCAACCCCAAGAGTCTGTCACCATCGCACACCTTACCCTTAGGTATTATGCGGCTATTTTAAGGGGTTATGTAACAAATAAGTAGTACCATGTTCATGCACATTACTTTTGTATATAATAATGAATATAATTTCTAGTCATTTTTGATACATTGTAATTAGTTTTTAAAAGTTCAAATGGTGTTTTTAGTTATTATTTAATTAAGAATTATATTTTATTAAATTAGAGGATTTTTGAATTAAATAATATTTTAATATTATTATTAATATTAAATTAATTTTTTATTAAATATAAATGATATTATAATTTTATGAATGCAATTAAAATTTTTATTAAGGTTTGAAATCCATTTCTGTCAAAACCCGTGAATTTTTTATAAATGTCGGTTTTTATTTTAAAAGTGAAAATTCACATATTTAGAAAATTATTTAGATAAAATAAATATTATTTTTGGAATCAGGACGTCGAAATTATCCAACGGTGAATTTTTCATAATTTTCTGAGACAGTCAAATTTTTGGGTAAAAATTAAATACCATTTAAATATATAATGTGTTTTATGACATCATAATAACCCAATGGTGATGTAATAAATTACCATAATCCTTATGTTCGGCCAATATATGTTTTATCATTAAAATAATGAGGTTTTGGGTTTGTTTGACTCACTTTTTAAAGCATTAATGGAGCCCTCAAGACTTATTCAACACTTTGCCTTTTTAAATTAATTTCCATGGGAGTGTGACTCACCTCCGCATAAGCAACCCTAATTTTTTAATAAGTTCGGAACATGGACTTGTAAAATATAATTTTCCTCTTTCCTTTTCCAGAAACCATGGGAAAATACCCTGG
Organism: Viscum album; assembly: GCA_963277665.1. Lineage (NCBI taxonomy): Eukaryota > Viridiplantae > Streptophyta > Magnoliopsida > Santalales > Viscaceae > Viscum > Viscum album. Next base: position 1,591,618,607 of record OY728148.1, read on the forward strand.
GATGGTTTTTGGTTTGGATTATTTTAATATAAGGGGTCCCATATCTAAATAATAAAGAATTCTCTCACCTTTCCTATATAAACCCACCAAGCTCCCACTTCCTCCTCACTCAAAGCCCTTGAAGTTCGTCCAAACTCTACCCTACTCTCTCTAGAATCCTCTCAAGGTGCCCCAAGCTCCCAAGAAGCCTCTCACAAGCCTCTCTCTAGCCTTTGGAAGCACACTTCCAAGTAAGGGTTTTTCTTCCTTTCTCATTTTTGTCAATTTTCTTTAAGTTGTATTGCCCTTTTAATTTCATTTATGAATGTTGGGTTATGGTTTCGCACCTCTCCCATACTGCCCTCTTATTGTTTGAATGATGGGAGACCCCTTTCTCTCTCATTAAATGCCTCCCATGTACACCCGTTACTATGCCGAAATTCCGAAAGGAACCTTTTTCTCCTCTTTTATATATTCAAGAAATACTTTTGTATCATGAATCTAATTTCCTTTTCAATTGTTGGGACATGTATCTATATGACCTTCTTACTGTCCATTACATGTAAATATGATGAGGAACCCCTTTCTCTCTCATCAGCCTTTTTATGAATTCTTATGTCACGCCGTTACGCTGCCGAAAATCACACCGATTTTCTAAGCCAATATCATTGTGTAGTGAATACCATGCCCATTTCTCCATCAAGGGTATTCACCTTTATGCACATTTACTTATTTATTGTAAAGTTTCATGTATGAATTCCACATTCCTTTATCATGGAATAAATGATTATGTTTTATGAATCCATGTTTTATGATCCATGTGGCACACTTATGCATGAAATGAAATATTTAAGAAGGGTGCACCCTGATAGCGCTCCAATGCATTGGGTAAAGTATAGTATCATGATACGTCATGTGCAATGAGTGTTGACTCATGCTAATTCAAGTGCAATGAGGGTTTACTCGTGCTTCAAGTGCAATGAGGGTTTACTCATGCTCCATGTGCAATGAGCCTTGGCTCATGCTAATTCAATGTTAAGTGTTGTTGCCACATTTCCATGTTATGATTATCATGCTTTATCATGCCTTTATGTTCATGTCTCTATTATGATCTATTGATATGCCTATTTCCTAACATTTATTGTACTCCTCATGTTATTCATTTTGTACTCCCTTACTGGGCTTTATAGCTCACCCTTTTCTTATGCATGTCCTCAGGTTATCCCATGCAATGCTAAGTACGAAGGAATGTAATGGTCATGTAAAGGAAGTTTTCAATAAGGATGTTGTATTTCAAGTTTAAAGTTTTTATGTAATGATCCTAAGCCCCAAAGACACTAAACCTCTCGATCTTCTTTGTTGTATCAAGTGAAGTTTTATGTAATAAAGCATGTTTAAGTTGTAATAAAAAACCAGGGTTGTCATAGTTGGTATCAGAGGATAGGTTTAGTTATTTTTGGGATTAGGAAACCCTAGTAAAGCCTTAGATACAAGACTAAGAATAATAAAAACATCCCTAAGTTTTGTTAAATTCTATGTAAGTGGTTTATCAAACAAATATATCCCTGTCTGGATACGAGCAGGTAGAGGTGGCTCTGGCACAGATGTATCCTAGGGGTAAAACCCGAAAAAACCGCTTTGAACTAGACTCGAACGGGAACTGGTGCACGACAACGGGCCTTGCTACACTCTTGGTTACAACACTCCCGGGGGATATGTTTTGATAAATTCACAATCTTAGTATGAACCCTTATTAAGGGAAAAATGCCCCTAAGAATATATGTTAGAACAAAGATCATGAAAAGCCTGGATTGAATCCTATAGACTCATGAGTTAAAGAGATTAATGTTTATTTATATGTCATCAACTTTTGTCTTTGGATTACCCGTTATGTGTTACCCCTAACTTTCCTTTTATTCCAGCCAATGGCCGGTAATAGGAGAACTCGGGCTAACAACCGTTGTGAAGATCAGTGTGATGATTGTACTAATGAGATGCCCAATCCAATGGGAGCGGGAATCACGAACTTTGTCACGCTTCTCTCTCAGCTAACTCAAGTTTTGAATAGAAACACTGGTCAAGAGGAACTTTCAACCCCCCCTAAGAAAGAACAAGTCGCTATTGAAAGCTTCATGAGACAAAGGCCTCCTACTTTTAGTGGATCATCCGATCCCACGATTGCTGAACAATGGATCAACTCCATTGAAAAGATATTCTCCATCCTCCAATGCTCTGAAAAAGAGAAGGTTCTCCTGGTGGCTTATCGTATGGAGGGTGAATCTGATCAATGGTGGACGTTGATCAAAAATACGAACCCTGAGGAAGAGATCGAGGCTTTGGAATGGAAGGTATTCCGGAAGATGTTTTTCGATAAATTTTTTCCACGCACCCTCCATCTTAAGATGGAAAGGGACTTCCTTTCCCTCAAGCAGAAAGATGAGGAATCTGTGGGAGCATACGAGGCAAACTTCACAAGGCTTGCACGATACGCTTCCGGCTTTGTCGTTACCCCCGAATGCAAGGTTGACCGCTTCTTTGGTGGGCTGAAGCCTAGCTTGTGGAAAGCATTAGCGATCCGTGACTTCGACAGCTATGAGTAAATTGTCTGATGTGCCCTCAAGGTTGAAATGGAGATCGGAGAATCACAGGGGTATCATGGGGACAAGAAGCGGAAGGTGGACTTCAATGCTGGTGGTCCGATGGATAAATCCAACTGCGCTATGAAATTCCAGCACCCCACTTGCCAAAAGTGTGGAAAAAAGCACCCTGGAAATTGCCTTAGGGGGACAAGAAAATGCTTTAAGTGTGGAAGAGAAGGGCACCTAGCTGTTAACTGTCAGCAAGAAGGACCCGCGGCTACGACGGAGGGGAGGAACGCTCCGTTCGAACCTCAACGCGTTGTTCAATGCTTCAAATGCAAAGAACCAGGTCATTTTGCGAATCAGTGCCCTAATCCAAGGGTTATCGGACGCAATCAACAACCTCCAAGACAGCAAGAAAGAGCTTTTGCCATCACTTCTGCCGAAGTGAACCCCGACAACGAAGTGGTGACAGGTACGCTAGTAATTAATTCAAGAATAGCAAACGTACTTTTTGATTCAGGTTCTACGCATTCTTTTATATCTCAAAATTTTAGTAGAACAATCCCTGCACCACCACAAATCATGGAAGTAAAGATGTCGGTGAGTACGACAAATGGGGAAATCATTGCATCCCATGAGTATAAGTCCTCCCCTGTTATAATATGTGGATTGATTTTCCCGGCGAACCTCGTCATACTCCCTTTGGTGGAATTTGATGCAATTTTTGGCATGGATTGGCTTTCCTTATATAGAGCCAACATAAATTGTCGGGAGAGGGAAATCACACTCCATATGGAGAATCGACCCCCGAATCTTTACAAGTGTCAGGAGGAAGATGAATCTCCTTTAGCTCCATCATCTCAAGCATGGATATTACTGCCTTATGAGCACGCATATCTGGCTCAGATGATTGAGTCCAAGGAAGAAACCACCCTTGAAGAAATGCCTATTGTGAGGGAATTCGCTGAAGTATTTCCCGAGGAACTTCCTGGTCTTCCTCCAAGAAGAGATGTTGAGTTCTCAATTGAACTTATACCTGGGGTGCTACCAATATCCAAGACTCCATATAGAATGGCTATGGTTGAGCTTGAAGAACTGAAGAAACAACTACAGGAGAATCTGGATAAAGGGTTTATACGCCCAAGTGCATCACCATGGGGTGCACCAGTCCTCTTCGTCAAGAAGAAGGATGGGTCAATGCGGCTTTGCATCGATTATCGTGAACTTAACAAAATCACGATAAAGAACAAGTATCCTCTCCCAAGAATCGATGACTTGTTTGATCAGCTGCGTGGTGCACAATACTTCTCCAAGGTCGACTTGTGGTCGGGATATTATCAAGTAAGGGTGAAGAATGAAGATATCCCCAAGACTGCTTTTCGTACAAGGTATGGGCACTATGAATTCATAGTAATGCCTTTCGAACTCACCAATGCTCCAGAAATATTCATGGACTTGATGAATAGAGTCTTTAGATATTACCTAGACAAATTTGTGTTAGTCTTTATAGATGATATTCTAATATACTCCAAAACAAAGGAGGACCATGAGGAGCATTTAAGAACTGTACTGGAGACTTTGCGCAAGGAGAAGCTCTATGACAAGTACAGCAAGTGTGAGTTCTGGTTGAAGGAGGTCTCATTCTTGGGCCATATCATCACAAGCAATGGGATATCTGTGGACCCCTGCAAAACAGATGCAATTGAGGGATGGCCGAGGCCAACATCGGTAACTGATATCCGTAGCTTCTTGGGGTTAGCTGGATATTATCGACGATTTGTGAGAAACTTCTCACGATTGTCCAACCCTCTTACCAAGCTAACTCGAAAGGGAGTAAAGTTTTCTTGGAGTGATGAATGCGAAGAAAGCTTCAAGGAGTTGAAAAGGAGGCTTATCACTGCACTTGTGCTCACTTTACCCACAAGTGGGGAGCTTTTTGTGGTATTCAGTGATGCTTCGAAGAAGGGCTTAGGATGTGTTCTGATGCAGAATGATAAAGTGATATCCTATGCCTCAAGACAGTTGAAAATCCATGAGAGAAACTATCCAACGCATGATCTGGAGTTGGCGGCGGTGATCTTTGCCTTGAAAATCTGGCGGCATTATCTCTATGGAGAGAAATGTGAGATATATACTGACCACAAGAGTCTTAAATATATATTCACACAGAAAGAGCTTAATATGCGCCAGAGAAGATGGATAGAGCTCATAAAGGATTATGACTGTTCAATACATTACCACCCTGGGAAGGAGAACAAGGTGGCGGATGCCCTAAGTAGAAAGGATCCAGCAATTCTATCAATGATGAGAATTGAGAAGGATCCAATCTTCTTAGACTTGATGAAGATGGACGTGGGAATCATAAAGAAGGGAACATCATCAATCCTTTCACAAATGATTGCTCAACCATCTCTTTTGGAAAGGTTAAAGGATGCTCAAAAGGATGATGCGAGAATCCAAGAAAAAGTGGAAGCTATCAAAAAGGGAAAATCCTCAGAGTTTAATGTTAATGAAGAAGGAATTGTGCGGTTTGGGAAAAGACTATGTGTCCCATAAAGATCAGAGCTGAAGAAGGAACTTTTGGATGATGCACATAGTTCAAATTTCTCTATTCACCCAGGGAGCACAAAGATGTATCGAGATCTCCGAGAAAACTTTTGGTGGGATAATATGAAGAAGGAGATCGACGAATATACATCAAAGTGCCTGGTGTGTCAGCAAGTGAAGGCAGAGAGGCAAAAGTCTAAGGGGATGATGCAACCATTTCCCATACCAGAATGGAAATGGGAGAACATCACCATGGACTTCGTCACTGGACTTCCAAGGACATCCAAAAGCAACAATGCAATCTGGGTTATTGTGGATCGTCTTACAAAGACTGCACACTTCATTTCTATTCGAGAGGATTTCTCTTTGGATCAAGTGGCACGGATATATATCAGGGAAGTGGTACGGTTGCATGGAGTACCACTATCTATTGTGTCTGACCGAGATCCAAGATTTACCTCTAAGTTTTGGAAGAGTCTTCAACATGCTCTGAATACTGAACTGAACTTCAGTACGGCCTATCATCCTCAAACTGATGGCCAATCCGAGCGGACTATCCAAACACTTGAGGATATGTTGAGAGCGTGCTCAATGGACTTTAAAGGAGGATGGGATCAACATCTTCCTCTGGCTGAGTTCTCTTATAATAATAGTTTCCACTCGAGCATCCAAATGGCACCATATGAAGCCCTGTATAGGAAAAGGTGTAGAACACCGGCATGTTGGGATGAGGTCGGTGAACGTAAGCTGCTTGGACCAGAAATGGTCGAAGAAATGGTGGAGAAGGTGAAAACCATTCAGCAGCATATCAAGGCAGCCCAAAGTCAACAGAAGAGTTATGCAGATAATCGTCGACGAGACCTTGAGTTTAAAGTCGGAGACATGGTGTTTTTACGCATATCTCCGTGGAAGAAGGTCATGAGGTTTGGAAAGAAAGGGAAGTTAAGTCCAAGGTACATCGGCCCCTTCAAGATTCTTGATCGTGTTGGGGATGTGGCCTATCGACTAGAACTTCCACCTACTATGGCCAAGGTGCATGATGTCTTCCATGTATCCCTCTTAAGGAAGTACATACCAGACCCTTCAAATGTACTCTCTTCTAAGGTGGTACAATTAGAAGATGATCTTTCTTATGAGGAGCAACCAGTGAAGATCTTAGATCGTAGAGAAAAAGTTCTACGAAATAAGACAATGCCCCTCGTCAAGGTGTTGTGGAGAAACCACAAGTTTGAAGAAGAAACTTGGGAGTCGGAGGATATGATGAAGCTAAGTTACCCACATTTGTTTTAGTGTGGGAAAAGGAAAATTTCGAGGGCGAAATTTCTTAAAGGGGGGAATGCTGTAACGACCCAAAATTTCATTAATGGAAAATCCCTCTTGATCAAGTTAAATGTTTCTTTATGAAAAAAATGATTTTATAAGATGTCAACTTCTTTAGTTTAACGTTAAGATTTGTGACCGTTACTTTTATAGCCGTTGAACAGTGATCATCTGGGTAGTTTAAATATAAGGCTTTAACGAACCAATTTTCTACTCAGACAAAGGAAGAGATGGCCTCATCCAGTAGAATTGCCCCTTACGAATCCCATTTGTCGGAGCTCGGAAAGGAGGTGGCGTCTTTGGGCTTTTCCCTTGACCAATCCCAAGCTGAGCTTCATCAAGTCAAACTCGAACGTGATCGTCTACGGGAAAAATGGAAGTTGATAGAGATTACCACTCGAGCGATGTTATCCGAGCAACCCCAAGAGTCTGTCACCATCGCACACCTTACCCTTAGGACTTATGCGGCTATTTTAAGGGGTTATGTAACAAATAAGTAGTACCATGTTCATGCACATTACTTTTGTATATAATAATGAATGTAATTTCTAGTCATTTTTGATACATTGTAATTAGTTTTTAAAAGTACAAATGGTGTTTTTAGTTATTATTTAATTAAGAATTATATTTTATTAAATTAAAAGATTTTTTAATTAAATAATATTTTAATATTATTATTAATATTAAATTAATTTTTTATTAAATATAAATGATCTTATAATTTTATGAATGCAATTAAAATTTTTATTATGGTTTGAAAGCCATTTCTGTCAAAACCCGTGAATTTTTTATAAATGTCGGTTTTTATTTTAAAAGTGAAAATTCACATATTTAGAAAATTATTTAGATAAAATAAATATTATTTTTGGAATCCGGACGTCGAAATTATCCAACGGTGAATTTTTCATAATTTTCTGAGATAGTCAAATTTTTGGGTAAAAATTAAATACCATTTAAATATATAATGTGTTTTATGACATCATAATGACCCAATGGTGATGTAATAAAATACCATAATCCTTATGTTCGGCCAATATATGTTTTATCATTAAAATAATGAGGTTTTGGGTTTGTTTGACTCACTTTTCAAAGCATTAATGGAGCCCTCAAGACTTATTCAACACTTTGCCTTTTTAAATTAATTTCCATGGGAGTGTGACTCACCTCCACATAAGAAACCCTAATTTTTTAATAATTTCGGACCTTGGACTTGTAAAATATTATTTTCCTCTTTCCTTTTCCAGAAACCATGGGAAAATACCATGGGATGGTTTGTGGTTTGGATTATTTTAATATAAGGGGTCCCAAACCTAAATAATAAAGAATTCTCTCACCTTTCCTATATAAACCCACCCAAGCTCCCACTTCCTCCTCACTCAAAGCCCTTGAAGTTCGTCCAAACTCTGCCCTACTCTCTCTAGAATCCTCTCAAGGTGCCCCAAGCTCCCAAGAAGCCTCTCACAAGCCTCTCTCTAGCCTTTGGAAGCACACTTCCAAGTAAGGGTTTTTCTTCCTTTCTCATTTTTGTCAATTTTCTTTAAGTTGTATTGCCCTTTTAATTTCATTTATGAATGTTGGGTTATGGTTTCACACCTCTCCCATACTGCCCTCTTATTGTTTGAATGATGGGAGACCCCTTTCTCTCTCATTAAATGCCTCCCATGTACACCCGTTACTATGCCGAAATTCCGAAAGGAACCTTTTTCTCCTCTTTTATATATTCAAGCAATACTTTTGTATCATGAATCTAATTTCCTTTTCAATTGTTGGGACATGTATCTATATGACCTTCTTACTGTCCATTACATGTAAATATGATGAAGAACCCCTTTCTCTCTCATCAGCCTTTTTATGAATTGTTATGTCACGCCGTTACGCTGCCGAAAATCACACCGATTTTCTAAGCCAATATCATTGTGTAGTGAATACCATGCCCATTTCTCCATCAAGGGTATTCACCTTTATGCACATTTACTTATTGATTGTAAAGTTTCATTTACGAATTCCACATTCCTTTATCGTGGAATAAATTATTATGTTTTATGAATCCATGTTTTATGATCCATGTGGCACACTTATTCATGAAATGAAATATTTAAGAAGGGTGCGCCCTGATAGCGCTCCAATGCATTGGGTAAAGTATAGTATCATGATACGTCATGTTCAATGAGTATTGACTCATGCTAATTCAAGTGCAACGAGGGTTTACTCGTGCTTCAAGTGCAATGAGGGTTTACTCATGCTCCATGTGCAATGAGCCTTGGCTCATGCTAATTCAATGTTAAGTGTTGTTGCCACATTTCCATGTTATGATTATCATGCTTTATCATGCCTTTATGTTCATGTCTCTCTTATTCTCTATTGATATTACTATTGCCTAACATGTATTGTACTACTCATGTTATTCATTGTGTACTCCCTTACTGGGCTTTATAGCTCACCCTTTTCTTATGCATGTCCTCAGGTTATCCCATGCAATGCTAAGTACGAAGGAATGTAGTGGTCATGTAAAGGAAGTTTTCAATAAGGATGTTGTATTTCAAGTTTAAAGTTTTTATGTAATGATCCTAATCCCAAAAGACACTAAACCTCTCGATCTTCTTTGTTGTATCAAGTGAAGTTTTATGTAATAAAGCATGTTTAAGTTGTAATAAAAAAGCAGGGTTGTCATATCACAGCTTCAAGAACTGAATAGTTTAGTAGTATTGGTAAAAAAATGCATACAATAATCCCATTTTACCATGGTTGTAGAAAATAAAACATAATAGATAAAAAACCAACCAACATCATTGAAATTAATTCCAAGAATTCAACTTCATATCTTAGGGAAATGAAATATAATAAATGTGAGATCAAATGCTCATTATGGGTAAAGTAAAATGGAAACTATCAAGAAATAATAATCATAATCAACATGTAAAGGTATATAACTGAACACGAATTCCATTTAATCAATAAACATATAATTAAATGCAAAAATTTATTTCTTCATAGTGAAAACATAAGGGATAATAATAGCTAATGGTATTTTAATGAATGGTTTTAATATTGGATGTCATATATCATAATCATGACCTACTTCCATCAAGTAATTTCAGATGATAGTTTAATTTACATATAAAAAGTCATATTACTTTAGCTTAATTGATTTATCTCATGAGACTACTGATGAATAGAGGGGATATCTATATCTGGGCACCATCCACGTCTTCCATTCCAAACCGTTCCTCATACATCAAACAATTGATTTGTTAATAAACAATTGTCCTTATCATAAAATATCAATATCAATTAATTTTTCTATATTTATGATTATTTCAATAGTTAATCAAATAACTTTCACAGAAAAAATTGTATATAAAAATGGTATATGTATTAGATAATAATTATATCAATAAATTAATAAATATGTTTATTTAAGAGAAATGAAATTTTCAATTAATTATGATCATAAACTAATTAATGATAAGTATATACACCATGGAAAATAAATTAGGAAATAATGTTAAAATTTTAAATAAATGGAGTGAAATTGAGATATAGTCCCTTAGAATGATCATATTATTAATAAAATATATAAATTTTGTGCTTCTAGTGTAAATAAAAAATAAGACAAGTGGAAACACAACATATGTTAAAAAAAATTAATTTTTAATATAATTTATATCATGATATAATAAGTATAATATAATTTTAACCAAATGAATTAAAATTTAATTAAGAAATCCCTCATTACTGGTAATTAGTCAAATCATTCCCAATAAAATAAATAGTTATCAAATTATGTAATAAATTTAATTAACATAATGATATTCATGATATTATATATCCAAGGGGTAGGAAACCACATGAAATAAATATGTTCTGAATAATCCATAAGTCTCATAGGAATAAAAATGAGACAAGAAGTCCTTACCATTCACTTATTTTTGGGTGAACATTATTCTAACTATTTTATAATGGTTTAAATAATATTATTAATTTATACCAAAAATATTTATGATATCAAATTTAATTATCTTATATCACCTTATAACACATTTGTTAATAATATTTCATTATTACCCTCGTTTCTGGTGTTAATTTCTTCATTTCTCTATGATTGTTTTATAACATAAGTCATGGTTCATGAGAATACGATATAGTTCTCTCATATACATAATTTTATTATGTAAATATATACCATATTTAATCATTATATATCTTATTATAATCATTATTGAATGGTGATCATGGAAAATTAATTGCACTGCATCATGGAGATAGTAGGCCTTATATATGCATGAGCGATGGTATCATTACCTTAATGGTGAAAGAAATTAAATTTGATAATATAATATTTTTTATAGAACAAATATATTTTCATAATTATCATATATATCCATTATTTATATTATTATACTATTACATGTAAATTGATTGTTAATAAAAAATTACACCACAACATGGAGATGTAAGGTCGTATGTACACATATGTGGTGCTTTTATTTTTCATATGATGGATAAAAGGTGGAATGTGGTTGTAAAATAATCATAATAAAATTTCATAATATATATAATTCTTAAGATATTACTTTAACCTTGAAAAAACACATGTAGAGGAAGTGGAAGAATAAATGAACATCAGTGTATTGGTAAAAACAATTTCTATTTCTTCAGTAAACATACATTTGATTGCTTCGTAAATAATTTTGTCTAGGTTTAATAGAAGAAACATAAGCACTATAACATGAATATGGATATTTATAATAGAACTGGGTAGATATTTTTCAATATATATGGTTCAATGTGGTGTAAATAATTAAAGAGGTTCCCTTTTATAATTGTGGTTAGGGATACTTTTAAAATATATCAAAATATTAAATTAATAGAAATAAATTTTCAATTCAATATGGATATAAAATTATTTATTTATAATATAATATTATGATGGGCCTATATTCTCTCATCTAAAATTTTTTAGACATGTTTAGGTAATATTCTTACACTTATCTTTTGTTTTTAACTCTTATTTAATCCCTTTAACTCTTACCGTGACAAAATAGATTCGCAGTCTTTGAGGGTTAATATAGTAAGTATAAAATGCCAAATGACCCATAAATGAATCATTGACAATATTTTAAAACATATAAAAATATGTTGGCATAATATATGAAATTTAAAAAAATTATATCATTTAATAGAATAATATTTATTTAAAAAAATCATTAATGTTAGTTGTGAGGAAATTAATTAGTTCGATATTTATAAAAAAATAAATAAAATAAGATATCATAGATAAAACTCCTTTTATATATCACTGATATTTAAAGGTAAAATGTATAATTCATGGTTCATATTAATTATCTCAAATTATATATATTTTTATATTTTTAATATCATTTATTTTGTTTTTCTATTAATAAAATAATTACTGGCTCATTGTTGTGTATGAATGTAATGTAATTATATATTCACTATAAATAATAGATAAATTTCCATGATGAAGACTCTTATTTTAAATTTAAAATTTATATTTAAAGTGGAAGATATATTCTAGATAAATATATATTAAAAATTTTATACTTATTAAAAACATTTGTGTGAAAAGTTTTAATTTTCTTAAAAAAATACCATAATGGGATTAAAGAAATCCATGTTGGTCCAAGTGGTCATAAATACTTCCCATGTCTAATTTTATCAAAACTAACTCATCTAGTGAAATTATGATAAATTTTATGGTAGTTTTTTAATCCTTATCATTTTTATTTTTACCTTTAATTACCTGATTTACCTTTAATAATGGTAATAAAATTTACTAAGTTTACAATTCATATTTTCTAAAAATAAAAGCGATATATTTAATAAATATGGAGATTGTTATTACAAATATAGAATCCATTTTTAAAAAGGTAACACACATAATTGGATTAACATAATTTAATATTTATCTCATAGATGGGGTGATAAAACATATTTTTAAAGTGAAAATATTTAAAATATTTATTTTTTTATAGTAATTCAACAAGAAATTGATTATAGTGATTCAAATTGGATTAATAGATGTATTATTTTTTAAAATTTAATCCAAAAAATTTGAAATATAATTTTACATTATAATGTATTTATTTGAGAAGTCAGATTTCAATTAAATCGCATTATTTGTCCATATTTAGTGGAAAATAGATATTTTTTAAAAAATACATAAAATTAACACTGACCAAATTTTTATATTACAATTTTAAAAATAATTTTTATTTTCAAAAAGAAAATTATAAAACTATCAATAGCTAGTTTTAAAACAATTGCACCCATAAATGGTGAGAAATATGTTAGGAGAAATAATATATATTTTTATGCATAAAGGTGAATATATTATGCTCTAATTATTATCGAATATATTGAGTGAATGTAAAAACATTTGATTGAATAAAAAATATATGAATTTCATTATTTGGTTAATACTATTAAATAACCATAATTTAATGGATAAGTTATAATAATTTTTAATAATTCATTTTGGTTTTGTGTTTTATACAACATAAGCTATAGAGGAGATTAAATATAAATAGATACATACCTTGAATGATTGGGATCCTACATAGTTTTTCAAACAGTTCACTAGAAGCACATGATATGATGATATGTTCATATATTGAGTCTAACTAGTTTTCTAAAGTGTGCTTCCAAACCATACTCCTCATTAATATATAAACAATTACCATTTATACTCCATCATTATAATTTTATATCCCCCATTTATATTCCCCTTATATCCAGGATCTACCTAGCATGCACCCTACTTCATCTCTATTCCTCCAAGAAAATTCTTCATTTTTTAGGTGAAAGTGAATGTAATTTATGGTGACCAAGGGCCCTCAATATCTTTACCCATCCTCTATATTACATTCATATATTCATATAATTTCATTTCTCTTAATTCCATTTATGTGGGTTATTACCAACTTCCATGGAATTTCTTAAATTCTAATTTTCTATAATTTTAGTTAAAATTAAATAATAATATTGATGAAGTAAAAAATTCATAAGCCTAATGTATTTGGTCTATCTATTTGTTTTCCAAAAGTATTTCAATTTAAAAAATGTATCATTCTCAAGGAACCAATAATTCTATGTGATGTAAAAAAAATTTATAATCCCATTAATTTTACACATAAACATCAAACAATATGTGGTCCAATCATCTCTTATATAGTTTGATTTTGAATACCTTAACTCGAAGAATCCCTTATGGTGAGTTTATATTAATTCTCATTGTAACCTTTATTCCGGAAATTAAAACACCTTGTAAAGTGTGGTATTATTTACACGTAGAATGATATCAGTTTATGCTTCCTCTATGTGATGAGACCACCAATTAGGGTTTGTTTTGTGTGTCTCTTAAATAACATAACTCTTACATGTACCATTATAATATCTTGGGTTACATACAAACATTTAGTAACTTAGGGTGTAATGCGTAAACTATATATATGGAACAAATATTTTTTGATGTTTTCATTTAAAATAAATTAACCTATTTTAATAAAATTCTTGATATGATTATCTCAGATTATATTTTGAAATATAAAAAAGATTCACTGGATTCTATTTATAAATTTCACTGAACTTATGGCTTATTACTATAGTAAATATATATTTAAAAATTAATTTAAATGGGTTTGGTAAATTGGGATACCCTTTTTAAATAAGATAACTTGTCAAACATGTATATAGGACCTAATGGGTTATAACCAATAGATGTTGAGTATAATTTAATTGAATTGATATGAAGCTATGTTCTGTATTTTACTAACTTGTGTTATTTTTTTTGACAAATTCCAAATTCATATAATGATACTTGTTGTAGAGATCCCTTCCACTTGTAAGACATGGATTGAACATTTTAATTCCAAGTGTAAACATGATAGATTATACATGATTAATTAATTTGAATGCAAAGGGGTAAAACCAACTTTAATTTGATCAATGTCATGTATTCATGAATGAATTATCTGTAGAAATTAATGCACTTAAAAGATCATAATAATTAGAATTCATGGGGTGAAATATTAGGATTTGGATTAATATCCATAGAGATAGAATACCTAAGATTATATCCTAAGAGAACAATTAGTTTTATCATGATATCTCATTACACCAGTTCCTTAGGCATTGTTATATCCCATTTAGAATGTATAATTCCTTCGATTATTTCCATGGATTCACGTGGACACTTGTTCTTAGGTGGCTAGGATTATGTAAATGGGTCATATGACTACATTAATATTTTTATGTTCAAATATAGCCAGATCTGTAACAATTTAGGTGTAATTACATGGGTTTCCACCACTTTACTTCTTTCCTTATATATATACTCTACACTTTTATGTTTTATACTCCTAGACTATAATTAATTTGACACTGCTTGTGGTGGCCTACTTAGTTTTACTAAAACTCTATTGGGGATGGTACATGGTACCAAAGAAAATATATTTCCTATATTTTAGGAATATATTGGATCTTCATTATAGTTACTGATTATGGGCTATGACGTGGCATGAGAGTTGTGATCTAGCATGTACTCAGACTACTTTCAAGAGTTGGGTCTTTTATTTATATATTATTTAATCTATATAGACTTTTTATACAAATCAAACACTATATGATTTACTATCTTATATTTGTATCAGCATATGTTATTTTATGGTGGGATTATTTGGAACTTTACATGATTTTAGTTATTTTTATCTTTTTCTATTCATTTCATTTTATTTATTACTCTATTATATTTAGGGATAATATTGAGTGTATAGTCTCCCTCTCATTCCACGTTTAGAACCTCACGGTTAGTCAACATCCTCCAGCATATGGGTCACTGTTATTGAGGCCATGTGGCCCTCAGGTTTAGTTAGTTATAACTAAACCAGACTCTGGACGTCACATATAGTATAAATCTATTACACTTGGAGTGTATCTTCTAAAATATATTGATGTTTCGACTTATCCTCTATCAATCATGAATAAAAAATGATATAATAAATTAGAACCAAAATAAAAAGTTATAAAATGTATGAATGAATTTAATCATTAAGGGTAGTGAAATGGAAGGTTGATTGGATAATATGAACAACATTACTATATAATCATACTAACATTAATCTATTTGAAACTATATCAAGGGAATATAATTCATTCCCATTCTTTGATGAGGGTAACCATATAATAAGTAAATCATTTAAAATAATTTATCCCTTCTCATTTGTCCAATTAAATAACTAATTTTATTCAAGGGATAATGAGTCATGATATTTTCAAAATTCAAGTTCACTAGCCCATGAAAAATAATAACATTTAAACACATTTTTTGGATAAAAATAATAAGGCAACCAATTTTTAATTGAGAAGGAAAGATGAACCCTTTAGATTCAATCTTAATTTAATGACATTTTAATTCTCCTTGCTCTTTCAAAGCTATATAATTAGAGGTAGTTAATATATTCACTATCTCCCATAGATAATTTGATCATGTATTACTACATTCAAGAACAAATAATCCCAAAAAATACCAAGAATGATATTATGAAAATGATCCACTATAGGTGTTAATACCTTCCTCTCCGAAATTTTAATTTCATTGAGTATTAAACACTCTATCTGTAAGTTATCTGATAAAATTACATAATTATTTATAATATCAAAACAATATTACATTTCTCATCTCTGAATAAATGTGTTTTGAAAATATTCAATAGAGGGTAAAGAAACTAAATTTGGATAATAGTTAATATGAGCATGAAATATGTCCAACCAGGCCATAGATGAAATAAAATCAATGATATGAATTAAAAAAATAATGGAATCCTTATTATGTTAATAGATTCCAAACCTGATTGAGTAAAAGTTATATCCCCAAATCATTTCTGATTTCTACCCCACAGGAGTGACAACACACATAAGCCTAAAATAAACTTCTACCCTCAATAAAAATAACATAATAAATTATACATTGATAAATTAATTGGAAGATCCCATAACATATAAATCAAATACAATAGTAGAGGGTTCAAATATTGTAACTTTGAAAATGGAAGGACACTGACCTACATTAGTTGTGAGATAATAAGTTGTAAACTTTCCATTGTTATATCATAATATAAATATATATTTAAACTCTACTAAACAAGAGTCATATAGAATACTGATTTACTCAACCTCTCATGTTTCGCTGACCACTGCTTCATGAGTGTGAGTGATTTCCTCTAGATGAATATCATCAAGAAAAATCATGGGATTTTTCATAATGTATAGTATTATGAAAAGAGTATCATTGGAACATACATTATAAAATTAAATAGGAAGTATCAATTTAAAGGTGTATGGGATGTAAATTCACCCCAGATTCCATGAAAATTTTAACTTTAATTATTCTCATATGGATATCCCTTCTTCCAACTAAAAGATCGAAAACTAGAAATTGTACAATAAAGAAATAATCTAGCCTCGATACATCCAATGTAACTTGTCTCAAAAACCATATACATCCATATATTTAACATGATATTACAGTATTACATAATGTTATATTAGTTATTTTATTCTAATATAAAATCAATTGGATAAATAATGTTATCCCCCCCCCAAACCAGATTCAAAATAAAGAAAATATTGAACAGTCCTTGTACACCAAAGTATTCTTCCCCATTTTCAAAAGTTTAATATGTCCCCAATCTCTAGTAAAAAAGTTATTATCAAGAAAAAATTCATTTAAATGAATCTAAAATAATTTTTAGATAATATCTTGGAAAATTTCGTATATAACTACATAAAATATATTAAGAGGTATATCATTAAAAATGATATATTTCCGTCACACCCAATAAATATTATAGATATATATTATTTTTAGGAATTTTTAATTTCATTCAATTCATTATTCCACCTCTTATATAAATCATTCCTGTGAAAAGTTAATGATAATGATAGTTAAAATATGAAATAACATATATAATGGTTATTTCATGTCAAAGAATTCATTTTTCTCGATCCTATAATAAACATGTTGACCCCTGATGGAAATGATATTGGGAACTATGTTAGTAACCTTACTGACGGAATAGAACTCCAACAGGATTCACCAACTTCAAGACACTTTCCCTAATCATTGGGTTTGAGTAGTAACATAACCTCATCTTGAGGAATCACCACAAATGATACTAAATTACCAGAACTGCCTCCTATGGAGTTTTCTATAGGCTCTATTGAAAAATAGGTAGGCACACTGGATAATACCAAACAAGTTATTCAAATTTATTTCGAGAAAAATAAATTCAAACAAAAACATGGTTCAGACATAGGCAGTGGTATTTTCATTGGCTGCTTCGAAAAATCAACTTGCATATTCAGTTCCCTCACCAGGGGGTTGTCATCTAAGCCTTGGGATGCCACACAATCCACTATAGTTATGAGAAATTTCTTTGACCTAGCTATCCCAGGTATGTAAGGGAAAGTAGAGGGAATATAGTCTTTGAAACAGAATTTCTTCTTCTTATCTTCACATGCTCATCCGCACATGATGGACACACCCACACTGGATTCTAGACAGCAACCAGAAAAGCACTCAGGTACATCAAATCATGTTCTTCATCAACTTTTTTTGGTACTATTTCTCTTCACTGAGGCATTAAATCAATAGGTATATATCAATATAATGATAGTGTTATTCCTGTTAATGTTGTGAACTTGAATACTGAGCATGCAGATAAACATGATATGAATAGTACAAAAACCTATGAATTTACCGGGGAAGGATAACTCCAAGACAAATAAAAAATCACTCCTACTTCCAAAATATGTCATGAAATAACCAAGAGCCCAGTTACTTCTAAACAAATTAGAATATATTCTAGATACAAGGGTTTGGGAAACCAAAAATGGGGAGTTCTAACTCTAAATCTAGGCCTAATTGAAGACCCTTTTCTGGAACGATCAGGGTATTTTGAACTCGAACACTCTATCTGTTTTAAAAAGAATGGTCATCACCCACTACCATATTTTGTTTTCAATTTCATAACAAAAAATTATTTTCTATCCCAAGTTCCATCACTTATGTCAATATGGATATTCTTTCACTAGTGGAACTAAAAATTCTGCCGCGGTTGATTCTCTATAGATCTTATCGCACTTTTCCATTCAATATTTCAATTTATATAACATATCGAAAAAAGTCGTCAATTGAGATTTTTTTGAGGATAATAATATTTTCTTCTCCTTTTATTATTCCATGAATAGATATCATGATGGTAGACCCCATTGGGATGATATTACTTCTCTAAGTGCTAGCATTCATGCTCCTTGGTTTATAGCTGGAGACTTCAATGCTATCCTCAATTCAAGTGAGAAGATTGTTCCTTCACATTATATGTTTTCCAAGAGATAATCCAAAACCATTTTCAATGAATACAACCTCCTTGAAATAAATCTTACAGGTGCGAAATTAAAATGGTATAAAAAGCACTAAAATTGGGTGGTCTTATCCAAACTAGATAGAGTATTCATGAGTGTTCTTGAATTTTACAAATGGGACACCATTTCTAGAATCATCCATTACAAGATCCAATCTAATAATTATCCTATTTTGGTCAATATATCCACCAACACTGTTAAATTCCCACATCCTTTTAGATTTAATAAATCTTAGTTCTCTAACAGAGAATAAACTGACATAATAAAAAAATTTTGTCTCTCAAAAACACATTGAAATGATGATTTTTCTTTCCCTGCCAAATTAATATCTCTTAAACAGATACTCAAAGATTGGTATAGCTCCCATGCCAAACAAATAAACAAGGATATCCTCCTCTTTGAGAATGAGCACAATCAAATTCAAAATAATAGCATGAAATCTGACTTCAGCACTGATCTGAATCATGTAATCAACATTTTGATAAAGCTCAATTCCTTTCTCACATTTAAGGATAATACGAGGAAACAAGATTTCAATGTAAAATGTTTATCCGATGGTGATAAAAACACTATGTTTTATAATTCCCTCCACAGATCCCAGAATGAATGTATAACACTTTCATATTTAAAAGATGGTAATAATATTTTGGACAATGATAATGATATTTCCGACTACATTGTTTCTTATATTGATTCTATATTCAATGGTCTTGATTATAACAAATACCTCTTACTTGAGATAAATTTAATGGTGGTTAGTGATGAAGATAATAAAATTCTTCTTAAAATTCCTCTTGACTGTGAAATTAAAGACATTGTCTTTTGTTTAAATCTTGATAGTGCTCTTGGACCTAATGGATTTAATAATGGTTTCTTCCAAAACTACTAGGGTATTATTAATTTTTATGTTTATAAGCTTGTCAAATCCTTCTTCTCCAATGGTTTTATCCCCATTGGTCTAAATTCCTAGATTCCTTATCTAATTCATAATGATGACAATGCTTCTCAGATCCACCTGTTTTGTCCCAATTCCCTCATTAACACCCTCTATAAAATCATAACTAAAATAATTTCTATTAGACTCTCTTGTATCACTGTAAAATTAGTCCCCTAGAACCAATTTGGGTTAATTATGGGTAGATCCATCCAAAACATCATTTTTCTTTCCTTTGAGTGTTTTAACACCCTAAACAAAACCAAAAAAGGTGGTAATATTTACATTAAATGTGAAAATAAAAATCCACTGATACCATGCACTGGAGTTTTATTTTTAATGTGCATTAATATTTTGGTTTTATTGATTCATTTATCACTTGAATCAGAACATTGTTCAATTTGGCCTCCATAAGACTTCTTATCAATGGTTCCTACAGGGGATATTTTAAATGCACCAAAGGTGTCAGACATAGGTAACCTCTTTCTGCCATCATTTTCTCTGGTTCGAAGGACTATCATACCATTTACTCACTTGTACAATTGAAAAAAAAACATAAACGCATCCATGTTTCACTAAATCTTAATGCCTCCACTCACCTATTGTGTGTGGATGATAACATTATTTTTGTTCAAGATGATAAAAGAAACATTCAAACCCTAAAAAATCCCTTTGATCATTATGAGGAGATCTCTAGTCAAATCATTAGCTGGAAAAAATCTTCTATCTTCATTGGAAAGAATTTTTCCTCTAATATAAAATGCAGCATTATAAGCGACTTAGGTATAAAAGAGGGATCTCTCCCCTTTAAAAACATAGGTGTCCCCATATTTTGGGGAAGATCCAAATAATATCATTTCTTTGAAAATTCCAATCAAGTAATAAAACAACTTACTTCTTTGAAAGGAAAATATCTTTCTATGGATGGAAAAATCTGCCGTGTCAAATCTATTATTATCTCTAAAATGGTTGAGTCTATGATGGTCTAAAAATGGCCTGCTAGTATTATAAAAAAAATTAAAACATCAATCAAAAAATTTGCTTGGACAGGTAGAAATGGGGAAAGGAAACTTGTCACCATCCCATATTCATGTTTTTGAAAAACTATTAATAAGGGAGGCATTGGAATTAAAGATTATAAACATTTTAATGAGTCTTTTCAAGCAAGGCTTAATTGGGATCTTTTCTATAATAAATCCTATTTTAACATCATTATTAAAAATATATTTCTTAAAATAACATATGAAAGGAAATTGTATTTTTCTTTCCTCCTATATATGGAAATCCATAAAACATTACTTTTCTAACGTTATGAATAACTCCAGGTAGATGGTCTCTAGAAAATATTCCATAAACTTATGGTTGGATAACTGGGTTGGAACTCCATAAATTTCCAAGGTTTCCCATGACCAATGTCCTAATAACACAATCCACTCCATCAGATATGTTATTAATTCTGGAAATGATTCTCTTCCAGATAAAATTATGACTATCATTGACACATTTCCCTTCTCTAAAAACGATGATTTCTTAGTTTGGGAACCTACTCACAATGGCATGGTTAATTAAAAAAACATTTACAACCAATATGTTTGTAACTTTTAAAGTTGAATTGGGTGGTTTAATGTTTTTGATAAACCTTGGATAAAACCATCAAGATTTACTCTTATCTAGAGGATTTCCCATAATAGACTCCCCAATTATGATCACCTTCAATCATTTGGTTTTCAACTCTTTTCTAAATGCAGTTTCTACAATTAACATAGAGAAGATGCTAATCATCTATTTATTTCTTGTGCCACTGCTTCTACTTTTTAGAATTATATTTCTGACATTTTTTATTCCAGATGGTTGATGCATGACTATTTCAAATCTCAATTAAAAATACCTACAGAAAAAAATACCTCTCAGAAAATTAGGAACATTTTTTCTTCTTCTATCAATGAGCTTCACCACATGATTTGTTATGATAGAAATTATCTTATTCATAATAAATTCTCATCCAGTAATAATTTAGGACAAATGTGGATTCTAATTGCCATTCGGGAAGCTACATTTATCAAAAAGGGTCACTACAATAACACTGTGAATGACATTATCACCCTACGATGATTTCATATTGCGGGAAACTGTTTGAAACCTTGTCGTACTATTGATGTCATTTGGAATTCCCCTATTCTAGGATAAATTTTTATTAATGTGGATGGTGCTTCCAATGGTAATTCGGGCCCTGCTGTTTGTGTCTCCATCTTCAAAAAATCCTATTTGTTAGATTATTTTTTTCTTCTATGGAAGTTTTGGCATTTCTTCTTTACTAGAAGATGAAATGATGGGTATTATTCATGCCGCCTTTTTTCAAACAAAATGGTTAGAAAAACCTCTGGATTGAGAGTAAATAGACCACCATTGTGCAAGCATTTTGGAATGATGTGATACATCTTGTGAGGATGATCACCACCCATTGGATTGAATTCATCCATGATCTTCTAGACATAAAATATATCATCACTCATATATGTCGTTAAGCTAACATGGTTGTGGATGGTCTTTCGAACAAGGGATTCAATCAAGACATTACCTAGCTTGATCACCTTCATGATGACTTAATTCCTTTTCGTAATAAATATTTTAATATGTTTCCTTCTTTTAGACACTTGTAATTCTTTTCCTTTTTAATAATTGTTCCTTGGTTTTCTGTCCAGGCACCATCTTATTCTAAAAAAACACACAATTCTATATCATTTTTCCTGGCCATAATATCTAAGATAAACCGTCCCCATATCCCTTCATTACAAATAGTCACATTATTACAAAACATAAATCATGAGTAAATAAATCATAAAATAATTATTCCTCATATAATAAAATAATATCTATTGAATAAAAATATTTAAGTTAATTCCTTACACACATCATTCACATGAAGGTATATATTAATATTTTCCTCATCCATAAAAACATACAAATATTTTAATTATTTATCAACCTGTTTTTATTCATATAAATAATTATGTGATTTGAAAAATTGACCTTGAAATTATAAATAAGTACACAATAAATTTTTTTATTTAATTTCCTATCAATAACTACTAGGAGGCCAATTAAAATTTTAAAATTAAGTCAAAATTTAAAATATCATCCTAGAAATATTCTAAATGATATAAAATTAATCAAAATTGTATTTATGTGGAATATTTATGAATTACATATAATATATAGAAAATTAGATCATCTATATAATATTATTTTATCAATAAAACTATTAAAACAATTAAAATGATGTAAATTTTATAAATTTGATGTAATAACATATTGTAAAACCCCATACAAATAAACTGATCTAATCCAAATTGACAAATTAAATTGCAAATGATTTCGAATTACCTAAGGCATGCCTGATTACTAAAGGATTTCCATATAATTTGAGATTTATATACCTGAATGATATGTTATAAATAAAGAATCAATGAAACACGATTCGAAATATACATGAAATCCATGAAATAAGAATAATGGGTAAAAATATATATTGTCATATCTAAAGTTGTGTTGGTGGTAATAAAAATTAAAATCAAGGAGTATTTTCAGGAATAGACACTCAAAAGTGACAATTTGGAATCAAAGGATATATTTTCTCAAAACGAAAAGTTATGAAATTCCAAATCATGTGGCAATTGGAAACTCATACTTGGACGATTGAATAATATTTCTATGAGAAAACGACCTTCTAAAAGATTGATTCATATAAATCCCCATCATATTATCATTTTTATCAATCCTTGAGAGTTACAAGTTCATGTTCCCCACTCACATAATATTAACATCTTTTCTTTTCAAATCCCAAAATATGACAACAGATTATCACTAGTGAGAATCATTCATTAATTACGTTGTATATTAATTTCAATGCACTGGATTGTGTTTGATATTCTTGAGAAAAACTCCATTCTATAGTGAACATAGTTCATTATATATGATAAAGTCTCACGTAACTCCATGCATAAAAGATCACCCAACTTTTTTGAAACACATACCATGGTGGTTTTTATAGAAAATTTGTTCTATTGATCCATGTCTCAATCAAGCCTCGTTATTTTGTGAAAATAATGTTGTGTGAAGCCTTTACCATGGTCCCTCGTTCAATGTTTCTTTTCACTAAATATAGTTCTGAGACATTTTAGTGCACCTGGGGCCTATAACCCACAAATTTTTTAACAAACATTAAAAATCCTTGTTCAAAATTATAATATTATCCCTTATCATTCAATAACTCAATACAAAGCTTGAGATAAGTGACATCCATGTATTTTTTTTTGATAAACTGAAATCGTGCAGCTATATATGACACAATTGTGGCCTTTTTTAGGGAACTGACCAGTGTCTACATAATGAGTTATACCCCCCATGAAAGGATTACGTAACCCATTACTATTTATTTAATTAATAAATAATAAGTCCTAGTTATATGCCATACATGTATCCTTTCTACTTACAAAAAATATCTGGGAAGCATAAAAAATTAACACAAAAGAATACCTTATTATCACCCATGTCACAACACAAGATTTGATACCACATGATATTAAACAACATGAATATTTCACGTCACATGTCATTAAACTATGTAACTTAAGACACATGGGTATTGAGGTAATATCCTGATATTTTAAAATTAATGTCAATAACATACAAGATATGCAACATCATGCATAAGCAAAATAAATATTATTATGTGATTGTTATATCATAGTTATTAAATTGAATTTTATGAATATGAATAATCAATTTGTGATATATATAATTATTTTACTCATTTATAGTGTATTAATTAATTTTTTTTGGAATAATCACTCAGTTTTATGTAAGGTTAAAAATATTTTCTCTTTAAAATGATTTTTTATTTATTTTGGCAAGAAAATAATAAAATAAATTTTTAAATTTCAGAAATATTATTTGATAAAAGTATATTATTTTTTGAAATTGTTAATTCAAAATTATCCTAGGATGAATTTCTGAATATTTTCTCAAAAGATTGAATTTTCAATAAATAGTAAAAAATTATGATCATTTATTAAAATGTATTTTATTTTCATGTATTTTCAAACATAAAATATTATTTTTATTATTTTAGATATTCCATTAGTTCATTTTGATTTAAATTATAGTTTTTAAGTTGATGTTATACTTGCATGTATCATAAGTACATTTTCAATTTGGAAAGGCAATTTTACTAAAAATCTAATTTTCATTGGTTTTTTCCGGATTAAATATTAATAAAATTATGCCTATTCTGTTATTTGAATTTTAGAAAATGGATTACATATTAATAATAATGATTTTATTTCTTAAAAATATGGCCATGATAATTTTTGAAAATATAAATTGTAATCAATATAATTTTTTTACCATAGTGACAAGTAAATTAGTAAATTTCGGTAAAAAAATATTGTGCTAAGAGCCATTAAATTTCCCAATAACCTGAATAAATATTTTTTAATCATTATATCATGACAATTATCATAAAATGGTCGAATAATTACGCTTTAGGACACCTTTATGATATTAAGACCCATATAATATTTTATTTAATAAAAAATCAAACATGTCACACTATTGTTTTTAATAACGAAAATATTTTTAACATGGGTTTATCTAGAGAAAATTCAATAAAATAAATATTATATCAAAATATAATATATCTAAATTAATCATTTTAATTTATATTTAATAAATACTGATGAAATAATTATCTTAGATTCTCAAAAAATAAGGATGCAATAATTATTTTATTACTGAAAAGCTCAGAAAAATCATATCAAATATATTATAATAAATATAATTTGAGTTAAATAATGTGGGAAAAGAATTTTACAGTTTACAATGACATTCTGGGGATTCTAAAAAATAATTTCTGCTCATTTTATGATTTTAATTTATTTTATTAAAAGAAACGTAATTAATAGTTTCAAAACAGTAAATAATGATATTTTATTAAAAAATATATTATTAAATTAGATTAAAATCAAAAATACATTATATATGTCCATCTTGGTTAATATGAGGTTAAAATTTTCATCTTTTATTTCTTTTGGAATCAATATTTATCTTATATTTATAATAATAACCATCTAATAGTGAAAAATATGTTACTAGGGTTAATGATAATAAAGGTTAATTAAGGGGTAAAACTAAAAGATAATGTTTTAAAACGATCACAAACTCATTAAATTTTAATTGGTTGGTTATATTTAAAGAATATCATACCCTAATAAATAATTCATGACAATTTTCATGTAATTTTATATATAATAGTCATTTTATATTTTTTTAAGAAATTCAAAAACTGCCCCTCACCTCAATTATAATAGGACACCTCATCCCTGACATCATTACACAAATTTGATCCATCTAGCTCAACCATCCTTTGAAATTTTTCATTTTTTCACCTCCCTAGACACATTTTAGTTGTTTTGATACTTCTAAAACACCAAACATAGTTCCATTTATAGGATAATTAAAGGAGTCGTTTTGAAAAGGAGATAATCACTCAAACAAATAACATTATTTTTTTACTCTTCTTTACCTCTTATAATTCTATTCAATTTATCATAAAATTATATCTTCAGATCATCTATATGATTAAATGTTATTATGATTATGAAAAATACAATATAAACCCTTTTTTCCATCAAATAGTAAGTAAATGTATTTTTTGTGCGTACTTACGGCTTACGGTCTCTATATAGAAATATAGTTCATTTTTCATGTGCATGTGTCGCCTACCATCCCCATGAAGAACATAATTAATTTTTCTATATAAAATATATACTAATGAATATAAATATGTATTTAATTAATATTTTTTATGTCTATACAATGAGTATAAATATTTAAATGATGTGAACATGATCGGAGTATAAGGATCAGGACTACGGGACTGAAACAAGATTAGAAAACAATGTTTTAAAAATGAAGAAAAGTTATTATAAAAGAAAATTATTAATAAATTGGTGAAAAGATTTTATAAATATATCATAAATGGTATCATAGATATAATTTATTGAAAAAATTTATAAAAAAATAATATTTCTTATACAAGCGTATTTAAGGTGAATGATATAGGTGATAAGTAAGGTAAGAGTTTATTTCAAAATATCATCATTATATAAGATTTTTTATTTTTAATTCCATATGGAGGAAACTTTTTCGTCCATGTCAATATTTTTAACTTTTTTTAAAAAGGTTTTTACTACTATCCTACAATTGTTTAATTTTATTCTGGACTATGTTGGTATTTTTTTCCAAATAGATAGAAATGAATCTTTTCATCATTCTCAAAACATGGTATATTTTGAATTAATCAATAAAAATATAGATAGAAAGTTTTTTAATTTATAAAGAGTAATCATATTTTCCACCATCAGAATTCATTTTTTGTAGGATTAATTTATAAATATACATTTATTTTTCAATGGAATGGCTTTTATTTATTAATAGGATTCATTTTTAAAAGGGAAGTGATATTGAAATGGATTAGATTTTTACCTCAGGAAATATATCAAGTGATCTTTAAAAATAATTTCTCTATATAAGATGGAAAATTTTGATAATAATTATGTTTTACTGGGGATATGATTTAGGGATACTATCCTTAATATTTTTTATAGATGGTTTATTTTTAAAATGATAAAATCTTTATGCACCCAGATCTCTTTTTCACAGGTTATAATCTGTTGAAATTTATTTCTTTTTAGGAGTCCTTTGATGAAAATTGTTTTATTATATTGTGTAAATGTATTTAATTATTTATTTATGTTATATTTTGGACCTATTTCTCCTTCTAATTATTTTTGTAATTATGGATAACTCATTTGGTAAATATGTTATGCATGTACTGGATTACATGTTCACAATTGATTGTGTGAACCTACATATAATTTACATAAGTTTATTTATAGACATGTATTTATGGAAATATTTTTATGTGAGGAAATAGAGTTTATGTCTATAATATTATATAAGGATATGGATTTATGTCCAAAACATTATGCGAGGGCCAGACTTCATATCCTTACCTTAACAAGTGAACCTTTTTGTATTTATACATTTTCACAATGTCATAATTTTATGTGTATGCCAAAATTCAATGTATTATGTCAATGTTATTATCTCATGTGTTTTTTTTATTTTATTCTTTCATGATTCATGATTTATGAACTTCCAATCATGATTCCAAGACCGAAGATTATGATCTATGTTGCGAAGGGTGTAGATTTGAAATGTTATGTTCATGTTAACAAACCCTTTTTCTCATGTTAT
This sequence comes from Viscum album, assembly GCA_963277665.1. Classification (NCBI taxonomy): domain Eukaryota; kingdom Viridiplantae; phylum Streptophyta; class Magnoliopsida; order Santalales; family Viscaceae; genus Viscum; species Viscum album. The sequence continues at coordinate 1,591,646,732 of OY728148.1, forward strand.
GCTTATATTATTAATGATATCTCCATTTTTTATCCTTATAGAGGATATGAGATCTTCATTTCTTATCTTTCCTTTGTTCTAGTCATGAAGAACGATTTTTGAAATTATTCATCTAATAAGGGTGCTATTTTTTATGAACATAGTGGGAGATGACAAAGACCATTTTTGAACTGGCTGTTTGTATTTTAGTGTTTCCAAAGGAACTAGTCCTATATTATTTTGGAATGAATCAAAATTTAATGGAATGAATTTCATCGACTTAGATTTGATAACTATGTATGAAAATCCTGGGTCATTATGGTTATTATTTTAGTATAGTTTAGTTATCCTTTGGAATGTTAGATGAGAAATATTCAGTAAGAACCACATGAATATGTCTCATAATAGGATAACATTATATTTTTTATTATTATTGATTAACGATGGAAAAACTAAGCTTTCATATATTGAAAGTAATGTGACCAGATTTAAACATCTAAATAATGATGTTTTAGGTTTATATTTTTATATGTGATTATCATTTCTCACTCTATGTTTTTGGATTTATTAAATGGATGGAGCTATAAAAAATCTTGTGATCAATGAATGTGATATCCAATGATAGAATCATCCTGATATGAAATAATAATCTCAAGGGTAAGGTTGCAATATCTTATGTATATGATCATTGAACTCTCTAAAGAAATTAGTGGAAATTTAGATCATGTTGAACATATAATTATACTAATGAGGGAAAAACATGTTATTGAATGTTTTATTCAATAATGGCCATAATTATTCTACAGATCTTATAATCCAATGGTTTTTGATAAGTGGATATACGCGATGGAATATATATTTCCTATTAATCAATAATCAACCGATGAAAATGTTTTCCTAGTTGATTAATGTAATTTTGACAAAGAATAAAAATTATGGAATCATATGCATAATATTATATAAGAATAGTAAATTAACTCCATTGGATGGGATGAATTTATGGGAATATTTTTCCATAAGTTCTTCCCTCATATTCTATACAAAAAATGGAGGAGTGATTTTTTGATCTTAAGAACAAGGTTGATAGATCTATTGGTATCATGGATGAAACGTTTATGATACATTAATGGTATGCTTAAGGGTTAATCCTCGTCCTTGAATGAAACATTGATCGATTAGTTAGTATCTTGAATAAATTGAAAATAAATTATGCATAAGGGAATTTTTATGCTATGAAGAAATCGTTCAATGTGCACTAAATGAGGAAATGGGAGTTGGAAACTCATATGGTTTTAGTGACAATAAATTAAATATTGAGGTTCATAGAAACACCAATGGTTTTGTACATAATGGGAATATAAATTTTCAACCTCCAACTTGACAAAAATATTGGAAAGAGTAGTCAGGTGATTTTTTAATGGAAAAAAGGATCTTTTTCTATTTTGGAATCCCAACCACTGAGAAAAGAGTTATAAAATGATGTAAAGAGGATAGTCAATGAAATGAATGGAGAGAGTGATAAAAAATGAACCACTCAAACTTCAGTGATATAAATGAAATATTTTTCAGATCTATGTGAATAAATTCCTTAATCCAAAGGCTATTGATTACAATAATCCAAAACTACCTCTAAAGTCTAAATAATAAGTGAAAAATTATGAAATTACAAAAATTGAAGTGAATCATGATAGTTAGTGTAGATATATCTTTCATCCTAGAATAAGGAACTCCATGTTGAATTTTTCATGACAAGTAAAAGTAAAAATATTATCCTTTAGTTAATTTTAATGTGATTATATGAATTTATTAGATCTCTCTATATAGATTAGATATATATTTCTGTAATAATGAGATCATATTTTATTCTAAATACACATATGAATATCTATCAGAGCATGGATGAACCAAAAACTCAAATGTGAATATTTTTGTCTATGATAAGATCTTATTAGAAGTATATATTGTTATAAACTTTTAATAAATGATCAGTAAACCTTTGAGAATATAAGATCAAGGTATATATGTATATATATATTTTTTATCTAAAATTTTGAGTAATAAAATTATATTTTCTTGATCATGTAATTTTATTAGATAACATTATATATGGAATTTTTATATGGATTTTAATATTTTAGATGAGTCTTAAAGTTAAATACATATGGAGTGAATTAAGGTAAAAAAAATTCATGATGCTAAATTATGATTTGTCAAATCATGTATTAACCATTTTGGTTTTTGTAAATATTTATATTCTAAAGGATTGACTTTTGAGTCTTATTATTTGATTAAAATTGTGATATTTATGAAAACTCCATCTCCAATATCCATTTATTATATTTAGAGATCAAGTTGAAATAGATTTAATAACAACCAAAAGATGATATTATTGTTATCAAATAGATATAAATCATGTGTGTTTATTTTTTGAGTGTTTTATCTAGATATTAAGAGAATACATCGACAAGATGAAAAGTTATTGATATTAAAATGTTATCCATTTTATATTGTTTCCTAATAAATAAATATATTTTCAACCTACCACTGATTTACGGTTTTGTAATGGTTGGATTTTTCATGACCATGGTCTATATAACTCTCTATCAAGGCTTGAGAGTTATTTTTTTCATCCATATCAATGTTTTTACTTCCCATTAATTTTTTCCAATTATGAAACCCAGTATGTGTTATCACATGTGACCTTTGTACTTTAATTTGTCTCTTTTCAAGAAAGAGATTTATAAATCCTTTTTAATATGTGGGATTTTACCAATAATATCATGAATTGTAAAACTGTGGTTTCTTGAGACCAAGTTAAAAATTTTAGGATGCAATTTATTAAAGGGTTTGATAGTCTAATATCTAGATACATTAAAATTAAATTCTATAGCATACAAGAAAACCAACCGTGAGCTTAAATGAGAAAATAAATATTAATATGTATACTTTATATCAAAGAAAAAAAATTGGCGAGTATGAATTGGAATAATGGAATTATGAAATATATAATGTTACTACTCATTTAAAATGAATTCATTAATTCTTCTTAAATAAGAAATCAGTTTTTATTCATATCAAAAACACATTTTCATTAAAAATGACATTTATTTATTTTTGTGAGATAATAATATAATTAATTTATGTAACTTTTATTAAATTAATATTATAAATTGAACTTAATTTTTTAAATTATCAAGTCAAAATTAACATAGGATTAATTTTTGACAATTTTCATAAGAGATATAATTTTTAATGAATAATAAAAAATAATAATTTCTTTTGTAAAACGTATTTTATTTAAAGGTATTTAGAAAGTAATAATATGATATAGATTATATTTAAAATTGAATTATTTATTTTTTAATTAAATCACGGGTTTTAAAATTTATTTTATACATGAATTGATAACAAATTAAATTTTATATTTAAGAGGGGTATTTTTATTAAAAATGATTTTCATTGAATTTAGTGTGTTTATTTTTAAATAAAATATTCCACTTTTGTGATATGAATTTCTAAAAATGGATTTAATATTTAAAATTAGGATACCCACATTTATTGTATAAGTGTCAGGACCTGACCCTACCAGTATCGAGCCGCAACTACCCCCAAGCCCTTCTCTATAGGCCAGGGGATGGCGACAAGCGTTGAAGGTGTAACAATCTCAGGGAGGCCTTAGGTTAAGTACTTGTACACGAACACACAACTCACTCAATGCGGAAGTAAAGAGTAAAAAGGAAACCAAAGGACATAAAAATATAACCCAACCACAGTAATGCATCAACCTATAAATACGAATAAGTAATGTGCGGAAAAGTACTAACAGATACTGAATAGAAAAAGGGGAAAAACGTATCCAACCTGAAAGGTTCCATAACCCAGTAATAGGTAAACAAAAGTAAACAGCTGGTGAGTCTCACACCTGAATTTATTACTATGAACACTGAATGTATCCCAAGCTCTTATGTCCGCTACACTCCTTCATAGTCTCGATCGACCCATTCATCGTCTGCAAGGGTACATCAAGTGCGGGAAAAACCTAAGCAGGGGTGAGTATAAGGATACTCAGTAGGATGCCCCAAAAGCTTGAGGGAGAAACAAAGGAGGTAAAAAAATGGTGAGCAATAGACATAACAAGGAACTATGAAAGAGTACAGTAATTAGTGTGCAGCTCTACCCAATAGAAGAAAGGGAGTTGACTCATCCAACCAAGAGGAACTAGACACAGAAAGCAAGTGGCTTACCCCACATGTCTTCACCCCTCACAGATGGACAGTAACTGAACCCATGGAGTGGTAACAAAAGTAGGGTGTGTATATATATACTCAAAAAGAAACCCGAACGACTGCGTTATGGGATCTCCATATCCAAGATCATCTTAGGAAAATTTTCCAACAGTTCTAAGGATATCCAGCACTGAGTCCCTAGCGTCCCACACGTCAAAGCTATCTCATTGTTGAACCAAGAAACCAAGGATCCCACTCCGGTAATCCAGGTGAAGATCCACTGACTAGCCTCATCGAAAGGTCCTGATTCTGAAAGAAGTCGTCGGGTAACCCACTACCTAGCCAAGCTAGAGGGTAAACCCCAAAAGGTTGTCAGGTGACCCACAACCCAGCACTGCAAGAGGGTAAACCCTAAAAGGTCATTGGGTAACCCACTACCCAGCCCTGATGTATATCGACCCATACTTTACATACATTGTTAGTACTTCAAAATTGAATTACACTTATTACAACATATAACAAAACTATGAAAGGACCGTATAGGTATAATGTCTTTAGAAACTGGGAAACATAAACAACTGGTTCATAAAGCGTCTACATTGTCTCCTATTTATTTCATCATATCTATAGTCCCTATTGGAATATACTACTTAATAACCTTCTTCCTGACCTGAGGAAATGAAAAAATACAAAAGGGTGAGCTCAAATGCTCAGTAAGGGTAAACAAAAGAAAAATCAATCACATCATATTCATAAGAACATAAAATTTTTTAAATCTTACCCTGCAAAATAGATCATAATTTCATAACATGGGATAAATAATGGTAGTGAAATGTAATCACAATAATCATAACCTAAAACATGAATCTTTGTGTAATACACACATAATCATATATAATCAATTCTTATTAGTCAAGACTCATTTCCAAGACTATCTTAGTGGACAAAGTCCATTTCTGAACCGAGTTCATTCCTCGTTTTAGTCCTGTTTCACTGAACCGGTTTAACCAGCCGTTCCAGCCATGTCTATCTCATGAGATATAAAATATTTACCCAATTCATTGGAGAGAGATATAGGTCCCACCCATATCATAATTATTCCATTATTATGTGTGCCACAAAATCAAAAAAAAATCATACATCATTGCATAACCAATGTAATAAAAATGGGATTCTTAAGCATCATGATATCATAATGCAATTCTTATATGATAAAGGAATTTATAAAAATAATTCCATCACAACATAATCAAATCAATGTAATAATAGGGATAGAAACAGAACCCTATATTATCTTAGATGGAAAATAATTTTGATAAAACACTTGAACTCCATTATTGAGGAAAATATCCTTTCTACTTCAAAAATATTTTTCCTTTCTTAACATGTCTTAAAATTTTAAAATAAAATAAGTTGATTAAAAATAAACATGAAAACTTGTAAAGGAAGCTTCTTGGAAATAATGTTTCAAAAATCCATTCATTCCATATAAGTTAAAAAACATTCTTCTTGTACTTATGTCCGAAAAGTCAAAAAGTACCTCTTACGAAAAACGACAAAAGATTCCTTTCATATTTTTTACTAAAAACTCAACGAAGGGTAAAATTGGATATAAACTAATGTATAAGGATATAAATATTACATATTGAGGAAATATGGATGTGGATGATAAATATTTCCCAGTAAATTCTGAAGTATAAACAATCTCTGATAAAAATTGAGATTGTGAGATTTTCCCTTTCCTTAGCTCTGATTTGCTTTGTAAGTGTCCGAACCTTTTGTATAATGATTTAAATAATGTCATTGACTTATTCCAGAATAATACTCATTGTTATTATATCATATATGGTCATATTATTAACTTCTTATTAGTAATATTTCATTGTTACTTGTAATTCGGGTGTTTATTGCTTTTTGTTCTTATGCGTGTTTTGTCGAATAAATTCTTATTCTTATTTTTGGGTTATAAATACCTCATTTACATATTTTTATTAGTGTAATATATATCATATTCATTAATTCTATTTATTTATATAATCATTATGAAATGAAGATCATGTAGAACGAGTCGCATGACATCCTTGAGACGGTATTCCATACGTACGCACGAGAGATGATATCGGTCCCATGATCTTGAAATTGTAATGGAGTGTACGTATACTATTTAAAAATAAATATCACATTACAATAATAATTTATAGTTTTTATTTACACCATTATACCCATCAAAGTAAGGTGGTGGTGGAAAATAGATTACACCATGGCGTGGAGACGGTATTCCGTACGAATGCACGCGCAGTGATTTCGTATTCCGTAGGAATGATATATAGTGAAATAGAGTTGTTTAATACTTATAATAACATATCAGTATATGAGTGATACTGATGTTATTACTTCAAAATGAAACAACTAAAGAGGAATAAGTGGAAGAAGAAATAAATTTGAAAGAATCGGTAACAGACATTACCTCTTCTTTGAAGCGCCTCTTTGAGACCTCCTTTTAGGGCACTAAAATCGGTCTTATAAGAAGACCAGGACCTCTAGGATATTTCTAGGGAAGTGGAGAAGAGAATTTGGCAGGGTTTGGCCGAGATGGAAGGCTCAAAGTGGTGTGAGGAAGAGAGGGAGGAGGTGCCCTTTTATAAAGGAGGAGAGGGGCACCTTTGGAAAAACGAAAAATATTATTTTATTATAAAGTCATATTCGGTTTTAAATAGCTCAAAATTGATTTATTTCAAATATACGGTGGGGATGGGTCTAAAGCCTCTCATCAAATAGAATTTATACAAGTTTAGGTTCCTATTGTAACCTTATAATTTAGATTTGACTTTAAGTTAAATAATTTTACTTTTACCATGTCTTTTTGGCTTCTTACACTATAAGGTTAATAAACTTACTATAAAAATCCAAAAGAACCCCAAGTTGTTTATTATTAATATATATAACATTATCTAAGTCATTTTTCCAATCCTTAGATTTTTAGGAATAAAATAAAAATTAATAATATAATATTTGTTTTAAAAACTATTTTATGTAAATTTTGACACTATTTAGTAATTGATTTTTGTGAAAATCATAATAGAATTATTAATTCGAAAAACATTAATTGAATCAATACTAACATGTCATATTAACCTATAAAATTAGTGTAATTTATAAAAAGTCTCAAATTACATTTATTTGTGTATTTATAACATCAATTATGTCAATATTTCATTAATAAGATAATTACTTCATCATCTTTGTGTCATAAATAAACTAAATTATTTAATGTCTAAAAATTACAAATAAAATACCATTATGTAGGAAACAGTATTATAATTCTAATGAATATTTTTAGTCGAATTTATCTCATGTATAACCCTATATTAAAAATTATTTACTTATTAAACTTTGATTTTAACTATTTTAACCCTTCTTTAAATAAATTAATAATAAATGTCCCAATCAAATCCAAGTGGGCCTAAATGGTCATATTTTATTCCTAAGGTTGTTTTTGGTTGAATTAAACTTATCCAATGGAATTAGGACATGTTTTAGGGTAATAATAATATCATTTTTACTCTTAATTACCCTATTTACTTTTAATCGTGGTAAATAAAAGTAAAAAGTTACTATTCACCAAAAATTATTTTCATCTCATTGAACCAAATTTTACTTACTGACATCAACTATGTCTCTCGGATTTTTGAAATTCCACTCACAGAAGTGGTAAAATTATGTTTTATGTAAATTTGCAAATTTTCCTAGGAGGTGGGTAAAAGACTGTGAAAAGTTCAATAAAATTTTTATATATCTAAAATTATTATAAAATTACTCCAATGAATTACATTGAACTTATATAGGTATTATGTATCAATTTTGACCTAAAATTAATTTAAATAAATTAAATAATTATTTAAACAAAAATTTGGTTTTTAAGTAGTAACCCAGTGTTTTCACTATTAATGAAAAATTGAATGTTTTGAGAAATATACCAAAATTTAACCCTAGGCTAATTTCAATATTCTGATTCAAAAAATGAAGTCCATTTTGAAAAATAAAATTTAAAAAATTTTAAAATGTGGTTATTACTATTCATAATGGCTAGTTTTAATAATATTTTAATAGCATATTGTTGTTTAGTGAAACTCGGTATTGCGTACGATGCAAGCTATCAATGATGGTCGTGATTCCATGTAAAGAATTCCAAGCTACTGTTGTGTGTAGTGAAATATTCCTTTGATTATTTATATAAAATAAAAACAAAATGTTTCTTATAAAATTCTCGTGTGTTACATTCTACCCACCTTAAAATGAATTACGCCCTCGAAATTCGTCACTTGTAACAAACAGATGATGATACCTCTCCCCCATCATATCATCAAGCTCCCATTTGTATTCTTCTAATTGGTGGGTCCTACATAAATCTTTCACCAAGCGAGTGGTCTTGTTTCATAGGACATTTTCACTACGATCGAGAATCTCTATCGGCTGTTCTTCATAAGAAAGATCTTGTTACAGCGGTACAACTTCTGAGCTGATTACATGTGAAAGATCATTTATGTACTTTCTTAGGAGAGATACATGGAACACATCGTGAACTTGAGAGAGATTTTGTGGAAGCGCCAATCGGTAAGCTACCTTCCCCACATGATCCAGTATTTCGAAAGGACTGATATACCTAGGGCTCAGCTTTCCGTTCTTTCCAAATCTAATTACTGTCTTCCAAGGAGATATTCCTAAGAACACTTTATCACCCACTTCAAAATCTATGTCTTTTCTTCGGTTGTCGGCATAACTTTTTTGTCGACTCTGAGCTTCTCTTATGTGTTGTTGAATAGATCGGGCCTTTTCTGCTATCTCATCAACAAGATCAGGACCTAATAGCTTTCTTTCCCCAACTACATCCCCGCAAGTTGGAGTCCTGCTTTTCTTTCCATAGAGAGCATCATAAGGAGCCATATGAATACTGGAGTTAAAGCTATTATTATAAGAAAATTCCACCAAAGGTAGGTGTTGATCCCAACAACCTTTGAAATCCATAGTGTAAGCTCTCAACATATATTCTAGAGTTTGAATCATCCTCTCAAACTGACCATCTGTCTGAGGATGATAAGCAGTGCTGAAACGCAACTCTATATCCAGAGTATGCTGAAGACTTTGCCAGAACTTTGAGGTAACCCTCGGATCCCGATCATATATAATAGAAAGTGTTACTCCATGCAATCTTACCACTTCCTTTACATATATCCTGGAAATCTGATCCAGAGAGATATCCACTCTAATAGCAATGAAGTGTGCAGACTTTGTAAGACAATCAACTATGTCCCAGATAGTATTATTGTCTTTGGATGTTTTAGGAAGTCCAGTGAGAAATTCCATAGTTATGTTTTCCCATTTCCATTCGGGTATGGGTAATGGTTGTAACATTCCCTTAGACTTATATCTCTCAGCTTTAACTTACTGACAAACCAAGCATCGGGAGACATATTCAACAACATCTATTTTAATTCCATACCACCAGAAGTACTCTTTCAGGTCCCTATACATCTTTGTTCTTCCAGGATGAATAGAGAATGAAGAACTATGAGCCTCATCCAATAGCTCCTTCTTTAATTCAGGGATGGGAGGAACACAATCCCGATTCCTGGACTTTATTATCCCATCACAATCAAGGTTGAATTCAGGAACATTTTTCACCTTCTTTTGTAAATCTACATCTTCTTTCTGTGCCTATTTAATCTTCACATGTATAGATGGTTGAACATTCATTTGAGAAAGAAAAGATTTTTCCCCTTCCCTTATAATTCCAAGATCCATCCTTTGTAAATCAATAAATATTGGATCTTTTGTGATCCTCATCATGGATAAACTGGAATGGTCTTGTCGACTTAATGAATCTACCACCTTGTTTTCATTCCCACGGTGGTAATGAATTGAGCAGTCGTAATCCTTAATCAGCTCCAACCATCTTCTTTGGCGCATATTCAGCTCCTTTTGTGTGAAAATATACATTAAACTTTTATGATCAGTATAAATGTCACACCTTTCTCCATAAAGATAATGCCTACAAATCTTTAATGCAAAGATTACCGAAGCTAACTCCAAATCATGAGTAGGGTAATTTTTCTCATGGATTTTCAACTATCGTGAGGCATAATCTATCAACATATCATTTTTCATGATAACACACCCCAATACCTTCTTGGATGCATCACTATAGATCACAAAACTTTCTCCACTATAAGGAAGTGTGAGTACAGGTGAACTGGATAACCTTCTTTTCAACTCCTTGAAATTCTCTTCACATTCCTCTGTCAAAACAAACATAACTCCTTTCCGAGTCAACCTGGTGAGTGGATTAGATAATCGTGAAAAATCTTTCAAAAAACGTCGATAATATCTAGCCAAACCAAGAAAACTTCGGATCTCAGTTACTGTTGTTGGTCTCGAACATCTTTTGATAACCTCTGTTTTTGCTGGATCCATATATATCCCCTATTTTGGGATTATGTGACCCAAAAAATGAAACTATTTGAAGCCAAAATTCACACTTGGTAAATTTGGCATAAAGCTTCTCCTTTCTCAGGGTCTTCAATATAATTCTCAAGGGATCTTCATGTTCTTCCTTGATCTTTGAATATACAAGAATATCGTCTATAAAGACAACCCAAAACTGATTAAGATAGTCTCTAAAGACTCTATTCATCAGATCCATGAAGATAGCAGGGGGATTAGTAAGACCAAATGGCATCACTATAAATTCATTTTTTCCATACCTTGTACAGAAAACCGTCTTTGGTATATCCTCCCTTTTGACCATTAATTGATGATAACCTGAACAAAGATCAATCTTGGAAAATTATTGACCTCTGCGTAGTTGGTCAAATAAGTCATCAATGCGCGGGAGAGGATATTTGTTCTTGATGGTGATCTTGTTAAGTTATCGATAATCAATGCAGAGTCTCATTGATCCATCTTTCATCTTAACAAACAGAACAGGTGCTCCCCAAGGTGATGCACTAGGGCATATGAACCCCTTATCAAGATTCTCTTGGAGTTTCTTCTTCAATTCCTGCAACTGAATTGGGGACATTCTATAAGGTTTCTTTGAAATAGGTAAAGCACCCGGTAAGAGTTCTATTGAAAACTCAACTTCATGATTTGGTGGAAGACTCAGAAATTACTCCAGAAAGACATCGTCAAACTCTCGTACAATGGGCATATACTTAACTGTGGGTTTCTCACCAACCATTTGAGATAAATAACCTTCATGTATGGAATCAAGACCCATAAGATGGTAGAAATTTTCACTGGAAGGTTATGTTCATCCTTGCATCGATAGACGATCATAGATTGATCTGGAATATGAAATGTGACTACCCTTATTTTGCAATTTATATGATCTCTAAATAGAGAAAGACAATCCATGCCAAGAATCACATCAAATTCCACTATAGGGTGGATCACAATAATTTCAGGAAGCATGTCCCCACAAACTTCAATCGGAGAAGAATTATAAACTTTTGATGCGATTGTTGTGCCATTAGGGGTTGTCACAGCTAACTCAACATCTAATTTTTGAGGTAATACGGTGATACCCTTAGAAAATTATTCAAAAATAAAGGATTGGGTGGATCTAGAATCAAATAAAACATTTTCTACTTTAGAGTGGATGGTAAGTGTACCTTTCACCACTTCATTATCGTACCCCACATCGCTGATAGAAATTTCTTGTGACGTTCCTTTGTCTTTAGCCTTGAGAGTTGGTTGACGTCGATCATCATCAACAACCCATGGATTAGGGCATTGATTAGAATAATTCCACATTTCGTAGCACTTGTAACATTTAATTGTAGGAGATGCACTCTGTCTAGCCTTTTCATTGTTCGCGTCACTAGACATCTTTTTCCCATCATTGCGGCATTCAAATGCATGATGACATTCCTTTCCACATTTGAAACATTTACTTTTCCCTTTAATACAACTGCCTCCATGTTTATTTCCACACATTGAGAATAAGGGAAAACTAATCTTCTTTTTAGTGTGCTATTTAGATTTTCCATTGAATTCCATTTTCATCTTCTTATCAAAACCATATGACTAATGGGTTACTCCAATATCCATCTCAACTTTGAGAGCACATCGAACGATTTCCTCGTAGCAATTGAAGTCCCTTATGGCTAACTCCCTTCGAAGACATGGTTTTAAGACACTAAAGAATTGATCGAACCTACTATCAAGTTAGATAATAATACCAGAAGAATACCATGCAAGTCTTGTAAAATTTGCTTCGTAGGTACCAACAGATTCATCATCCTTTTTCTTTAGTTAAAGAAACTCCTTCTCCATCTTTGTTCATAGAATATGAGGGAAGTACTTATTGGAAAATAAGTACTTGAACTCATCCCATTATATGGACTCAATTTCATCTCTTGGCCTCGTATTCTCGATAAGATTCCACCATTGATCAGCATCACCTTCCAAACGATACACTGCTAAGATGAATTTATCATGTTCAGAAAATTAAAGAACGGAAAATATCTTTTCAATAGTACTTATCCATTTTTCAGCAACTAATGGATCAGTAGACCCTCTGAATGAAGGTGAACGTTTTCTCATGAAGGATTCAACAGAATGTTGCTCCTTCCTTTGCTCGTTCGGAAGTCCTGCATGATTCATAGATTGTTAAAGTTGTGTGAGCATGGCTACAAGATTTTGCATTCCAACTCCCATAATGTTTGGTTGCTCAGGGGGACGATCATTGCATTGCCCGTAGCATTCCGCATTAACACGGTTCTTTCAGGTTCCATCCATAGACTAAAACCAAGAAGAATAGTGTGAGAAACACTAATAATAATAGGAAAACCACATAATCAGGAATAAAATTTCACACTTAAGGTCTTATGCTAGGTTATTCATGGCCATTTCTAAAATACAAAGATTGTGTTCTATGCTTAGACTTATCCTTATGATTCTTACTAAGGCTTTCACATCCTAGTTTCCAAAGGTTGACTATACCTTTCCTCTGATACCAACTATAAAGAACCATACTTTACATACATTGTTATTACATAAAAATTTAAGTACACTTATTACAACATATAACAAAACCATGAAAGGACCGTATAGGTATAGTGTTTTTAGAAACCGGGAAACATAAACAACATGTTCATAAAGCATCTACATTGTCTCCCATTTATTTCATCATATCTAAAGCCCCTTTTGGAAAATACTACTTAATAACCTTCTTCCTAACATGAGGGAAAGAAAACATACAAAAGGGTGAGCTCAAATTCTCAGTAAGGGTAAAAAAAGAAAAATAAATCACATCATATTCATAAGAACATAACAATTTGGAAATATTACCCTGCAAAAGAGATCATAATTTCATAACATGGGATAAATCATGGTAGTGAAATGTAATCAAAATAATCATAACTTAAAAATGATTCTTTGTGGCATACACGCACAATCATAGAGAATCATTTCTTATTAGTCAAGACTCATTGCCAAAGCTATCTTAGTGGAAAATTCCATTTCTGAACCGAGTTCATTCCTCGTTTCACTCCTGTTTCACTGAACCGGTTTAACCTGCCTTTCCAATCATGTCTATCTCATGAGATATAATGAATTGGAGTGAGATATAGATCCCACCTATCTCATAATGATACCATTCTTATGTGTGCCACAAAATCAGAAAAATCATACATCATTGCATAACCCATGTAATAAAAATGGGATTCTTAAACATCATGATATCATAAAACAATTCATATAAGATAAAGGAATTCATAAAAATAATTCCATCACAACATAATCAAATCAATGTAATAATAGGGATAGAAACAGAACCCTATATTATCTTAGATGGAAAATAATTATGATAAAACACTTGAACTCCATTCTTGAGGAAAATATCATTTCTACTTCAAAAACTTTTTTCCTTTCTTAACATGTCATAAAATTTTAAACTAAAAGAAGTTGATAAAAAATAAACTTGAAAACATGTAAAGGAAGTTTCTTGGAAATAATTTTTTTAAAATTCATTCATTCCGTATATGTTAAAAAACATTCTTCTCGTACTTTTGTCGGAAAAGTCAAAAAGTACCTCGTACGAAAAACGACAAAATATCCCTTACATATCTTTTACTAAAAACTCACCGAAGGGTAAAATTGGATATAAACTATTTTATAAGGATATAAATATTACATATTGAGGAAAAATGGATGTGGATGATAAATATTTCCCAGTAAATTCTGAAGTATAAACAATCTCGGATAAAAATTGAGATTGCGATATTTTCCCTTACCTTAGGTCAGATTTTCTTCGTAAGTGTCCAAAACTCCTGTATAATAATTTAAATAATGTCATTTACTTATTCCAGTATCATCCTCATTGTTATGATATCATATATGGTCATATTCTTAGCTTCTTATTAGTAATATTTCATTGTTACTTGTTATTTGGGTGTTTATTGCTTTTTGTTCTTATGCGTGTTTTGTGGAATAAATTCTTATTATTCTTTCTGGGTTATAGATACCTCATTTACAGAATGGTATTAGTGTAATATATATCATATTCATTCATTAAATTTATTTATATAATCATTATGCAATGAAGATCATGTAGAATGAGTCGCATCACATCGTGGAGACGGTATTCCGTACGTACGCACGAGTGATGACATCGTTTCCATGATCATGAAAATGTAATGGAGTGTATGCATACTATTTCAGAATCAATATCACTTTAAAATAATAATTTATAGTTATTATTTACACCATTATACCCATCCAAGTAAGTTGGTGGTGGAAAATTGATTACGCCGCGGCTTGGAGACGGTATTCCGTATGTACACACGCGCGGTGATTTCTTTTTTCCGTAGGATGGATATATGGTGAAATAGGTTTGTTTCATACATATAATAACATATAAGTATATGAGTGATACTGATGTTATTACTTAATAATGAAATAAATAAAGAAGAAGAAGTGGAAGAAGAAATAATGTTGAAATAATCGGTAACAGACATTACCTCTTCTTTAATGCTCCTCTCTGAGACCTCCTTTTATGGAACTAACAATGGTCTTTGAAGAATAACAGGACCTCTAGGATGTTTCTAGGGAAGTTTAGAAGAGAATTTGGCTGGTTTTTTCTGAGATTAAAGGCTCAAAGTGGTGTGAGGAAGAGAGGGAGGAGGTTCTCTTTTATAAGGGAGGAGAGGGGCACCTCTAGAAAAACTAAAAATATTATTTTATTATAAAGTCATATTCGGTTTTAAATAGCTCCAAATTGATTTATTTAAAAGCTAAGGTGGGTATGGGTCGAAAGCCTCTAATCCAATAGAATTTAGACATGTTTAGGTTCCAATTTTAAACTTATCATTTAGATTTAACTTTAAGTTAAATAATTTTACTTTTACCATGTATTTTTGTGTTCTTATAATATAAGGTTAATAAAATTTCAATAACAAGCCAAACGAACCCCGAGTTGTTTATTATTAATATATATAACGTTATCTAAGTAATTTGGCCGAACCATAGATTTTTAGGAATAAAATAACAATTAATAATATAATATTTGTTTTAAAAACTATTTTATTTCAATTTTGACACTATTTAGTAATTGATTTTTGTGAAAATCATAACAGAATGATTAATTCTAAAAAAGTTAATTAAATAAATACTAACATGTCATATTAGTCTATAAAATTAGTGTAATTCATAAAAAGTATCAAATTACATTTATTTGGGTATTTATAACATCAAATATGTCAATATTTCATCAATAAGATAATTACTACATCATCTTTGTGTCATATATAAATATAATTATTTAATGTCTAAAAATTAAAAATAAAATACCATTATGTATTAAATCTTTTTATATTTCTAATTAATATTTATAGAAGAATTTATCTAATCTATAACCCTATATTAAAAATTATTTACTTATTAAACTTTGATTTTAACTATTTTAACCCTTCTTTAAATAAATTAATAATAAATGTCCTAATATAATCCAAGTGGGCCTAAATAGACATATTGTATTAATAAGGTTGTTTTTAGTAGAATTATACTTATCAAATAGAATTATTATATGTGTTAGGGTAATAATAATATCATTTTGTACTCTTAATTACCCTATTTACTTTTAACCATGGTAAATAAAAGTAAAAAGTTATTATTCACCAAAAATTATTTTCATCTCATTGAACCACATTTTACTTACTGACATCAACTGTGTCTCTTGGATTTTTGAAATTACACTCACTGAAGTGGTAAAATTATGTTGTATGTAAATTTGCAAATTTTCCTAGGAGGTGGGTAAAAGACGGTGAAAAGTTCAATAAACTTTTTCTATATCGAGAATTATTATAAAATTACTCCAATGAATTACATTGAACTTATATAGGTATTATGTATCAATTTTGACCTAAAATAAATTTAAATAAAATTAATAATTATTTAAATAAAAAGTCGGTTTTTAAATAGTAACCAACTGTTTTCACTATTCATCAAAAATTGAAAGTTTTCAAAAAAATACCAAAAGTTCACCCTAGGCTAATTTAGGTTTTCCAAATCCAAAAGTGAAGTCCATTTTGGAAAATCGAATTTACAAAATTTCAAAAAATGGTTTTTACTATTCATAACGGCTAGTTTTAATAATATTTTAATAGCATATCGTTGATTAGTGAAACTCGGTATTGCGTACGACGCAAGCTATCAAGGAAGGTCGTGATTGTGTGTAAATCAAGTCAAGCTAGTGTTGTGTGTAGTGAAAGATTCCTATGATGATTTATATAAAATAGAAACAAAATATTTCTTATAAAAGTCTCGGGTGTTACATGATGGAGGGTAAACCCTAAAATCAATGGGTAACCCACTGCCTAGCCCAGCTGGATGGTAAACCCAAAGGTCAACTTGTAACCCGGTGCCTAGCTCCGCTGGTGGGTAAACCTGAAACTGGTCCGATAACTCCGCACTGCCCACGCCCTCACTAGGTGTCGCTAACATCGTGACCGGGCGTTGGTTCGGAGTGCATCAA
Source organism: Viscum album (assembly GCA_963277665.1). Lineage (NCBI taxonomy): Eukaryota > Viridiplantae > Streptophyta > Magnoliopsida > Santalales > Viscaceae > Viscum > Viscum album. Next base: position 1,591,663,970 of record OY728148.1, read on the forward strand.
AGAAACCTCCGACCAACACCCCTTCATGTTTTCACCTTTAATAAGATCTAGAAAGAGGCTCTGCACACCCAAACAGATTACACCGTTGTAATAATCACAGAAAAAAACATGAGATAGAATACTTACTTGCTGGAAACAGACTCCCAACGAAAAATTTATTCAACACCGCTTTATGCCCATAAAACGTCTCATGGGACCCACACCTCGGTCCTGAAAGTGGTCGGGAAAACTGCGCCATCACGATGCCCTCAGAAAAACACACCAAAATGACTACTCATTCACCCCGAATAGACGTCTAATGAAAAAGTCACAAAACGCTGCTCACAGCATAAAAGATAGCCCCTGGGGCCCATGCCTTGACATCAGCTTCAACACCTAAAACCACCCTCGTCTACACAATCTCGAAGCCATGGTCACAAAATCAATAATGGAACTTTAAACGGACTCTAGATGTGTTTGTTCCATGTCAAAGAAGAATCCAGGCATGTACTTAACGAGTGTGCTGTGCCACCAAACCCCCATCTAGGGAATTGAAAATTCCTGAGACCATCTCAAAAACTGCGTCTCGAGTCAAGTATTTCATTGCCACAGACGATATGCACAAAAGACACCCGTAGTGGATGTTATGGGTGTCTGATGTCAAGGGGACGAATCCATTTGGGTTGGACCGGCCCGGTCCGGTCGTGGGCCCACGGTCTACCACTTCAACCGGATCTCATGGCCGGTCGCTGTCTTGCGCGGAGACCCTCCTAAGGTAGGTCTCGGTCTCTGTACGAGGTCGTGCAATATCGACCTCTGCTGTAGATGCCCGCCGCACCACCTGGGATACTACTACCCCTATCTGGGAGTCACGCCGCATCGCAGCTGCCTGGGGACTGCCACTGCCGCTAGGAGTGTCGCCGTCTGGAACACCCCATGCCACCGTCATCACCTACCAGACATCGTTGGAACAGCCAGAAACCAAGGGAAATGACCAGAAAACTTCCCAGGACCACCCGGACCCCCCGCGACTCGAAAGTTCGATCTGAAAATAAAGTTCAAATGCTCAGATCAAATCCTACACATCTTTGTCATTCGCTCGACAATTAAACGACATTTCGAACATAAAATTTGAATTCATGAAGATGCGGGAAATAAAAAAAAAGAAAATGCATGATCCTACCTCGTTGGGAAAAGCCTGATGCATCACCAATGATCCGCTGGAGCCACCAACCACCATGGAGAGGGAGAAAGAAGCTTGAAATATTTTCTCCTTTATTGGGAATAACTTGCACCAAGGATAAAAACAAGGGGGGGGGGAAGAGGGTGGGTGTGGTGTTTTTAAATAGAAAAATTAATTAACCTTTAATTAAGTTTTAAAAACCCCACTGGTAGCCATGTACTCGAACTCTCGACGGGGTCGAGGTTAAGATGCATCTAGGGTAAAACCCCATTTTGAGCGCAATGGTGGTCTCAGAATTTTAATCCATGCCTCCATTCAGAACATGTAAAGTTTATGCCATGGGGACGGAAAATTATGAAAATTCCCCTGGTGTTGTTTTCCATAGAAGGGCCGCGCCCATGAATGTTACACCCATCCTAGGATAAAAGGCACACTTTGAACTCAACGGTGCCCTTGGGTTTCGCATCCGAGCAACCGTTTTGGAGTTATTATGTTTTTTTGTGTGTCTAGTGTGGATGAACTTAAAATTTAATTTTGGCCTCACTAGGGCTCAGAATCACATGCCGTATGAACGCCCTACTCTGGAATAATATCATGAAATTTTCAAAGACCTACAAGCTCAAAAACTGGGTTCTTACATAATTTCCTACTTATCGTTTTTCGTACCTGAAAAACAAAACTACAAAAACAACTCGGGATACTGATCGCGCATCTGGCTCTCCCATTCCCTGGTGCTCTTCTGCACTCCCCCATGCTTCCATAACACACGAAACAAAGGAATAGTCTGTCCACGCAGTGTCCAATCCTTCCGGTCCTCAATCGCCATCGGGTGCTCTGCAAAGGTGGCTCCATTCTCAATGTGCAGCTCTCCCCAGTTGATAACATGCATGGGGTCGTGCACGTATTTCCTCAGTTGTGACACGTGGAAGAAGTCATGCACCCTCTCCAGCTGTGGGGGTAAAGCAAGATGGTAGGCCAGTTCACTAACCCTGCACATGATCTCAAAGGTCCCAATGAACTTTGGGGACAACTTGCCTCCCCGACCGAACCTCGGTGTCCCATGCCACAGAGAGACTCTGAAAAGGACATGGTCCCCCTTCTTGAACTCCAAAGGCATGCGATAAATATCTATGTAGTACTTCTGTCTACTCGGAGCCATCCTCATCCGCTCAAGAATGACCTGCACCTTCTCTGTCATCACCTGCACGAACTCTAGGCCCACGAGGGAGGTCTCCCCAACCTTTTTCCAGCACAACAGTGACCTCCTGGGTCTCCCATAGAGGGCCTCGGAAGGTGTCATGCTGATAGTAGAGTGGTAACTCTTGTTGTATGCAAAATCCACCAAGGGAAGGTGATCCTACCAGCTCAGAACAAAGTCTAACACACACTCCCTGAGCATATCCTCCAATACCTTGATATTACGCTCTGTCTACCAGTCGGTCTGGGGGTGAAAAGATGTACTCACTCTTAGCTGAGTCCCAAATGCCTCGTGCAGGACTTTACATAATCGTGATGTGAACTGCACATCATGGTCGGAGATGATCATCGAGGGTAATCCATGAAGGCGTATGATCTCCCGAATGTATAGCTGCCCCAGACTCTCCACCAAACTCTACTCCCTGATGGAAAGGTAGTGCACTAACTTTGTGAGTCATTCCACTATCACCCAAATGGAGTCATGGACCTTAATTGTGCATGTAATCCCTATTAAGAAGTCCAAAAATATTCCATCTCACTTACACTCCAGTATATCAAGGGGCTGCAACAACCCTGCTGGAACCTGATGCTCTACCTTCACCCGCTAATAGGTAAGACACCGATAAACGAACTCATCTACGCTTCGCTGCATGCCAGACCATCAAAACTGCCACTGAATGTCTTGGTACATCTTCCCCACACCGGGATGTACATCCAAACGAGAAGTGTGGAACTCCCACATCACCTCCTCCTGCATCTCCACTGGTACTATAGATCACCACTGGAATAGGATCTCGTGATTCCCTCTTTCAGAATACCCATAGGGTGCATCGACCGTGGATATCTGATCTTACATTACCTTGTTGTCGACATGCCCTAGTTGTGACTCTCTCAAATGCTCAAGGACTGAAGGAGTTAGCACCATCGACTACAGAAAAGCCATACCCTCCCGCTCCACCAAGGTCAGTCGTATAGAATCCAACTACTCTAAAGATTCCCACACTGGACAAGCTTGGGACTTCGTTCTATGGGAATCTGCTACTACATTTCCCTTCCCTAGAGTGTATAATATCTCAAAATTGTAGTCCTCTAGAAACTCGTTCCAGTGCCTCTACCTCAGATTCAAATCCCTCGTAGTGAAGATGTATTTGAGGCTCTAGTGGTCCGAGTAGACCACAAAATGCTAACACAGAAGGTAGTGTCTCCATAACCTCAAGGCGAAGACCAATGATGCCATATCTAAATCATGAGTCAAATAATTATGCTCATGGGACCTCAACTACCTTGACCAATATGAAATTACTGCCCGCTGCTACATCAGCACACACCCGAGCCCAGGTCCTGAAGCATCGCAGTACACTAATAACTCATCACCCACCTCTGGAAGCCTCAACACTAGAGCACTAGTCAGCCTCTGTCTCACATCCTCGAAGGCCTTCTGGCACTGATCAGTCTAGGTGAATGATCATCCCTTCTATGTCAATGTGGTCAAAGGGGCAGCAATCGTGGAGAAATCTTCCACAAACCTCCTATAGTACCATGCCTAACCAAGGAAGCTCTGTACCTCTGACACATTCTTGGGTGGCTCCCAAGAAAGAACTGCCTATATCTTTGTGGGATCTATGGAAAATCCCTGCTCCATAATGACATTCCCCAGAAAGTGAACCTCATGAATCTTGAACTGACACTTCGAGAGCTTCCCAAAAATTTGGTTCTCTTGGGGTAGTTCTAGGACCATCTTTAAATGCTCTGCATGCTCTTCTCCCATCGCAGAGTAGATGAGTATGTCATTAATGAAGACAACTACAAACTAGTCCAATTATGGCTGGAAGATCTGGTTCATCAAAGACATGAAAACAGTGGGGGCATTGGTCATGCCAAAGGTCATCACTAGAAACATGCAATACCCATATCGAGAACGGAAATCCATCTTCGGGATGCCAGCCTCAAGAGCCCACAACTGGTGGTAGATGGATCGAAGATCAATCTTGGGTAACCACTTCACGCCTCTCAATTGGTCGAAGATGTCGTCGATTCTTGGAAAAGGGTACATGTTATTTTTCATGGCATGATTCAGCTGACGATAATCCACACAAAGCCACAGACTCCCATCTTCCTTTTTCATAAACAAAATTGGAGCTGCCCAGGGGGACACACTGGTCCTGATGAATCCCTTCTCATGAAGGATTTCTAGTTGAAGTCGAAGCTCTTGAAGCTCTGTGGGTGCCATCCGATAAGCCTCACATGATATCAGGATAGTCCCCGACTGTAATTCAATGAAGAAATACATCTATTACCTTAGAGGTTGTCCTGAGACATCCTTGGGAAAGAAGTCCATGTAGTCCTCCACAATGGTAGGGATCTAGGTGTCAGTAGCAGCTGCTGCTCCAAGAGCCATGCTCGCCATCTCCTGAGAAAATGGTCATGGTCTCCTGCTTAGAGTACCCGTGTGCTCTACCACGATGTCTCATTCACCGAGGATGGTGAACCTAGTCCCATCATAGAACATGCCTCTGACCCATATGTGACGACAGCCGATCTGGGCGTGAAACATGGAATGAGAATCCATTCCCATTATGAGGTCGTAAGGTTCCATCAGGATGACAAGTAGGTCCCATGTGAAAATCCCTCCTCCAAATGACATCTTGCATTTCCTGCAGATAAAGGTCACCAATGAGGCACATCCCATAGGAACCTTGAGGCTAGGTGTAGGTGTCAATGCCTCTACTGGAAGTTCCAACTCATGTACCAAAATCAGCGATATAAAGTAGTGGCTGACACCTATGTCTACTAGTACTAAATCAAGCATAGAGTAAACACAAAGCGTACCTCAGACCATCTCGTGTTCTGGGGGGTCACGAACACCCATAGCCTGAAGCTTCCCGTGACCCCTACTGCCTGGTCCTTATTCCGGGCATGGGCCACCCTGTGGTGGTGCTGGAAGGACCTCAAAACACTATCTCAGTCCTCCGGGTCCTACCACTCTGCTTACGCCGCCTCCCTGAGGACCTACCTAATCTCGAATGGGGGATCCCTAGTCACGGAGTTGCCTCTGCTGTTGCGGTGCGCCCACTACCTGCCTCGACTGCTCTGTATGCCTGTTCGGGCAGTCCTGTGCTAGGTGACCTCATCCGTCACATGTATACCACTGGCTCTCTCCTTCCTACCATGGTGCTCCACGGCGCCACTACGGTGTATGACCCTGCCCCTGAGTCTTCTCACGGAAGGGAGTCCTCGACCGAGGCTATGATATCTCCCTCATGCCTATCACCGAAGACTCTCCTATGAAGTGGCCCCTGCTAGGCCTTGTCTATCGGCATCCCTCAACCTAGAAACTCTTAGTCCTAAGCCCCTGTTTTATCACCCCGACATAAGTAGGGATGCACAGGGGTACTACACTAGCACATATCTCACTGCGAAGACCCTGCTCAAACTTCCGCACCCAAAAGTAACTATCACTAACTATATCTTGCGAATAGCATGTCAGATCACTAAACTGGGCCGAGTACTGTATCATGGTCATCCCCCATACTTCATCTCTAGAATCTCATGAATCTGAAAGATCCTAAATAAGAGGGGGAGAACTCTTCCTGAAAGAGCTGCTAGAAGCTATCTCACATGAGAGACGACTCGTCGTGGGTCTGTGTGACCAAACCCCACCAACGACCGACCATCCAGAGGAAAAGGCTAGATACTAGAGCTACCATCTGGTCCGCTGGTGTTCGTACCAGCCTGAAAAGTTTTTCCACAGACTATAGCTAGTATTCCGCTACCTGGGGATCCGAGTCCCTGCGGAACGTCTGCGGTCACTAACGCAGAAAGTCTCAGAGCGCACTCAGCCTGTGCTCAACCACAGCCTATGCTGCCAGTACAAACTGCCACTCTCCAAGTGGAGGGGCCACCGCTGAAGCACTAGCTAGAAGGGGATCATGTGAGGGTCCCTGAACTGACGCCCTGTCGCTCGCCAGGTCGTCGTCATGAACTAAAGAGTGTAACTAGGATGGCTGCTATCATGGGGGCATCTTGAAAATTATCAAGGATTACCACGATCAGATGATCATATATATATATACATATACAAATATATATATATATATATATATATTAGTAATAACAAAGGGGAGCTGACTCAAAAAGTATAATCAAAGACTTAATCCTACGAGATGTATATAACAAAGTTCCCTACAACATGTGTCTCAGCGTGCCGAGTCAACAAGCGGGTTATCAGGGTCCTTGTGAATAGATACGTTAGCCGCCCGTACCATCACTGGACTCCCTGGCCTGAGAGCCGCTCTCAAGACATGTCGACACTATTTCCCTAAATCCCAACCAATTCCTTTTTATGGATGTCAGAACAATGCCCCAAGGAATGAATCACCTCTGATACCACTTTGTCACGACCCAACCCTACCAGTCTCGAGCCACAACTACCACAAGCCTGCCTCTATAGCCCAGGGGCTGGCGACAAGCACCGAAGGTGTAAAAAAATTCAGGAGGCCTTAGCCTTAGTAACTGTAAACACACACACAACTCACTCAATGCAGAAGTGCAGAGTAAAAAATGAAACCAAATGTCAAACAACTATAACCCACCACAATCATGCATCAACCTCTAAATAAGAAAAATTAAAGTGCTGAAAAGTACTGACAGATACTGAACAGAAAATGGGGAAAAACATGCACCCAACCCAAAAGGTTCCACAACCCGGAAATAGGTAAACAAAAGTAAACAGCAGGTGAGTATCACACCAAAAAGTCCAACTACGACCACTGAACACAACCCAAGCTACTATGTCCTCTACGCTCCTCTGTAGTCTCGATCGACCTTTCCGTCATCTGCAAGGGCACATCAAGTACGAGCAAAGCCCAAGCAGGGTGAGTATAAGGATACTTAGTAGGATTCCAAAAAACCTCGAGGGAGAAACAAAGGAGGTACCAAAATGGTGAGAAGTAGATAGATTGAGGAATTGTGAAAGAGTACAGTAAATAGAGTGAAGATCAACCCAACATAGGAAAAGGGAGTTGACTTGTCCAACCAAGAGAAACTAGACACAGAAATCACGTGGCATTCCCCGCCAATCTTCGACCCTCCTAGAAGGAGAGTAACTGAACCTAAGGAGTGGGAATAAATGTTGTGTGTATATATATATGCTCAATAAGAAACCCAAATAAGCGTGTAAGGGAATCTCCATCTCTAAGATTAGACCATGAAAAGTCACCAATAGTTCTAAGGATATCCAGCACTAATGCCCAAGCGTCCAGCAAGTCAAAGCTTTCTCATCATTGAACCACACATCCAAGGACACCGCTCCTATAATCATGGAGAAAATCCACTGAATAGCCTCATTGAAAAGGGGTGAGTCTGAATGAAGTTGTCAGGTAACCCACTGCCCTGCCAAACTGGAGGGTAAACCCCAAATGGTCGTCGGGTGACCCACTGCCCATCCCTGCTGGAGGGTAAACCCTAAAATAAATGGGTAACCCACTAGCCAGCCCCACAGGAGGGTAAACCCTATTATCAATAGGTAACCCACTACCCAGCCCCACTGGAGGGTAAACACGAAACTGGTCTAATAACTCTGTGTTTCCCGTGCCATCACTAGGTGTCGCTAACATCGCGACCATGCGTTCGGTCAGAGTGCATCAAGGAATCCTTCGACCAAAGCCCCTTCATGTTTCCACAATTAATGAGATCTCAAAAAAGGATCCACACACCCAAACATATTACACCATTGTAATCCTCGCAGAAAAACAAGCGAGATAGACTACTTACTAGGTGGAAACGATCACTCGAGGAAACGTTATTCAACACCGCTTTTTTCCCATACGGAATCACGTGGGGCCCACACCTCGTTCCCGATTGATGATGGGATAACTATGACATCACGATGCTCTCAAAAAAACACACCAAAATGACTACACATTCACCCCAAAAGAACGTCTGATGAAAAAGTCGCAAAACGCTGCTCACAACTTAAAAGACGGCCCATGGAGCCCATGCCTCAACTCCAGCTTCACCACCTGAAACCACCTTGGTCTACAATGTCTCGACTCTTGGGTCAAAACGCTTCCGACAGTGCCTTAAACGGACTCTGGATGCGTTCACGCCATCTGAAAGAAGAATCCATGCGAGTACTTAACAAGTGTGCCGCACAACCGAACCCCCGTCTCGGGAATTGAAAATTTATAAGACCATATGAAAAACATCATCTGAAGCTGTAGATTTCACTCCCATAGACGGAACGCAAAATAGAAACCCGTAGTAGAAGTTATGGGTGTCTAAAGTCAAGGGGACGAACCCTTTTGGGCCAGACCGGCCCGGTTTGGCCGGTCCATCCGGCCTTGGCCGGCCCGCAGCACCGGACCGCGACCCTACCATGTGGCCGGACCGCAGACTTGTGTTGCACCGTGCCAACCCAACCTCATGGCCGGTCGTTGTCTCGTGCGGAGACCCGCCGATGGCGGGTCTTGACCTCTGCATGGGGTCACGCGCCACGACCCCCATCGCGCCCCGCACCGGCATCATCGGTCGTAGACGCCCGCCACGCCGCCTGGGAGCCTACCACCGCTGCCTGGGAGCCGCACCACTCCACCGCCACCTGGGGACCACTGCCGCCGCTAGGAATACAACAGTCTGGAACACCCCACGCTGCCGCTGTCGCCCACCAGACCTCCTTGGAACCACCGGAAACCAACGGAAATGGCCGGAAAACTTCCCGGGGACACCCCGGATGCCCCAACACTTGAAATTTCGATCCCAGTTTATTTTGGAATGATTGGATCGAATCCTAGGAATATATGTAATTCTCTCGACAATTTAACTGCATTTTGATTCTAAAATTTGAATTCAAGAAGATTCAAGAAAAAAAACAAAACGCACGATCCTACATCGCTAAGCATATCCCCATGCTTCACCAATGATCCTCCAGAGCCATCACCCGCCATGGAGAGTGAGATAGATGCTTGAAAGAGGTTCTCCCTTATTGGGAATAACTTGCACCAAGGAGAAAAACAAGTGGGAGAAGAGGGTGGGGTGGTATGTTTAAATAGAAAACAAAATTAAAATTTAATTATGTTTTAAAACACCCACCAGTAGGCCTGTACCTGGACTCTCAGCGGGGTCTAGGTGAAGCCGCCACATGGGTAAAAACCAAATTTTGAGCACAACGGTGGTTATATAGTTTTAATCCAAGACTCCATTCAAAAGATTTAAAATTCACGCCCGAGGCCACCAAATTATGAAAATTCCCCTGGTGGTGTTTTCCACAGAAGGGTCGCACTCGTGAATGTTACACCCCTCCTAGGGTAAACGACATGCTCCAAACTCAATGGTGCTTTCCAATCAGAGCAACCTTTTTGGAGTTATTATGTTTATTTGGGGTGTCCAGTGTGAACATGCTTAAAATTTCATTTTGGCCACACCGAGGCTCGGAATCACATGTCGTCTGAACACCCTACTCTGGAATAACATAAAGAAAATTTCAAATTCATACAAGCTCAAAACTCGGGTTCTTATAATAATCCCCATTTAATTTTGCACGATATGAATAGTGACCATAAAATTTTTTATTACTATAGTGTTGAGTAAATTAGGTAATTTAGGTTAAAAAAATATTAGAAGAACCAATAAATGACCCAAACAGTTGAATAAATCTCATTTCATAGTTAAACCTCTACTATAATCTTCAATTGGTCTAATTTAGGGCCTTTTGGGGATACATGAATGAGATTATTCAAATTATAATATTTTATTTAAAAAAAGTCAAACATATAAAACTTGTGATTTTAATAACTAAAATATTTTTACCATAGGGTAATATAGAATAAATGCAATACTAAAATAATTATTTTTAAATATCACATATTTATCTTAATCATGGTAATTTATTTTTAGTTCACTGTGGAAAAATAATTTTCTTAATTTCGAATACAATAATGATGAAGTAATTATTCAATTTAGGAATGAAATAAAATAAATCATATTCAAAATATTATAATTAAAGTAATTGGAGATAAAAATTGTGATCGAAGAATTTTAAAGATGAACAAGACACATTTTTTATTGTTTTAAAATAATTGGTTTGAGGTATATGTGTCTTAGTGATATTATTAATGTCAATGTAATAAATAATTTAAAATTTTAAAATAATGATATTTTTGTGAAAAAATATTTTATTAATTTATTTAAATATCATAAAAATATTAAATATAGGAATATAGTGTGATATAGTGTATAAATTGCATCCCTAATCAGTAAATTAGTCAATAGTAACATTATATGTAAAATTATAACATTTTAATCGTGACAAATATATCAACATATATCATGGTAATAAATGTGAATTAATTGGTTAAACAAAAAGGATAAGGTTTAAAAACACATAAATTTGATAAAATATTATTAATTGATCATATTGAAACCATATCCTACCATATGTTTAATTTATTACCATTTTTATTTATTGTTCTCTATAATAGCATTAATATATTTTATTTTTTATGAAATTATGAAAGTTCCACTCACCTCAATTATAAATGTAAACCTCTTCCATCGCTTCAGTACAACAATTTGATCCTTCTAGATCAAATATACTATTCCAGTTTACCTTTTAAACTTTCATATACACATTTTAGAGATTCTATTGTTTCCAAAATACCATCCCTGTATTCATTTAGAAGAGATATTAAAGAGTCATTTCATAGAATAAGTATTCTATATAACTTATGGATATATTTTTATAAACTTATTTACACACTATAAATATATTATTTTCTATAAAATAATATATTCGATATCATCAATGTTAGTAAATTTTATTATAATTATTAAAAAACCATTTTACACACTCTATATTATCAAAAAATAAGTGAAAGTATCTCTCATGCAAATAAACAACTTACCATCTATATGTGGGGATACAATTAATATTTCATAACATATTTTATGGATGGTTATTATGAATATAATAATGTTTTTTTGATATTTATGACATAACTATACATTTTAATGATAATATAATTTTTACTTTATTAACATCCATTATTTTGGGAAATGATAATGTTTCCTCTGCGTACATATGGACTACCATCTCCATGATGCGATGTGATTAATTTTTAGTTATTATTTCACATGTATTGTAAAAAATAAATATATATATATATACATTATATATATCATAAATGATAATAATTAAATAATGGTGAATTATTATTTACCTTTATTTCATTCAATCATGAAATAAATGAAAATAGAGTTCATGCGTTTGTGCACCTTATCATCTCTATGAATGGTATACTCCATTTTTCTATATATAATATTTATGGAGGATTATAAATATTCATATAATTAATTAATATTATTTTTATAACATGCTTAATTTTTTTAATATTATGGTTCCATGATCAATTTAAAGGGATTAAGACTACAAAACTGAAACATTCATTGAAAACGAAGCAGTTATCACCCAAAATTTTGATTTTAATAACAAATCATTATTAAAAGGGGGATAAGATGTTATAAAAGTAATAAATGGTATGATAGAAATATTTTTATTTAATAAATGTATTATAAATTTATATATATAATAAATTAGTTTTGAAACTTATGTAATAAAGGAAATACTTGATTTAAGGGTTTACTTCACAATCTCATAATTATTCGGGATTGTTTATGTTTAAGTCCCTAGTGGGGAATATGTCTCTTCCATGTCCATTGTCATTAACCAAATCTGGCCACCATTAAAGTTGACAACTAACTAAGTACATTGAAAGGCCCGAAGGGAGTTCCCTATCCCCATTATCTTGAACAAGTGTCTGAGTGTCATGAATAGTTGTTTAGGAATGATTTACTAGTGTTTAGAAGAATTAAACAACCAAAACTAATTAATAAATTGAATCTTAAAAATTCTAACAAAAAATCCATAATTAAATTTCAAAAACTGAATAAAATGTTTTAAAGATGAAAGAAGAGGTCCAAAAATTCAATTAATTAGAATATCTAACATGAAAACCACCACACGGTAAAGAGACAACACCCCCAAGCCTTCTCAGCAATGTCGAACCAAGGAAAGAGCTAGAAACCAAAACTACCACCTCGGAGGACCTTGCAGTTACCTATGTCACAAATGATCATGTATAATTACATCTAAAGGTGTAATTATGTGGTTAGAAAATTCCCAATAGGACAATACCAATAATATTCCATACAAAAATCAATATAAGATAAAAAAAATCTTGCACTATTTTAAACTCAGGAAAAGGTAGCAACATTTCATAAATGGTGAATCATTTAAATGAAAACAAATTTCAAGGGTTAACATTAAATATTGAATTATTTTAAGTAAAACATCTCTTATCATGAAGCTTCCATCAAAACAAACCATATACCATTGGTACATACCGAATATTTCATGAGCACTATTTGTGGGAACACCCCTACGAAATAGTTCATTCTGAGCCCTAGGTACATCTTATCTCAGATTAAAAGTAACCATAACAAGTATTTGTCTCATGCATGAGCCAGTAGTAGGGAAAATACTCAAAAACTAGTGGTCCCCAACATCATAATTATATTTTTAAGTGTTTTCAACATCAATCATTCTATGTAAAATAGGGGAAAACCACTCCAGATCACTAGCATAATAGTCCTAGTCCACCCACCTAGATACTCTGGTTTCCCACTTTGTGACCAAACAAGTTACACATTCTAAAAAATACCATTTACACATAAAAATACCATTTCAGATCATAAAAACTCCAAAAAGTAGATAAACATTCTTTTCACCCTTTGTATAACTCAATAAACCATTTATAATTTTCATAAAACAATTTCATGAAATATAAGCATGATTTGAACATAAAATCAATCTAAAAACCCATATTGAAAATAAAAAAATACCAATACGACACCAAACCATAATTTTCAGTCATAACAACATTTAATAAAACCATTCCATTAATCATAAAATATCCCCACTTGACATAACATGGAATACACATGAAAAATTCGCATTTTCACACAAAAATGCCACTTAAAATATCAACCGCTTACCCAATTCTACCAGAAATTGTTTTCTCACAAAACAAAATGAAATAAGAACATGCTACAAATATATACCCCAAAAATATAACTTATCCAATAATGCTTACACATTAAATCACCAACCAAATGTGTCAAAAACCTCAAATCCTTGTGCCAGACTTCAACCACACCACCACCGCACCACAAGAGAGTGAAAACTAACCTAAAACCACAATATTGGACAAAGTTACTCAAAATTAAACACTTAGTATGAATCCCTAGATGATATAAATTTTTATCTTCAATAAAGGTGGAAGAAACATTATGTAATTAGAAGAAGAACAAAATAGGAACAATATACATGAGGAATATTGATGTTTTCCCCACAAAAACCCCTTCTAAAATGGATTCAAAATGAGGTTGAGGTGGCTTAGAAGCCTTAAATGGCTGTATAGAATGAAATGGGGATGAAATGGGTTCTCCATGGTTATACCTAGAAGGTCAAACATGGAGTTATAAATCATTTTTTGATGACCTAGAGGTTGTACAAAGTATTTCTGCATGGTTTGGTAAACCATGCACACAAACTGTGTGGTATGTTATGTCCACCCCAAATAATGCCCTATTACACTTATTAAAAGGGGGTCCTTTGGGGAAACCAAGGGGGAATTTGAAAAAAAATGAGAGTAAAATACCTTAAAATAAAGGTATGATGTGACAATTATCCACCCCATTATAGACTTTATGCCCCAGAAAGTAAAGATGAAACTTGATCAAAAATAAAGAATTGGTACTCTTTCTCAACCCATGAATTCAGATCCCATGTCTCATGCAATTCCCATGATACTGAAGGATCCAGACAAGGGGAATAGAATTTCCCTGAAGCACCTTCTCTTGGGAATCCATTATTCGCACCGGCCACTAAAACACTAATAAATCATGCTATATCTTCAACTCCACCCAATTCATCATATGAGATAGATCCAAATTGTAAATAAATATATTTTATTAAAATAATATATTATTAAATTAGGTTAAAATCACAAATACATTATATATATACATCTTGGTTATTATGATGTTTAAAAATTCATCCTTTATCTATTTTAGAATCAATATTTATCTTATATTTATAATCATAACCATCTAATAGTGAAAAATATGTTATTGGGGTTAATGGTACTTAAGGTTAATTAAGGGGTAAAACTAAAAGATAATGTATAAAAATGATCACAAACTCGTTAAAATATAATTGGTTGGTTATATTTAAAGAATATCATACCCTAATAAATAATTCATGACTAATTTCATGTAATTTTAAATATAATAGTCATTTTATATTTTTCTAAGAAATTCAAAAAGTGCCCCTCACCACAATTATAATAGGACACCTCATCCCTCACATCATTACACCAATTTGATCCATCTAGCTCAACGATCCTTTGAAATTTTCATTTCTTCACTTCCCTAGACACATTTTAGTTATTTTGGTACTTCTAAAAGACAAATACAAGATCCATTTATAGGATAAGTAAAGGAGTATTTTTGAAAAGGATATAATCACTCAAACAGATAACATTATTTTTTTACTCTTATTTACCTCCTATAAATCTATTCTATTAATCATAAAATTATATCTTCAGATCATAAATATGATTAAATGTTATTATGATTATGAAAAATAAAATATAAAACCTTTTTTCCCTCAAATAGTAAGTAAAATTATTTGTCGTGCGTACTTACGGCTTACAGTCTCCACTTAGAAATATAGTACATTTTTCATGTGCATGTGTCACCTACCATCCCCATGAACAACGTAATTAATTTTTCTATATAAAATAGATAATAATTAATATAAATATATATTTAATTAATATTTTTTATGTCTATAACAAGATTATAAATATTTAAAGGATGTGAACATGATCGAAGTATAAAGATCAGGACTACGGAACTAAAACATGATTGGAAAACAATGTTGTAATAATGAGGAAAAGTGATTATAAAAGAAAATTATTAATAAATTGGTGAAAAGATTTTATAAATATATAATTAATATAATCATAGATATATTTTATTGAAAAAATATATAATAAAATAATATTACTTATACAAGAGTATTTAAGGCGAATGATATATGGTGAGATGTAAGGTAAGGGTTTATTTCAAAATATCATCATTATACAAGATTTTTTATGTTTAATTCCATATTGAGGAAACTTTTTCGCCTATGTCATGATTTTCTATTTTTTTGAAAAATGTTTTTACTAATATTTTACAATTGTTTAATTTTATTCTGTCCTATGTTTGTATTTTTTTGAACTGATTGAAACGAATTTTTTCATCATTTTCCAAACATGGTATATTGTGAATTATTCAATAAAAATATAGTTAGAAATTTTTTTAATTTATAAATAGAAATCATATTTTCCACCATCAATATTCATGTTTTCTAGGATTAATTTATAAATATACATTTTTTTCAATGGAATGGATTTTATTTATTAATATGAATCCATTTTAAAAAAGAAGTGAGATTCAAATGGACTAGATTTTTTCCTCAGGAAATATATCAAGTGATCTTTAAAAATAATTTTTCTATATAAGATGGAAAATTTTGATAATAATTATGTTTTACTGGGGATATGATTCAGGGATACCATCCTTAATATTTTTTATAGATGGTTTATTTTTAAAATGAGAAATTCTTTATGCACCCCGATTTCTTTTTCACTGGTTACAATATGTTGAAATTTATTTCTTTTTATGAGTTCTTTAATGAAAATTGATTAATTATATTGTGTAAATGTATGAATTTCTTTATTTATGTTATAGTCTAGACCTATTTCTCCTTACAATATTTTGGTAATTGTGGATAACTGATTTGGTAAATATGTTATGCATGTATTGGATTACATGTTCACAATTGATTGTGAGAACCTGCATTTCATTTCCATATGTTTTTTTATAGACATGTATTTATGTCAATAATTTTATGTGTGGATGTAGAGTTTATGTCTATAATATTATATGAGGATAGGGTTTTATGTCCAAAACTTTATGCGAGGGCCAAACTTCATTTCCTTACCTTAAAAAGTGAAACTTTTTGTATTTATAAATGTTCAAAATGTCATAATTTTATGTGTACACCAAAATTAAATGTATTATGTCAATGTTATTATCTCATGTATTTTTTTATTCTTTCATGATTCATGTATTATAAAATTCCAATCATGATTCCAAGACTGAATATTATGATCTATGTTTTGAAGGGTGTCGATTTGAAATGTTATGTTCATGTTAACACACCCTTTTTCTCATTTTATGAATATATGATTAATGATATCTCCGTTTTTTATCCTTATAGAGGATCTGAGCTCTTCATTTCTTATCTTTCATTTATGCTATTCATGAAGAATGTTTTTTTGAAATTATACATCTAAGAAGGGTGTTATTTTTGTAGAACATAGTGGGAGACGATATAAATCATTTTTGAACTGGCTGTTTGTATTTTACTATTTCCAAAGGTACTAGTCCTATATGATTTGGAATGAATCAAAATTTAATGGAATGATAATTCACCTATATAGATTTGATAACTATGTATGAAAATCTTGGGTCATTATAGTTAGTATTTGAGTATAATTTAGTTATCCTTTCGAATGTCAGATGAGAGATATTTAGTAAGAAACCCATGGATATGTCTCATAATAGGATAACATCATTTTTTTATTATGGATAAAAAATGTAAAAACTAAGGTTTCATATATTGAAAGTAAAGTGTCCAGATTTAAACATCTAAATAATGATGTTTCAGGTTTTTAATTATCTATGATTATCATTGCTCACTCTATGTTTTTGGATTTATTAAATGGATGGAACTATAAAAAATCTTGTGATTAATGAATGTGATATCCAATTAAACAATCATCATTATAAGAAATAAAATATCATAAGGGTAAGGTTTCAATATCTTATGAATATGATCATTGAACTCTCTAAAGAAATTGGTGGAAATTTAGATCATGTTGAACATATAATTATACTATGGAGGGAGAAACATGTTATTGAATATTTTATTCAATAATAGCAATCATTATTCTACGGATCTTCTAAATCAATGGTTTTTGATAAGTGGATATATGTGATGGAATATATATTTCCTATTAATTAATAATCTACCGATGAATATGTTTTCCTATTTTCTTATTGTATTTTTGAGAAAGAATAAAAATTGTCGAATCATATTCATAATATGATTTAATAATAGTAAATTAACTCCGTGGGATGGGATGAATTTATGGGAATAGTTTTTCATAAGTTCCTCCCTCATATTCTACATTAAAAATGGAGGAGTGATTTTTTGATCTTAAGAAGAAGGTTGATAAATCTGTTGGTATCTTGGATGAAATGTTTATGATACTTTAATGGTATTCTTAAGGGTTAATCCTCATCCTTGAATGAAAAATTGATCGATTATTTAGTATGTTGAAAAAATTGAAAATAAATTATCCATAATAGAATTTTGATGCTATGAATAAATCATTTAATGTGCCCTAAATGTGGAAATGGGAGTTGGAAACCCTTTGGGTTTTAGTGAAAAGAAATGAAATATTGAGGTTCATAGAAACACCAGTGGTTTTCTACATAATGGGAATATAAATTTTCAACCTCCAACTTGACAAAAATATGGGAAAGAGTAGTCAGGTGAGTTTTTAAAAGGAAAAAATAAACTTTTTCTATTTTGGAAGCCCAACCACTGAGAAAAGAGTTCTAAAATGATGTAAAGAGGATAGTCAATGAAATGAATGGAGAGAGAGATCAAAAATGGACCACTCAAACTTCAGTGATATAAAGGAATCATTTGTGGGAACTATGTGAATAAATTCCATAATCCAAAGTCTCTTGATGATAGTATTCCAAAACAACCTCTAAAGTCAAAAGAATAAGTGAAAAAATATGAAATTACGAAAATTGATGTGAATCATGATAGTAAGTGTAGATATATATTTCACCCTAGAATAAGGAACTCCATGTTGAATTTTACATGAAAATTAATAATTAAAAGATAATCCTTTTGTAAATTTTTTTGTGATTATATGAATTTATTATATCTGTATATATATATTAGATATATATTTCTATAATAAAGAGATCATATTTTTTTCTATATACACATATGAATATCTATCAGAGCATGGATAAACCTAAAACTCAAAAGTAAATATTTTTGTCTATGATAAGATCTTATTAGAAGTATATATAATTATAAAATTTTAGAAAATAATCAGTACAACTTTGAGAATATAAGATCAAGGTATATATATATTTTTTTATCTAACATTATGAGTAATAAAATAATATTTTCTTGATCATTTAATTTTATTAAATAACATTATATATGGCATTTTTATATGGTTTTTAATATTTTAGATGAGTCTTAAAGTTAAATACTCTTGGAGTGAAATAGGATAAATTTGTTTCATGATGCTAAAGTATGATTTATCAAATCATATATTAACCATTTTGGTTTTTGTAACTATTTATATTCTAAAGGAATAACTTTTGAGTCTTATTATTTGATTAAAAGTGTGGTAGTTATGAAAAATCCATCTTCAATATCCATTTATTAGAGTAAGAGATCATGTTGAAATAGATTTAATAACAACCAAAAGATTATATTATTGTAATCAAATAGATATAAATAAAGTATGTTTATTTATTTGATTGTTTTATCTAGATATTAAGAGAATCCATCGACAATATGAAAAGTAATTTGATATTAAAATGTTGTCCATTTAATATTGTTTCCTAATAAATCAATAGATTTTTAACCTACCACTGATTTACAGTTTTCTAATGGATGGATTTCTCATGAATATGGTCTACAAAACTCTCTATCAAGTCATGGGAGATATTTGTTTCTTCCATATCAATGTTTTTACTTCCCATTAATTTTTTCCAATTATGAAACCCAGTATGTGTTATGACATGCGACCTTTGTACTTTAATTTGTCTCTTTTCAAGAAGAAGCATTATAAATAATTTTTAATATGTGGGATTTTTCAAATGATATCTTGAATTGTAAAACCTTGGGTTCTGAGACCAAGTTAAAAAATTTAGGATGCAATTTATTAAAGGGTTTGATAATCTAATATCCAGATACATTAAAAATAAATTCTACAGCATACAAGAAACCCAACCCTGAGCTTAAATGAGAAAATAAATATTAATATGTATACATTATATCATCGAAAATAAATTGGCGAGTATGAATTGGAATAACAGAATTATGAAATATATAATGTTACTACTCATTTCAAATGTATTAATTTATTCTTCATAAATAAGAACTCAGTTTTTTTTAATATCAAAAACACAATTTCATTAAAAATGGATTTTATTTATTTTTATGATATAATAATATGATTATTTTATGTAACTTTTATAAAATTTATATTATAAATTGAACTTAATTTTTTAAATTATCAAGTCAAAACTCACATAGGATGAATTTTTGACAATTTTCAGAAGAGATATAATTTTCAATGAATAATAAAAAATACTAATTTCTTTTGTAAAACATATTTTCTTTAAAGTTTTTAGAATGTAAAATTATGATATTGGTTATATTTAAAATTGAATAATTTATTTTTTAATTAAATCCCAGGTTTTAAAATTTATTTTATACATGAATAAATAAAAAAATTTATGTTTAAGAGGGGTATTATTCTTAAAAAATGTTTTACATTGAATTTACTTGGTTTAATTTTAAATAAAATATTCCACTTTTGTGAAATGAATTTCTAAAAATGGATTCTACATTTAAAATTAGGATATTCACATTTATTGTATATATGTCATGACCTGACCCTACCAGTCTCGATCCGCAACTACCCCAAGCCCGCCTCCATAGGCCAAGGGCTGGCGACAAGCACTGAAGGTGTAACAATCTCAGGGAGGCCTTAGCTTAAGTACATGTACACACAACCACAAATCAATCAATGCAGATGTGTAGAGTAAAAAGGAAACCAAAGGATATAAAACTATAACACAACCACAGTCATGCATCAACCTCTAAATAGGAAAAATTAATGTGATGAAAAGTACTGACAGATACTGAACAAAAAAAGGGGAAAACACACCCAACCTCAATGGTTCCATAACCCGACAACAGGTAAACAAAAGTAAACAACTGGTAAGTCACACAGCTGAATGTACAACTACGAACATTGAACTTATCCCAAGATCTTGTGTTCGCTATACTTCTCCATAGTCTCGATCGACCTATCAGTCGTCTGCAAGGGCACATCAAGTTCGGGAAAATCCCAACCAGGGGTGAGTATAAGGATAATTAGTAGGATGACCTGAAAGCTCGATGGAGCAACAAAGGAGGTACCAAAATGGTGAGCAATAGACACAACGAGGAACTATGAAATAGTACAGTAAGTAGAGTGCATCTCTACCCAACATAAGAAAGGGAGTTGGCTCATACAACCAAGAGGAACTAGACAAGGAAATCACGTGGCTTACCCCACATGTCTTTAACCCTCCCAAATAGAGGGTAACTGAACCCATGGAGTGGGAAATAAAGTAGGGTATATATATATATTCTAAATAAGAAACAAAATTGAGTGCGTAAGGGGATCTCCATCTCCAAGATCAGACCAGGAAAAGTCACCAACAGTTCTATGGATATCCAACACTGAGGCCCAAGCGTCCAACACGTCAAAGCTATCTCATCGCTGAACCATGCAACCAAGGATCCCACTCCGGTAATCTTGATGAAAATCCACTGACTAGCCTCCTAGAAAGAGGCTGATTCTAAAAGATGTAATCGGGTAACCCACTACCCAGCCAAACTAGAGGGTAAACCCAAAAAGGTTGTCAGGTGACCCATTGACCGGCCTTGCAAGAGTGTAAACCCTAAAAGGTCTTTGGGTAACCCACTGCCCATCCCTTTTGGATGGTAAACCCTAAAATCCATGGGTAAACCACTGCCCAGCCCCGGTAGATGGTAAACCCTATGGTCAATGGGTAACCCACTACCCAGCCCCGCTAGAGGGTAATCCCGAAACTGGTCTGATAACTTTGCACTGCCCAGGCCATCACTAGGAGTCGCTAACATCGTGACCGTGCATTGGTTCAGAGTGAATTAGAGAAACCTCCAACCAATACCCCTCCATTGTTTTCAGATTTAATAAGATCTTGAAAGAGGATCTGCACAACCAAATAGATTACATTGTTGTAATCATCCCGGAAAAACACATGAGATAGACTACTTAGTCTCTTGAAACAGAATCCAAACGAAAAAGTAATTCAACACCGCTTTATACCCATAGAACGTCTCTTAGGGGCCACACCTCGGTCCCAAAAGAGGTCGGGCGAACTGCCCCATCGTGATGCTCTCGGAAAAACACACCAAAACGACTACTCATTCGCCCGGAATGGACGTCTAATGAAGAAGTCGCAAAATGCTGCTCACATCTTAAAAGACGGCCCATGCGGACCATGGTTCATCTTCGACTTCAACGCCTGAATCCACCCTAGTATACATAGTCTCGACGCCAGTGTCACAACATCGATGATGGCGCCTTAAACGGACTCTGGATGTGTCTGCACCATCTGAAAGATGAATCCAGGAGAGTACTTAACGAGCGTGGTGCACCACCGAACCCCCGTCTCGGGAATTGAAAATTCCTGAGACCATCTCAAAAACTACATCTTGAGCCGAGGATTTCACTACCATAGACGGAATGCAAAACAGACACCCGTAGTGGATGCTATGGGTGTCCGAAGTCAAGTGGACGAACCCCTTGGGGATGGACCAGCCCGGTCCGGTCGTGGGCCTTCAGTCTACCGCTTCGACCGGCTCTTGTGGTCGGTCACTGTCTCTCTTGGAGACCCTCCGAAGGTGGGTCTCAGTCTCCGCATGGGGTCAATAAAATAAAATTAGAATAACCAATAAATGACCCAAAAACTTGAATAAATCTCATTGCATAGTTAAACCTCTACTATAATCTTCCAATGGTCTAATTTAGGACGTTTTGGGGATACATGAATGAGATTATTCCAATTATAATATTTTATTTAAAGAAAATTCAAACATATAAACCTCAAGTTTTTAATAACTAAAATATTTTTACCCTAGGTTAATATAGAATAAATAAAATACTATAATAATTATTTTTAAATATAACATATTTATCTTAATCATAGTAATTTATTTTTAGTTTATTGTGAAAAAATAATATTCTTAATTTCTAATACAATAATGATGTAGTAATTATTAAATTTAGGAATGAAATAAAATAAATGATTTTAAAAATATTATAATTAAAATAATTTGAGAAAACTAATGTGATCAAATAATTTTATAGATGAATAAGAGATATTTTTTAATGTTTTAAAATAAATGGTATGAGGTATATGTGTCTTAGTGATATTACTAATGTCAAAGTAATAAATAATTTTAATTTTTAAAATAATTATATTTTTGTGAAAAAATATATTATTAATTTATTTAAGTATCATAAAAATATTAAATATAGGCATATAGTGTGATATAGTGTATAAATTGCACCCCTAATCTATATGTTAGTCAATAGTAACCTTATATGTAAAATTATAACATTTTAAGTGTAAGAAATATATGAATATAGATCATGGTATATATGTGAATTAATTGGTTAAACAAAAAGGATAAGGTTTAAAAACACATAAAATTGATCAAATTTTATTAATTGATTATAATGAAACCATATCCTACAATATGTTCAATTCATTAACATTTTTATTTATTTTTCTCTATAGTAGTATTAATATGTTTTATTTTTTATGAAATTCTGAAAGTTCCCCTCACATCAATTATAAATGTAAACCTCTTCCATCACTTCAGTACACCAATTTGACCATTCTAGATCGAATATACTATTCCAATTTACCTTTTAATCGTTCATATACACATTTTAGAGATAAAATTATTTCCAAAATACCATCTCTATATTCATTTAGATGAGATATAAAAGAATCATTTCGAAGAATAAGTATTCTATCTAACTTATAAATATATTATTATACACTTATTTACTCCCTATAAATATATTATTTTAAAGAAAATAATATATTCCATATTATCAATATTAGTAAATATTTTTATAATTATTAAAAAACCATTTACACACACTATACTATCAAAAAAGAAGTTAAAGTATCTCTCATGCATATAAACAACATACCGTCTCCATATAGGGATATAATTAATATTTCATAACATATTTTATGGTTGGTAATTAGGAAGGTATTAATGTTTTTTTTGATATTTATGACATAATTATACTATTTCATGATAATATAATTTTTACTTTATTACCATCCGATTGTTTGGGAAATGATAATGTTTCTTGTGCGTACATATGGGCTACCATCTCCATGATGTGATGTGATTCATTTTTAGTTTTTATTTCACATGTATTGTAAAAAAAAATTATAAATATATATTGTATATCTTAAATGATAAAAATTATATAATGGGGAATTATTATTTAACTTTATTTCATTCAATCACTAAATAAATGAAAATAGAGTTCATGCATATATGCACATTATCATCTCCATGAATGGTATAATCTATTTTTCTATATATAATATTTATGGAAGATTATAAATATTCATATTATTAATTCATATTATTTTTATACCAAGCTTAATGTTTTTAGTATTATTGTTCCATGATCAATGTAAAAGGATTAGGACTAAAAAACTGAAACATGCCTTGAAAACGAAGCAGTTATCACCCAAAATTTTGATTTTAATAAAAAAATATTATTAAAAGGGTGATAAGATGTTATAAAAAATAATAAATGGTAAGATATAAATATTTTTTATTTAATAAATGTATTATAAATTGATATATATAAAAAAATGAGTTTTAAAACTTATGTATTAAATGAAATACTTGAGTTAAGGGTTTATTTCACAATCTCATAATTATTCAGGATTTTTTCTATTTAAATCCCTATAGGAGAATATGTCTCATCCATGTCCATTTTCATGAACCAAATCTGGCCACCATCAAAGTTGACAACCGACCGAGTACATAGAAAGGCCCGAAGGGAGTTCCCTATCCCCACTATCTAGAACAAGTGTCCAAATATCATGAATAGTTATTTGGGAATGATTTATCGGTGTTTAGAAGCATTAAACAACCCAAACAAATTAATAAAATGAATCTGAAAAATTCGAACACAAAAACCCATAATTAAAATTCAAAACTGAATAAAATGTTTTAAATATGACATAAGAGGTCCACAACTTAAATTAATTAGAAACTCTAACATAAAAACCACCACACGGTAAAGGGACAACACTCCCAAGCCTTCTCCGCAATGCCAAACCAAGGAAAGATCTAGAAACCAAAACTACTGCCTCAAAGGACCTTGACTTTACCTATGTCATACATGATCATGTATAATTACACAAAAAGGTGCAATTAGGTGGTTAGAAAAATACCAATAGGATAATACCAATAATTTTCCATTTGGCAAGAAATATAAGATAAAAAAAGCTTGCACTATTTTAAACCCAAGAAAAGGTAGAAACATTTCATAAATGGTGCCTCATTTAAATTAAAACAAATTCAAGGGATAACATTATATATTAAATAATTTTAAGTAAAACATGTATTACCTTGATGTTTGAATCCAAACACACCATATACCATTGGTACATACAAAATATGTCATGAGCACTAGTTGCGGGAACAACCGTATGAAATAGTTCATTCTGAGCCCTAGGAACATCGTATCTCGGTTTAAAGGTAACTATAACAAGTATTCATCTCATGAATGGGTCATTATTAGGGAAAATACTAAAAAACTAGTGGTCCCCAACATCATCATAATATTTTTAAGTGTTTTCAATGTCAATTTTTTAAGTGAAATAGGGGAACACCACTCCAAATAACAAGCATACTAGTCCTAGTCCACCCACCTAGATACTCAGGTTTCCCACATTGTGACCAAACAAGTTACACATTCTAACAAATACTATTTACACATAAAAATACAATTTCTTTTAATAAAAATTCCAAAAATTAGATAAAAATTCTTTTCACCCTTTGTATAACTCAATAAACAATTTAGAATTTTCATAAAACAATTTCATGAAATATAAGCACGATTTGAACATAAAATCAATCTAAAAAACCAAATTGAAAGTAAAAAAAACCAATATCACACCAAGCCATAATTTTTAGTCATAAGACCGTTTAATAAAACGATTCCATTAATCATAAAATATCCCTACTTGACACCACCGTCGCACCACAAAAGAGTGAAAACGAACCTAAAACCACAATATTGGACAAAGCTCTCAAAATTAAACCCTTGGAACGAATCCATAGATGATGTAAATTTTTAACATCAAGAAAGGTGGAATAAAAATTAAGGAAAATAAGAAGAACAAAATAGGAACAACATACATGAAGAATATTGATGTTTTGCCCAGGAAAAACCCTTCCAAAATAGATTCAAAATGAGGTTGAGGTAGATTGGAAGGCTCAAATGGATATATAGAATGAAATGGGGATGAAATTGGTTCTCCATGGTTATACCCAAAAGGTCAAACATGGAGTTATAAATCAGTTTTTGATGACCTAGAGGTTGTACAAGGTTTTTATGCATGGTTTGGTAAACCATGCACACAAACTATGCGGTATATTTTGTCCACCCAAAATATTGACCTATTAATCTTATTCAAAGGGGATCCTTTGGGGAATCTAGGGAAGAATGTGGAAAAAAATAGGAGAGGAAAATACCTGAAAATAAAGGTATGATGTGACAATTATCCCCCCCATTAATGACTTTATGCCCTAGAAAGTAAAGTTGAATCTTGATCAAAAAAGAAGTTTGGGTACTCTTTCTCAACCCATTAATTCAGCTCCCATGTCTCATGAAATTCCCATGATACCAAAGGATCCAGAAAAGGGGAATTGAATTTCCCTAAACCACCTTCTCTTGGGAATCCAATATTCGCACCGGCCACTGAAACACTAATAAATCATGCTCTATCTCCAACTCCACCCAATTCATCATATGAGATAGATCCGGATTGTAAGTTAGTTGGGAGACATGGAATATTTCATGAATAGATTTCAACTAAGATGGAATGGATAAACTATTTTCTCCCTTTCCAGTGCGGTCAATGTTCTCAAAAGGTATGACATACCACGAGGTTTGCTTTACATTATTTCCCAAATGTCGATGACACAAACAAGGAGCCACCATAAATAATAACCGATCACCCACCGAAAACACTAGATCATTTGGGGTCTGGTCAGCATATTATTAGCACCGAATTTGAGCTATCAATAATTGTTTATTTATTAACAAGACCTTATCAAATGTATCTTTCAACAGGATCCTCCCCCCCCCACTGAGATCTCACCTACCTCAGCACAAGACAGGGACACCAAAAAGGCCAACCATTGAGAGACCCAAAAGGAGCCATTTTAATAGAGTATTGGTAAGTATTATTATAATAAAACTAAAATAATCACAAATGGATACCCCACAAACCATCAATGTTCAAGAAACATGCATGTAACATTTATTCTAGAATATGATTTTTCGGCTCGGTTTGACCATCCTTATGAGGATGGTATGTCATGCTCATCATAATCTGTGACCACAATTTATTTTGTAGGCCTGCCCAAAATTGAGAGGTGAAGAAGGGATCTTTCGCTAAAACAACTGCTTATTACACACCATGAAGAATTACCACCTCTTGAATATAAAATCGGCCCAACTCATCCACTTTGGTTGTATCTATGATTGGAATGAAGTGGGATGATTTGGTCAGACAATCAATCACTATCAAGATAGAATTATTACACTGAGGTTTATTAGGAAAGATGATGATGAAGTCAATGGTTACCTCGTTCCACTTTTATGTAAGATTGGGTAGTGGCTAGATCAATCCAAAGAGACTGGCATGCCATGTATTCACCTATTCACATGTATAGCATCTCGAAATTATATCATCTATATCACACCTCATACTTGTCCACTAAAACTGTCGACCAACATTATAGTACATTTTGGTAGCTGAAATATGAAAGTCTCAATAAGATTGGTGGCTATCTAGCATCACCATCTTCCTCCAATATAGTAATACAACTAAACGACCCTTAAATCACAAGATGCCCTCAGATGATGAAGAAAAATTAGAAGTAATCTCCCCACCATAAATAAAATTCTTCAACCACTGTCATAACTCATCGATGGGAATATCCCACTAAATCAACTCAAAAAGAGTTGTATTGAAATGAACAAATTCTATTAATGAACCTCAAATGTGTTATTTGGTCTCTATGTTCTTTTGGGGAAAAATCCACATCAGAGTCCACTCATCACAATACTTCCTCAAATCCTGCACCGGTACTCTTCTTCTGAAGGAATAAGCCAACACATTTCTATTACTCAGGGTATAGACGACATCGAAGTCAAACCCCAGTATATATTTGATCCGATAACACTAACATAGATTTAGATCCTTATATGATAAAATGTAGGCTATGTTATTATACTTCTAGTAGACCATAAACATCTCCCCAAAGAGGTAGTCACAACATCTATTCAAAGAATGCATCACTACTGCTAACTCAATGTCATGGTTTGGGTAGTTCAATTCATGTGGTTAGAGTCGGCGAGAGTTTTATGCCACCACATGATCACCCTACATAAACACACACTAGAGACCCATAATTGAAGCACCACAATACACCATAGAGCCCATTATAGATTCCAGAAAGATCGACATGTGGGTGATAGTGGACTACCACTTCATCTCCTCGAGGGATTCCTAACATTCGGGGCCAATTAAAAATTCACCCCTATTCGGGTGGGCATGGTCATGGGTGATGATAGCCGAGAGAAGTCCTTAAAAAACCACATGTAGTAACATGCCAGACCAAGGAAACTCATGATCTCAAACATGTTCCTTGGATTCTACCAAGACATAACTACATTGATCTTCTTGGGGTCCATCATAACCCCATGCTCCAAGATCATGTGGCCCCAAAAAATCATTTACAAGATCTTGAAAGTGAACTTTGATGTCATTTCATAAAGGCTATGATCCCACAATGATCCCAACACTATCCAAAAATGACTCTCAGGATCTTCCTTGGATTTACGGTAGATTATGAAGTCATCCAAGAATACCATGACAAAGGAGTCAATATACACGTTGAAAACCATATTAATGAGCTCATTAATGACTGTGGGAGTGTTGGTTAATCTGAAAGGCTTGACCAAGTACACAAAGTGGTTGTACATGCTTCGAAAAGCTATCTTTGGGATATTTTCCACTTTCAAATTGAGTTGGTCGTAACCTTAATTCATGTATATCATGGGAACCCACTTTTCTCCCATAAAATAATCAAACAAGTCATCTATTAAGGTAAAAAAGGATACACTTTATTGATGGTTATCTTATTTATCTTCTCGTTATCGATGCACAACCAGAGGAATTAATCGTTCTTCTTCACAAAAAGAACAGATAATGTCCAATGAGAGACACTCGAGTGAATGAATCCATTGTATTACAAGTATTATAGATATATCTTTAATTCCCTCATCTTAGTGGGGGATATACAATACATGAGAAGAGATATGAGCTATGTTATTGGTGCCAAATCAATCGAGAAATCCACATCTCACTCAGGGGGGAAGTCATAAAAGTCATCTGAAAATACCTTTGTCAAATCATCCCTACATGAGGTAATCAACCTTCAAGAGAATGACCATCGTCCTCTAGTGTGAGTGATGTTAACTAGAAGATATTATTCCCCAACTCTAGGAGAGGAGGTCCCACACCACCCTACTGATAATCCCATTCCATATAAAAAAACCTTAGGATACGCATCAGGTTCCATGAAACACACCCCCTCATATTGAAATCAATGTGTTCTTGAAAGGTCTCTATGAAATCCATTCCATGTATTACATCGAAAAGTTCCATATCCACAACCATATGGTTGCAATTCATCTCAACCCCTTGACTCGAGAAGTGCAGATGGTGGGAACCAGAGACCTTTCCCATTCTTACCCAACGACATAACCAAATCCATCTCAACAGAAAAAAATGGTGGTAAATTTAGAAGGTTCAGAATACAAGATGATATAAAAGGAGAAGAATCACTAGTATCAAAAATAACATCAACTATGGATGATGCAATCATAATAGTTACTCAAACTGTTGAATGTCCTACATCTCACCCCATTGGTACCTAATCCACAACATGAATATTCATAGCCTCTACCCAAGAATGGAAACTCACATGTGTATCTTCCCTGTAATGAATCCTCCTAGAAGATGGTCTGAACCTTCCACAATGGCCACCAAGCTGATATCCACACGTCTTTAATGTATTTGATAGAACAGGCACTCCCTTGGAAGCCATAGATCATACCCCACTCTGGAGTGTCCATTCAACCTTGGAAAAGAGATACTAGTTTCCCAATAATACACACTGATAAAAATTGTTCGGAGGTTCTATACATGTTAGTTGGGTGTGCCCTGGCCTCCTGCATTGGTGTGACATAATGGACATTGAATTATAAACCACAGATGAAAACTACTTTGGTGTATGACATGAACTACCCCCTCCCTTCATCCCATATTCCTATCACTTCCTTTTCGTCTCTGAAAAACTACCACATCCCATTGTAGATAGTATCTTAGAGGAATTATCCCTCCCCTTATGGTCAATCTCTACCATAAAAACCCAATCAACCACTTCAGCCTAGGTCTATGGTATAAAATAGAACACTTGTGTATTGATCTCATGCCATAGGCCCCTCTCTAAATTCTGTGCCTTCAGCTACTCATTGTAGACCATATTAGGTGAATACTTTACATTCTTGGAAAATTGTTTGGAATACTACATCACCTACTGGTCCCCCTGGACAATACCCACAAACTCTTGGGATCTAGTATTTGACAAAACCTCTGGGAAATATTGATCGTTGAACCCCACCTTGAAGTCTATCCATCTCTTATGTTCATACTTCCTATCTTGAATCACTATTTCCCACCACCAGTGGTTGGGACCATCTAATATGAAATAGGAACATTTCACCTTGCAACATCCTCATTTATGTAATGGAATACAAACTTACTATGGATTTTCTCAATCAATTCCTCTAGTCCTTGGGGGTTTGTGATAACTCGTAAAGTAGATGGCTTGTTCATTAAGAACTCTTGGGCTTTATACATCATAGGACTAGAATCCTTCTCTCTACTAGGAGAATAAGTGAGATATAATCCATGTCCTAGGTCTTGGACATCCATAACCACAACTTCTACCATCCTTTGATTAATCGGTGATGGATAACCCTCTCTAGTGTCCCCCAGTGGGTTCATGGCATCTTTCCAGGGAGGTTTGTTGCTACAAAAGATAGCAGTCAAAAGAAGAAAAAACTAATACAATATTTCTGAAATATTTCATCAATTAAATCAAACATAAATAAATCAAACTCATCCTAATAATAAAATAAACAAGTAATTCACACCCAAAAAATGTCCATCTACAGTCTACAGAACACACACCCTACCTGTAAGAGAATTCAAAAAAACAACCCCAACATCCCATGATGACTTTAGGCCTGTTACGAGATGTATGGTTCAAGAACCATACTCATTACCAAAACTCAGAGCCCTGACAGTCCTAGCTCTGTTCTAAATATACTCATCCCAAAATAATAATATGACCCAAAAAATTGGCCTTATCTGATACCATTTTTCATGAAACGGTTCTAGTTTCCATAAAAATCAACACCCGACCTTGTCCATGGAAAGTATAAAATGGAATTCACGTTGCCCAAGGCTAGGAAAAAGTGCCCGGGTACCATGAATAGTGGTTAGGGAAAAATTTACCCAAGTTTAAAAGCATTAAACAACCAAAAACCATAAATAAAATAAATCTTAAAAATTTCGAAACAAACAATCTTTCCTAAAAATTGGAATTGAATAAATGATTTTAAACATGGAACAAGAGGTCTAAAATTAAAATGGAGTAGAAAATATAATATAAAAAACACCACATGACAAATGGAAAACACCCCCAATCATTCTCTAAATCACCACACCAAGGAAAGAGAAAGCAACCTGAACCACCGTCTCTAAGGACCTTTCCTTTTCCTTTGTCAAACATGATCATGTATGCTTACACCCAAAGGTGTATGTAGGGTGTGAGGCTATTCCCAATTGGATACGACAAAAAATATTCCATATAAAAATCGTTATAATATAAAAAGATTTCATGTTTTTATAAACCAAAAAAGGTATCATCAATTCCAAAATGGTGAAACATTAAAATAAAAATATTAATCATATTTTAACATTAAATAATGAACACTTTTATGTAAAACATGTATGCTACTAAATTTTCTAGACAAACACACTATACTGTAATGTTAAATACAATATTGTAAATAAGAACTAGTCGTGAGAATACCCCTAGGCACTAGTTCGTTGTGGGCCCTAGGTAAATTATATCTTAGGGTAAAATTAACCATAACAAATATATGCCTCATTAATGAGCCACTAAAAGGGAACAAACCCATAAACTAGTAGTCCCCAAAATCATCATAATATTTATGTTATCACTTTCAACATTAGTCTTTATAAGTGAAATATGGACAAAATCACCCTGGATCACTAATATACTGGTCATAGTCCACCCACCTAGATACTCGGGTTTCACTCTTTTTGCAAAAACATGTTCCACATGATAAAAAATACAGTTTAAACATAAAACTACCAGTTCTATTAATAAACACTACAAAACGTATCTAAACATAAATTTCACCCTTTGTATAACTCAATAAACCATTTAGAATATTCATAAAACAATTTCATGAAATATAACCATTTTTTGCACATAAAATCCGTCTAAGAACCCACATTGAAAATAAAAAGCATACTAATATTACAAAAACTTAAATTTGTAGCCAAAAAACCATTTATTAATACAATTCCATGAATCCTAAGACATGACCATTTGACACAACATTAAATAAAGATAAAAAACATCCATTTTTACACAAAAATGCTGCTTAAAAATAAACCACTTAAGAAATGCTACCAAAAATAGTTTATGCACAAAAAAATAAAATAATAACATTATGAGAATATAAATATTGAGAATATAACTCAGACAATAATTTTTACACATGGAATCACCTACCAAATGTGTCAAAAACCTCAATTCCATGGGAAAATCTTCAACTGCAAGACTGATGCACCACAAGGGAGTGAAAAGAAAACCTAAAACCACAAGATTGGAATAATAAACTTAAGATAAATACCATAGTTAAAATTCCTAGCTGTTGGAAATTTTTAACTTCATGAATTGTGGAAGAAACCCTATGGAAATGGAAGAAAAAAAATAGTGGAACCACTTACTTGAATAATCATAATGTTATCTACCCCATACCCCTTCAAAAAATGGCTTCCAAATGAGGCTGAGGGTGTTTGGAATCCTTCCATGGCTATACGGCACAAAATAGGGAAGAAATGGGATTAATAGGGATATTAACGTAATAGAAATCATGGAATTATAAAACATTTTTTGATGACCTAGAGGATATTCACGATTTGGTAAACTGTACAACAAAACCGTTCAGCCTGTTTTGTTATCCCAACATCATTCCATCTTACTCCAATTTCAAGGTGGTTCTACTATGAATATTAGGGGGGTGTTGTTTAATAATAGAGAGAGAAATACCTTAAAATTAAGGAATTATGTGACATCCATTATTTTTTTAAAAACTCAAAATATTTTAATACTCCCCAACAATTTATTAAATTCATTTTTACTCATGTTTATTTATTTACTAAAAACACTGAAAGCAACCATTTAATCATTTTCCAAATGAGGAAATTTGTTCATTTTAAGAAAAAAAATACAAAAATAATAATTTATAAATTATATAGAATGAGCAGACATTTCCATTTTCATGATACCTTAATAATCTTAGGATTCCTTAACATGTTTTTGAGTTTATTTCTTTGGGAAAGTTATTTATATAAAAGTGAATAGATTTTAAAAAAGATAATTGATTTTAAAATGGATTATTTATTTGCCTCAAAAAAATTCTAAGTGACGTACAAAAAAATTCCATATATGATGACATCATTTGGTGATGGATATAATTTATTAGGGATATGATTCAAGGATACCATTATTCATATTTTTTCTTGATGGATTATTTTTATAAGTAAAATATGATAATGAAACCCCTACACATTTTTATAATGACCCATGATTGTCGTACATGGGAATTATATTTCTTTTTTGGAATACTTAATAAATGACCCAAAAATATGCCCAAAGGCTGTATTAGATTAGTCTCTTTTGAAACATGGAACAAAATTTTATAACATGTTAAAATATCTTCAACATCTCCCATACAGATCTTCCCCATTAATTACCCTACCTAAAACCTTTTTTTATATCATAAATAAAAAGAAAAAATAGAAAGGGTGAGTTTAAATTCTCAGCAATGGTAAACACTAAATACATCAAACAAAACATAAACATAAGAATGTGAAACACAAGCACAAAATTTTAATATCAAAATCACAAGTCATGGAATAAATCTTGGTAGTATGTAAGGAATAAATCATAAAGGAACAGCAACCATGATAAAATATAATTAGAATAAAACATTGAATTCTGAAAAATAAATTTTCACATAATTTTACTTCCAATGTAGCCAAGGCATTTCTTACTTGAACATCATAGTGGACAAAGACCATTATTGAACCATGTTTACATGCCATTCTAGCCATGTATTACTGAATCAGATTTACTGGACTTTAAATCCCTATAATAATAAAGCAAATTTAAATTTCATTATAGTATGTCTATCTAATTAGATATTAATCTTCAGCCAATACATTTTAGGTTGATATATTTCCCACCAATATCATAATGAAATCACTCTTATATATGCCGCAAAAACAGAAATCATTCATCATCGCATAACCCCCAAAAAATGGGTTTCATAGACATAATTCCATTATAAAATAGTATATATGAAAGATCATTATATCATTAAAAAAATAAAATCATAGTAATAATAGTGATATAAACCCAACCATATTTAAGAGTGTCATCATAGATGGAAAATGATTTTGATAAAACTTTTGAACTTAATTCCTTATGAAATAATCCTTTTATCTATAAATACATTTTATTTCTCAAAATCCAAAACAATTTCAAAAGAAAGTGATTTTGTTAATGAAAAACAAGAAATAGTGTAGAGAACTATTCATGGATATAAATAATCATTAATACAAAAAAATCCATTACTTTTTTATAAGTTTAAAAAACATTCTCCACGTACTTTTTATAGAGAAGTCAAAAAGCACCTCGTATGGAAAAAGAACGAAATATCCCTCCAATAGAATTTAATAAAAATTCACTAATGGGTAAAATTAACATAACCAAATATCAGGGTAACATAAATATTATTATATATTTAAGAAAAAAATGACGTGAATGCTAAATATAAATCAGTAAATACTAACAAATAATCAATCTTGGATAATAATGAGATTGCAAAATTATCCCTTAGCATAGGTCTGATTTCATATTTATGTGTCTAAAACTTCTATATATTGTTTTTAAACATATTATTAACATGTAACAGAACCCTAATAATATTTATGATGTAATATATGATTCACTTATTACTTTATATTACCCTTTTATTAATTAATTCAATTTTAATGCAACTTTCGAGGTAATAATCGTTTTTTTATCATACATGTTTTGATTTTTTATTATTGATCTTATTACTTATATAGAGAATTAATTACATACATAATATAAAACATGATTTATATATCATAAATATTTAGTATTGGAATATATATAATATATAGATAAATAAAATGGAATACACCGTTTATGGAGACGGTAGGCTGTACGTAGTCATGAACGCTGATTCTATTTCCTTATTGAATCGAATAAAAGAATGTAAATGATATACAAATGTACATGAATACCGTAGAATTATTATGTCATATATTTCATGATTATTTATTATATATATTTTATAATCATTATTTAATAGTTAATGTGGATAATGAGTCTCATCACGTCGTGGAGACGGTATGTCGTATGTACGTATGAGCAATGATATCATTCCCTTGATGGTTAAATGGTATATAATTGATTGTTGTATTAATTTTAAAAAATAATTATCAAGTTATATTTATTATTTAAATCCATTATACTCATTATTATATCTTTACAAATTATCTATGGTTGAAAAACAAATTACACCACATCATGCAGACAGTAAGCCGTATGTACACGCACTTAGTGATTTTGTTATTTGTACTATCGATAAAAAGAGGAATACGGTTATACACTAATTATAATAACATATCATCACATAGAATATACTATAGTTTTTACTTTATTATATAATAAACATAGGAAGAGGAAGTGGAAGAATAAATGAAATTGAATTGAATTGGTAAAGTAATTAACCCTTCTTCGTAGGACTTCCTTTGGATCTCCTCTTAAGGACACTTGGGATGAACTTTTTTGGAATCCAAGACCTCCAAAAGATAAATAATAATTTTTCTATGAGAATTGGGCATGGTTTGGCCGGGCTAGAAGCCTCATGTATAAGGGAGGAAATGTGGGAAGATATTCCATTTTATAAGTGAAGGGAGAGGCACATTAGAAAATTCCAAAAATATTAAGATATAATAAGACTAGGCTAGATCTAAATCAATAAATATTGCCCATAAATAAATATTATAATAACTTTTCTACCCTATTATATCCATTTTTGGGTATTTAATATTCTTTTTTGTATTTAAATAAATTAATAATTAATTAATTCAATAAGATGTTATTATTTCCGAATTTAATATTATTCAATTAGTTTGAATAAAAATACAATAATAAAAACTGTAAATTCTAATATAATGCTTTAAAACATATATAATATATCTTATAGATATTTTAAATTTTTTTTACACATTAACGTAATCAAAATACTACAAAATTAATATTACTAAAATCATTTATTCTATTTTTATGTTAATTGAATAAAGATAG
The DNA here is from genome assembly GCA_963277665.1 of Viscum album. NCBI lineage: Eukaryota > Viridiplantae > Streptophyta > Magnoliopsida > Santalales > Viscaceae > Viscum > Viscum album. The sequence goes on from OY728148.1 coordinate 1,591,700,497, forward strand.
TTTTAGAATTGAAGTGTCTTTAAGGTAATTATATAACTTCTCAAAATTTAAAATAAATTTACATAATGAAAATGGTTTAATTTATGACAAAATAGAAATTTATATTCATTAATATCAGGATTTTGGCCCTATTTTGAAACATAAGAGATATTAAAATACCAGATAGTGATATTTGGTAACTATCTTTGATTGAAATAAAATATAATTTATTTTCATGTAAAAGTGTCCATTAAACAACAAAAAATAGATCATATTGTGATAATTATTGATTCCTACTTATCCAATAAGTATTTTTGGACATTTTATGGTTTTAATTTAAATCATATAATTTTGATTTACCCTTAATTAATTTCATTAACTCCTACCATGGAAACATGTATTTTTATTACTAAGGGTTAATATAGTCCCTCTAAAATGATAGAGTATCCATAAATGAACCATTGGTGACATATTTAACTTCATCTTAATTAGTTTTCCAATGATAAGATTTTTTTAATTTTATACAATTTAATAAAATATTATTTATTTAAAATATCAATTATGTCAAATTTGACACTATTCATTAATTGGCATTTTAGAAATATCATAACATAGAAGTATATTAAAAAAACTCCATTAAACCATAAGTAAAATTTCAATTTCATTCATAAACTTATTGTATGACATTAATGCACTCATTTTTTTATTTTAATATTTTTAATATCATTTCATTGATATTTCTATTAATAAAATAATTTCTGCATCACTACTGAGTCATCATTAATTATAACTATTTAATATCTAAAAATTATAAATAAATTTTTATGATGTAATTACTTATATTATGTTTCTCGATACTACTTATAATTCATTTCATTCCTTGGTAATCCCAAAATTAAATTTTATATACTTATATAAAAAGAGAGTGTGACATTTTATCACATTCATTAATTAGTATTCATGTCATATTCATTGAAAAGTTGGCATTAAGTGATTCAATATCAAAACATATGTGGTAAGGGACGAATTTATTCATCCAATTGGATTTTTACAGGTATTAAGGTAATTTTATAATATTATTTTTAACTTTAATTACCGATTTACCATTAACCATCGTAATAAAAATAATTACTAATGATACTCTTTATAATTTCAAAAAATAAAATTATCCTATTAAAATAATTTGGCCCTAGTGATTCAAAATATGGAATCCATTTTCATATTTTAAAACATATAATTGGAAAAAATTAATTTAAAATTTATTCATATTGTTAAAATGAAGAAGCTAGTTTTTAAAAAGTCATAGCTTATCAAAAGATTGTCATGTGTTTATATCCAATTTAAATGTGAAATTACATCCAATGAACGAAATAGTTTTAAGTTATAAAAACATAATCCAATTAGACATTAATACTAATTAAAAAGATAGTCTAAATGTATAAATAAATTATATTAAAAGGAAGTTTTGATTTAAAATGCATTATTTTTCACTATTCATTAAAATATGAATTTTATCAAAATATAACAAAAAATCATCAAATGTATGTTTTTATTATCTGATTCCTATGATTATGTTTATTTTTTCAAATAAAAACTCTAAAAGTGTACAAAACTAAATTAAAATGGGTGTTCCCTTAGAAGGTGACAAAAATACATTTTTAAAAAAATACTTCATTTATCTAAAAAATTTAATTCGTTATTTTATCATGTCGAGAAAATACCAATGAAGGATTTTAATGTTATATAAAATTATAATGATTGTTAATTATATTTATATCGTCTAGTATATATCCTATCAAATAATAATATTTTGATAATATATTCCTTATTAGTGAAACTTAGTATTGCATACAACGCAAGCTATCGAGGAAGGTGGTACTTTCATGTAACACAAGCCAAGTCAGTGTTGCATGTAGTCCATGCTTCTTTTGGTATTGCGTATAACATAATACAAACATAGTTCATTAATACATTGAACAAAATCTATTCTCAATGTTGTGTGAAATGAGTTCTATCAAAATAACATGAAATTGTGTGCAACACATATGAAGAATAGTATTTCATATACTGCAAGCTAATATGGTGTTCCGTGTAGTGAAAGATAATCTTAGTGTAGTGTACAACATAAGACATTAAAAGAATCTATCTCAAGAAATATCGGGGTGGAAAAATTTTCATGGGTCATAATTTGATGAAATAGATTTGTTTTCACGAGTTCTGTGATGATGAATGTTTTAATTATATTTTGAATCATGTATGAATCACATTAATTATCCAATAATTTGGATCAATGTATCACTCTAGTCCACTGGGTAATTATTGATAACTCATGAGGTAAATATGTTTGTGTGAACCAGATTTGATGTTCACAATATTATGAGTGGACCTAGATTTTAGGTCCATATGTTAATATGAAAGCCTAAATTTAGTTTTGAAATGTTTATGCATCAGACTATATTTCATGTCATTATGATTATTGTTGACTGGGTTTTAAGTCCAAATGATTTTGTGAGGGCATGATATCATGTGTTTATCTCAATGAGTGAACATGTTTCTATTTATACATGTTAAAAAAGATTAATGATTATGTGTTACCCATGAATCCATGTATTATGTAAATATTATTCCCTCATGGATTATTTTATTTGATTCTTTTTTGATTCCTTCTTTTGAATATACAATATTTATTCTATGATTCATGATTATGATTTATGACTTGAAGGGTATATATTTAAAAATCTAAGTCCATTTTCTCACACCCTAATAGTCAATTTATTAATATGTGATTATTTAAATCTACATTCATTACCCTTAATGAGCATATGATCTTACCCTTTCTTCTATTTCCTTTCCCTATGCCATTAAAAAAGTATTTAGAAATGATGTGCCTAAGAAAGTTTATAGTTATTAAAAACATAGTAGAATTTGTTATAGATAATTTATGAATGAGTTGTTTGTGTTTCCAAGATTCAAAATGCATTGTACATATATGACTCTGAAATGGATCTAAATGTATCATGAAGAATTTTCATCTACATAGATTTAAAAACAATGAATGAAAATTCATGGATGCTGTAATTGATTAATATCCATATAAGATATTTTGGATCCTATAATGAGGTTCAATCCAAACATCCCAACACTATAACCACCTAATCTATCCACCTTGGGATGTGGTGTCACTAAAACCTAATCACATTCATCGAGTATATCACACATTCCATCATCCCCAAAAGTTGTTAATCCATGGATAAATATCTATACTAGATTTTAACCTTTTCGTTTCTATACATGAAAAGTATATATGGAAAAACTACTTGTGGAGATATAAACAAAAATCCTACCATATATGATGAATATAATTAATCATATCACACTTAATTAGAATAATACAACAATTTGATGATTATGGGAAACATTTCATAATCATGGGACACCCAAACCCTCTGGTTTTGAGCTGAGGGTGATCAAAATATCTCCTCATATGTGAATACCATATAAACTCTTATGTGATAAGACCTAGACACCTCATGTGATTACTATGGGGCTCCTTATATTATTTTCACAAGAAGACTATATGAGAAGTATAATTGTTCCATTGGGATGATCCCATGATACCTCATGTTTATTGAATGATATTTCTTAGGTGTTGAACATAAAAAACCTATATGATGAACATTAGTTCTCTTCATTCACTAATTAGGAATAAAGACTAATATTTTTTTATATCTTATGATATGAGAATGGGATTACTCTTTTTTAATGTATGATAGGACGTATATGATGAGTATAAGAAGCATATGTGATAGGTATAGGGTTCCTTATCTTATTTTAGGGTGACATGACTTTGATTTTATCTTACCATATCTGATGAGTATAAAATTCCATTCATGATAAGAGTAAGATTCCTCTGATTAAAATCTAGGGATTCCACATGTAATGATATTCTATTTGATCGAGTGATGAATAAAATATTCATTATAAGAAGATAATAATATGCCTTCGTGGATATATCTGTTTTAGATATTGTCATATTACTGACATTTAGATTCCCATCATACATGATAAATCATATTATCTAACTAAAAGGTTACAACCCTTTCTAGATATTATGAAATTTAATTTTTTAGTTTCCACATTTTTCTGACACTTTAAAAGGTCAACATCTGGTTCTAAATATGTTTGGTATATTCGGAATATGTAACAAACACCATTCAGAAAAACATGGAGGTAATGTATGATATCCTATAATCTCATTCTGATAAAGGAACCAAAATAATCATCCTGAGTTGTTTAAGGTTCCCAATCCTTAAAAACTATGAATATAGGACATATATAATGACTATCATTAGATGCATCTTGATATAGAAGCCTTGGTCCTATCAAAAGTACCAAAAATGGAAGTGATGAACAGAATGTGAATTATTTTTCATATGTTATTATTAAAAAGATTAATGTTACGATCTCACTTATATGCATATTGGGAATAATTTTAACTCATTTGTATACCCAAAATGAATATATTATATTCCAATAGTTTGAGAATGAGTTACATTAGGAATGATGGTATGTTTCATTATCATACCTATACTATTGGATGACTTTAATTTTTCTCACATTACTATAGGCACCAAACATGTCTAACATGTTGACAAGGACACCACAAACAATCATAAAATTGAACAACCACCAATGATGTTTTCAAAATTCCTAGTCACACACACACACAAAACCCATGTATCTATTATTATCTGAGTACCACAACTCCTATAACTTATGGGTACCATCACAATATTTCTCCAATGATGATTATCCAATTTAGGGTTATCAATATCATGAACTATTGTTCTAATGATGAGTGATTCACCCCCACTCCACAGTTGGATCCAAAATACCTAAAGGATGAGAATCAATGTTATATTCTCTAAATAAGGAGTCTAGATAGGGGTAAATCCCATCCATTACCACTTTCAACTGTATTAATTGCCTTTCCACGAATTCCACTAACAAAACCTTCTTACATGTCAAGGATACATGAGACATCCATAGTGAATCCATGTCAAGAATAACCATGGATTCATGGAGGAGGGATCCCATGACTTGAAATACTATATAGATTAGGGTTTCCTAGACAATATCTGACTAGTTCAATTCTAATCCCACTCCAACTTATTTAGTCCAATCTACATGGTACCAACAGCTAGGGTATTCATCAATCTTTCAATACCGATGATAATTACCATAGTCAACTCTTCGTCCTCTAATCTGATAACTTCAACATGGTGGTATGTATTTTGTAGGATGTAATCAATATACTTGTTTCTATTTATAAATTCCAATTTGACTCTACTGAACATTGGTGTAACCATAATCCACTATAGAGGTGACCTCGATTTAATAGAAATCTACCACTCATAATATCCTCCTAAAGGTGAAGTCTAAAAAATTAAAAATCTCTTATTTGTGATTCCACCAACATTTATGATGGTATCATTTCTAATAAATTTGAAAATCTAATTTGTGGGTAACTTCCAAATTAAAATAGAAGGTGGAATATATGGAAACAATACTAGGTCAACCCAATCATTCATAATATTAGGAAATATTGAATTCAATAGGGTGATCTTTGAAACATTCACATCAACTATTGGAAGGTTCCCATTGACGTAGGTTTCCATTCCAGTGCCCATAGTGTACAATGCCTTTATGTCCCTATGAATGTACCTATATGTGTAGGATGCATTGGGTATTTTCCAAGGAAAAAATGGAGTCACCAATAGGGGTATCAATATCCCACATCTCTACCTATACGCTGGACATTTGAGAGACAATATAAAATGGAATAGTGATCTAGGATGAGGAGAAACACTCTATTGAGAAAAAAACACTCTATTAACATCCTAAACTGCAAAAGGATACATAATTTCCCTCGAATATGGTAATTCAATTAAACCTTGTTCTCATTTAGTAGGATCCCCACAATGTCTAGGGAAGGATGTATCAGATAAAACCCTTCATGATTGAGGAAAAATAGTGGAGGATGTTTTCATCACTTCCTCCTCCATCTTCCTAGAATCCTCACATGAAATTATGGGGTGATCAAGATTAAGGATACCCTCCTATAATAGAGTTATTTTACGAAAACCTGGGGTAATCCATTATCACTAACCAATATCCAGTCACATTCTCTACACATAAAACTCGTGACTTCTCCATATTACATATTCTCATTGAAAACCAAGTAGATTTCCTCTAACATAACCCATGGTAAATGTTCTACAATATTATATCATGATAGATAGTCTACTATAAGAGCATTGAGATTCTTCATTACCTAGACTATTAGTTCCAAAGGGATAGATTTTTATAATTTCTAGAAACTCATAATTCCCTTGTTGGTGTAAATTTCTTTAATTTACAAAATTTGTTTACTGAAAACCTGACAGTACTCCAGGAGTTAGTGAATAGGTGTCTTTATATGTGTGCATAATTATCCTTGGGTAGTATTCATCCCTATACTTTTCTCCTCCTGTGTGATAAACATAATGACCCAATGTGTTCCAAATTCATTATGTTATTTATTCCTCATTATTGAATAGTTATTTTTTGAATAAAAAAACAAACAAATTAATACACAAGATCAAGATCAAATTGTTGAAGTAACTGAATAAGATCCACCCCAAAAGGTAAAATAATGATAGTTGATCCCTCTCAACAGTTTTCAATATTTTTAGTTGAGATTGGTAGTGGATCATATAACTCCACCTATGGGATCTCTCTTGAATAGCCAATGATATATTTATAAAATAAAAGGAATATCAAATAAATTTATAATGTTAAAATCGTTTGATCTGATGCTTATAGATGCCTACATAACCTCTTTAGTCCATGTGTTTGAGGTCTATATGTGTTTATGTTATGAGAACCTCTGAGGATACTCTCTCATTTAAGAATATGTTATAGATGACCATGTTATACTTCATATTGATTTTTATCATCCGTTGAACCTTATTCATAAAATTAAAACTGAGGTAATATGTTCTTCTCATTTCATGAAACATTATTTCTTCCCAAAATACCATATATGATCAGTAAATATAACCTTCCATAGTTGGGTCAGGGTTTATTTACCTCATGAGTAAGATGACTAACTATTGAAAAAAACCTGAAGAAGCTTCCCTGAATGATATAATTTGTTATATCACCCATATAATGAAATCCATAGATATAGTAAGAAATACAATACGATAAAAATTGAAGTCATACTTAGAGTGGATTGGCAATGTTCCCCCACAAAAAAATTAGCGACAAGAGACTCGTGTCCATTAATTGGTGTGTGGACATGAATAGAAATAAGTGTAATATTACTCTTGGAGTTTCCTGATGATTGGAACCATAGAGTAGTATGAGGAAAAAACATAGTGCTATTATTTAAAATAGAATAGGTACATACCTTTTTCTGGTATGATAACATGGAATCATAGTCTATTACTAGATTTGTGGTCTACAAAAGTAGATCCTCTTTTGATTTAGTGAAACTTTATTATGGGCAATATTCACTAACCTCTAAAAATAAAATAATTGAATGAAATAACACATAATCAAAATCATTACATGATGAAAGAGATTGATATAATACATTGATATACAAATCCCATAAGTGAATATATTTTTAATGTTTATAGAGAACATCCACGATGATCTTGTCCCAACTATCATCTACATTATATAACCTATTGAATTCTGGGAATTTATGGAGAGGGAACAGTTCCTAAAAGAATCAATGTCAAAGACCAAAATATTTTCCCATTAATAATATAACACAAATCTACAAAAAATAAGTATGATATTATATAAACATAATGATTTAGATTCATCCCCTAATATAACTATCTTTAGGGTAATGTGAAGAAAAAACTTCATATATCATAGGATCATTTCATGAGTGATACACAAGGTCCCCAAAATTTATAGAAGACACCACACTATAGATAGGAATAAAAAATGTTGAATATTAGTGAAATAAATTCCCTTACATAAAGGAAAATCCCTTAAAAAAACTCTGCATTTTTTATTTACAGAATAATGTTCTCTAAATTTTCAATGTTATGAATCAGTGGGGAGCTATGTTAATGAATTATAATAAATACATATTATATTATATGTTACCCAAATACATCATGGAATAATGATAATTTTTCAAGGACTATCACTAAGGAATGGTATATCAATGTATAGTGGAACTAAGTGATCCTCCAACACATGTGTAAAACATTTTATACACACCAAATGATGATCATGATTCTAAGCTCTGGAAGAAAATATTTTAATGAGAATCACCAAATTTCAAAGATTGAATATTTTTAGGGATAATAAATCATTCCCATGGTGTTATAATTGCATGAATAAATTAAGCGGTTCCTCTCTTGGCCAATTTATAATATATAATGACACCTTATTCTTCTGATCCCTCAATATCGTTAAATACTTTTCTCCATCCTCACAAGGGTGCTGATGTTCCCCTTCCAAAAAAAAACATGATTATATACAATCATGGAATTCATCCCCCAACATTATGATGGAGTTCAATGATTCATAATATACTAGATATCTCATATGATAACCAATTAGAATATACCTCTAAAAATTTAATTAATTAGGTGAAAAGTAACGTTAATATCAGGAGTGAAGCACATGATTGATGTCCTCCAAGAGCTCCCACTACATTTCTCAAGGTAATGGAAAAAATATTCTATAAATGAAAAAACATGAGATACTACCCCTTAAAATCCATCAAACACAATTGATACATAATATAGTCCTATATTTGAGTTTTTATAGCCCTTGGGGAATCATTAATTCTAATAGGGTTACCAAAATTAGGAATTTAAAATAATAATAAAAAAACTACAATGTAGTATAGGACATGAAAGATTGAGGTCAAACCCACATATGTAATATTAGAGAAAATATTTATTTAATAAAATAGTCCTTTACTATTTATTAATGTAAACTAAAAATATTGTTTTTTTCAAATAAAAAATAGTGATTTATTTTAAATTTAAGAAAACAGAAAATGATGATTGGAAATATAAGACTTGGATTCATGATTGATTAGTGAATAATATAATATAATAGAAATTATAGGTGTCATAATTGAGTTTATATTAATCCAATGGCTATGGTAAACAACAACAAAATAACTAATGTTCTTGTTACATTGAGTAATAAATGACTTGGTAACTCAGAAAAACATTTAAATATAAAAATAATACCACCAATGAACATGGTATGAATAATTATCTAGTAAATTCAATGAAAATATCACTCCCTCACTGATCAAACAATTATCATGAAGGGTAAAATTAAGAAGAGGTTTAAGAAATTATGGTTGAAACAACAGACCCAAATGAATTACATTCAAATATAAAATAAATATAGATAATAAACACCCCTTCATTATATTATCATAAAAAGAGATATACCCCCATGTTGTATCCATGAGGTGTTGGAAAATAAGAATAATATTTACACATCTTTCCAGCAATAGTACTACATCCATATAGTTGAACATCCAGAATGACCATTGTTGTTGAACCCTAAACACATTTATACATGGGTTGGAGATGACTGAGGTATCTTTAATTTTCCATTACTATGGTCATCAAAGAGTCTCAGGTCATTAATAGTGGTCTCGGGTAATCTAGATGTATGTGAACCTTAAATTTCCATCACAATCATTTTTTATCTTCTTAACAATGAAACCTATTGTAATGATTATATTATGTGTAATTTGGGGGTCATTTTTTCATTTTTTCATTATTTCACATCTTGTATTTGGTTCATGACCTATAGTGATTCATGTTGTTAAATGTTTACATGACATGAATCTCTAGTTTCTAGATCCATAAATCATGATTTGTTCTGGTTCTTCACTTTTAACCCCATAAGAGTGTTCTATTAAATCATTCATCATTTTATTCCTCCTTATATTCTAATTTCTCACTGTAACACTTTTTATTTCAAGGCTCGATGTGTCTTTTATTCTTCAAATAAATCTCTTCATGCTCACTTTCTTAAATATCTATTTTATCCTACAAAAAAGTAAAATAGTACTCAAATTTTTAAGAACAAGAAAAAAATTTCATAAATATATATATTAAAAAAACCAAAATTACGTGTATAAAATACCCTAATAATGGTTAAAAAAATCTCCCCAACAATATGTTCTAGTACAACTACACATCACATTTGATTGGAGGGATAATGTTCTGATCTGTAACCATTTAGTTGATAACATAGTGTGTTATAATCTATTCAAGTACCTAATCCCCAACCATAGCTAGAAGGTAAGATTACAATTTCTATCAAGGAGTAACAACTTTGATGTAAGGGAATTCCCCTAGTATGGATGTAAATTATTCACAATAATCTAAATGAAATACTATTCTAACTAATAATTCTATATGGACTCCATCTATCAAAATATAATCATGAATTCATTATTATGTCATTTAATACCCCTATATAGTTTCAGACTTGGGTGGTTTCAATAGGGGCCTACTATGTAGAAGAGGCCATACATGAAGAGTTCCAGAAAATCATCACATTCCATGTAGAATATTAATGTGTGATAAAATAAATAAACTTATTCGAACTATACATCTCTTATAATTTCAATGATATCTATGTAAACTAGTTCTTATTATACACTATGTATAATATTAATATCATTGATACTCATATACTATATAATATGTGATTTATTAAGTCTGGATAGATCCAACATAACTTGATGATTCAAGGGTAAAACATGAATTAGTAGAATTCAAAAGGTATGGTCCAACCAAAGTCTTAGTTTGGTTTTTTGGTATACAATACCAAATTCATGGTTGTATCTCAAAGAACCAATTTAAATGGCATAATGGGAAGGAATTGTATTTACAAGAATGCATACATTTCCTCATTCCAACACCCATTCCACAGACACCCATTAAACAACTATGTATGGGTGTTTCATATTGATTATTACTTAATTAACTCCCATGAAACCCATTAAATTGATGTTGGGTACTAAATATCAGATGAAAATTTTCATATTTCAAAGGAACCATGTGTGTCAATGATCACAATGAATTAAAAGAAACCCCATCGGATACTTGTTATGGCATGAAGTGTAGTTTCATACTTCTAATCCACTCTCTAGAAGTTATTGTCCCATACCACATGAAACATTTTAGTGTTCCTAATAAAATAATTGAAATTATATCACATATTAACTAAAAAAAGTACATGTACTAATTTGGTTTGAGAACACCTATCCCATTGTATATTAGAAATTTTTTCTAATACCTGATAAACAATACCCCCTTGATGCATACTCTAGAGAAGTGTTGATCTGTTAATAGTTGGATGAACTACAATTCATTGATAAGGTAAATAGACCATATTATAGAATACCTCATGAGATATGATAAAAAAATATCCATTAAAATTATATTTGAGGATTGTGATGGATATGAGTCTGGTTTTAAATATTTATTGACTATATAGAATGAATATATCACTTAAAAATATTCTGCATCTAATGAGTCATTTCTTACATGTAGCCTGCATGATTTAGATTGGGAATATATAGAAGAATACCATCCTATACATGACGTAGGAGTTTCCATGACTGTTGATTCGTTGATATAGACGAACCTTGACGTAGAGGAATATCTGAGTCCAATAATGATTAGTTATATCAGGACTCATGAAAAGTAGTATGTCATATTATTGAAGAGACATCATAATGTTTTTACACAGAACTAAAAAACGATTTTAGGGAATTATCACCATGATTTCACTACCATCTTAGCCTAACAAATGGGAATTACATATTCAAACAGGTAACTATGATGATGTATCCCTCCAATAGCTCCATGTTTGATTCCATAATTGAATAGATGATCATGAACATTTTTTTTGGAAGTACAGTACCCTGTCTCGCTAGTGAATATGATCTCGGTCAATTTGAATAATGGAAAAAATATATGTTTGTATAAAATTATAAGATCTCAACCACTACAACCAAATTTATGACTTCCCCATCCTATTTCAAATTTTTTCAACAAAAAACCTATAGAATGTATTTGTTTCCTCTTTATAGATGATTACTCTATATACTATAAGATCAAGATGTCCTATGAAGAATGGGAGGCCCCTATTTTCAGGGAACCACAAGGAACCTATAGAAAATGGTTGATTCCTTTAATCTAAAATAATTCCATAGAAACCAATGTGATGTACATCATATTATTAATCATATCTTTAAGATGTTATTGAAATACTATGTGTTTAATTTTGGTGTCAAATATCATCGATTATAAGACCATCTCAACAATCATGAAAAATTGATCAGTATGATACATGCCCACAAATAAAATATAACCCATTGAAGTGTAAAATATATTTCCCCAATTGGATATTCCTTCACATCATTGTCCAATACATAGTAATTAATATCGACCCAAATAAATCCATCATTGAAAAGACCCCAATATGAATTTTTGGAGACCTGAGGGGATTTCAAGAATATTTGACATACATACACTATTGTTTTCAATCTAGTATAAAATATATATCCTTATTTATGATAAAAAATAATGTCATGACACATATGAGGATAAATAATGTCAATGTGAATTCAATTGAATTGAGTAGTATTGGATACAAATATTAATTTGAATGCATTACATCTAGGGTAAGCATTTATTCTTCTATGTGATAGTCTTTTTGTAGTCTCTTAATACCATCCTTTCCATGTATATTTGGGAGGTTAAAGTTAATATCCTACAAAAAAATCATTCACATGATAATATAAAGTATTGATAGATTCTACAGCACCAAGAATCACTTCCATACATTGAACATTGTAGTCTAGAATATATGTCACTATCTGAATCTTTTTGAGGTCCAATTGATATTCTATATCAACACCCTAAATTAGATCCTCAACCATCCCATTATTACTAGATTATTATCCTAGTGGGTCTCTATTCTTCAATAGTTATACATTATATTCATTTTGTATAAATTTTTATGGGGTCATGAATTGGCCAATATCCCCACAACACACCTAATTGTAAAATAATTTCCTATGTATGAATTGATTTTATAAGTGTATATTATATATATCAATGGAGTCTAAAAAAGTTTGTAGATGTATAATGATAGTTCCCCCTAAATTATTATTGAAAATTGTAAGAAAAAATCTAAACCCAATTGTATTCTATTTTGACTTCCCTTTATCACTTCATCATGGGCCATACTGTTTACTCATTCCTCATTTTGGAGTGATGCACTAGGTCTCATGAAAAATATTAATCCCCCCATCACCATTATAGATTTAACATTTTAGATTCTCATCCAAAAATTCACACGAATTAAATTTCAATTTAGTCCCAAAATGGATCATTAATGACTCTACCATTAAAAATAAAGAGCCCATCCCTTTACTCAAGTTCACTATAAAATTAGTGAAAATATTTATCTTCAAGTGGAAGGTATCCCTTGTTCTATTTTTCCAAAATTATTGAATAGTCACTCTAAAAAATGAGGCCACATCCCTTTACATTCTAGGCCCAGATGGATTGGTCATCCACATCGTACATCAGAGTGCGATAACCCCATCAATGATATAGAATATTGGGAAGTGAACCAGCTGAGCATTATTTCCTGTTCTAAAATTCACTTAAATTATCCTAAATCATAAACAACACATTATTTGATAAAAAAATTGATGGTGTATCTCTAACTCCTTATACTTCCCACAAGCCATGCAAAACATGAACACATTTTCAATATGGGAATATAATTTACCCTACATGACAGACCTATTGTAAAAATATTACTCTACTAACACGCTATTAATGTGATCCTTTCCAATTACATAAATGGTAAAAAAATCATAATTTAGTAAATATCTTCATAATGGGACTTGTGGATCTCACTAGGAAGGATTTAATTATTCACATTATATATGAGGATTTGGGTATTTCTGGACCACCTATGTTTTTTATTGCATATAATTTACCTAGAAGTTTCTTGTAGTCTTTATTCATATAAAATTAATGAATCAAACTCAAATTTCATCAACATCATAATTTACTTTTATACATTCACCACATAGAGGATTGACATCATGGGTTCTTACCCACCTATTATGACATGATATTTCATGTTCATTTTTGCTACTACTAAATTCTTCTCAAATTATGTTGAATTCATTCCCCAATAGTTGTGAAAACTAGGTTCAGGACTGATTTCCTGAAATATCATACAATATATTAATTTTAGACCCCTCACCTCATTCTCCTTGAAAATGTTTATATGTTATATACCTATGAAATTAATATGGTATATAAATAATAGAACATCCACTCTAACTATACTTCCTGATATCAAACATTAGTGAATATAAATATTTAGGTATTAAAAATTTCCACTCCAATATTCTATAGAATATGGTTAAATTGATCAAGGATATATAGCTTGACAAGAACTACAATTACTTTTGGTAATATCATACTACAACATAGTCTTTCACCCATGAGTCCCCCTTTTACCTTGATTGTGAGAAAAATGGAGTGATTACAATTTTGGTTCATCTACCATCATTAGACATAAGAATCTATGATTTTTGATACTAGACCAGATATCTAATTTACATTTAGTTATGACATAATCCCATGAAGAGAATTTTCTAAAAGAACCGCAAAAAATTTATTTGTTCATTAGAGTTAAATGTCTTGATAATTCAACAATAATTTTCACCATCGATCCAACCTATAGAGTTATTAATTTATGGAATTGAGAAATATAATGATACTAAAATTAAATCCTATATTTTTGGATCCTAAATTATAGGGGCCATTCAATATTCACATTTTTTACTAATATTGTTCATACACGTTGATCTCCATATATGTGGAGCGTATACACATCCTACTAATTCTTTGTTTCTCAAGAAGAATTATTCATATCTTCACATTGGTCCAATTATAGCCTAAAATAATTTACAAATCATAGTTATTTCATCATAAAATGGACCAATGGAACATGAAACATTGTCATAGGAATCATGTCCTTAAGATACATGACTCCATGAATCGATTATATATGAATCCAAACCAGATTAAATTGTCCCATGTCATATAATCTTAAACTGAACAAAATTTTAGTATGATCTATATGATATTAAACTCCATAGCCTCAGACCAAGATACATTTGCTAAAATTACGTGGATGGGGACTATCTGTATGTATCTTCAACATTATAATAGGGTATAATACCTTTCCCCACCGGATTCCACCTTTTCACACAATATTGTATAACAATGACAACGAATTCCTAAAACTACTTGTGTCTTGAATCCCACACCATTAAATATATAATGAAACATGGATTCCTTATCCCCATGCATAGAAAATAATTATAATTTCATTAAATCATAGTGTTTATACCCATTTATATTAAGGATGAGATCCCCCTGTCATAACATAATAATCAAATGATTCCCTTAACATTATCTAAATGAATCAAATCAACACAGAAATCATCCCTTGGTTAAAATAAAAATTGGAGCTTTAGTAGATGCATCATGACCAAAAATTTAGTTTATTTCTCCAATGAGTATGTCCATATTAACAGTTATCCTGTAATCCACACCATTTTTTCATGTCCCCACCATTATATGGGCCATATCACTCCATGGTATAAGCCTCATGAATATAAACTTGGATAATACCCCATAGGTCAAAGCTTAATGACATAAATGTTTCATATTTCATGGTTTATAACTTTTAAACATAAATTATATAGCTTTTTGGATAATAATTGTACCCCATAGGGTATAATTAAATTCCATACTTGTACCAATTTTGTAGGTCTGGTTCGTTCCTTTATCCATTAATCACCCCATCATATAAGACACCCCATCAGAATTAATATAACTAGTCCGTGTCAATAATTAACAATAGTGTAGATCCCAGAGTTCAAGAATTTTTCAGGACCATAATAATCTCATTAATTTTATCATTTTAGGGATCCAGGAGCTTGAATCCTTTTCAAAATTCCATCTTTTATTAGACTCTCCTACAATGATGGAACAATCACCTGTAATTGTCCCACTACCCATTCACATCACATACACTAGAGGAATTTTCTCTAGAACAACACAAGTGATCTTATGTTTTGAATTTTTTTAGTGATCAACACAATTTCATTGTCACCCTATTTTGATAGTTTGAAAATGGAACCCATGTTATGAATTTTATAAATGGAAAACCTCATTTTATCTGTCACTCCCCTCAGGGTTCAAACATACTTGATTACAATTCAGATCACTCTAGCCTCTATTTGTTCTGAGAAATGTATTACACTATTTTTTGTTATCCCCTTATGCTTCAAATACATCAATGGATTTCATTAGCCATGTCATCTTTTACCCTAATGGTTCCCCATTTTTATGGGGCTTCTCAATAGTCAATGTAAATATACAATCCCAATCAATCTGTCTTTTTTGAGGACATGTGTGATATTATTAATCCAATATTACTCCTTATTTGTCACTTAAATAATGAATAGAGTGGGTTTGGGAACATTTATTTTGACATGATTTATTACCCCTTAGTTAGAGAGGGAATTATTTTAACTAAATAACAGTTCTTATTTTAATTGTTTTATGAATTTGAAAAGTATATCACTTTATTCCTCACTGTATGATGTTAATATACATGATCAACGTACTTTCTACAAAATATTAAGCTATATTTTCATCTATCCCATCTAATCGAACACAAATTATGTAGAAATGTCTTTATTTAGGATGTATAAAAAACAAAATGGCATAGTATTCTTATCTCCATAGTTCAGTCCCATTTATATCATTATAAATCACACACAATTCCACCTTCAAATAAATGTGTATAGAATAACTCCAATCCTTTATGATATATAGTGATAAACAAATATCATGTCAATTCAAAACCAAATTTCCTTATTGTTGGAAGCACGATCGTTCTATGCTGGAAATGGAGTATGGTTTTTTTGTCAATACTCATTAGAAGTTCAAGATGTTTTCTAGGAAAGGGATCATACAATTTAGGCGAGATTGAATGTTTTTTATAAACATATGTGAAAGGCTTGTTTTTGGAACATTAAATCAAACTATGGCAAAGGAAAAATGTGTGTTCCAAAATTAAATGTGTGAAAAAGATTATTTTGCATGGCAGAATCTTACATTCACAATGAGACGTTGAAAGATATTTTCTACGATCTGGAAGAATCTTGTGAGCACTAAAAGAGGCACATCTAAATCTTGAGTGAAGGTTCATTGATGTCTATAAGTAGGTGGCTACACCCATGAAAGACTTATGAATTTTTCCAATGAAAATTCAGATGTTATTTTGCCTGAAATATTTGTGTGAGAAAGAATTACTGAGAGTTAATGTTGCACGCAAGGTGATCCTTTAGTCTGAAAAGACCAAGTGAACCCTTCAGTATAGTTTTCTGAAAGATAGTGGTTGTACAGAAAGTACGGGTTGCACGAAAGTCATATTTTCAAGAAAATTCCCAAATCTTGAGCGCAATTTGAGGCATTGTGTGCAAGTGTGGTGTTCTGCTTCTGAAAAGCTTTTGAATATCTTGTTTGTGTGATCAGTGCTTTAATGTTCATAAATTCAGGACCACTATGCCAGTAGTGTCTCATTCTAGAATAAGATAGACACTTCAATGAAAATATATTGAAGAGAACCTAATTTTAATAAAGTGAGTAAGACTTCTCCCAAGACAGTCAGCAAGGGGGTGTCGATAGATGTTCTCTGAGGGACGTAGTAGGCTATCCCTAAATTTTTCTAAAGGCAGTGTGCCCAAAACAGAGCGACTATTTCTAATCTATTATAATCCACAACTAGTTAAGATTAGGGGAATTGGGTACGACTGAAACATTTTCCGTCTATGATCCTTGGACATTTCCCTTTGTAGTGAACTAAGTATAAGTGTTGTGTGGTCTCTTTTCATGTGATTGTTTAATTTTTTTCCATATCCATCATATAGTTTTAACATGTTTCTACCAACGTGGGAACACGATTAGATACTTTAAAATAAAAATTTGACAACCTCATTTTCCCCTCCCCTCTCACGGTGTTCTATGGTTTTACAAGTGTTATTAGAGGGAGGTTACTTCTGTTCAATTTGTTCTATGCCATCATAGAGAATTCATCCCATGTCATGGTATTTCCCATCTTTGATGGAAGGAATTTTTAGATTTGGAATTATAGAGTATGATCTCATCTAAGATCTCTTGTAATGGAAATCCTATGTTCTAATATATAAATAATATAGTTTACTAGTCCAACATGTATGGATATGACTAAGACAGGAAAAAATTATTGATGGAGATGCTAAAGTGTATAATGCTCTCGTCGCAGCTCTTTCTAAGAAGATTTAGCTAAAGGTGATGAGATTTACCTCTGAAAAGACCATATGGGAAAGACTGGATAATATATACCAAGGAGACAACAATGAGAAGGATTCAAAAAATCAAGTATTACACAACAGGTTTGATGATATGATGATGCACCCTAGTAAGAATGTTGACTCATTCTTCAATTGAATTATTGAGTTTGTAGGAGAAATTTGAGGACTAGGAGAAAAAATCAAATACATTGACATTGTAAATGAAAATATTTAGAGGACTCCCAGACCTTTATAATGAAAATCTATCATCTAATAAGGAAAGTGATCTCTCCAAGATCTCACTGGATTATCTACTGAGAAGCCTGGTGGCGTATGAAATGCGAGTCAAAACGGAAGAAGCTATGACTCATGTTTTTATGGAAATGACATTCAAAGCTATGGAAAAACTGAAAATTTCTAGGTATAGTAGTGGTGAGTATAATTATGAAAAGAAATTCATTTTCCCATTTTCCTAAAATTACATAATGGAAAAGTAAAATTTTAAAGAAAGCTACAATTATCCTGTTTTTTTATAATAATGTTGGGAACATAACCTCTCTGTGATCAAGGAAATTTGATGATTAACATATTAAAGTTGAAAACATTGATAAGCCATAGAAAATTTTTTAAAATAGAAAAAATAAAATTTGAAATGAAAATACTTAAAAATAGATTTTTTGTGAAGAAAATCATGGGGATATTGATTTCTATGAAGAATAGGAACCATAATCTAAATATAGAAAACATGATTCCATGAATGTAATTGTTGAAAATTAGAACCATCAGAAGATAATGGTGGAGATAATCAGTTGAAAACAAATTAAAATTCCAAGTTGCAACATAATGATGTCGTTAGTAAGCTTAAGATTAAATGTAAGAGTTAAAATAAGTGAAAATCAATTGAAGAATAATCATATGAATATGTTGATCATCTTGAATCTGTGACTAAATGATTGGATGAATTTGTGAATGTACTAACTAAAATCCTTGAAAACACTGAGGATGTAGTGGATCTGATGTGGAGAATTGATGAGTAGGAAAAGGTCATCAATGAACTCACCTCTATACTGGAAGAAAAGTCCAAGACTACTGAGGGTCTTGAAAAGGAAGTTGTTACTCTTGGGATTAAACATGACAGTGAATAAATTTTAAAATAATCAAGGAAGAAAATACAGTTTGGAAGGTTCTTAGATGCGGTTCTATTGGAGAGAGAAAAAAATATTTCTAATGTAGTTGAAAATATTTTAAACGGTCAAAGACCCAATTTCATTGGAAAATGTGGAATTATTTTTGAGGTCGAATCGTCAATTGATGCAAATAAAGGAGACCAAAATAAAGGGAAGCTTAAAGTAGGTCCTGTGGAAAAGTCACATATATTGATAAAAAGAAAACCCCCAATTCAATCTGAAAGAAGAAAATAAAAAAATCCTTGATCCTCCCACAGTAATAAGTGGTCAAACTATTATCCCATGGAATAAAAAATGAGGATAAATAGAAGTCAGAAGACATTTCATCTCATGAAGTGTTAGTTTTGTGGATATTTGAGTCATAACCTATCTTATTAGGATGTGGCCATGATCTATCTAAATGTAGAAGAGATGAAAGTTAAACAAAAGTGAAAACATTCATATCATAATTATTTTAGAAGAAACAATTTCTATGAATATTTATTTTTTTGAACATTCTCCATAAAGATATTTATTAATGGGAGAAGAGTGATATGGACACCTCAAATTGAATTTAAATAGAAGTTAATGTTTATCTAAAAGACTATGTTTTTATTTTAAAAATGTTTTCCCCTCTAGAAGAATAACTTGAAAATGAAGAACTCATGTACACAGAAGAGGGAGTTGGAAGGCCATCTGTGTCCATCACTCAACACAATAACTCATGGAAATAAAATGGGAAAATTATAAAATCTTATAATAGAGAGGTATCCCTCAAGGATATAAATAATAACAACACTTTGATTCTTTAGAGAGGATGTTTGTCCCACATGATGGGTAATATAGACACATTAACGAATGTTATGAAAATGGTCAATGGAATAGTGAGGTCGGTAATGATGGCACATTGAAGATAAAATTCTATGGATGTAATGAGCTATCTAATGAAGAGATAATGAAAACTAAAGTCCTTCATGTGTATGGTGTAGTCATAATCTTATGAGTTTTATTTAGCTCTGTAAATCAGGTCTTATAGTGAAATTCAATCAGAATTGTTGTAATATAAGAGGAAAGTTTTGGAATCCTCTCATGAATGGCTATAGAATAGATGTAATCTTATATCTAGCTGAAAAGAAAGAGAAAATTTTCTACCGAATTATTGAAGAGAAAAACAATAAGTGGAATTGAGTATTGGGGCACATCAATCAGAATAACATGGAAAAGATTTCTGAGATGAATATTTCCATGGATATCCATAATCTTAAGAGTGAACGAGAAAGTTTTTGTGATTCTTATATGTGAGGGATGATGGTTTGTAGTTCGTACCATCCAAAGAATAAATGAGCAGCTAATCTCTATTCTCTCATTCATATATACAAACGTGGGTGGATAAATGTTGTCAGGACACATTAATAAATTTACATTGTTCTTTTCATAGATGATTACTATGGAGTGGCATGTTTGATCGTTATACATTGAAAGGGAAAAGTTCTTGATTGCATGAAAACCTATCTAAAAATTGAAAGAATGATACATGACAGAAGACCGAATTCCTATGGTCTGAAAATGGAGCAGAATACATGTCCATTGAATTTGAAAATTACATAGAGAAGCATGGTATACAACATAAGGTTGATGTTGTGAGAACTCCCAAAACAATTGAGTTGTTGAACTATGGAATCAACAGGTATACAAAATGGCTAGAACTATGTTGATAGATAGTCATATTCATTGACATTATTGAAAAGAGGTTGTTCATGCTACAATGTATATTCAAAATCGAACAGAGATATATATGGGTAAGATAAAACACCCATATTAATTCTGGCATAAAAGGAATCCCAATTTTTTTTTTGTATTTTTGGAAGAAAATGATTCATCCAAAATAGATAAATAAATAAAGGGAAGTATGGAGATAATGCAGATGAAGGAATATTTCTCAGATACTCAATGAATATAAAATTCCAAATGTGTTTCAATAAGAACCTTGTAGGAATAAGGAATGAAGTGATGTTAAAATAATTAAATATAAAACATTAATTCTTCAAGGAACTATTATGTTGGTGTGATAAAAAATTTTGAAAAATGTGAACATGTAACAAATGACAATATAGAGGTAGAGGATGGTGCAAAAAACTCTCAGAAGACACATCATGATATTGAATCAGAAGAATATTTAGAAGAGGAATCTATATATGGAGAAAATTTGATCGAACCCCAAATGAGAAATATAATAGTATAGATTTATTATTAAAAAATTATTAATGATTAAAATTCACTTACAAAAATAAGAAGAATGAGTAATTATGCGCAATCTACATTTCTATCAGTTATGGAACCATCCTCATTTGAAGAATCTACCATAGAGGAATCATGGGTCAATGCCATTAATGAAGAGTTGGATGAGATTGATAAGAATTAAACATGTGATCTAGTTAAGAGTACAAATAACCAAAATTTTGTTGGTACAATGTGATTTTTGAAGAATTAATTTGATGATCATGGTAATGTGATCATAAACAATGATTGACTGGTGTGTAAAATATATTCACAGATTGATGGCAATGATGTTGAAGAGACTTTTTATTTGGTGCTAATACTTGAGTCAATTAGGCTATTTTATTCCATAGAAATCCAAAGAGGATATAATGTTAACTAAATGGTTGTCATTATAGAATTCATGAATGGTGTTCTTTCATAAGAATTCTACATTGAACAGATAGTGGGTTTAATTATTGGCAATGATGAAATGACCATTTTTAGATTAAAGAAATCACCCCATTGTCTGATGTGGCCACCAAGAGCATGGTATTCATGGATGTATTCATACATAAAAAAGATCTAATTTATAATGGGATGAGTTGATCACAATATTTATGTAATGAATTATCATAAATAATAGTTCATGGTGCTTGTTTATGTGGATGGTATTGTATTTTCCAGTAGAAGATAGAGATCAGTTGAATAATTTTCTAATCAAATGACATCAAAATTTGAATTGCATATGATTGGAGAACTCAAATATTTATTAGGTCTATAGGTGATTTAATATAATTATTACACATTCGTTTCTCATGAGAATTATGCAAAAGTGATGTTGAGGAAATTTCTAATTAACGATTCTAAACCAATGGCGACTCCGATTGCAGTTGAAAAAATACTATAAAATCATTAAGATGGGATGTATGTGGATCCCACAGTGTATAGGAGAATCATTGGAATAAAATTAGGACATGTAATACTTTTGTAACTCAGTAAGATAATTTATTGGACATCTTTATGAAATAAAAAACATGGGAACCTTATTCAAGATTCCCCTCTTGTTTTCAACACTGATCATTTCTCTTGTAGACATAGAATGTTGGCTTAATTTATTCTTATATATCATATTTTTATAGTGGCTTGTGTTCTATTTAATTTGTCTAGAGATTTACAATAAACCCAATGTGGGAGATTGTTGGAACCATGACCATTCTATACTAGAAATGGAGTATAGTTTGTCTTTTTTTATCAATCCTCGTTAGAAGTTCTAGATTTTTTCTTGGAAATGGATCATATAGTTCAAGTGAGAAAAAGAATTAAAGGTGGCATCATTCCCATGTGTTTTCCAAATATCTGTGTCAAAAAATATGACTATGGAGAAAAATGTTTTTGGAAAAGTGAGTTGTGTGAAATATTGAAGGGTGTTTAGAAACTTGCATGCAAGGCTTGTTTTTCCATAAGCACGTCAAAATAAGGAAAAGGAAAAAGGTTCTTGAAAAATATAAATGTGTGTGAAATATGATGTTGCATGGAAGAATATTACGCCCTTAATGCGACATCAAAATCAGTTTTTCATGTTTAGGATGAATCATGCATGCACCAACAAAGATGCATGAATAAAATTTTATGTATGCTCACTGAGGCCTGTAAATAGGCGTATAACCCCATGAAACACTTAATTATTTTCCAACAAGAATCTGGTTTCTCTATTCCACAAAATATATGTGTGTGAAAGAATTTCAGAGAGTCAATCTTGCGCTCAAGGTGTTTCATTAGTCTGAAAAAACATGTGAACACTTTGGTGTAGTTGCGTGGAAGATAAGGGTTGCGTGGAATGTAGGGGTCGTGTGAAAGTCATATTTTCAGGAAAATTCCCAAATCATGTGTGCATGTTGAGGTATTGTGCACATTTGTGGTGTTAGGATTTTGAATGGATTTTGAATATCCGGTTTGTGTGATAAGTTATTTCATGTGGATCAATTCAGAACATCAATACCAGTGGTGTCTATTGCTAGAATGAGACAATGAAATCAATGAAAATTTGTTGAAGAGACCCTCAAGTCTATATAATGAGTAATAATTCTCCCATGGTAGTGAGAAAGGGGGTGTTGATGGAAGTGTTCCGAGGGATGCATTGATCTATACTTGAATTACTATAAAGGTTGTGTGCTTGGCACTGAGTGACTATGTAAGATCTCTTGTACTCCACAACAAGTTAAGATTAGTGGATTTTGGTTTGATCAACACACTTTCGACATATGCACCTTGGACATAGCCCTTTGTGGTGTACCAAGTAAAATTTTTGTGTTGTATCTATGGATGTGATTTTTTAATTTTTGTTCATATACATCATAAAGGTTTAATATGTTCCTACAAACATGAGATCATGATCGGATAATTTAAAAGAAAAATTTGACACCCGGATTCACCCCTCTACTATTATGGCGTCCTGGGGTTATACATCAATATCCATTCCACTTAGGCCCTTGGTGATTATACAACATGAAATCCCTATGTGATATTTTATCCCATCGCCCCAAGAGAACCTATCTATTTCTCCCCTTATTTCCAAACCCAAATTAGATCTACGAGGATGTCTAATTCCACCACTTAGAACTATGTGTTTCTTGATTCTAATCGCATAGGATATGTAGTGATGTTTCTTTCTCCTATACCAATCCAGTATGTTACTTATCAACTTTCCTCACCATACTAAGTGTTAAATATACCCCTAGGCCATCTTTCCCACATATCATTGAGACCTAACTCATCCTAGGGGAAATGATCAAGAGATATTTTAAAATCAATACTCGTCACTCTATGTATAAGTGTTATGGAATTGATTTATGTGCTGGTATTTCGGGGGTTTTATATGTTGACAACAAGCCTTATGAACATCTGTTTCACATTGAGAATGCCAAATGTACAACATTGACCCCTTTTGATCTGAGATTCCAAACCTTAATATAGACATACACCTTATGGTGTGAGAATCATAAACATGAAAAATATTTGTTCTCATTGAGGTGATATATTAGAATTTGGAATCTATTTAAAAATAATTTTCAATGACCCACTACTATATGGATTAATTCCTCTTTTTATCTAAACACCATGATATTAAACTGGAAGTGCCATTCATTCAATGCTATCTGATTTAAAACAGTAACTCCATGGTCCATGAATCATGATCATAAATAGTATAACGTCTTATACTCAATGTGATATATTTTTTAAAATGGAATTCAATTCACATTGGGTTTCTCTCACCCATTATAATATGGATCACCTACCCTCTTGGTCAAAGCTGTGTGACCATAAAATCCAACATCACTTAGTAAAATATTTCCAACATTAAATGCTAACATCCCTTAGTCAATGATTTTTGACCTCAATCACTATAAATATGTCCATGCTTTATTTTATTCAATTACAACATGATAAAATCAACCTTTTAAGTGGAAATATAATTCTATTTGGTTTTTTACTTGACCATTACTATTTAATTTATCTAACATGGTCAAATATTTACATCCTTAAAAACCAAAATATATATGGTCCATGATGCACAACCAAAAAAATTACACCCATGGCCTGATTTATAAGACCATAAAATAATAACCACAATCCAATGAATATTCCCATAAACTACACATCATCTAAGAATATAATAGTTTCCATAGATTTATGACTTCTTTATTCTTGTGACATAGTACCAAATGAGTTTGGAACCCCATCTAACAATGTGTGACTCATCAACGTGACCACTAAATGAATGTGTAGCTACATGGTGTTAAAATACCAATTGAGTAACCTACCTTACTTCACCTCTATACATAACATATCTAGAGTTTTAATTTCCCTTATTCCATTCATTTCTAAATAGACTCCAATTTAGTTAGGTTATTGTATCCATCAATAATATATTATGAATATTCATATGTGATTTGTTCCCCGTATAAGAATCAGGTCGTGAAATATTCCCATAAACTACACATCATCTAAGACTATAATAGTTTCCATAGATTTATGACTTCTTTATTCTTGTGACATAGTACCAAATGAGTTTGGAACCCCATCTAACAAAGTGTGACTCATCAACGTGACCACTAAATGAATGTGTAGCTACATGGTGTTAAAATACCAATTGAGTAACCTACCTTACTTCACCTCTATACATAACATATCTAGAGTTTTAATTTCCCTTATTCCATTCATTTCTAAATAGACTCCAATTTAGATAGGTTATTGTTCCCCAGTCACGACCTGATTCTTATATGGGGAACAAATCACATATGAATATTCATAATATATTCTTGATGGATACATGGTTTTAAATAATGATATTGGTTATCATTAAATCTTTTAACCACATTAATAACAATAAATAAATGTAACTAATTTTTTGAATTTTCTTATAGTGATCATATTCCATTCTCTCATCATTTTTTCAATTCGAAGCTTGAGACTCACAATTAACATTGCATCAAACATCCCTTATTCATGTGTAAATTTCTTATCATCCAATGTGTTATTGTGGGGTACATATTTCTATGTTTTTAGGGTGATTTTTTTTCATAATCTCAAATGAATATTGAATTTTTTTTCTAGGTTCATTCAAAATGTAAATTGTCACATTTAAACCCCAATATATTTCCCCTATAGTGCGATAGATATTCAGTTACCCCTTTTTTCCATAATCAGTATAAATCATTAGGTGTTAGGATCCTCATTAGGTAATTTCATAATATTATTGATATGTATCATATTTAGGATACCCTTTAGTGTTAAATAATTATAATTAAACTATAATACCATTTTCTATGAATGATAACCTCGAACTATATAAATTTACCATTGGGGTTTCTTGTAATAGTGTGAGGGGTTTCAAATTAATATTGGGATTTTGATTCCCTTTTAGCAATAGAAACATCCATAATCCCTATACCATTAATCATGATCTTAAAATGAATGCACCAAACTCTAGGATCTTCTATGTGATCATTGAATTCTCATTTTGGTAAATTTTCCTCACCCCACTACTATAGCGACAATATCACAACCATTTTTATTATAATCTTTACAAATTTTCTCTAAATGATTCATTCATCTTCATTATAATACATTAACCATGTGATAAACATACTATATAAATGATGTCAAACTGTATGGAATTTTTATATTACGTGACTATAAGCTATATGATACCCTAATCCCTGCATAATAGGAAAACACCTTTAGTCATCACTAGTTTCCTAACACGCCCTACCTCATAGGGTAGTATCCTATCCCACTAATACTATAAATTTTTGTGTAATTATTATTACCTAATGGGATATATATTTATTCCTATATTTTGTTTCACATGCCTGACCGAAAACTCATTCCCATTCCATTTTACTATTGGGATGATCCTCCAACCCATGTCAATCCCCAATCATTTCCCATCACTCAATTTTTTTTCAAAATAACTTCATTCATTTGAAGAAGGTCACTATATAAAATTCACAATTATTTTACCTTGGTTTTGGGAAATAATATCCACTTAGTCAGGATTGGATTGGAGTCATGACTAATGTCCCCTATGGAATCCAAAACATGTTCCCTCATTTGTGCATCAACAAAACACAAATATGAGGCCTTTACACAAAGAGCTTTGTGTGTATTGATTATTACCCAATAGAATACATAGGTATTTATAAATCCATTACAATATTCCACAAATTAATCTCTTATTTATATATATTTTTTTAATTCTTAGAATTCCTCTCATCAAATTGGCTTGTCCACTAGATAGGAAAATGATGATATCCACCCAAGGAGATGTTCCAAGATATATGTCCTTTAGATATTGTCTAAAATTTGTAAAATTTGTGTTTCCTTAAATTATATTACCACAATGAACCATGAAACATGAAATTAATATAGATTCACCTAATACTAGGATGGTTACATATCATTTTGAACCTATTCCTAGGTTGCATGAACTTAAATTGAATATCTTGATCTTTTTTTCCTGAACATAAAAGGAAAATTCCTAGGTCATTTTTTATGACCATAAAAGTTAAATACCATGTTATCTGTTTCATGAAATTAAAATGAATACAATAGGGTCTTAGATACATGACCATTAAAGGTGTAATTGCTTTGGTCTTAGATGCATGACCTTAAAAGAAACACCACATGTTCTATCTTCCATGATTTAAAATTTGGAAAACCCCTTTTTTAAAATTAAGTAAGACATTAAACATCAAGGAAAACATTAAACACGAATAATTACCTTTAACTATATAAAAATTACCTATAGTCATCCATCTCAGCATTTGGATCCCAATTCAAATATTGTTTTACTATACCATTTATTTATGAAATGATTCATCTTATTATCCATGAAACATAGACATAAATTTAAAACCTTTTAGGACATGTTAAATTATTTAATTTGACATATATTGACCCATATCTCAAGTCTTGAATGGTTTGGAACTTGAACATGTCCCCTTAGCCTACATGACCCACTATCTCTCTAGTTCACCGTATCAATTTTCACAATTAATGATGGAATAACCAAAATTTGTGTTAAACTATTCATGACTATCCATTATTATAAGATGAAAAATTCACTAAAAAAAATTCAACCACCATTTTTCCCCAGTTAGAAATAGACTGCCATATATTGATGAAACATCACCCCATTCTCAATGAACCACATGTCAAGGGTACAAAACACATAGGATGCCCTCATCATTTGAAAATAGAATAAAGAAAGTGATACACAAATTACATATTGTTAGACTATATATTATCCATGGTATAGGTCCCCTTAGATTCATCTTTTGTAGAGACAAAATAACAAAACCCAAATAACAAATTTGGTATGTAGTTTTCCTTTTCCTATATTCCCCTTAACTTATTCATTCAGCTCTTCGGGTTATGATTTATCTTTCCCACAACCCTTTGAAGTTGTAGAATTGTAACTTTTTTAGTGATATGTATTAGTTTTATATACTCTTTGGTAGGTAAAATCAATATTTTGGAAACACACCTATATAATTGTCCCATTTTATTAGGTTTATTAATATTTCATTATGTGACGTTTTAGCTCTAAATATTTCTCCCATGTTATGCACTCTCACATGACATAAACTATATTCTACTAATATTTTTTTCATAGACTGATCATGACTCACATGGGATTATATAATTGAGATGATTATTTTTTAACACGATAGAGATAAAATTGAATCATTAATAAAAAATAATTAATCAAAATAAATTTATTTACATAGATAAATAAATTAATATTGTCATCCACATGTTAGAGAATCTCATTACTTAAATTTTTGTCCTCTAGATCCTCATTTGTGTATAATTATTCAAAATTTTATTCCATCTAACATGACAATTCAACACATAATTTTAGTCTAGATAGATCCACCCTATACCCTTACACTATAGATTCACCATATCCACTCACACATAGAGCTTGAAATAATCATACTATCACTCCACTTCTCGGAATATCGCCTTAGGTGTCTCTTCATTTGTTGAACCCAAATACACCCTTAGTTGGATAATGTTATATTCCTAGTAAAAAAATGAAGACTTTTTATTGATTCTCCTCCTATTCTAGTTGGGTGACCACCTATTTGATTGAATGATGTGATATAACGTCCATAGTAACTAGATCATACATGGAAACATCAAATTTTTACCACTCTAAATTCTCCTTCACAACATGAAAGTTTCAAGGAAGTGAATTGAGTGAATTATTGTATAATTTTATTGTCCATAAGATCACTAGACTTTGGAAAATGGATTTCATATCGTCCATACCAAATATGATGGTTTTTATGGAATGATGTATTGAATTTTCCTACAGTCTAAACATCAAACTAATCTATTATTCTCAACCCCATGAAATATAAAGTTAACCATATCACCTGGATCAAGACCAATGTTTGAGAATTCCACTATTTCTGTGGTAGAATGATTATCATTTGACATTATCTCTACAGGTTGAGATCCATGTTATAAGGAAGACTCAAATAATTATCCTCCATTTTTATGAGGGTTGACTCCACTATAGAATCTTCACCAAACAAAAACTCCTTGAAATCTCCCTTTAACGAAGATAACTACTCCTTTATAGTTATGAAAGATTTGTAACATGATATTGGTGCCTCTAAATATTTTCCTATCATTGGTGTGTAAGGTGTATCACCAACATGAAAGGTCACGGCTCATGTTTCCCTATTTACCCCATCAACTATCAAATTATTTATGGGTTATCAATTGAATTTAAATGTTCTAAACCATTTATTTTGAAGGATATATACCCCCTGGGGAACACATACATTAAAAAACCAAAATACAATTAAGTATATTAATGTCTCCATATTTAGAAGAAATTTATGATTCCCGAATCACATTTTACATAAATGTAAGGGATATATATCTATCCATTAAAAAAACATATTAATTAAACAAATCAACCAATTCCATTTCTGAACACTCTAGTAGATAACATATCATTGTGTAAGAGCAATGTTACACCATTAAAGCACCTTTGTGGTGATAGACTCATAAATGGAAACCACATGACATCCCTCATCTAGGCGTGAACAGTCTATAGGGAAGAAATCAATAGATATAATAATAAAATATAGTAAAATATGTTCAATGTGGTGTAGAAGATTAAAATTTACCTCCCAGAAAAATTTAAATCTAATTTTCATCTTTGTTGGACCTTCTACGTCCTCAAGAGGTAGAGGTAACTCACAGTTTTTGAGGGTGGAATTCTGTTCAATGTGATGAAGGATAATAAATATTTTCATATTGTCCCCACAATTTGGTCACATAAAGAATTCCAATTAACAAGATTCAATATTTTATACATTAAGGGATATCATGAAGAATCATTAATTACCAATTTCTAAATATATCAAAGAATATTTTTTAATATTGCATGATGTAAAGAAATGACCAAGATTTAGAAAGGTCAATGTGCTTACCATATCCTAAAAGTGATATTCTGTGCCGTCAATGGGTGGATTCACCTCTCCCTCATAGGAAAAATATTTTTGTTTCATTATTACTCAAGAATACCTCCCCAATGACCTCTTTAATACTCTCTTACTTTATAATCTTATACCCTTATAAATCTATGTTCTTTGTCTAGTAGCACCTTGGACTACCTTGTCAAGGGGTTGGACCATCCTCCCGAAAAAATTACCTCTTCTATCTTAATTATATACGAATAGAATTACCTTGGGAGGCTTTGAAATCATCCTTTGAATTTCCAAGGCCATGTATGTGTACCCCTTTGTCCTAAAGAGACTCCCACAGCTAGAATTGGTTGATGTATCCCCAAAAAAGTCCCAGGTATCACAAGCATTGAGGAAGAAAAAAACCTTATGAAACTCTATATCTAGGAGTGTGATCTTCCATTAATTTGATTTATGAGTAACTAGAATAATCCTAGAATCATTCTCATTCTCACAAACTAATTTAATAGGGAGTAATATTCTAGTTTACTTTCTAAATCTATCGGCCTCGTCTTGAGAGTGATAGAGAGATATTACATAGAGCCTCTTTAGTAATGAATGTTTCTTATATAGGATCCCCTTTTCTTGGTTGAAATGTTACCCCCATTGCACCATAAATCATAATATTATATCCATATGAAATGTAATATCAACAGATTTTAAAATAAAGACCATTTTTTAGAGTGTATATGATACACAACACCAAGCATAGATGAACTAAAAAATATTATATGACAGTTATAGTGTTTCAATTGGATTTTTGGAAATGAATAGGATTAATACAATTATGAATAATATATAAAGGAAATAAATAAATTATAAAAATAGACTATGTTTTAGGTTATAATCACTCTATATTTAGTAAATTGAATTTATAATGGAAAATATTTATCTTTAGAAATGGTTTTTATTGTTAATGTCGGAAAATATTATAATTAATTTATGAAACTTTTAGATATTTTATTTCATAAAAACGAAATTATTTTTCTAATAATCATATCAAAATAATATTATAGTGAAATTTTTATATTTTACTAAAAATATTGATTTACCATTGAATAGATAAAAAATACTATTTTTTCTAAAAACTATAATTTGATTTTTTAGTACTTCTAAATTAGATTTATATTTTAGATTAATTTTCAAATTTCAATATATAATTTTTATTAAAAAAATATTTTTGGTATTTTTATGAATTTCATACTTATATTTAGTATAAAATCATTTTCAGACTTAAAAATGATTATTTAGACCAAACAAAATTTCTCTCATTTGTGGGTTTAATATTAAACTAAAATAAACCTCTTTTGTTATATTAAAATTGAATAACTAATTCCCTTGTTTTATTCATATTGACAATATTTGATAAATATAAACCTTATATTTTTATTCATCTTAAATTGTCACGACCCGCCCTCGGGGTCCGTGCCGTGACTACCCCAAGCCCGCCTTCCATAGGCCAGGGGCTGGCGACTAGCACCAAGGCGTAAATCCCGGTAAAAAGGGAAGGCCTTGCCTTTGTAAAGTAA
Organism: Viscum album; assembly: GCA_963277665.1. Taxonomy (NCBI): domain Eukaryota; kingdom Viridiplantae; phylum Streptophyta; class Magnoliopsida; order Santalales; family Viscaceae; genus Viscum; species Viscum album. The sequence continues at coordinate 1,591,732,982 of OY728148.1, forward strand.
ACAAACACCACAGAGTAAGCAAGCGGAAAGTAACACTAAGAAAAAACAGAGTACAACTAAAAGTGCGGAAAGTAAAAAGGGGCCGGAAATACAAGCCCAACTGTAAAGTACAACTCGAAAGGGAAAACGACAACTGAAATGTAAAGCTGCTACGCCGAGCTGACCACTGGAAATCCCACCTGAAGGGTGGGTACAAATAGCTCCTCTGCTCCTCGGGTCCCATCGTCTGCTCCGAGTATGTCCCGCCCAGTGGTCTGCCTCTGGGTACCGCCTCGTCGTATAGTCCACCTCCAGGTACCGTCTAGTCCTCGAACACTCGGCCTCTGTCAGTACTGGTCGTCGTCTGCAACCAACACAACGAGGTGCGGGAATAGCCCGTGCAGGGGTGAGTATAACGATACTCAGTAGGGACCCCGAGACCCTCAAGGTCTCACTAAAACCAACAAGGATAACCACAAGAAGATCACAACAGATAAACTCTACTTAGGTATATGCCCATACATATACCTAAGTTATCAAGTAACCCATCTCAGTCATGAGGAAACACAAGGATCATGAGATCAACGGATAACCACTACCCAGCTATATGCCCATACATATACCTAAGTTATCAAGTAACCCATCTCAATCATGAGGAAACACAAAGGTCAAAGTCTCAGCTCAAACCAGGATTTTCATTATCGAAACCGTAAAAGTTGAAGAGCCCCAACTCTGAAGTGTACAGTGGTCCTGTCACGACTCCGAGGTACTGCTCACTAACCTAAGACTGCTGAAGTACTCCTCCTGTCGAGTACCGCGGGTCTGCTGCCAACTACCGGGCGCTCCGTCCGCTGAGGGTCTGCTGCCAAATATCGGGCGCTCACCCAGATAGCCTACTGAGGTACTCCTCCTGTCGAGTACCGCGGGTCTGCTGCCAACTACCAGGCGCTCCGTCCGCCGTGGGTCTGCCGCCAAATACCGGGCGCTCCGTCCACTGGGCTAGTCGACTCACTCCAAGTCGAGTCGGTCAAGCAGTCGTCAGGTCTCAGCCGGCTACACGGTCTCCGTACTCTGCACGCTCGTCTCCGGGAGGGTCCGCTCTACGAGCTACTGGTCGATACTCCAAGTATCACAAAGTCCGCAAAGAAGTATCTCAAAAGTCCGTCTCGTCACAGGGGTCTCAACGCAACAGACGGCGCGTCGATCGGACGCCCGGTCTGTGAGTTATTAGCCTTTTCGTCCCAGGGGCCCGGTTGGTTTCGAGTGCGAACCAATCCCGGCCGTATCTCAACTGTACCCCGAACTCCCATAGGGTATACTCAAAGAGACCGTTACTCAACGTAACCACCAACGCCGCTGACGGTTCGTCAAACGGACGTCCTGTCTGAAAGATATCAGTTTTTCCGTTCCAGGGGCCCGGTTGGATTTCGGGTACAATCCAACCCGGCCATACTCCGTCTGCTTCCAAAACTCGGGCGGAGTATGTCAAAAGTTCCGTCTCATCAAGAGGAAGTCAACGATACAGACGGCGCGTCAATCGGACGCCCGGTCTGTGAGTTATTGGCTTTTTCGTCTCCGGGGCCCGGTTGGTTTTTAAGGCAAAACCAACCCGACCGTACTCCACCTGCGTCCAAACCTCGGGCGGAGTATGCCAAAAGATCCGTCTCACTAAGAGGAACGCAACGCGACTGACGGCGCGTCAATCGGACGTTCGTGGCTCAAGATATGAGTGTTTCCGCTCCGAAGGCCCGGTTGGTTTCGTGAACGAACCAACCCGGCCGAACTCAAAGTAATCCGAAACCTTGAGTGTGATATACCGAAACGACCGTCTCGATCCAAGGATCGCGTTTCCGCAGACGGTTCGTCATTCGGAGGTCCGAGGCTCAAGTTATGGGCCAAAAACAAAATCTGGTTCGAAACGGGGGGGGTCCGGGTCTGGGCCGACCCGGCCCGACCCCCCCCCCCCCCCGGGGGCGGCGCGGCGGCGGCGGCGGGGGCGGCGGCGCGGCGGCGGGCCGCGGCGGCTGGCGCCCGGCGCCGCACGTGGGTGGCACGCGGGGGCTAAGCCCCTGCTTCTTTGGAGCGGCGCGGCCTTGTGCCGCGCCTTTTGCAACAAACGGCCCCCACGTGGGGGCCGGTTTGATTTTAAGGAACCGGGGGGCTGCTGCCCCCCTTTCATGGAACCGCCCCCCTCATTAAGAGGGGGGTTTTTCTGAACCGTCCGGGGGATTTATTCCCCCGGTTTTCTGTCATCCGGCCGGCCAGCTGGCCGGCCGGTTTTTACCAACGGGACCAGAAATTCCGGTCCCGCCTTCGACTTCCGACGCCGGCGGCCCGGCCACCGGTCTTCTCTTCCGCCGCGGCCCGGAACCGGCCGCGGTCTCCTCTTCTCACCGCGGCCCGGAACCGGCCGCGGCGTTCGTCGTCCGGCGCGGTGCGACGGCACCGCGCCCCTTCGCCGTGCTTTGATATTCATTCAACGCGGCGCGACGGCGTCGCGTTCTTGTTGTTTCTTCCAAGGTGCGCGCGCGATGGCATCGCGTAAGTTGAACGTACAATTATCCGCGTGGTGCGACGGCACCACGCCACCTTGCTTCCGCCCGCAAGATTAAACAACATGAACGATGGAGGGGGTTCGGCCGTGTTCATGCGGTCCGGGCCCCTCACGTTAAGCAATAACGCATCTTTAAATAATCAACATCCCCACGTTAGTTATACGAACCACGAGCAAGAAAGAAATAAATAAATATTAAATCAACAACCCCTACCTTGGTATAAGGTTCGATGATTTGTCTACGTTCCGCGGAAGACGACGTCGCGGAGGTCGGGCGTCGCGGTCGTCGTTTGTCAAATTCAATGACGAAGAGGCGCGTCCGAAGAGGCACGTCGTTGGCGAATCCTTGTACGCCGTCGAAGGTTGTCCGAGGAAGGAGCGGTGTTCTCTCTCGTTGACACCGAAGACGAAGAAGAGCGGAGCAGCGTTCTTCGTCGGAACTTGAGCGTTCTCGATAGTCGCACGTTGACGGAGTCGTGGAATATCAGTGTCGATTCCTTTGACGTCGGAGGAAGAGTCGTTGTCGATGGCGTTCGTCGCGGAAAAGATGATGCGGAAGAAGAACGTCACGTCGCGGATATGGCGTCGCGGAAAGACCGTGTTCTTCGGTGAAGAAGTTCTTCGTTGAAGAACGGTGTTCTTCGTGTTCTTCGTCAAGGTTGAAGAAGAAAGAAAAGCTCTCAACCACTTCAAGATGGATAAGAGTTCTAACCCAACAAAATAAGACAAAGTCTTATATTATTCACAAAAAGAATTTCAAAGGTTTGAAATTCGAAATGGCTAACTCCAAAATTAACTCACTTATTTAATATACATGAGTTGTATAATTAAATAGAAGTTAAGATATCAAGCCATTAAGAGGGAGAGAGGGGAGTTGAAAAGGGTGGGGGTTCGTGTGGGCCCCACCACACTTAATCCTCCCAAGGGAGGTTAAGTGGGTGTGGGTCCCACTTCCAACCTCCTTTGATAGGTTTTAAGAAGTTATAATAAAATTTGTTCTACACAAATTTTATTTAACTCAACTAAAAACCTCAAAAATTAACTTTCAACCCGCAACAAACGCAACTCCCGAAAAGGTCTCTTTAAGCGAATATCGGCGCTGCGAGTTCATCCGTGCCCTCGGATTTCAATTCCGAGCACCGTATCAAAAGTTAGAATTACCCGCTCGTTCGTTCACTGAACGTACCCGAGCCAAACTTCAGAAATTAATTCCGGGCACTCCGGGCCTCGGAATCAGGTGCCGTCTGAAACCGCGCTCTTGTAAAATTCTAAAGAAAATTAAGAAAAACTTTCCCTTGAATTTTACGGGTCTTTACATTACTCCCACCTCAGGGATTTACGTCCCCGTAAAGATACATCAAAAACTAGGGAAACAAAAGAGGGTACTGAGCACGCATCTGAGCCTCCCGCTCCCATGTGCTCTCCTGGAGATTCCCGTGCCGCCATCTGTTGCGCACAAGAGGAATCGATCGTCCATGTAGGACCCGCTCCTGTCGATCCTCTAACTCCACCGGGACCTCCGTAAAAGTCGCCCCATCGTCAACGTCAAGCTCCCCACGGTCAAAGATGTGCGTCGGGTCGTGCACGTATCTCCTCAGCTGAGACACGTGGAAGACGTCGTGCACCCGGTGCAACTGAGGTGGTAGAGCCAGGCGATAAGCCACCTCTCCTATCCTGCTGAGGACCTGGAAAGGCCCGATGAAGCATGGAGACAACTTGCCTCCTTGGCCAAATCTCCGAATACCACGTCGAGGTGAGACCTGCAAGAAGACGTGGTCACCATCCTCAAACTCTAGTGGCCTCCGCCTCCTGTCAGCGTAAGACTTCTGCCGGCTCTGTGTTGTCCTCATCCGCTCCTGGATGACATGGACCTCCTCCGACGTGGCCAGGACCATCTCTGGTCCCACAAGAGCTGCAAGATTTCTTCTTTGCCGATAAGAGAAACCTGGTCTCATCCCCTGGATGAACCACATTCTTTGCCTAAAACAGTCAATCCTAACATGGATGTTACTAATCCATACCAAGGATGACGTCGTAAGGCCTCGACGCTACTACTAAGAGATCCAACCGTTACTCTCGCCTCCAAGGGTTGAGTCACACTGTCGGCATCAGTGTGTGGTAACTGGTCTCCTCCAGTAGATGTCTCACAAGTGAGGGTCAAGTCAACAGTCAACTGGAACCTCTTAGTAACATCACAAAAGAGGACATGAATGAAAACATCACAAAGGATGCGTCTTTTATTATTGCAGCTCATAATACAAGACGCTACACAAAAGCAACATCAACATGGAACTAGATGTACAAAAGACGTATCCACTAGTTCCGCTCCTGTCCACCTGCTTTACTGTTGCTCAAGCATTTGTCGCTGCCTCAACCTCGGTGGCTCCCCCCCAAGCCTGCGGATCGAGGAGTCGGACAGTCACGTGCCAGGTGACCCTTTCCGCGGCATGAGTAACACAACCTGCTCCTTGCACGGCTAGCTCTGTTCCCACTCCGGGTGCCCTGCACCACTGGTCCTAAAACCCGAGATCGCCCAACTGCTGGTCTGGTCCTCCTGGACCTCTGCATCATCTGTCTACTGCCCACAGATGACTCGGCTTCTGATCGAAAAACACGCGGCAAAGGCAGAATCTCATGTACACGCTCGGGGTGTAGAGATACTGGCACAAACTCCACCCTGAAGAAGGTCTCGAAGTCTTCCCATGCGAAGTCCATCTCATCGCAAAACTGAAACAAGTGGCTCCACCACCTACCTGCTGCTGCCTGAAGGAGGCTGGTAGCAATGATCACCATGAAGTCTGCCGGCGTCCCCACTAGCCTGAAGACTCTCACCACAGCCTCCAGCCAAACCCGAGCCGCCTGCGGGTCCGTCTCTCCCCGGAACCTGGGTGGCCTCTGGCGCTGGAACTCGTGTAGCGCGCTCATGCGTCGTGCATCGCCTACTGCTGGGGCTGGTGGCATCGGTGTCCCAACGTATGGTAGTACCGCTGGTGCCTCCGCTGGTGCCTCAACTGCAAGAGGGCCCTGTACTGAAGCCTCGTCTCTCGACAGACTGTCAGCACGCTCATCCCTCCGGGCTCTAGCTGGTCGTCTGAGAAAAGACATCCTGAAAGAAACAACGTAACACGATCAAACGATTATACCTGGTGAGATGACCTGGTTTGAGCTGTTTTAAGGGGAAAAACCTTTGAAAACACACATGCAATCAGTGTTTTCGTGCACAAAGTCGGAAATCAGTTGTCAGGGTCCTGGTGTATGGATACGTCGGCCGCCCGCACCAACACTGGACTCCCTGAACTAAAAACCACACTCGGTACTCCCAACACTATTGCTTCACAGAAAGAAACTTCAGAGTTATAAGTTCTGCGGTAGAACCGAACTCCTCTGATACCAATTTGTCACGACCCGCCCTCGGGGTCCATGCCGTGACTACCCCAAGCCCGCCTTCCATAGGCCAGGGGCTGGCGACTAGCACCAAGGCGTAAATCCCGGTAAAAAGGGAAGGCCTTGCCTTTGTAAAGTAAACAAACACCACAGAGTAAGCAAGCGGAAAGTAACACTAAGCAAAAACAGAGTACAACTAAAAGTGCGGAAAGTAAAAAGGGGCCGGAAGTACAAGCCCAACTGTAAAGTACAACTCGAAAGGGAAAACGGCAACTGAAAAGTAAAGCTGCTACGCCGAGCTGACCACTGGAAATCCCACCTGAAGGGTGGGTACAGATAGCTCCTCTGATCCTCGGGTCCCGTCGTCTGCTCCGAGTATGTCCCGCCCAGTGGTCTGCCTCTGGGTACCGCCTCGTCGTATAGTCCACCTCCAGGTACCGTCTAGTCCTCGAACACTCGGCCTCTGTCAGTACTGGCCGTCGTCTGCAACCAACACAACGAGGTGCGGGCATAGCCCGTGCAGGGGTGAGTATAACGATACTCAGTAGGGACCCCGAGACCCTCAAGGTCTCACTAAAACCAACAAGGATAACCACAAGAAGATCACAACAGATAAGCTCTACTTAGGTATATGCCCATACATATACCTAAGTTATCAAGTAACCCATCTCAGTCATGAGGAAACACAAGGATCATGAGATCAACGGATAACCACTACCCAGGTATATGCCCATACATATACCTAAGTTATCAAGTAACCCATCTCAATCATGAGGAAACACAAAGGTCAAAGTCTCAGCTCAAACCAGGATTTTCATTATCGAAACCGTAAAAGTTGAAGAGCCCCAACTCTGAAGTGTACAGTGGTCCTGTCACGACTCCGAGGTACTTCTCACTAACCTAAGACTGCTGAAGTACTCCTCCTGTCGAGTACCGCGGGTCTGCTGCCAACTACCGGTCGCTCCGTCCGCTGAGGGTCTGCTGCCAAATACTGGGCGCTCACCCAGATAGCCTACTGAGGTACTCCTCCTGTCGAGTACCGCGGGTCTGCTGCCAACTACCAGGCGCTCCGTCCGCCGTGGGTCTGCCGCCAAATACCGGGCGCTCCGTCCACTGGGCTAGTCGACTCACTCCAAGTCGAGTCGGTCAAGCAGTCGTCAGGTCTCAGCCGGCTACACGGTCTCCGTACTCTGCACGCTCGTCTCCGGGAGGGTCCGCTCTACGAGCTACTGGTCGATACTCCAAGTATCACAAAGTCCGGAAAGAAGTATCTCAAAAGTCCGTCTCGTCACAGGGGTCTCAACGCAACAGACGGCGCGTCGATCGGACGCCCGGTCTGTGAGTTATTAGCCTTTTCGTCCCAGGGGCCCGGTTGGTTTCGAGTGCGAACCAATCCCGGCCGTATCTCAACTGTACCCCGAACTCCCATAGGGTATACTCAAAGAGACCGTTACTCAACGTAACCACCAACGCCGCTGACGGTTCGTCAAACGGACGTCCTGTCTGAAAGATATCAGCTTTTCCGTTCCAGGGGCCCGGTTGGATTTCGGGTACAATCCAACCCGGCCATACTCCATCTGCTTCCAAAACTCGGGCGGAGTATGTCAAAAGTTCTGTCTCATCAAGAGAAAGTCAACGATACAGACGGCGCGTCAATCGGACGCCCGGTCTGTGAGTTATTGGCTTTTTCGTCTCCGGGGCCCGGTTGGTTTTTAAGGCAAAACCAGCCCGACCGTACTCCACCTGCGTCCAAACCTCGGGCGGATTATGCCAAAAGATCCGTCTCACTAAGAGGAACGCAACGCGACTGACGGCGCGTCAATCGGACGTTCGTGGCTCAAGATATGAGCGTTTCCGCTCCGAAGGCCCGGTTGGTTTCGTGAACGAACCAACCCGGCCGAACTCAAAGTAATCCGAAACCTTGAGTGTGATATACCGAAACGACCGTCTCGATCCAAGGATCGCGTTTCCGCAGACGGTTCGTCATTCGGAGGTCCGAGGCTCATGTTATGGGCCAAAAACCAAATATGGTTCGAAACGGGGGGGGGTCCGGGTCCGGGCCGACCCGGCCCGACCCCTCCCCCCCCCCCCCCCCCCGGGGCGGCGGCGCGGCGGCGCGGCGGCGGGCCGCGGCGGCTGGCGCCTGGCGCCGCACGAGGGTGGCACGCGGGGGCTAAGCCCCTGCTTCTTTGGAGCGGCGCGGCCTTGTGCCGCGCCTTTTGCAACAAACGGCCCCCACGTGGGGGCCGGTTTGATTTTAAGGAACCGGGGGGCTGCTGCCCCCCTTTCATGGAACCGCCCCCCTCATTAGGAGGGGGGTTTTGCTGAACCGTCCGGGGGATTTATTCCCCCGGTTTTCTGTCATCCGGCCGGCCAGCTGGCCGGCCGGTTTTTACCAACGGGACCGGAAATTCCGGTCCCGCCTTCGACTTCCGACGCCGGCGGCCCGGCCACCGGTCTTCTCTTCCGCCGCGGCCCGGAACCGGCCGCGGTCTCCTCTTCTCACCGCGGCCCGGAACCGGCCGCGGCGTTCGTCGTCCGGCGCGGTGCGACGGCACCGCACCCCTTCGCCGTGCTTTGATATTCATTCAACGCGGCGCGACGGCATTGCGTTCTTGTTGTTTCTTCCAAGGTGCGCGCGCGACGGCATCGCGTAAGTTGAACGTACAATTATCCGCGTGGTGCGACGGCACCACGCCACCTTGCTTCCGCCCGCAAGATTAAACAACATGAACGATGGAGGGGGTTCGGCCGTGTTCATGCGGTCCGGGCCCCTCACGTTAAGCAATAACGCATCTTTAAATAATCAACATCCCCACGTTAGTTATACGAACCACGAGCAAGAAAGAAATAAATAAATATTAAATCAACAACCCCTACCTTGGTATAAGGTTCGAAGATTTGTCTACGTTCCGCGGAAGACGACGTCGCGGAGGTCGGGCGTCGCGGTCGTCGTTTGTCAAATTCAACAATGAAGAGGCGCGTCCGAAGAGGCACGTCGTTGGCGAATCCTTGTACGCCGTCGAAGGTTGTCCGAGGAAGGAGCGGTGTTCTCTCTCGTTGACACCGAAGACGAAGAAGAGCGGAGCGGCGTTCTTCGTCGGAACTTGAGCGTTCTCGATAGTCGCACGTTGACGGAGTCGTGGAATATCGGTGTCGATTCCTTTGACGTCGGAGGAAGAGTCTTTGTCGATGGCGTTCGTCGCGGAAAAGATGATGCGGAAGAAGAACGTCACGTCGCGGATATGGCGTCGCGGAAAGACCGTGTTCTTCGGTGAAGAAGTTCTTCGTTGAAGAACGGTGTTCTTCGTGTTCTTCGTCAAGGTTGAAGAAGAAAGAAAAGCTCTCAACCACTTCAAGATGGCTAAGAGTTCTAACCCAACAAAATAAGACAAAGTCTTATTTTATTCACAAAAAGAATTTCAAAGGTTTGAAATTCAAAATGGCTAACTCCAAAATTAACTCACTTATTTAATATACATGAGTTGTATAATTAAATAGAAGTTAAGATATCAAGCCATTAAGAGGGAGAGAGGGGAGTTGAAAAGGGTGGGGGTTCGTGTGGGCCCCACCACACTTAATCCTCCCAAGGGAGGTTAAGTGGGTGTGGGTCCCACTTCCAACCTCCTTTGATAGGTTTTAAGAAGTTATAATAAAATTTGTTCTACACAAATTTTATTTAACTCAACTAAAAACCTCAAAAATTAACTTTCAACCCGCAACAAACGCAACTCCCGAAAAGGTCTCTTTAAGCGAATATCGGCGCTGCGAGTTCATCGGTGCCCTCGGATTTCAATTCCGAGCACCGTATCAAAAGTTAGAATTACCCGCTCGTTCGTTCACTGAACGTACCCGAGCCAAACTTCAGAAATTAATTCCAGGCACTCCGGGCCTCGGAATCAGGTGCCGTCTGAAACCGCGCTCTTGTAAAATTCTAAAGAAAATTAAGAAAAAATTTCCCTTGAATTTTACGGGTCTTTACATTACTCCCACCTCAGGGATTTACGTCCCCGTAAAGATACATCAAAAACTAGGGAAACAAAAGAGGGTACTGAGCACGCATCTGAGCCTCCCGCTCCCATGTGCTCTCCTGGAGATTCCCGTGCCGCCATCTGTTGCGCACAAGAGGAATCGATCGTCCATGTAGGACCCGCTCCTGTCGATCCTCTAACTCCACCGGGACCTCCGTAAAAGTCGCCCCATCGTCAACGTCAAGCTCCCCACGGTCAAAGATGTGCGTCGGGTCGTGCACGTATCTCCTCAGCTGAGACACGTGGAAGACGTCGTGCACCCGGTGCAACTGAGGTGGTAGAGCCAGGCGATAAGCCACCTCTCCTATCCTGCTGAGGACCTGGAAAGGCCCGATGAAGCGTGGAGACAACTTGCCTCCTTGGCCAAATCTCCGAATACCACGTCGAGGTGAGACCTGCAGGAAGACGTGGTCACCATCCTCGAACTCTAGTGGCCTCCGCCTCCTGTCAGCGTAAGACTTCTGCCGGCTCTGTGTTGTCCTCATCCGCTCCTGGATGACATGGACCTCCTCCGACGTGGCCAGGACCATCTCTGGTCCCACAAGAGCTGCAAGATTTCTTCTTTGCCGATAAGAGAAACCTGGTCTCATCCCCTGGATGAACCACATTCTTTGCCTAAAACAGTCAATCCTAACATGGATGTTACTAATCCATACCAAGGATGACGTCTTAAGGCCTCGACACTACTACTAAGAGATCCAACCGTTACTCTCGCCTCCAAGGGTTGAGTCACACTGTCGGCATCAGTGTGTGGTAACTGGTCTCCTCCAGTAGATGTCTCACAAGTGAGGGTCAAGTCAACAGTCAACTGGAACCTCTTAGTAACATCACAAAAGAGGACAGGAATGAAAACATCACAAAGGATGCGTCTTTTATTATTGCAGCTCATAATGCAAGACGCTACACAAAAGCAACATCAACATGGAACTAGAAGTACAAAAGACGTATCCACTAGTTCCGCTCCTGTCCACCTGCTTTACTGTTGCTCAAGCATTTGTCGCTGCCTCAACCTCGGTGGCTCCCCCCCAAGCCTGCGGATCGAGGAGTCGGACAGTCACGTGCCAGGTGACCCTTTCCGCGGCATGAGTAACACAACCTGCTCCTTGCACGGCTAGCTCTGTTCCCACTCCGGGTGCCCTGCACCACTGGTCCTAAAACCCGAGATCGCCCAACTGCTGGTCTGGTCCTCCTGGACCTCTGCATCATCTGTCTACTGCCCACAGATGACTCGGCTTCTGATCTAAAAACACGCGGCAAAGGTAGAATCTTCTGTACACGCTCGGGGTGTAGAGATACTGGCACAAACTCCACCCTAAAGAAGGTCTCGAAGTCTTCCCATGCGAAGTCCATCTCATCGCAAAACTGAAACAAGTGGCTCCACCACCTACCTGCTGCTGCCTGAAGGAGGCTGGTAGCAAAGATCACCATGAAGTCTGCCGGCGTCCCCACTAGCCTGAAGACTCTCACCACAGCCTCCAGCCAAACCTCAGCCGCCTGCGGGTCCGTCTCTCCCCGGAACCTGGGTGGCCTCTGGCGCTGGAACTCGTGCAGCGCGCTCATGCGTCGTGCATCGCCTACTGCTGGGGCTGGTGTCATCGGTGGCCCAACATATGGTAGTACCGCTGGTGCCTCCGCTGGTGCCTCAACTGCAAGAGGGCCCTGTACTGAAGCCTCGTCGCTCGACAGACTGTCAGCACGCTCATCCCTCCGGGCTCTAGCTGGTCGTCTGAGAAAAGACATCCTGAAAGAAACAACGTAACACGATCAAACGATTATACCTGGTGAGCTGACCTGGTTTGAGCTGTTTTAAGGGGAAAAACCTTTGAAAACACACACGCAATCAGTGTTTTCGTGCACAAAGTCGGAAATCAGTTGTCAGGGTCCTGGTGTATGGATACGTCGGCCGCCCGCACCAACACTGGACTCCCTGAACTAAAAACCACACTCGGTACTCCCAACACTATTGCTTCACAGAAAGAAACATCAGAGTTATAAGTTCTGCGGTAGAACCGAACTCCTCTGATACCAATTTGTCACGACCCGCCCTCGGGGTCCGTTCCGTGACTACCCCAAGCCCGCCTTCCATAGGCCAGGGGCTGGCGACTAGCACCAAGGCGTAAATCCCGGTAAAAAGGGAAGTCCTTGCCTTTGTAAAGTAAACAAACACCACAGAGTAAGAAAGCGGAAAGTAACACTAAGCAAAAACAGAGTACAACTAAAAGTGCGGAAAGTAAAAAGGGGCCGGAAGTACAAGCCCAACTGTAAAGTACAACTCGAAAGGGAAAACGGCAACTGAAAAGTAAAGCTGCTACGCCGAGCTGACCACTGGAAATCCCACCTGAAGGGTGGGTACAGATAGCTCCTCTGATCCTCGGGTCCCGTCGTCTGCTCCGAGTATGTCCCGCCCAGTGGTCTGCCTCTGGGTACCGCCTCGTCGTATAGTCCACCTCCAGGTACCGTCTAGTCCTCGAACACTCGGCCTCTGTCAGTACTGGCCGTCGTCTGCAACCAACACAACGAGGTGCGGGATAGCCCGTGCAGGGGTGAGTATAACGATACTCAGTAGGGACCCCGAGACCCTCAAGGTCTCACTAAAACCAACAAGGATAACCACAAGAAGATCACAATAGATAAACTCTACTTAGGTATATGCCCATACATATACCTAAGTTATCAAGTAACCCATCTCAGTCATGGGGAAACACAAGGATCATGAGATCAACGGATAACCACTACCCAGGTATATGCCCATACATATACCTAAGTTATCAAGTAACCCATCTCAATCATGAGGAAACACAAAGGTCAAAGTCTCAGCTCAAACCAGGATTTTCATTATCGAAACCGTAAAAGTTGAAGAGCCCCAACTCTGAAGTGTACAGTGGTCCTGTCACGACTCCGAGGTACTGCTCACTAACCTAAGACTGCTGAAGTACTCCTCCTGTCGAGTACCGCGGGTCTGCTGCCAACTACCGGTCGCTCCGTTCGCTGAGGGTCTGCTGCCAAATACCGGGCGCTCACCCAGATAGCCTACTGAGGTACTCCTCCTGTCGAGTACCGCGGGTCTGCTGCCAACTACCAGGCGCTCCGTCCGCCGTGGGTCTGCCGCCAAATACCGGGCGCTCCGTCCACTGGGCTAGTCGACTCACTCCAAGTCGAGTCGGTCAAGCAGTCGTCAGGTCTCAGCCGGCTACACGGTCTCCGTACTCTGCACGCTCGTCTCCGGGAGGGTCCGCTCTACGAGCTACTGGTCGATACTCCAAGTATCACAAAGTCCGGAAAGAAGTATCTCAAAAGTCCGTCTCGTCACAGGGGTCTCAACGCAACAGACGGCGCGTCGATCGGACGCCCGGTCTGTGAGTTATTAGCCTTTTCGTCCCAGGGGCCCGGTTGGTTTCGAGTGCGAACCAATCCCGGCCGTATCTCAACTGTACCCCGAACTCCCATAGGGTATACTCAAAGAGACCGTTACTCAACGTAACCACCAACGCCGCTGACGGTTCGTCAAACGGACGTCCTGTCTGAAAGATATCAGCTTTTCCGTTCCAGGGGCCCGGTTGGATTTCGGGTACAATCCAACCCGGCCATACTCCGTCTGCTTCCAAAACTCGGGCGGAGTATGTCAAAAGTTCCGTCTCATCAAGAGAAAGTCAACGATACAGACGGCGCGTCAATCGGACGCCCGGTCTGTGAGTTATTGGCTTTTTCGTCTCCGGGGCCCGGTTGGTTTTTAAGGAAAAACCAACCCGACCGTACTCCACCTGCGTCCAAACCTCGGGCGGATTATGCCAAAAGATCCGTCTCACTAAGAGTAACGCAACGCGACTGACGGCGCGTCAATCGGACGTTCGTGGCTCAAGATATGAGCGTTTCCGCTCCGAAGGCCCGGTTGGTTTCGTGAACGAACCAACCCGGCCGAACTCAAAGTAATCCGAAACCTTGAGTGCGATATACCGAAACGACCGTCTCGATCCAAGGATCGCGTTTCCGCAGACGGTTCGTCATTCGGAGGTCCGAGGCTCAAGTTATGGGCCAAAAACTAAATCTGGTTCGAAACGGGGGGGTCCGGGTCCGGGCCGACCCGGCCCGACCCCCCCCCCCCCCCCCCCCGTCGGGGCGGCGCGGCGGCGGCGGCGCGACGGCGCGACGGCGGCGGGGCGGCGGCGCGGCGGCGGCGGGGCGGCGGCGCGGCGGCGGGCCGCGGCGACTGGCGCCCGGCGCCGCACGAGGGTGGCACGCGGGGGCTAAGCCCCTGCTTCTTTGGAGCGGCGCGGCCTTGTGTCGCGCCTTTTGCAACAAACGGCCCCCACGTGGGGGCCGGTTTGATTTTAAGGAACCGGGGGGCTGCTGCCCCCCTTTCATGGAACCGCCCCCCTCATTAGGAGGGGGGTTTTGCTGAACCGTCCGGGGGATTTATTCCCCCGGTTTTCTGTCATCCGGCCGGCCAGCTGGCCGGCCGGTTTTTACCAACGGGACCGGAAATTCCGGTCCCGCCTTCGACTTCCGACGCCGGCGGCCCGGCCACCGGTCTTCTCTTCCGCCGCGGCCCGGAACCGGCCGCGGTCTCCTCTTCTCACCGCGGCCCGGAACCGGCTGCGGCGTTCGTCGTCCGGCGCGGTGCGACGGCACCGCGCCCCTTCGCCGTGCTTTGATATTCATTCAACGCGGCACGACGGCGTCGCGTTCTTGTTGTTTCTTCCAAGGTGCGCGCGCGACGGCATCGCGTAAGTTGAACGTACAATTATCCGCGTGGTGCGACGGCACCACGCCACCTTGCTTCCGCCCGCAAGATTAAACAACATGAACGATGGAGGGGGTTCGGCCGTGTTCATGCGGTCCGGGCCCCTCACGTTAAGCAATAACGCATCTTTAAATAATCAACATCCCCACGTTAGTTATACGAACCACGAGCAAGAAAGAAATAAATAAATATTAAATCAACAACCCCTACCTTGGTATAAGGTTCGAAGATTTGTCTACGTTCCGCGGAAGACGACGTCGCGGAGGTCGGGCGTCGCGGTCGTCGTTTGTCAAATTCAACGACGAAGAGGCGCGTCCGAAGAGGCACGTCGTTGGCGAATCCTTGTACGCCGTCGAAGGTTGTCCGAGGAAGGAGCGGTGTTCTCTCTCGTTGACACCGAAGACGAAGAAGAGCGGAGCGGCGTTCTTCGTCGGAACTTGAGCGTTCTCGATAGTCGCACGTTGACGGAGTCGTGGAATATCGGTGTCGATTCCTTTGACGTCGGAGGAAGAGTCGTTGTCGATGGCGTTCGTCGCGGAAAAGATGATGCGGAAGAAGAACGTCACGTCGCGGATATGGCGTCGCGGAAAGACCGTGTTCTTCGGTGAAGAAGTTCTTCCTTGAAGAACGGTGTTCTTCGTGTTCTTCGTCAAGGTTGAAGAAGAAAGAAAAGCTCTCAACCACTTCAAGATGGCTAAGAGTTCTAACCCAACAAAATAAGACAAAGTCTTATTTTATTCACAAAAAGAATTTCAAAGGTTTGAAATTCAAAATGGCTAACTCCAAAATTAACTCACTTATTTAATATACATGAGTTGTATAATTAAATAGAAGTTAAGATATCAAGCCATTAAGAGGGAGAGAGGGGAGTTGAAAAGGGTGGGGGTTCGTGTGGGCCCCACCACACTTAATCCTCCCAAGGGAGGTTAAGTGGGTGTGGGTCCCACTTCCAACCTCCTTTGATAGGTTTTAAGAAGTTATAATAAAATTTGTTCTACACAAATTTTATTTAACTCAACTAAAAACCTCAAAAATTAACTTTCAACCCGCAACAAACGCAACTCCCGAAAAGGTCTCTTTAAGCGAATATCGGCACTGCGAGTTCATCGGTGCCCTCGGATTTCAATTCCGAGCACCGTATCAAAAGTTAGAATTACCCGCTCGTTCGTTCACTGAACGTACCCGAGCCAAACTTCAGAAATTAATTCCGGGCACTCCGGGCCTCGGAATCAGGTGCCGTCTGAAACCGCGCTCTTGTAAAATTCTAAAGAAAATTAAGAAAAAATTTCCCTTGAATTTTACGGGTCTTTACATAAATAGTTATCATAATAAATTATGTTACCATGGTAAAGGTAAAATGGGTTAATTAATGGTGAAAATAATGTGTCAAATACAAGAATTTAACTTTAACACTTAATTTTATTAGATTCATATGTTTCATCTATAATCATCAAAATTTAGACTATATTTTTTTCCGTATGAACATGATATTGAACTCTATAAAAATTTATGTTGGGAATGTAAAAAATATCAATCAATATGTTTTATTATCATTAAACTGGCGAAATAGAAATAAAGAGAAGGTGTGTTTAGTTATAAATATTCATTATAAATATTTATTATTTTTATTTCACATGTTAATTTATTTATAAATTTATTGGTTATATAATTAAATTAAATGCCTATATAACCTCATCATAGTATTAATTTTATTTAAATAAAAAAATAATTGATTATAAAAATGATAGAAGTCTTATAATTTTAATTAATTTTCTTGTTACATGATTTTTATAGAGAGAAATTACGTATTTATGAGTTTTGAATGCATAATTTTTTAATTACACTGTGTTCTTGTAGGATTAAATTTATAATTAAAATAATAATTCCAAGATTCAAATTAAGGTTATATTTTAATATATAATATTTAATTAAAAGATTTAAAACTCAAAAACCCTTTATTTAGGAAGGTGTGAAAAATTTACTGAAATGTGTCTAATATTTATTATTTGGGATTATTTTTAGTGAAAATCATATTATATTAAAATATAATCAATTTTGAACAATATTAATATGAAACATAATTTTCATTGATATAATATTTTATGATATTCCATGAACTTTTCATTCATTCCATGTTTTTATTAAAAACCAAATTCATGATTGATTTTTGGGTAAGCCTTAAGAGATTATCGAAGGGCGAGGTATAGTTCTTAACCAATAATTTTCATTTCATTTATTTTTCCAACATCATAAAATATTATTTAACTGTGATAAAATAATAACACCAAAATTTTTCATATACTGATATTCCATAATTTTAACTTCATACCCTATATCCAAATCCTCTTCCATATAATAGAAATTAATGTATCATTCATGTGCACAACAGACTACCACCTCATGAACTAATGTAATTATTTTTACATATTATCCTTTTAAAAATGGTTTTAATGGTATATTTTATGTATATATATTATTGAATTACGTATTTATAATTATGAAATGATAATATATTATTTAATTTATTACCTTTTCATTTATAAAAAAAATTACAATGTCCTTCATGTATATGCATAGAACTCCACCTCCACAAAGGGATGATATTTTTTTTCATCACCACCATAAAAGATAATATATATAAGTAAATTCAATGAAATAATATGTTATTTATTAGTAATTATAATATTTTAATATAATATAATACTTAACTTGTCTACATAATTATCATTTAAAAATGGAAATGTTACCCATGCATATGTATGAACTACCATCATCAAGATTGTAACATAGTTTATTTTTTATAAACATATTTCATGGTTGGTTTTGAATGAATATTTTATATTCATATATAACATAAAAATATTATAATTATAATTATTTATATGATATATTAATGTCATATTTGACCATAAAACCTACCGAAGTCATTTTGGACTTATGAGTCGAATATAATCAAAACATTAGATGTAAAAATAATATATTAGTTATTTCATTATAACATGGTAAATGGAAAAAGAAACTTGAAAAACGGTTTTAGGAAAGTATATAACTAATAAATTTTTATTATACCAGAAGATAATTAATGTACATTAATACTTAAACATAATGTAAGAGACATTATTTTAAAAATTAATTTTTAATGTTCCCTAAAAAATCATTTACCTCTCTGTCCATTCATTTAAAACATATATTATAAATTAATTTATATAGTAGTAAAATAATTTCAAATGAAATTTTATATCTCTATTGAATTCCATTCAATTTTTTTCAAAAGTAATCCTTTTATAAAATGGTTTTACATTTTTTTAAAAGAAAAATGGGCTGTTTTAATTTAAATTATATGATGATAAAAATTATCCCATCCAATAATATAATTATTTTATATTTTTATTCCTTTATAATATTTTATGTTTTTAAAAATAAACTATATTTCCCTACTATCTAGGTATTTTATTTGGGAAATTTATTTTTAAAAAAAAGTGTATTTTAATTTCTGAATATTTTTTTTAATATGTGTTTGAAGATGTTTTCCCAAAGTTTTATGATGTAAAATGCGATATAAATTTTATTTATTCATGATATTGTTCATTCAAATAATATATTTGAAATGGTTGATCTTTATATATATTATATTGTGGGTTAATCCCCATTATACCTTAGGATTATTGAGTGATCCTGATATATAAAATATTGTGGGTTCACCTAGATAGCAATCCAAAGGATTGGGTAATATTCCTTATCCTAGTATGAATGTTGAAGGGGGTTACATAGGAGGTTTTTCCAATGTATTTAAATGGGTACAAATTATTTTTTAAATATTCTATAAATATACTTTATCTATGTAACCAAAAAGGGTTTTTATTTTCTAACTATAGCATTTCATGGGTTTCATGAGAAAAATGTGTCAATTTATCATATGGAAATGATATATTTCAATGATAGAATAATATATTTATAAGAGAAATTTTTTTATGAGTATTCACATTTTTAGTGAAAAAATAACTCTATTATTTTTATGACTCTTACTGGGGATTTTTTTTCACCTCCCACCTTCTAAATTTTTTTTCACAAGGTTTATAGATGTGTACAAAAAAAGAAGAATTCTAGTTGAAAGTTATATAGATTTTTTAAGAAATAGGAACATGTTTAGTTTTAAAAGTTTTATATCATGGGAGAAATGGATTGTCATCAAAAGTTTCACCATTATGAAATATCATTTTTTATTTATGTGTTATGAAATAATTTACTAAAACATTAAACCATAATGATCCATAATTATGTAATACTTTTAATTACAGTCTAAAGACACTGGAATATATAATGTTTATGACCTAGTCCCCAAAGTCGATATCATTTGAGGGTTTAATGAAAATTATAAATTATGATGTTTTCATGTGAGGTCATATTAAGAGTCATGGATACCATCTTATTTATAAAAACTTATGGTTGATAAAAATTTGAAGGGCATAAAAAATCCTTTTGAGTTTTGAGGAGATGGGATATTAAGGTGATTAATGAGATTTGGGGTGAAATTATGTTATCCTTGGATATATGTATCACATAAGATTAATATAAATAATTTGTTTAGAATAATGTAGTTTTATTTTTAGGGATCTAAAAAAATGAATCAGGTAACCTTTATGGTTAAAAATGTATTTAATATTAAGATTATATATAATACTTTATAGGTTTTGAAAGATAAATTATAATATTATATCTTGCGGGTATTGAATTTAGAAGGAATATTTTCATTTTAACATGAAATAATTAATTTCATGTTTTAATGATGCTTATTTATACATATTAAAGATCATTTATTAAAATGGACAAAAAAGGTTCACACAAAACCATATAATCTATACCTAAGGATTTAATCATCAAATTCATAGAAAATGATTTTTCAAAAGAGTTATAATTATTTTAGAAAATACAAAATATTGATAAGAAATTGAATTCATTCATAAAGGGAAATACCACCTTGGAATTGTTTTTTTATTTTATAGAGAAATGGAATTCAAGATTAATGATAAAGGGGATATCATCATCCTAAAGGGGGACCCTGATATTTGGATTCAAGGTATGAATTATCTTCATATATTTGATGTATTAAATTTTTTTAAATTCATATTTATGAATAATAATGACATATTTCATATCATTGATTTAGATAAAAATTCATGTTTAATTCATTAAGAATTAATTTGAATAACTGATGATTTTATCCATGAAATTATTATATATTCTGTGAACTATGAAACATTCTATTGTATATTTTGTTTCAATTTTTTTGGAAAATATATAAGATGGATAGATACCTTTGAAAATTTTTAAAGTGAAAAGGTAATTATATTTGGAGAAATTCATCTAAGGCCATATAATAAAGGTATTAATAAACATTTTAGTTAATCTCCTCTTGATAACATTGAATTAAGATTATTTATTTCAGAAGAAATTGGGCATATAAAAAATATTTTATCCTAAAAAATGATTCATTCATAGATTATATTTTTAATGTTATTTGTTAAATTTTTTTGAATTATATAAGAATTTGATTAATATTATTTTAGTAAAAAAGGACAACCCATTGCACCTTACATGGCCATGGGTCTTGGACCCACAATCGAATGGTGATAAAGCTGAACCACCCAACACATGCCTTAATGATGACAAAGTTATTATCAAATTTAAAAAAATATAAGTTAATGTTGGGAATAAGTTTTTTATCAAATATATAACCACAGTATGGAATAATTTTTTTTTATTATGTGATTAAGGTTATTTTGGTATAAGTTCAGTATTTTTAGAAACTTATATGATAAATGTAAATTATTTTTTATGTATTAGAATGAATTTTATTTGAAGAAAAAATATTGTAATATGTTTTGGAATAATATATTATTTTATTGAGGATTTGTGGTTATTCTTGAAATTTATGGAAATAATTATCATATCTTCTAGATTGTATGAGTATGCCATATACATTTCGGGTTTGAGACTTTAATATATTTTGATGTGTTTAGAGATTAATATTGGAAGAATATGTGATAAAATAATTCTAATCTCTATATTTCAATTTTAGTCAAAAATATGTTGATGAATTTTAATGATTGTTATTTAAACAATGATTTAGATTAAACTTTTATTATTTATTCAAAATTTTACAGAGTAATTATTTATTTATTCAAATAAACCTTGATTCATTTTGGTAATTTTCTTACTTTATGATTATAATTTTGGTTTTGGATAATTTCTAAAGATAATGGAGATTATTTGTAGTAATTTTTTCTAGGTATAGGCTACAATATATGTTGATTTAATACTTTAGTAAAAACATCTTCATGAATAATCATTATTTGGAAAAAAAGATGGGATTGTGGTAGATATTGATTAAAGGAAAAAATTATAATAGACATGTAATTATATTTCTATATTTTATTATTATCAATGTTAACCGAATCACTCAAAACTAAGAAACTGATCTTGAAACAAAAATTGAAACCTATCAGCTTCATTTTTAATGAATCAATAATATTTTTTACACCTACATGCATTATTATTTTAAGGTTTTTAACTAAATAATTATCGTTCACTTTTTTCGATCAATTATACATAAAACTCTTCATCATTATTTTGAAATTATTTTTCTCTTTCAGGTCAATAATTTCACTTCCCACCAATTTCATCCTATTTGGAATCCTAATTATGACTTATTTTAGAGGACCTTTATATTTCCTTTACCATTTTTTCAGAAGTTGGTTTTATTAATTGTTTTAAAGAATGGGAGATTTTAATAATGGTGTCTTAAAATGTTAAATTATTTACTAATAAGATCATTTTTATATTGTGAGGGAACAGTTTATTATATTTTGGTCATGTAATATTCTAATATTTTTAAATAAATTCTATGTTTGATAGCATACAAGATATCAAATTACGAGCTTAAACGAACTATAAATTATT
Source organism: Viscum album (assembly GCA_963277665.1). Classification (NCBI taxonomy): domain Eukaryota; kingdom Viridiplantae; phylum Streptophyta; class Magnoliopsida; order Santalales; family Viscaceae; genus Viscum; species Viscum album. Next base: position 1,591,754,631 of record OY728148.1, read on the forward strand.
ATATAACCATTATAAACTATCCATTTAATAAGAGTTAATGAATATGATTAATGTAATTTTAAAATATATATTGAGTACCAAAATTAAATCAATTATTTTGACTGATTCTTAGTAAATAATCAATTTATTTTTTGTGGAATCATTTTATTCATCAAAATTATATTTTCTTCAATAATTTTTCTTATTTTTATGATAACATTTCATAGTTAATTTTTAAAAAAATTAAAACTTATCATTCATAAAAATGAATCATATTTTATATATGAATATGAATATTATATTATTTGTAAATTTATAGGATTTATCAAATGTTTGTTTTTCGACAAACTGTGAAAAATACTTTTGTTTATTGAAAAATTTATTTTCTCATAAATTATTTATATTGTAAAATTCAATTTTGCATTAGGATTAAAATTTATTCGGTTCTATTTATTTAAAAAAACAATTATAATTGTTTTAATTAATTTTAAACAAAAAATTAGCAGTTAAACATTTTTTCCCTTAAAAAGGAATTTTCAGAAGAAAAAACAGTTTTTATTCTATTTTGTATGTTTAATTTTAAATTTTATTCTCCCTACTATGGGGTTTGATTCATGATAAATTAATTAAATATTATTAATAAGTAGATAATAATTTTATAAACAAATCCTTTTTATTATCAGTGACTATTAATATTAATCATTGTAATTTTTTTATCAAAACAATGGTAAAATGTGTTAATTATGGGTATAAATAACGTGCTAAATTATATAAATTAACCCTAAAATATTACTTAATTTGATTTCATGAATATATTTCATCCAAAGGCATCATAAATTTTAATATAATATTTTTTCCATATGACCATGATTTTTACCATTATAATAATTTATGTAATGAAAATTAAAAACTATCATTCCCTTTTATTTATTATATTTAAATTTTTGAAAAAGAGATCAGAAAAAGGTATTTTATGTTTTATAAATAAATTTAAAATATTAGTGATTTTTATTTATTATGGTAATTTATATTTATTTTTATGCATGAAATAATTAAACTAAATTCATATGAACAGAGATACAATGTTTATTTTACTAATAGATAAATAAAATAATTGATTTTAAAATTTCTAAAAGTAATATAATTTGAATGAATTATTATTTTCCATTATATTGAAATTGTAATTACATATTTTATTGTTTTTGATGTTTTATATTGAAATTATTTTTTTTATTTTAGTTTTAAAATACAAATTAACTTAATAGTTCCAAAATCGACAGTAATGTTTTTTTGTCAATAAAGTTTTATTGAATGATTTAAAAGTCTAAAAAATCCAATGATTGGAAAAGTGATTAATATATGGTTTAAAATGTAAACCATTTTCCATTTATGGTTCAATTTTCCTTTTGTAGTAATTTTTTGACCCATAAAGAGTGAAATCTTTAACCCTATGATAATTGTCAAAAATCGTTAAAATGTGTAAAAACATAAATATAAGTATGAAAATATAACCTATAATTGAAAAAAATTTATTTATTGAGAGTATTTTTACTCAAAAACTTATTATATTTTAATCTAAAAAAATTTTATACTTTTTAAAATTTAAATTAGTTTATATTAATTTAATATTTTAAGAAATTCAAAAAGACCCTCTCCCATATCTTATAAATGTCTACCTATTAATCTCATTTATTCACACATAAATAACCATTTTTTTCAATATACCTTCTAAAATAACATATTAACAAATATATCATCTTTATAGAGGTCATTTTTTATCAATAAAACCATCTAGTAATTTTTTTTGTGAAAACCATAAGAGATTTTCTGAGGAAGACGTACAATTTTTAATCAAGAGTTTTCATTTCACTTGTTTTTTAACTTTTTAAAATCCTTTTAAACAATTCTTAAATAATAACAATATTATATAACATATAATGAGTTTATGTTTTGTTAATTTAATAATCTATAAAGATATCATCATCCTCTAAATGGGTAAAAACCCATCGTTCATGTGAGGAGAAGACTATATCCTCACAAACCAATATAATTCATTTTCGTTAACCACCATTTATGGCTAGTCGTAATGATGGATTTAATATATATATATATTAATGTTTTAAATATTTTTCATTATAAAAACATAATCTCTAATTTACTTTCTTAACATTCCATTCATTAAAAAATGACTATGGCATTCTTGTGCGTATGTGGACCACCACCTCCATGAAGTGATGTGCTTTGGTTTTCCTCATAATATCAAATGGATGATATATATAAGTATATTTAATGAAATAATATTTTATTAATGATATAAAGATAATTAAATAAATGTAAAATAATATTTTTTTTCTTTCCATAATGATCATTGTAAAACCCAACATTACTCATGCGTACATACAGTCTACAGACTCTATAGTTGTAAAATAGTTTATTTATCATAAAAATAGTTCAAATATTTAATTAAAAGTATATATAATACATTATAATCATCATTATTTTTTGGTGTAATTTTTTATATGATGTAATAATGAACACTTTTACCATATTCAACCTACGGGTGTCATTTTAGACATATGAGATGAATATCGTCAAAACATATGATGTAAACTTATTTGATTAATTAAATGATTATAATACAGTAAAATTAATAACAAATATAGAAAAATATTTATAATAAGGTATATTATTAACCTTATCTTATTATTCAAGAAGATAAATAATGTACATGATGAGTTGGGCACAATATGATGCATCAATCCTAGAATCTCAAAGGCAATGCATTATTTTATTACATTATTATTGATAAAATCTTGAATTCCATAGTGAAGAAACAATTTAAATGTCTTGAAAAAACATATTACATACATGATACCAATATTACACTGGTTAATAGAAATTAAAACATAATACATAACAAATACAAAAAAACTACAGCCTTGATACTTATTCAAATGATTCCTTTTCATAAACTTGGGAAAAGAAAAAAAATAAGGGTGAGAACAAATGATCAGTGAGGGTAAGTAAAAAATAATAAATATTTATTCAATAAGAATAAATCATCTTGGAAAAGTTAATAACTGAAAACAAATTCCATTTAAATAAATATATAAAGAATAATAAATATGTAAATGTATGAAACAAAAAACACATTCTATAAATCAATAAAATACGAATGAAATTCATGCATATATTTTGTTCATAGTGAAAATATCATGAAAAAGAAATACTGAATAAATTAAAAGGAAATCATTAATTATTGGATGTCATGTCTAATGTACATGAAAACCTATAATGCCTAGATCATTCCTCGAGACAGTTTAAAACTACCGGTAAAAACATGTTTAAATTTTCCAAATGATTTTTATTTGAAGAATATATCACTGAATCAATGGGATATATAAATTTTAGGTCCCATCATAAATTTCATGCATAAATCCTTACTTATATTATGTAATTTATTTCATTAATAAACAATATTCCTTATCAAATATCAGTGTTAAGAAAAAGATACAGATTTACAAATAATACCCCAATTAATAAAATAATTGTCAATGTAAACACCTTATGAAAAAATTGAGTATGTCATAATAAATAATAATATCTATCACCCATGAATTTGGATACTTAATTGATATCAACAAAGTTATTTTTCAAGAGAAAGTAAAAATCACAAAATAAAGAGAGATTGCAAAGAATACTTGTACCATTTGGTAATTTTCTAGTTAAACCCCATGGGTGATATAATTCACTGTGAAATAGAAAATAAAATTAATTATGAGTAAATATTGGTATTAAAAGGCAATAGGGAAGTATATAAAACAAATTATTATGAATTGGTGCATAACAATAAATAAGTTACAATAGAATGTTAATTGAGATGAAATCAATTAACTTGTGTTTCATATTGGGTGAACATAATTTAATTAAATTTTTGACAGTTTTAATCATTTTAATAACATATATAGGAATAATAATCATATTTATACTATCATATACTATTTTTTATAATTTCTTGTAACCTATTTGTAAACAACCTTTCGTGATTTTCACAATTTCGAACATTAATTACCCAGTTTTTCAAGTATGTTATGAATAATAACTTATTATTCTTATTAATTATATCATGATTTAATCCTATAAATATATTAAAACAAGATTTAAATATCATAAATAATCTTTATTTTTGTATTTATAATAGTCCATGACATTTGGATGTAGTAAATGAAATGTACTGTTCGGGGATAGGGTAAGCCGTACATACTCAGTAATGCTATTTCCATATTCATGTTGTATTAAAAGAAAGAAAATTAAATTATATATATATGTAAATAATTTTTAATGAATCATATTAATTTCATATATTTCATATATTTCATATATGTTTATTTAAAACCATCCATAATACATTCCATTTATAGTGTTAACAAATCACATTGTTTTGAGGAGGTTGTAGTCCACACCTCCACAAATGTTGTTATAATATTCCCTCAAATTAAAGTGAATAATGGTATGTGTTAAAAAAATTATAAAATAATAAGGAAATTATAAATATAATACATTAAATATAAAAATATTGTGTCCATCATAACTCCCACTATGAGAGGTGGTAAAGGAAGAACAAGCATTCATCGTTTCGCAAAGCGGTTGTCCACCGTACACAAATATTTCTTATTTATTACCCATTAGAAAGATGTGTGATTAATTTTAGGAAAAAATTTTATAATAAAAACATCTCAATATATTTTGGATACATATTTTATTATATAATCATGGAAATAAGAGAGAAGATACGGTGGATAAGGAAAATAAAACAAAAGAGCTAGTGGAAGGATATTGCCTCTTTTTTGGGTAACTTCTTTTTTATTATATCCAAACGTTTCCATATATGGATTTGTTCCCATAGTAAGTATTATATGATTAGGATAGTTATTATGGGATCTTATTTGAGTTTATTTTTGGCGATCCAGAGGTAGTGAGAGGAGGGAATACATAGGAGGTGTGAGTGCCTTTTTATAGTGGAGGAGGAATGTGATTGTTGTATATTTTGGAGAAGGTAATTCCACACATGTTTTCAATATGAATAGAAGTTAAAATAATTCTAAAAATATAATAAAATTTAATAAATTGTCCCAAATTGTTCATAATGTATCTTTTAGATATGTTTCTATGTCATCTTATCCAGTATGTTTAATGTTTATTCCCTTATTAAGCTAATTTTCCTCCAAATCACTGAAATAAATTTTAATCACAGTCACTCATTTATTTGATCAAAAACTTAGTTGAAATTCTTAATAAATTGTAATTATTATAATTAAAAAAATTTAATACATTTAATAAAATTCCAATCAATGAAGTGGAATGAATTTATTTAATGTTAATCTTATAAACAGGATGACAAAACAGGTGTTTAAAGTATAATGTTCTAACGTTTTCTATGTTATTATATTCAATTTCAATGTAAAATTTAGTCCAATGACCAGAATCATATAAAAAAATGTAATTTTATTAAAATTAAACATTAATAAAAATAAATAATATAACTTATCCTTATAAATAAATTAGATGAAAAATCAGTTTTGAATTAGAATTTAGTATTTTTTAATATTCAACAAAAATTGAAACATCATAGAAAAATACAAAAAATTAACACAAAATTAATTATTATGTATATATTTAGAATATTAATATTATCTAGACATATAAAATTTATAAAATTTTAAAAATTTGATATAAAATAGGTTATATATTAAAAGGTGGTAAACTACCTTAATAAAAAAAATGATTTTTTTTTGAAAAATTAGATTTTATTCATATCAGATGACTATCAAATATACTAAATGAATGTAAAAAATATTTAATTGAATATATAACATATATATTTATTTAATATCACTCAAAAGTTTTAACTAATTTAATTAATAGTATAAAAAAATTGTTTGACGATAAAAACATTTCCTTAATATTCAATTGGATTTTATAATGAAATATAATAAATTGGTAACCAATGGATTTATTTTTTTAATTTTCATAAACCATATATTTTAAAATGTTATTTAATACTATTTATAACTACTAATTTAACAGATAGGTTATTTCATATTATATTAAATCATAATATTTTAGTAATATATTTTTGTTAGGTAAAACTCGGTCTTGCGTGTAACATAAGCTATTGAAAAAACTCGTTGTTGCATGAACCATAAGCTAACTCAGTACCATGTGAATTACGAGATATATCATAGATTTAATTTATTTAAAATAGTATATATTTTTAATGTCTTAGGATATTATTTTCTTTTATACTCCTGGTGTTTCATGTCATACATGCTGTCGAATACAATTTTATTAATTTAAATTTTCTAAATGTCACATTCTCTCAAACGTAAAAAAAATTACATCCTCATAAGTTAGAATTAATCTCAGTAATATAATGTTTGATATTTAATAATTTTAAATTCCACATAAGTAGAATGGTTCGTACAAAATCCTTTTGAAAATAAAGAATGATAATTAGAAATATTACACGGACTAACATTTAATTGGATCTCTATGTAGGTGAAATTTTGGGGGAAGGGGAAACATGTAGAATTCGGGAAAGTGTAAATATTAATAGGGAGTGATTGAGGTCAACAATCACAGAAATTTTAATGATAAATGTATAGTTGAGGGTCTCAAAATCATAAATTTATGAGGATTTAAAATATCATTGGTTAAACAAAAAAACGGGTATTAGGGAAAAATTTTATTTTAAGATACTTTTCCTAAATTTGAGGAATTATTTTATTTCTGTTGGACCCTCTATGATATAGTAGTTTTCACAATCACAAATAATGTCAGTCTTCAGATTTAACTATTTCATACAGAATAATAATTTTTAATAAATCAATAACCTATATTTATGAATCAATATGTTTACAAATGTATTTTTACATGTATTTTTGGATGTCACTTAATATAGTAATGTTATGTGTAAGACAGACTCTTCATAAGTTTATCAAAGTTCTGGAACTGATAGTATGTTCGATGCACAAATGCTCGAAACATTGCTTCTCAAAAAACAGATGCTCGACACACCAATGTTTGTCACACCGATGCTTGACACATGGATGCTCAACACACCGATGCTCGACACAGTGATGATTGACACACCGATTCTCGACACACCGATGCTCAACACACCGATGCTCACACACCGATGGTCGACACATGGATGTTCAACACACTGATTCTTGACACACTAATTCTCAACACACCCATGCTCAACCCACCAATGTTCGAGACACCAATGATGACCCACCAATGATAACAGACCAATGATGACGGACCGATGACAATCTAGTGCTAACCAACCAATGATGACAAACTAGTGATGAAAAACCAATGGTGACACACCAATGATGATGTACCAATGATGGCTGACTGATACTTATTACTCACTGATATTCATAAATAACTGTATCAAATTTATTAATTAATAATTATTTCTAACGGTCATATTTAGGAAAATTATTGTTTTTGACATTATTTAGTGTTTTCTGTAGGACTATCAATAGATAATACGAGTTACATGAACTTGAGGAGATCTTCATGCCTACTGGACCTTGATATATAAAATTATTACAAGATCAACCTTAACAGAAACACACTGGGAACCTGATAAAAAAACAAAAAGGCTGGCTGAGCGAATATGCATGATATTCCAAATTGAAGAACTCGAAGCATGAGTATACAAGGAGTTTAAAATTACAAGCAGCAATATGCAGATGCTTTATGAATGTCCTCACTTAGAAGAGATGAACCTTTTCACACTTGTAGGCTAGATTATAGATACTACGATACTCTATTTTAGAGAAACTTCTAGAAGAGGGATCAAATATAATTTTCTCTACAATCCTTAAGTCAAAATCTTTTCTGCACAACACATAGAGATTTCTCAATTCTATTCTTCTCATATAACTCTATTGTGATATTGTGTTTTATTGTTGAGTATTGTGTGTATTTGTTTGTGTTACACACACTCTCCCTAGAGTATATCTGGATGACACAAAAATATCCTCACTCTCAATCCATTTTTCACTCTTGTATCCCATGTTGAACTGTGGAAGAGATCTTGTGTGGTCTGTTTGTTTGTTTTACTATGAAAAACTGTGTTAGAGGTCAGGTGTGACCTAGACAGCCTTGTGTACTATTTTGAATCCCGGTCCATGGTGTGGATCAATATTTTATTAATATAAACTTCTTGGTGGAAGGTGATCATCAAGTAGAGAGGAATAAGTCGTAGCTTGAGACTGAACCTCTTGTTTTTATCTACTGTGTAGTTTCTCTTGTGTTTTAATCTGACATGTGATTAATTCATTTCACATTAAGGTAAAATAGACATTGATAATTAGTTTAACAAGTGTTTATATCTATTATGAATTATTAGATTAGTTTCAATGGTTTTAATAATATTTAGATTGGTAAAGCTGAGACCTAATCAATCTTTTGAGACATTAATTAAACATTAATGACATTTTTAAATTCACTAAAAACTAACATTGATTACATTATTCGGGGGTATTCATTTATAGAAGAAATTTTTAATTAGAAATTTGTATAGATACTCAATTTACCCCCCTCTCGAGTTATCTAATCCAACCAGAATTTTGTATCAAAGGGATAGAATTTAAATTATTGACTATTTTTAAAATCTTATCAACTGTGATTATAGTTTTTTTCAATGATCTCAAAATTTCTGTTATTTCTAAATTTTTATCTCTTTGAAATTATTCTACAATCTATATCATGAAAAATAAATTATAAGGGGATACTAACAATATACCACCTTTCATTAATGCAATTAATTATGGTATGAAGAAGCATAAAATGAAAATACATCTAGAAAGCATAGGATTTAAAATATAAACTACTATTGAATGTAAATATACAATTTCTAAAACTTCTAAAAAACACTTGGGATGATCCTACCAAGAATTTCTATAATAATAATTTTAAAGGAATGAATGCCTTGTATTGTGCACTCTGAGATGAAGAGTTTATCAGTATCTCTGATTTTAAAACTTCTCAGGATATTTGGGACACTCGATTTGTTTCTCATGAGGGAAAAGTTAATGTTAAAGAGATTACATTAAATATATATACTATTAAATATGAAAACTCAGAATGAATCCTGATAAATCTATTTCTGATATATGTCTTAGGTTCATTGATGTTTTTAATACCATGATTTCTTTAGGAAGATAAGTAACAACCAAAGAAAATATTATGTGGGTTCAGCGATGCTTTCCAGAAAGATGGCATAGAACTTATGTGTCTATTAGAGAATCAGGTGATATTGATAAAATTCTAGTGAAAGAATTGATTAGAAAATTAATGATGTATCAAGAGAAATAGAAGGTAAATAAAGAAGAGGATGATCCCAAATGAAAGTCCATAGCATTCAATAAAACTTCATCTAAAAGTAAAGATAAAGAGAAAGTTAATGCTGCTTTTGAAATCTCTAGCAGTGAATACTTAGCTTCATGCAGTGATGAAGAAATGGCATATTTGTCTAGAAGATTCTCCAAATTTATAGGAAAGAGATGTTTTTCAGAAAGACCAATTACAATGGAATGTATGAAAACCAGTGAAATTAGAAAATGTATTAGAAGAGAAATGATAAGTCAAAAGAGATAATCTTCTATGAATGTAAAAGGAAAGGACGTGTCAAGGCTGACTGTCCAAAGATGAAATAAAATAAAAAGTTTGAAAATAAGGATATAAGGATTAAGAAATAAATAAATCCCACCTAGAGTACCTCTACGGGCAGCTCATGTGGATCAACCTTTTCTAAAATAGAGAACGATGATATGGCTAATATGTGTTTTATGAAAAACACAACTATGGTAACATTAAACTATCCTGTACATAATTCTTATTATTATGAAAGCGAGTCGAAGAATATGAAAAATGAATAATTATTTAAATATTGAAAGAAACTAGAAGAAACATGTAATGAATTTAAAAATCATTGAATAAAAAACATGATCTTACTGTGAATATTAACTCTGAACATACAACTAAAAAAGACAAAAAATGATCAAATGCTCAAGGAGAATAATGAGATAAAAATGAAGAAATATCAATTGAATAAAAATATGGAAAAGTTTACTAATGGGAAAAATACTCTTACTCAAATAATTGGTTAAAAAATAGATCATAATTATATATCCAGGAAAGGATATCAACCTGGTCAATAGAATTTACCCAAATCACATTTTGTAACCAAATTTGGAAAATCTTCTACCACTTTCAAAAACCATAATTTTGCAGCAAGTTCAATATCCAAGAATACATTTACTACATCCAATTCTCCAAGACCAAATAGTGTTTATTTTTCATATATTCTATATTCTTCATATAGAAACACAATAAGAAAATTGTGGGCTCCTAAATTTTAAATCACTAATGTATGTGGACCTAGACAAATATGGGTACAAGTGTCATTTATTGGATCAACTATTTTGTAGGTAAACTGCATAAAGAGATCTAAAAAAGTTGTGGTACATGGATAGTGGTTGTTGATGACATGTCAGGGTATTATTCAAGCTTTAAATGTATTATCAATATTTATGGGGGACATGTCATATTTGCTGACAACGGTAATAGAAAAATCATCGGCCTAGCCAGATTTGTAACCATAACTCTATATCAATTTCTAAATTATTGTACGTTGATGTATTAAAGTACAAACTTATCAATATATCTTAATTTTGTGATTATGTATTTAATTTTAAATTAAAAAATGATTCATGTCATGTTTTTTATGCCAAAAATAACTTAGAAATTACTTCCTTTAGAAATTTTAATGTATATGCTATAAATCTAGACACACTAACCTCACAGAATATCGTTTGTCTAAATTTATTTTACAAAGTCTTCACTCTGTCATAGAAGACTAGGACATGGAAGCATACACTCGCTTAAGATGTTAAATAGAAATAGATTAGTTAAAGACTTACCCAAATTAGAGTTTTCATAAAATAAAGTGTGTAATAATTATAAAAAAGGAAAGCAATATAAAATCTCTTTCAAACCAAATTAACAAGTTACTACTTTTCAACCTTTTGAGTTGGTTCAAATGTAATTGTTTGTACTATCTATAGTTTTACGTCTCAATGGAAAGAACAATGTTTGTGTTCCGGTAGATGATTTTTCTAGGTACACCTGGACCTTTTCCCTAGCTCACAAATGTGAATCTTGGTCACACGTTACTATGTATGCTAGGATTGTAGAAAATATTAGTGGACTTAAGATTAAATCGTTAAGAATTTATCATTGTAGTGAGTTTGAGAATCTAGATTTTGAAGCATTTTTCTCAAAAAATTGCTACAATAATAATTTATTTTCTCCTAGGACACCTCAAAAGAATGGTGTTGTAGAAAGATGAAATAGAACACTACAAGAAATTTCCCGAACTATGCTTAATGAGTAAGACCTACCCATTTACTTCTGGGTTGAATATTTTAATAAAACTTGTTACATAATAAACAGAGTCTTAATTAGACCCATCTATAATAAAACTACTAATGAGTTGTGGAATAATAGGAAATCTAAAGTAAGTTATTTTAAAGTGTATGGATGTAATGTTTTTATTTTGAACACTACAGATAAATTAGAAAAATTTGCCTCCAAAAGTGTTGAAGGAATATTTCATGGATATTATACATAAAAAATACTATATTGTATTTTATATGAAAAAAAATGTGCGGAGGAATCTGTACATATCATGTTTAACGAAGAAGATCCACATGAGCCAAGACCTCGTGAGAAAATATTGAAGAGGATATGTCAAATCTAATCATTAATGAAAAAACCTCAAATAATCATGTGAAAGAATCTATGAAAACTTCCAATTCTATAAATTTTCTAAATCCTAACCATAATGAACCAGATCAACCTGGCCAACCAGAAACATCTAGTACTACCTTCTCTAGAACAGATAGGGCCCTTAATAATCATCCCCTAGTTGCTGTTGTTGGATATTTATATAGAGGAACCCAAACGATAGCTTCCTTGAGAAACTAGGTTGAACATCAATCTTTATTGTCACATCATGAACCTAAAAATATCAATGATGCGATCAATGATGATTTTTTGGAAATGGCTATTCAAGAGAACTTAATTAGTTTGAATTAAATAATGTTTCAAATCTTGTAGATAGACTAAAGGATACCATTACCATAGGAACCAAATTGGTATTTAAAATTAATGTAGATGAATCTAGAAATATAGTTAGAAACAAAGCTAGACTAGTTGTACTAGGAAAAAATCAAGAAGCTGGAATTGATTATGAAGAGACCTTTGCAGCAGTAGCTACACTTGAATCAATTAGGATATTACGTTCTTATGAAACACACTTGGATTTTCAATATTATCAAATGGATGTCAAAAGTGCATTCATAAATGGTTATATAATTGAAGATTTTTTTGGTGACCAACACCCAATTTTTAAAAATACACACTATCCAAATCGTTTGTTCAAATTATCAAAATATTGATACGGTTTAAAACGAAATCCAGGTGCTTGGTATGAAAGGTTGAGTAATTTTTTTTATTTCTAAAGGATTTACAAAAGGACTTGTATATCCTACTTTATTTATAAAAATAATTTCATAATAAGTTTTAATTTCCCCAATATATGTAGATGATTTTATTTTAGGATGTTATAAAAATACATTATGTAATTACATTTAAAAAATAATGCAAAGTATGAAATGAGTTTAATAGGTGAACATAAATATTTACGTGGATTTCAAATTTTTCAAAATAATGAAGGTATTCTTTTAAATCAACGTAATTAAACTAATGATCTTTTGAAAAGATATGGCTTTGATAGAATTAAGAGTAGTGAATCATTTATGAGTTCTACATGTTAGTTTGATCCTAATGAAAATGGAAAATCGGTTGATCAAACTACTTACATAGGAATGATTGGTAGTTTGTTTTACTTACCTTCTAGTAGGACAGATATTATGTTTAGTGTGTTTATATGTGTAAGATTTCACGAAAACCCAAAAGAGTCACATTTAAATGCTATTAAATTAATTTTCAAATATCTCAAGTATACAATTAAATTCAGACTTATATATCTTAAAGGATATCCTTTTGATTTAGTCAGCTATTTAGAATGTGACTTTTGAGGATGTATGTTTGATATAATGAGTAACTCTAGAACAAGTTATTTTTTGTGAAAGTATCTTATATCATGGTGTAGTAAAAATTAAAATTCATTTACATTATCATCTACTAATGCAGAATACATTGCTGTTGGTAGTTGATGTGCACAAATTTTGTGGATGAAACACAACTTATTATACTATGGATTTCAATATAGACATATCACCACAAACTGTGGCAACACAAGATCTATTAAATTTTATAAGAATCCAATTCCTCATTCTAGAACAAAAAATATTGATGTAATACAAAACTTTTTGAGAGATAATTATCAAAAAGGTGATATAACTCTTGAGTTTATAGAGACTTAGCATCATGTTGCTGATATATTCACTAAACCATTGAACTCTGAGAGAATTAACTACATCAGACATGAACTAAGAATGATAAATCTCTAAGTGTTTTTGAAACATATCCTTGAAATTGATCTTGTGAAACTGATCTTGAAACCAATATTATGAAATCAATCCTTTAAACCAATCTTGTGAAACTGATCCTTGAAACTAATCTTGTGAAACCAATCCTTGAAACTGATCTTGTGAAGCCGATCCTTGAAACCGATTTTGTGAAACCAATCTATGAAACTGATCTTGTCAAATCAATCCATGAAACTGATCTTGTGAAACTTATCCTTCAAACTAATATTATAAAACCAATCTTGTAAAACCTATAATTGAAACCAGTCTTGTGAAACTGATCAATGAAACTGATCTTTAAAAACTGGTCCTTGAAACCGATCGTGTAATATCGATTCAATAACATCAATGTATTTATGAATTCTTTAGTAATTTTTTATGATTTTAATAAAACTATGTTGTTTCGTATTATTTTTTCAGCATTTACATTTTATTCATAACAATTTACAATCCATAAATGATATATTAATTTTGATACATCCCAACCATTCACCTTCCCACTACCGTAAAACCTTCTACCTTTTGTCACTATATCTCTCGACCCTCGACCTCTCAACTCCTTTGGAATCCAAAACCCCACAATGGAAAGGGCCAAGCATGCTATGGATGATTCAAGAAAATATATTTCTAATAAACATCCAATGGGTGATCCCTGTGGGACTACAAAACCATGTTTGGGAAGCTTAGGGGTTACAACTGAGAAGGTAGGGTGAGTAGAGTGGCTTCTATCAAGAAATTCATTTTTGTTAATAATGATGGAATCTCAAGGGTCACTAAGCTGGTTCTCTAATAATGAAAGGCCTTATTATCCCTAGCAAGTACATGAGTTTTATCAAAATTTTAAGATATCCCAAGATGAATCTGAGGATGCAAAGATGAAGTCAGTGGTAAAGGGAAAGGAAATAACTTTTAAATATAAGGAATGGTTTGAGTACTTGGAGATGCCTCATGATGTTTTCTATAATGATTATCAAGGAAATATTCTAGCTTCCTCTTATTTGTTCTCTTATGATGTTTCTCTTAAAGAGTTGACTAGAAATGGGGAATCTAGGAGAACTATTTCAAGTGAATTTTATGGAGAAGAAAGGTTACTCATTATGTGTATACAACATCAAATCTGACCAAGGAAGGGGTATTTTTTAGCTGTGAAGTATCAGTATGTTTTCCTAATCTATCTATTGAAAAATGGGATTAAAGTGAACCTGTGAAGGTATCTAATGGTGAATGTTTCTAACATAATAAATCCATCCAAGAAGGAAACATGTTTTTACAAGCCCAGGATGATATCTAACATGTTAAAATGGTAAGGTTGCATGGAAGATGTAGATGAGGTGATAAGTGTGTGTAGTGGTTTCTTCCTTCAAAAAGATATTTGTAAATGGATGAAGATATTCTGGAACCCATGTAAGAAGTGTTGGGTAAGAGATGAGGAATATATATACATGGAATTCAATCAAATTGACCATCCTACTAGACCAAAGGATCAACTTGATCAAGGTATCAAACAAGGAGAGAAACCTTTTTATTCTGATGAGAAAGGTTAGACTAAATTGCGAAGGAATGAAAGATATCCTTTCGATAACAAGAGTGATCCGGATTTTTCTGAAAGCCCTAAAGATATGTAATAGTGATTTGCTAGTCCCCGATTGGACTTACACTTAAGAGAACAATTGTTAGGTCACGAGGATGAGGAAGAGACTGAGGTTACTAATGATGAAGACTATGTAATTAAATCATATTATGAGTCTGATGATGATGATGATGATGATGATGATGATGATGATGATGATGATGATGATGACGGAGAAAATAATGAGCAGGTAAGTGGTTATTGAAATGTGGTGTCACGACCCGTCCTCGGGGCCCGTGCCGTGACTACCCCAAGCTCTCCTTCCATAGGCTAGGGGTTGGCGACTAGCACCAAGGCGTAAATCCCAACAAAAAGGGAATGTATTGCCTTTGAAAAGTAAACAAGCACCACATAGTAAGCAAGAGGAAAAGTAAACACTAAGTAAAAACTGTACAAGCTGTGCTGAAAGTAAAAGGGGCCGGAAATACAAGCCCAACTGTAAAGTACAACTAAAAGGAAAAACAACAACTGAAAGGAAAAGCCGCAGCGTCGAGCCGTCCTCTGGAAGTCCCACCTGAAGGGTGGGTACGGATAGCCTCCACTACTCCTCGGTCCACCTGACCGCTCCGAGTACGTCCTGCCCAGTGGTCCACCTCCAGGTACCATCATGCTCCACACGCCTCCACCACGACCAGCGTTGTCCGTCGTCTGCAACCAACACAACGTAGTGCGGGCGAAGCCCATGCAGGGGTGAGTATAAGCTACTCAGTAGGGACCCCGAGACCCCCGAAGGTCTCCCGAAATCCAAAAAGGATAATCCACAAAGGAAAGATACAATCATGAAGTAACATCTGACACGTCTTAGGTATATGCCCATACATATACCCAAGTCATCAATTCCCGTTCGGCTCCAACGTCCGAGCCCAAGCACAACCCAATCCACACAGGAAAGAAAAATGTATACCCACACAGGATAGCTCAACACAATCCACAAAGGAGACTAAACAGTAAATCCACACAGGATAGCTCAACACAATCCAAAAAGGAGAGTAACACAAGATTTAGCTCACACAGGTATACTTCTTCGGATGACGATAAAGACGATCACTGACCCATCTAAGTCGTCGGACTCATGAAGGATCAATAGGTAACTAACCCCCGCAATGACCCACACAGGATCGGGCCCACACAGGACCTGTAGGCGCTGGGTCACACAGAACCGCTGAGCGCGGACCCACACAGGATCGGACCCACACAGGATCGGGCCCACACAGGACTGCGCCCACACAGGACCTGTAGCACTGATCCACGTAGGATCGCTGAGTGCAGTAGTCGTCGCAGTCCACTGAGTATCTCTGCACAGTCGTCGCCGCAGTCCACTGAGGATCTTTGCACGGTCGTCGTCGGAGTCCACTGAGAATCTCTGCACCGTCGTCGCCGCAGTCCACTGAGGATCTCTGCACGGTCGTCGCTGTCGAAGAAGCAGTCGCAGCCAGCTCTAGGGTTCCCGCACAAAGCAAGCTCGTTCGGGAGGGTCCGATCCACGAGCCGAGAGGCCGATACATCAACTGACACAAAGTCCGAATTTGATGTATCCAAAAGTTTTGTATCGGCAACATGAACTCAACGTCGCAGACGGCGAGTCAATCGGACGCCCGGTCTGAGAGTTATTGGCTTTTTCGTCCTAAGGGCCCGGTTGGTTTTTAAATCGAAACCATCCCGACCATACTCCACCTACGTCCAAACCTCGGGCGGAGTATTCCAAAAGATCCGTCTCACAAAGACGAATTCAACAAAGCTGACGGCACGTCAATCGGACGTCCATGGCTCAAGATATGAGCATTTCCGCTCCGAAGGCCCGGTTGGTTTCGTGTACGAACCAACCTGGCCGACCTCAAAGTATTCCGAAACATTGAGTGCGATATACTAAAACGACCGTCTCGATCCAAGGATCGCGTTGCCACTGACGGCGAGTCGTTTGGAGGCCCGTAGCTCAAGTTACAGGCGTTTGAACGAAAACGTCCGAAGACGGGGGGTACGGGCCCGGGCCGACCCGGCCCGACCCCCCCGGGGAGTCGGCCGAACCGGGGCAACCCGAACCGGGTCGGCCCGACCCGGTCCGGTCCGGCTTGGTCCGGTTCGGCCGAGCGGCCGAACGGCCCGGCGCCGCGGGGCGCTGCCCCCGCGGCCTGGTGGTGTCGCGGCCCGCCGCGTGGGGCCGCGCGGCCGCGTGTGCCGCTGCCGCCGCGGCTTTAGCCGCGGCGGCCTGTCCAGAGGCGCGCCGGGGCGCCGCCACTCCCGGCTTCCGGCACCGCCGCGCCGCCGACCCGCGTCGCCGGCGAGTTCAGCGAGCCACCGGGATCGCTCCGGTGGTCCGATTTTGTTCCCGTCTGTGCCGCTGCTCCTCCCGGGACTCGTTCTTCACTGCTGGATCATCAAACTTCCGTTGCGGCACGTTCCGTCGTCGCCCATCAAATCCGCACAAAAAGAACAACGACGGAGGGTCGTCGGGCCGTGTTCGTTTGGCCCGCACCCACCGCGTTAGAGGTAACCAAACGGGAGAATTTTGTTCAACACATGAACCGAATATTTGAATAAAATAAAATTTTTCATTTGAAACCGGTTCTTTAATTTTTAAAGAATGTTCATGGGAATATAATGAGGGGTATTCCAAATTATAAAATCCCTACCTCGTTGGTCGTCGCACGTGAGCGTTCTTCGCGGAAATGCTCGTCGCGGAAGGTAGAGATCGTCGCGTCGTCGCGGGAAGGCGTCGTGTCGTCGCGGAATCCAACGTTGAGTCGGCGAGCTCAACGGAACAAGAAAAATATATTTAAATTATAAATAATCAAATTTGTGTTTCGTTTAAAACCAAAAAGAATCTTTAGAGGAAACCCGAAATCACTCACCTCAAACGGTTGGTGATCGGTGATCGGGGTGAGGAAGAACGTCTCAGACGGGAGCGTCGTTGATTTCCGGGTTCGGCGTTCTTCGCGTTCTTCGCGTTCTTCGTGAGGGAGAAGAAGATACAAGGGTCCTCTCAAATCTTGTCAAGGTGAAAATAACCAGGGGTCGAGCATTGGCCTTATTTTATTAATACGCCAACGAAAATGAAAACTGGTTAAGAAACGACTTAATTAATTCGTTGAACTAATTCGGCGAAAGAAACTGCCCATTTAATTCACAAAATAAACCATCCAATTAAATGGTCTGTTAATATTTTAAGAAACGCGTCACTTGACTTTCATAAAGATGGGTTTCCGCGGGTGCATTTCTTAGAGGAAAGAAACGGCGGGGCTCGTGCGGGGCCCACCTCACAAATATCCTACCAAGGGCGTAGGATATTTCTGGATATCATCCTATCCGGTTTAACTCAGTTCAAGCCGCCTTTAAGTGGCTTCAAGTGACTTCCAAGTGGCTTAAGTGAAATAAAATAAAGTTGTCGCAAAATTATTTTATTTCTTAACTTTAAGCCCGAAAATTAAAAACGACAACCGAGCAAACGCAACTCCGGAAGAGGCGTTTCTAAGCGAATACCGGCGTTGTGATTTCATCGGAGCCCTCAGAATTCGATTCCGGGAACCGGTTCAAAAGTTAGAAAAATCCGCTCGTCCATTCACTGAACATACCCGAGCCAAAACTTCGGAAAATGATTCTGGGCACACCAGGCCTCGGAATCAGGTGTCGTCAGAAACTGCGCTCTTGAAAAATTCCAAAGAAAATTAAGAAAAAAATTTCCTTGAAATTTACGGGACTTTACATTACTCACACCTCAGGACTTTACGTCACCGTAAAGTTACATCAAAAACTAGGGAAACAAATGTGGGTACTGAGCACGCATCTGAGCCTCCCACTCCCAAGTGATCTCCTAGAGGTTCTCGTGCTTCCATCTGATGCGCACAAGAGGAATCGATCGCCCACGTAGGACCCACTCTTTTCGATCCTCTATCTCCACTGGGACCTCTGCAAAATTTTCCCCATCTTCCACGTCTATCTCCCCATAGTCAATGATGTGCGTCGGGTCGTGCACGTATCTCCTCAGCTGGGATATGTAGAAGATGTCGTGCACCTGGAGCAACTGAGGTGGCAGAGCCAGGCGATAAGCCACCTCGCCAATCCTGCTGAGGACCTGGAAAGGCCCGATGAAGCGTAGAGACAACTTGCTGCCTCGGCCAAATCTCCGCAACCCACGTCAAGATGAGACCCGCAAGAAGACTTGGTCGCCATCCTCAAACTCTAGTGGCCTCCGCCTCCTGTCAGCATATAACTTATGCCGGCTCTGTGCTGTCCTCATCCGCTCCTGGATGACCTGGACCTTCTCTGTCGTGGCTCGGACCATCTCTGGTCCCACAAGTGCTTACTCTCCAAGGTCTGTCTAGCACAAAGGAGATCTTCAAGGCCTGCCGTACAACGCCTCGTATGGTGCCATCCCGATGGTGGAGTGGTAGCTGTTGTTGTACGCGAACTCCACCAAGGGTAGGTGGTCCTCCCAGCTACGACCAAAGTCGAGGACACATGCGCAGAGCATGTCCTCGAGAGTCTGAATGGTCCTCTCCGTCTGACCTTCCGTCTTAGGGTGAAAGGCGGTGCTCAGACGTAGCCGCGTCCCGAACGCCTCCTGCAACCCCGTCCAAAGCCAGGAAGTAAAGCGAGCGACCCTATCGGAGATGATAGTCTATGGCACACCGTGAAGCCTTACAATCTCCTGAACGTCGAGACGCCCCAAGCTCTCCACCGAGCCCTGCTCTCAAATGGGTAAGAAGTGTGCCGGCTTGGTGAGTCGGTCAACAATCACCCAAATGGAGTCATGACCTCTGGAAGTGCGTGGAAGTCCAGTCACGAAGTCCATATATATGTCGTCCCACTTCCACTCCGGGACCTCCAAGGGCTGTACCAAGCCTGCTGGTACCTGATGCTCTGCCTTCACCTGCTGGCAGGTGAGGCACCGCGAAACAAACTCTGCCACAGCCTTCTTCATGCCCGGCCACCAGTGCTGACGTATGAGATCCTGGTACATCTTCGCCACTCCAGGATGTACCGCAAAAGGAGAAGTCTGGAACTCTCTCAGCACCTCCTCTCGTAAAGCGACTGGTACCAAGGTACGTCCTCTGAAAAGGACATCGTGCTCTTCTCCAAGTGAGAAACCATCAGGTTCCTGTCCCGAGGATATCTGTGCACGCCGTGTCTCACAGTTAGCGTCCCCACGTTGTGCCTCTCTGACCCGCTGTAGAAGTGGAGGAGAGGCTGTGAGAGACTGAAGGAAGGCTGCTCTGACTCTATCCACAAAGGATATCTGCAAGGCGGCAAGCTGCTCTGTCTCCTCCTCAAGCATCTGGATGCCCGTCCTCCTGCTGAGGGCATCAGCTACCACGTTCCCCTTCCCAGGAGTATAGACTATCTCAAAGTCATAGTCCTGGAGGAACTCGAGCCATCGTCGCTATCTCAGGTTCAGGTCCTTCTGAGAGAAGATGTACCTGAGACTCTGGTGGTCAGAAAAGACTATAAAGCGCTCGCCCATCAGATAGTGCCGACATGTCTTCAGGGCGAAGAACACTGCTGCCAACTCCAAGTCATGGGTAGCGTAGTTCTGCTCATGCGGCCTCAACTGACGTGATCTGTAGGCAATCACGGCCCGCTCCTGCATCAGGACACACCCGAGTCCGGTCCCTGATGCATCGCAGTAGACTACGTATCCAACTCCCTCGTCAGGAAACCTCAAGATAGGTGTGCTGGTCAACCTCTGCCTTAGCTCCTGGAAGCTCTGCTGACATCTGTCTGACCACACGAAGGGTTTCCCCTTCTTTGTCAATGCTGAGAGTGGGGCCGCAACTCTGGAGAAGTCCGGCACAAATCTCCGATAGTATCCAGCTAGGCCCAAGAAACTCCGCACCTCTGTCACGTTCTTGGGTGGCTCCCAAGCTAGCACTGCCTCAATCTTCGTGGGATCCACTGCAACTCCCGCCTCAGAAATGACGTGCCCCAAGAAGTGGACCTCACGTAACCAGAACTGGCACTTCGAGAGCTTTCCATTAAGCTGGTGCTCTCTGAGTGTGTCTAGTACAACACGCAAGTGGTAGGCGTGCTCCTCCTCCGTGGTCGAGTACACCAAGATGTCGTCGATGAAGACTACGACAAATCGATCGAGGTATGGCTGGAAGATCCTGTTCATGAGGCTCATGAACACTGTTGGAGCGTTGGTCACGCCGAAAGGCATAACCAAGAACTCGTAGTGGCCATACCGACACCTGAAGGTCGTCATCTGCACATCCTCGTCTCGAACTCTGAGCTGATGATAGCCTGACCGGAGGTCTATCTTCGAGAACCATCGTGCTCCCTTGAGCTGATCGAAGAGGTCATCAATCCTGGGTAGCGGATACTTGTTCCTCACTGTCACCTGGTTCAGGCGACGATAATCGACACACAGTCGCAAGCTCCCGTCCGCCTTCTTGGCGAACAATATCAGGGAAGCCCAGGGTGAAACACTAGGTCAGATTAACCCCTTTCCCTGCAAGTCCTCCAACTCTACCCGCAGCTATCAAAGCTCAGCAGGGTCCATCCGATTTGCTGGAGTGGATATCGGGGCTGTCCTGGGGTACATGTCAATATAAAAGTCTACCTCTCTGTGAGGAGGTAGTCCTGGAACGTCGTCGGGAAAGACGTCCACGTACTGATCCACCACTGCAGGAAAACTGGGACTCCGCACGTCAACTGCTCCCTGGATGAGGCTAGCCAACTGATGAGTGATGGGCTGACCTGTCCTCTGCGTGAGTCCATCCTGTGCTGCTAAGGCTCCATTCTCGCCGGTGAAGGTGAACCTGCTCCCGTCGGTGCACACACATCGCACCTTGCGCCTAATGCAGTCAATATGAGCATGGACCGTAGATAACCAATCCATGCCCAAGATGATGTCGTAAGGCCTCGACGCCGCTACAAGAAGATCCCAGCCGAAGCTCTCGCCTCCTAGAGTAAGCTCACACTGCCGGCACCAGTGCGTAATCGTCGAGTCTGCTCTCGTAGGAGTATCTAGCCGTAAGGATCGAGCCAACGGCTCTGTCGGAATCTCTGAGCTCCGAACAAGGGCAGCGGCTATGAAAGAGTGACTCGCTCCTGTGTCTATCAGAACTGCAGCAAGGGTGGAATAGACACAGATCGTACATCAAATCATCTCTGGTGTGCCATGGTCGTAGGCCTCCGCTGCCTGGAGCTGAGCCTATCTCTGCCCACCAGCTCCCTGTGGTCGGGGCGGGCCTCCTGGTGGTGGTGGTGGTGGCAGAGACTCAAAGCGTCTCCCACCACCTGCTGCTCGGCCAACTCCTCTGCCTCGTCCGCCTCCTCCCTGCGGACTGCCACGGTCGAACCTCTGCCTCTGCTTGGGTGGACCCTCCACCGTCTGCTGCCCCTTGGTATGGCGGGTCGGGAAGTCAAGAGCCATGTGGCCCTGCCCGCCGCACTCGTAGCACTGCCTGCCTCTCGGAAGACTGGCTCCTCGCTGAGTGCCCTGCACTGCTGAGCCAGTGTCCCGAGGTCATCTGCTGGAAGTTCTGGTCCGCCTGGCATCCTGAGTCATCCGTCGGCTACCTGCTGCCGAAGACTCCGCTATCTGCCGCCCTGTGGTAGGTCTCGTTGTGGACTCAGCCAGGAATCTCTCGATCAGGAGGGCTCGCTCCAGTACTCCTGCCTGGGTCGGGATGCTGAGGGAGATCAGTGATGCCCTGATCTCGTGTCTCAATCCCTGCTTAAAGTTCCGGGCCCGGAAGAAGGGGTCCCGTACCATGTCTGTCGAGTAGCGAGAAAGGTCAGTGAACCTCGCCGCGTACTGGGCGACCGTCAAGCTCTCCTGCCGCAACTGAAGAAGCTCCTGGATGCGCACCGCACGGAGGGTGGTCGGGACTAACTCTGAGTGGAAGAGTCTCTCGAAGTCCGTCCAGATGAGGGAGGCCTCATCGTGTACCTGGAGCACCAGGCTCCACCATCGCCCTGCTGCTGCGTGCAGTAGGCTCGCCGCGAGGATCACCATGAGGTCTGCTGGTGTCCTCACTAGCCTGAAAACTCGGACGACCGCCTCCAGCCAGTCCTCGGATGCCTGGGGGTCCGACTCCCCACGGAACCTAGGTGGTCGCTGGTGCTGGAACTCATGCAGAGCTCCGAGGCGTCGTGCGTCGTCAGCTGCCAGGGCTGGAAGCATCGGGGGATCGGCGGGTAAAGGTACCGCCGATGCCTCTCCTGTCAACGGGCCCTGTACCGAGGCCTCGTCGCTCACCGGGCTGTCGTCGCGCTCTACTCTAGGAACCCTAGCTGGCTACTGTCATCGTGCCATCCTGAAAAGGAAACAAGTATTCCACGGTCAGAACAGTATACCTGGTGAGCTGACACAAGTAATCATAGAGAAAACTTGAAACACACATGAAATCAATGTTTTCGTGCATTAAGTCGGAAATCAGAAGTCAGGGTCCTGGTGTATGGATACGTCGGCCGCCGCACCATCACTGGACTCCCTGGACTGATAACCACACTTAATACGCTAAACACTATTGCTTCACATAGAAGAAAGATCAGATCCTACGGTAGAACCGACCTCCTCGGATACCAATTTGTCACGACCCGTCCTCGGGGCACGTGTTGTGACTACCCCAAGCCCGCCTTCCATAGGTCAGGGGCTGGCGACTAGCACCAAGGCGTAAATCCCAACAAAAAGGAAAGGAGTTTCCTTTGAAAATTAAACAAACACCACAGAGTAAGCAAGCGGAAAAGTAAAAACTAAGTAAAAACTATATAAGCTGTGCTGAAAGTAAAAGGGGCCGGAAATACAAGCCCAACTGTAAAGTACAACTGAAAGGAAAAACAGCAACTGAAAGGAAAAGCCGCAGCGTCGAGCCGTCCTATGGAAGTCCCACCTGAATGGTGGGTATGGATAGCCTCCACTACTCCTCGGTCCACCTGACCGCTCCGAGTACGTCCCGCCTAGTGGTCCACCTCCAGGTACCGTCCTGCTCCACACGCCTCCACCACGATCAGCGCTGTCCGTCATCTGCAACCAACACAACGTAGTGCGGGCAAAGCCCGTGCAGGGGTGAGTATAAGCTACTCAGTAGGGACACCGAGACCCCCGAAGGTCTCCCGAAATCCAAAAAGGATAATCCACAAAGGAAAGATACAATCACGAAGTAACATCTGACACGGCTTAGGTATATACCCATACATATACCCAAGTCATCAATTCCTGTTCGGCTCCAATGTCCGAGCCCAAGCACAACCCAGTCCACACAGGAAAGAAAAATGTATACCCACACAGGATAGCTCAACACAATCCACAAAGGAGAGTAAACAGAAAATCCACACAGGATACCTCAACACAATCCACAAAGGAGAGTAACACAAGATTCACCTCACACAGGTATACTTCTTCGGATGACGATAAAGACGATCACTGATCCATCTAAGTCGTCGGACCCACGAAGGATCGATAGGTAATTAACCCTCGCAATGACCCACACAGGATCGGGCCCACACAGGACCTGTAGGCGCTGGCTCACACAGAACCACTGAGCACGGACCCACACAGGATCAGACCCACACAGGATCGGGCCCACACATGACCGGGCCCACACAGGACCTGTAACACGGATCCACGTAGGATCGCTGAGTGCAGTAGTCGTCGCAGTCCACTGAGAA
Source organism: Viscum album (assembly GCA_963277665.1). NCBI lineage: Eukaryota > Viridiplantae > Streptophyta > Magnoliopsida > Santalales > Viscaceae > Viscum > Viscum album. The sequence goes on from OY728148.1 coordinate 1,591,779,489, forward strand.
TCTCTGCATAGTTGTCACCGCAGTCCACTGAGGATCTCTGCACGGTCGTCGCCGCAGTCCACTAAGGATCTCTGCATGGTCGTCGCTGTCGAAGAAGCAGTCGCAGCCAGCTCTAGGGTTCCCGCACACAGCAAGCTCGTTCGGGAGGATCCGCTCCACGAGCCGAGAGGCCGATACATCAAATGACACAATGTCCGAAGTTGATGTATCCAAAAGTTCCGTATCGTCAACAGGAACTCAACGTCGCAGACGGCGCGTCAATCGGACGCTCGGTCTGAGAGTTATTGGATTTTTCGTCCTAGGGGACCGGTTGGTTTTTAAGGAAAAACCAATCCGACCGTACTCCACCTGTGTCCAAACCTCGGGCGGAGTATGCCAAAAGATCCGTCTTACAAAGAGGAATTCAACAAAGTTGACGGCACGTCAATCGGACGTCCTTGGCTCAAGATATGAGCGTTTCCACTCCGAAGGCCCGGTTGGTTTCGTGTACGAACCAACCTGGCCGAACTCAAAGTATTCCGAAACCTTGAGTGCGATATACCGAAACGACCGTCACGATCCAAGGATCGCATTGCCGCTGACGGCGAGTCGGCCGAACCGGGTCCACCGGAACCGGGTCGACCCGACCCGGTCCGACCCCACCCGGTCCGACCCGGTCCGATCCGGCCAGGGCGCGGCCCGGCCGGTCGGCCCGGCCTGGTCCGGTTCGGCCGAGCGGCCAAACGGCCTGGCGCCGCGGAGCGCTGCCCCCGCGGCTTGGTGGTGCCGCGGGCCCCCGCGTGGGGCCGCGCTGAGTCGAGGACGTGGCTTCAGCCGCGTTCGAGGGAACCGGAGCTGCGCGGCCGCGGGTGCCGCCGCCTCCGCGGCTTCAGCCGCAGCGGCCTGTCCGGCGGCACGCCGGGGCGCCGCCGGCGAGTTCCGCGAGCCACCGGGATCGCTCCGGTGGTCCGATTTTGTTCTCGTCTACGCCGCTGCTCCTCCCGGGACTCGTTGTTCACTGCGGGATCATCAAACTTCCGTTGTGGCACGTTCCGTCGTCGCCTGTAAAATCCGCACAAAAAGAAGAACGGCGGAGGGTCGTCGGGCCGTGTTCGTTTGGCCCGCACCCTCCGCGTTGGAGGTAACCAAACAAGAGAATTTTGTTCAACACATGAACCGACAATTTTAATAAAATAAAATTGTTCATTTGAAACCGGTTCTTTAGTTTTTAAAGAACGTTCATGGGAATATAAGGAGGGGTATTCCAAATTATAAAATCCCTACCTCGTTGGTCGTCGCGCGTGAGCGTTCTTCGCGGAAATGCTCGTCGCGGAAGGTGGAGATCGTCGCGTCGGCGCGGGAAGGCGCCGCGTCATCGCGGAATCCGGCGTTGAGTCGGCGACCTCAACGGACCAAGAACAACAGATTTAAATTATAAATAATCAAATCTGTGTTTCGTTTAAAACCAAAAGAATCTTTAGAGGAAACCCGAAATCACTCACCTCAAACGGTTGGTGATCAGAGATCGGGGCGGGGAAGAACGTCTCGGACGGGAGCGTCATCGATTTCCGGGTTCGGCGTTCTTCGCGTTCTTCGCGAGGGAGAAGAAGATACAAGGGTCCTCTCAAATCTTCTCAACGTGCAAATAACCAGGGGTCGAGCATTTTCCTTATTTTATTAATACGCCAACGAAAATGAAAACTGGTTAGGAAACGACTTAATTAATTCGTTGAATTAATTCGACGAAAGAAACTGCCCATTTAATTCACGAAATAAACCACCCAATTAAATGGTCTGTTAATATTTTAAGAAACGCATCAGTTGACTTTCATAAAGACGGGTTTTCCCGGGTAAGTTTCTTATCAGAAAGAAATGGCGGGGCTCGTGCGGGCCCCTCCTCACAAATATCCTACCAAGGGGTAGGATATTTCTGGATAGCATCCTATCCGGTTTAACTCAGTTCAAGCCACCTTTAAGTGGCTTGAAGTGGCTTACAAGTGGCTTAAGTGAAATAAAATAAAGTTGTCGCAAAATTATATTATTTCTTAACTTTAAGCCCGAAAATTAAAAACCACACCCGAGCAAACGCAACTCCGGAAGAGGCTTTTCTAAGCGAATACCGGTGCTGCGATTTCATCGAAGCCCTCAGAATTTGATTCCGGGCACCAATTCAAAAGTTAGAAAAACCTGCTCGTCCGTTCACTGAACGTACCCGAGCCAAAACTTTGGAAAATGATTCCGGGCACACCGGGCCACAGAATTAGGTGCCGTCAGAAACTGCGCTCTTGAAAAATTTAAAAGAAAATTAAGAAAAAAATTTCCTTGAAATTTAAGGGTCTTTACATGAGAGACAACAAGTTATTGACAGATCTTGTGAGGAATCAGTACATGGAGCTGGTGTTGGTGATGAGCATATTGAATAAGAGGATGATGATCATATAGATGCTGGTCATGAAGAAAGATCACCCCATCCTATTTATGAAAATCAGGAAATCATTCAGATATTGATTGAAATTATAGCTTTTGGGCATGAGGAAAAAGCTGAGGACTAGGTGCCTCAAATTGATGAAATTCCTAGAGGAGTTGAAGTGGCTGGAGAACATGCAGAACCTCCTGCTCAGTTGATTCCAGTACCTAGAAATATTATTAAGGATAAAGGAAATTATGAAGAAGTTGATGAAGATGAATTTGTTCATGAGCATCAGGGAAGAAGTATCAGGATTTAAACTATCGAGCCAAGAGACTGGACTTGTACTCATGAATGAAATAATGATCTAGGAGACTTTCTTTTTTAGGGTGTTGTCACGACCCGTCCTCGGGGCCCGTTCCTTGACTACCCCAAGCCCGTCTTCCATAGGCCAGGGGCTGGCGACTAGCACCAAAGGTGTAAATCCCGATAACTGGGAAGGCATTGCCTTTATAAAAGTAAACAAGCACCACAGAGTAAGCAAGTGGAAAAGGTAAACACTAAGTACAAAAGAAGTGATGAAAAGTAAATGGGGCAGAATATAAACCCAAAATAAAGTACAACTACAACTGAACAAGTACAATAGGAAATATAACAGCTGGAAGGACGGAAGCGGCTCCTGGGTCGTCCTCCTCGGATCCTACCTGAAGGGTAGGTACAGATGGCGCAGCTCCTGGTCGTCCACCACGGATTCTACCTATCGGATAGGTACAGATAGCCTCCTCCATGCTCTCATCTGTCAACCACCCCCATGTGTCGTCTCGTCGTGTATTCCACCTCCGGGTACTGACTCTTCGTGTAGTCCACCTCCGGGTACTGACTCGTCGTGTAGTCCACCTCCGGGTACCGTCCAGTCCTCGAACACTCAGCCTCCGTCAGCACTGCCTATCGTATGCAACCAGCACAACGAGGTGCGGGCATAGCCCATGTAGAGGTTAGTATAATGATACTCAGTAGGGACCCCGAGACCCTCAAGGTCTCACTAAACCAACAAGGATAACCACAAAGAAGATCTCAACAGATAACCTATACTTAGGTATATGCCCATACATATGCCTATGTTATCAAGTAACCCATCTCATTCATTAGGAAACACAAGGATTGTGAAATCAAAGGATAACCACTACCCAGGTATATGCCCATACATATATACCTAAGTTATCAAGTGACCCATATCAATCGTGAGATAAACACAAAGGTCAAAAGTCTCAGCTCAAACCAGGATTTTCATTATCGAATCCGTAACTACTGAAGAGCTCCGTCTCTGGAGTGTACAGTTGTCCTGTCACGACTCTGAGGTACCGCTCACTAACCTAAGACTGCTGAGGTACTCCTCCTATAGAGTACTATGGGCCTGCCACTAAAACCATGTGCTTCCCACCATGGGTCTACCGCTACAACCAACCGCTCCCATGTGCGGCTACACCCAAGCGTACCCATGTGTCGCTACAACCAAGCGCACCTCTGTCGTGGGTCTGCCACTACAACCAAGCACTCCCCTATGCTGGTACTGCCAAGCGAACCTCTGTCATGGGTCTGTTCCATGATCTACTGGTCGATACTCCAAGTATCTCTAAGTCCCACGAATATGTATCTCAAGGACCGCCTCGTCATAGGGGTCTCAACGCAACAGACGGCGCGTCATTCAGACACCCGGTCTGTGAGTTACTAGCCTTTTCGTCCCAGGGGCCCGGTTGGTTTCGTGTGCGAACCAACCCGGCCGTATATCAACTGCATCCAAAACTCGGGCGATGTAAGCTAAATGTTCCTTCTCATCAAGATGAAAACAACGAGACAGATGGCACGTCAATCGGATGCCCGATCTGTGAGTTATTGGCTTTTTCGTTCCAGGGGCCCGGTTGGTTTCGTGAGAGAACCAACCAGACCGCCCTCCAACAAGATCCAAACCTCAAGAAGAGTAAGCCAAAATATCCTTCTCACTTAGAGAATTCCAACAAAGTCGACAGCACATCAATCGGACATCCGGAGCTCAAGATATATCCGTTTCCGCTCCGAGGGCGCGGTTGGTCTCGTGTACGAACCATCCCAGCCGAACTAAAAGTTCTCTGAAACCTTGAGTGTAATATACCGAAATGACTGAATTGATCCAAGGATTATGTTGCCACTGACGGTTCGTCAATAGGAGGTCTGTATCCCGATATATGGGAAAAAAACCAAACCCGTCCGAAACCGGGGGGTCTGGGCCCGGACCGACCCGGCCCGACCCCCCCTGGGTTGGCCCGAACCGGGTCGGCCCGACCCGCGTCCGACCCGGATGGGCCTGGTCCGACCCGGCCGGCTCGGTCCGACAGCTTGGCCCGGCCCGGCGGCGTGGGCCAGCGCGACGGCACGGCTTGGGTGCCGCGCGTGCGCCGCACGCAGGGGCAAAGCCCCCCCTTTGTTTCAAAAGGGAGGTGTGGCATTATTCCGCGCCTTTGAATAAAAATCCCCCCTCGACATGGGGGGCCCCGCCTCTACAAAAACCGGGGAATTCAATCCCCGGTATTTCAGGATCACGGCCGGCCTTAGGCCGCCAGTTTTTATCACACGCGGGACCCGCGGGTCCCGCCTCTGGCTGCTCCGCCGCGGCAATAGGGCCGCGGCTCTTCCTTATCCGTCGGCGGCCGGTTTTCCGGCCGCCCCTTCTAGCACTGTCGTGGCTCAAACCGCGGCCCTTGTTCAATTGGCACGGCGCGACAGCGCCGCGCCCCTCCGCCGTAGATCGCTCCGATCGCTGCCTCTCACGGGTTCTCCGGCGCGGTGCGTCGGCGCCGCGCACCACCACTGCGGCCCGCTCCGTCGCCGGTGGCCCGGTACCGGCCGCCGGTCACCCTGCTCCGCCGCGGCCCAGAACCGGCCGCGCCCCTTGTCGTCCGGCGCGGTGCGACGACACCGCGTCCCTCCGCCGCGACCCTTCTTCGGCCGCAGCGCCTTTGTTTTTCTTGGACGCAGCGCGACGGCGTCGCGTTCCTAGAATTCTTTCCACGGCGCAGCGCGACGGCGCCGCGCATTTCCTTCCGCATGAAACCACATGGTGCGACGACACCACGCCTTCCCGAACCAAACCACAAAGAACCAACACGAAAAGTAAGGAGGAGGGTCGGTCGTGTTCTTGCGGTCCGACCCACCTCAAGTTATTCGATATCATTTGGTTTTAAACCACGAAGCTCAAATTCTATATCAAATGGTTTTAAACCACGAAGATCATCAAGTCGGAAAATTCACGAACAAATATAAATAAATAAAACCCCTACCTTGGGTATAAGCCGATCGGAAGGAGGCTTCGTCGTTCGAGGTTCGTCGCGGTATGGCATCGCGAGGATGACGACGTCGAAGGGGGACGTCGGCGTTCGTCCGACTCGAGGGAAGGTGAAGCCGTCGTCGCTTTCTACCCGATTCCGCTTCTGAGCTTTTTCGTCGATCCGTTGACGATGAAGGGGAAAAAGAAGATCCGCAGAAGAGTCTCGTCGCGGAAGGGGAGAAATTCCGTGGAAGGAAAACAAGCGTTCTTCGTCAGAGGAGGCGCGTTCTTCGTTCGCGAAGATAAGCTTCTTCCCAAGTGTTGGGCGTCGCGGTATTTTACCAGCGCTCTGTCGCTTGGTGAAGCCGTCCCCAAACCCTCTCCCAAGATCCCTATATATAGGATAGGGGGAGTGGTATGTAACCATTGTGGTTACATAAATTTTTTTAAAAAAAGGGGTCGGGTGAAATAAATTGCATTGACGCAATTTATGAGGTCTGTTGGAACCAATTAAGAGGGAAGGGTGCCAAGGAGTTTCTCCCCATTTAATGGGGAGTTGAGGAATTAAGAGGCTCCCCCTCATTAATTATGGAGAGTTGAGTGGTTTCCTCTCCTCCCATTAATTGGGGGGTTAAGCCCCGTGTAGTCCCTATCATAATAAACCACCCACAAGAGGTTTAGTTCGGGTGGCCCCCACCACCATAACCTCTCAAGGGAGGTTAAGGTGTGGTGGCCCCACCTCCAGCCTCCATGAGGAGGTTTCAACCACCACACTCCCAATGGAGGCTGAAATAAAATAAAGTTCATGACATGTTATTTTATTATTACTCTTATTTAAAGAAAACCCAAAAACTAACTTCCGCTCTCGATTAAACGCAATTGCGGAAAAAGTCTCTTTAAGAAAATACCGGCGTTGCGAGTTCATCGGTGCCCTCAGAATTCGATTTCAAGCACCGGTTCAAAAGTTAGAAAAACCTTCTCGTTCGTTCACTGAACATACTCGTTCCAAACTTCGGAAATTGATTCCGCGTACACCGGGCCTCAGAATCAGGTTCCGTCAGAAACCGCGCTCTTGTAAAATTCCAAAGAAAATTAAGAAAAAAATTCCCTTGAATTTTACGGGTCTTTACATTACTCCCACCACAGGGATTTACGTCCCCGTAAAGCGTCAACACAAACTAGGGATACAAAAGTGGTACTAAGCACGCATCTGAGCCTCCCGCTCTCATGTGCTCACCTGGAGGTTCCCGTACTTCTAGAGAAGGTGAACCTTAGGAATTGATCATCCTCGTAGGATCCACTCCTGTCGATCCTCGATCCCCACTGGAACCTCCACGAAAAACACCTCATCACCGTCGTCCATCTCCCCATGGTCGATGATATGCGAAGGGTCGAGAACATATATCCTCAGTTGAGATACCTGGAAAACGTCGTGCACCTAGTGCAACTGAGGTGGATGGGTCAAGCGGTAAACTACCACGCCTACCCAGCTGAGGACCTAAAATGGTTTGTTGAACCTTGGAGATAACTTGCCACCTTGGCCAAATCTCCGTAAACCTCGTCGAGGTGAAACCCGTATAAGGATGTGATCGTCATCCTTGAACTTTAGAGGCCTTCAAGTACAGTTAGCATAAGGCTTCTGTCGGCCCTGTGCTGTCCTCATCCGCCCTTGGATGTCCTGGACCTTCTCTAGTCTCACAAGAGCTGCTATGATTTCTTATTTGCCGATAAGAGAAATCTAATCTCATCCCCAGGATGAACCACATTCATTGCCTAATACAGTCAATCCCAACATGAATGATGCTTTCATGCCATGGATGATGTCGTAAGGCCTCGACGTAACTACCAAGAGATCCAACTGTCACTCTCGCATCCCAGGGTCGAGTCACACTGTCGGCATCAGTGTGTGGTCACTGGGTCTCCTACAGTAGAAATCTCGAAAGTGAGGGTCAAGTCAACAGTCTTAACCAGGACCACTCAGTATCAACCAATCAAAAAGGACAGGAAAGCAAACATCACAAGATAAGTGTCTTTTTATTATTGCAGCTCATAGTACAAAGACACGGATACAAAATAAACATGGAACTGGAAGTACAAAGGACGTATCCACTAGTTTCTCTCCTATCCAACTGCTCTCAGAGCTCTACTGCCTTGTCCACTACTCGGCTGTTGCTCAAGCACCAGCCACTGCTTCTGCCTTAGTGGCTCCTCCAATGTCTGTAGATCAACTGTTCGAGGAGTCGGAGAGTCACGTGCCAGATGACCCTTTCCGCCGCATTCATAACACTTGCTGCTCCTCGTACGGCTGGCTCTGCTCCTCCTAGACCTCTGCATCATCTGTCTACTGCCCACAGATGACTCAGATACTGATCGAAATCCCTGCGGCAAAGGCAGAAGCTCCTGTGCATGCTCGGGGTGTAGAGATACTGGAACAAACTCCACCCTGAAGAAGGTCTCGAAGTCTTCCCACGCGATGGTCATCCCATCGCAAAACTGGAACAGGTGGCTCCACCACCTGCCTACTACTGCTTGAAGGAGGCTGGTAGAAAAGATCACCATGAAGTCTGTCGGCGTCCCCACTAGCCTGAAGACTCTCACCATCGCCTCCAGCCAATCCTCAGTGGCCTGCGGGTTCGTCTCTCCCTGGAACCTGGGTGGCCTCTGGTGCTGGAACTCGTGCAGCGCGATCAAGTGGCGTGCATCGCCTTTTGCTGGGGTTGGTGGGATCGGTGGTCCAACGTATGGTGGTACCGCTGGTGCCTCTGCTGGTGCCTCAACTGCAAGAGGGCCCTGTACCAAAACCTCGTCGCTCGGTAGGCTGTCAGTACGTACATCCCTCTGGGCTCTAGCTGGTCGTCTGTGAAATGGAATCCTAAAAGAAACAATGTGATACGGTCAAACTATTATACCTGGTGAGCTGACCTGGTTTGAGTTGACATTTACAAACTTATGGAAACACACACGCAGTCAGTGTTTTCATGCACAAAGTCGGAAATCAGTTGACAGGGTCCTGGTGTATGGATACGTCGGCCGCCCGCACCAACACTGGACTCCCTGAGCTGAAGACCACAATCGGTACCCTTAACACTATTGCCTCACAGAAAGAAAATATCAGAGTTATAAGTTCTGCGGTAGAACCGACTCCTCTAATACCAATTAATCACGACCCGTCCCCAGGGCCCATGCCGTGACTACCCCAAGCCTGCCTTCCATAGGCCAGGGGCTGGTGACTAGAACCAAAGGCGTAAATCCCGATAACTGGGAAGGCATTGCCTTTATAAAAGTAAACAAGCACCATAGATTAAGCAAGAGGAAAAGGTAAACACTAAGTACAAAAGAAGTGCTGAAAAGTAAATGGGCCAGAATAAAAACCCAAAAGAAAGTACAAATACAACTGAACAAGTACAACAGGAAAGATAATAGATGGAAGGATGGAAGCGGATCCTGGGTCATCCTCCTCGAATCCTACCTAAAGGGTGGTACAGATGACGCAGCTCCTGATCATCCACCACGGATCCTACCTAAAGTGTAGGTACAGATAGCCTCCTCCATGCTCTCGTCCGTCAACCTCCCTTGTGTGCCGTCTCGTCGTGTAGTCCACCTCCGGGTACTGACTCGTCGTGTAGTCCACCTCCGGGTACTAACTCGTCGTGTAGTCCACCTCCGGGTACCGTCTAGTCCTCGAACACTCAGCCTCCTTCAGCACTGCCTGTCGTCTGCAACCAGCACAACGAGGTGCGGGCATAGCCCGTGCAGGGGTGAGTATAATTATACTCATTAGGGACCCCGATACCCTCAAGGTCTCACTAAACCAACAAGGATAACCACAAAGGAGATCTCAACAGATAACCTCTACTTAAGTATATGCCCATACATATGTCTAATTTATCAAGTAACTCATCTCAATCATGAGGAAACACAAGGATTTTGAAATCAACGGATAACCACTACCCAGTTATATGCCCATACATATACATAAGTTATCAAGTGACCCATCTCAATCATGAGGTAAATACTAAGGTCAAAAGTCTCAGCTCAAACCATGATTTTCATTATCGAAACTGTAACTGCTGAAGAGCTCCGACTTTGGAGTGTACAGTGGTCCTGTCACGACTCCGTGGTACCGCTCACTATCCAGAGACTGCTGAGGTACTCCTCCTGTCGAGTACTGTGGGCCTGCCGCTACAACCAAGCGCTTCCCACAATGGGTCTGCCGCTACAACCAAGCGCTCCCATGTGACGCTACACCCAAGCGCACCCATGTGCCGCTACAACAAAGCGCACCTCTGTCGTGGGTCTGCCGCTAGAACCAAGCGCTCCCATGTGCCGCTACAACCAAGCGCACCTCTGTCGTGGGTCTGCCGCTACAACCAAGCGCTCCCCTGTGCTGTTACAACCAAGCGCACCTCTGTCGTCGGTCTAATCCACGAGCTACTGGTCGATAATCCAAGTATCTCTAAGTCCCACTAAGAAGAATCTCAAGGACCGCCTCGTCATAGGGGTCTCAACGCAACAGATGGCGTGTCATTCGGACGCCCGGTCTGTGAGTTACTAGCCTTTTCGTCCCAGGGGCCCGGTTGGTTTCGTGTGCGAACCAACCCATCCGTATCTCAACTACATCCAAAACTCGGGCGAGGTAAGCTAAAAGTTCCATCTCATCAAGAGTAAAACAATGAGACAGACGGCGTGTCAATCAGATGCACGGTCTGTGAGTTGTTGGCTTTTTCGTTCCATTGGCCCGGTTGGTTTTGTCAGCGAACCAACCCGACCGCACTCCGACGGCATCCAAACCACGAGTAGAGTAAGCCAAAAGATCCGTCTAACTTAGGGGATTCCAACAAAGTCGACGACACGTCAATCGGACGTTCGGAGCTCAAGATATACCTATTTCCGCTCCGAGGGCCCGGTTGGTCTCGTGTACGATCCAACCCGGCTGAACCCAATGTTCTCTGAAACCTTGAGTGTAATATACTGAAATGACCATCTCGATCCAAGGATCATGTTTCCGCTGAAAGTTCGTCAATCGGAGGTCTGTAGCCCAATATATGGGCAAAAAACCAAACCCGTCCGAAACCGGGGGGTATGGGCCTGGACCGACCCGACCTGACCCCCCCCCCCCTAGGTCGGCCCGAACCGGGTCGACCCGAACCGGGTCCGACCTGGCTGGGCCTGGCCCGACCCGGCCGGCTCGGTCCGGCAGCTCGGCCCAGCCCGGAAGCGCGGGCCGGCGTGGCGGCGCGGTCCGGCGTGGCAGCGCGGCCTGGGAGCCGTGTGTGCACCGCGCGCGGGGGCAAAGCCCCCCCTTTGTTTAAAAAGGGCGGTGCGGCATTTTGCCGCGCCTTTGAATAAAACGCCCCTCTCCACATGGGGGGGCCGCCTCTACAAAAACCAGGTAATTAAATCCCCGGTATTTAAGGATCACGGCCGCCCTTAGGCCGGCCGTTTTTATCACACGCGGGACCGGCGGGTCCCACCTCCTTTGCAAACCGGGGGCCGGCACGGCCGCCGCCTTCCAGCACTTTGCCGCGGCCTGATGGCCGCGGCTCCCCTGATCTCTGGTGGCCGGAGAGGCCGGCCGCCTCCGGCTGCTCCACCTGGCCATAGGGCCGCGACTCTTCCTTATCTGTCGGCGGCTGGTTTTCCGGCCACCCCTTCTAGCACTACCGTGGCTCAAATCGCGGCCCTTGATCGATTGGCATGGCGCGACAGCGCCGCGCCCCTCCGCTGTAGATCGCTCCGATCACTGCCTCTCACGGGTTCTCCGACGCGGTGCGTCGGCGCCGCGCACCACCACCGCGGCCCACTCCGTCGCCGGCGGCCCGGTACCGGCCGCCGGTCACCCTGCTCCGCCGTGGCCCGGAACCGGCCGCGACCCTTGTCGTCCATCATGGTGCGACGACACCACGTCCCTCCGTCGCGGCCCCTCTCTAGCCGTGCCACCTTTGTTTTTCTTCGACGCGGCGTGACGGCGTCGCATTCCTAGACTTCTTTCTACGGCGCGGCACGACGGCGCCGCGCATTTCCATCCACGTGAAACCGCGTGGTGCGACGACACCACACCTTCCCGAACCAAACCACAAAGAAACAACACGAAAAGTAAGGAGGAGGGTCGGCCGTGTTTGTGCGGTCCGGACCCCCTCACGTTATTCGATATCATTTGGTTTTAAACCACGAAGATCAAATTCGATATCAAATGGTTTTAAACCACGAAGATCATTAAGTCGGAAAATTCACAAACAAATATAAATAAATAAAACCCCTATCATGGGTATAAGCTGATCGGAAGGAGGCGTCGTCGTTCGAGGTTCGTCGCGGTATGGCGTCACGAGGATGACGACGTCGAAGGGGGACATCAGCGTTCGTCCGACTCGAGGGAAGGCGAAGCCGTTGTCGCTTGCTACCCGATTCCACTTCCGAGCTTGTTCGTCGATCCGTTGACGATGAATGGGAAAAATAAGATCCGCTGAAGAGTCTCGTTACAGAAGGGGAGAAATTCCGTGGAAGGAAAATGAGCGTTCTTCGTCAGAGGTGGCACGTTCTTCGTTCGCAAAGATAAGCTTCTTCCCAAGTGTTGGGCGTCGCGGTATTTTACCAGCACTTCGTAGCTTGGTGATGCCGTCCCCAAACCCTCTCCAAAGATCCCTATATATAGGAGAGGGGGAGAGGTATGTAACCATTGTGGTTACATAACTTTTTTTAAAAAAAGGGGTCGGGTGAAATAAATTTCTTTGACGCAATTTATGAGGTCTGTTGGCACCACTTAAGAGGGGAGGGTGCCAAGGAGTTTCTCCTCATTTAATGGGGAGTTGAGGAATTAAGACGCTCCCCCTCATTAATGAGGGAGAGTTGAGAGGTTTCCTCTCCTCCCATTAATAGGGGGGTTAAGCCCCGTGTGGTCCCTATCATAATAAACCACCCACGGGAGGTTTAGTTCGGGTGGGACCCACCACCATAACCTCTCAAGGGAGGTTATGGTGTGGTGGCCCCAACTCCAACCTCCATGAGGAGGTTTCAACCACCACACTCTCAATAGCAGATGAAATAAAATAAAGTGCATGACATGTTATTTTATTATTACTCTTTTTTAAAGAGAACCCAAAAACTAACTTCCGCTCTCGATTAAATGAAACTGTGGCAAAAGTCTCTTTAACAAAATACCGACGTTGAGAGTTCATCGGTGCCCTCGGAATTCGATTCCGAACACCGGTTCAAAAGATAGAAAAACCCGCTCGTTCGTTCAGTGAACGTACCCGAGCCAAACTTCATAAATTGATTCCAGGCACACCGGGCCTCAGAATCAGGTGCCGTCAGAAACCGAGCTCTTGTAAAATTCCAAAGAAAATTAAGAAAAAAATTCCCTTGAATTTTACGGGTCTTTACAGATGTAATATGACTCAGATGAAGAGAGGGTGCCTCCTCCTCCTACTCCACAAGCCCAAGCTGATGTATAACCTATTGCACATCTTCAACAAGTTTCAACTCCAGTAGTATATCTAGTAGCACTGACCGTTCCTAGTGACTATGTCACAAAGGATAATTTGAAACAATTAAAAAATGATATTTTTTAGTCTGTGAAATCCTCTATTCGATCCAAAAGTGAATCCTACACTTCAATAGGAATTTCAGATGTTGATGCAACAAAGATTTCTAGAGTGGGGATCTAGGAGATTCAACCAAATCTCATTACTACCGAGATAACCATCATTAAAAATAATAAATTGTTGAGAGAAGAATTAAGGATAATGAGAAATCAGTTAAATTCTCTATCCTCTCATTACAAGGCCTCCTTTAGTGGTGTACTGGATGTTCATAGGAACTTGGTTACTCATATTCTAAGTGTAGATATAAAGAAGTTGAATGTGGATCTTGAAAAAATCATTATTAGCCCATCTAGTTATAGTAATTGGAAGTGTTTTTTTTCTGATTTGGAATCTCTTAAGGTTATGATGACTGAAGAATTCTGAAATTTCCAGAGTATTTTAGACAAAAAAACACTCGAAAAGTTACATCGAAATATAAACCTTGTATACAATATGGTAAGGCAGTTCAAAAATGAAGCCTCTGCTGCTCAGAAAGATATTAGAGAGAAAGTGGATAAGTACTTTGATAAGATTTATAACAAGCATGGTAACATCAATAGATTCATGTTTTTATCATAAAATCTCAGAATTCCCCCAGTCACGGAAGCTTTCAAGAAGCAAATTACTCAATTGAATATGTTTACCCCTCTGCTAAATGAATTCATGGAGAATAAGGATGAATTTAAGAAAGATATGAAATATAGTGTTGAAATCATCAATGATTTCATCAAATTCCTTAATCCATATATACATGTCCAGGATTACGCAATTTTGGTTCCTCTTGCTACTTCCATTGGAAATCCCTCTTGGCATCCTGCTCAAATGACTATCTCTGAAGCCCTTTCTTAGATTTGACCGGTAATTGCAGGGAAATCTCCCAGTCCCGTGTTGTCCAAGAGATGGCCTAGAAATTTATCCAATGTTCATATAGGTATTGCTTTACCTACTATTATCTTCATACCACCTCTTCCATCTACCACTCCAAAACATTATTATCCTACTCTGGATCATTTAGATAAGGAAAATTCCCCTTAGAATCCAAACCCTTTGTGATGGATTGTGTCGTTGATAGGGATTTTTCCTTTTTTGTTGACAATACCCTTTTTCTTATTAATGTAACTCTTTTCTACCTTCTCGTTGTAGTTTTTTATTTTTATCTTCATACCATGTTCTTTTGAAAATCCCAGAAGGGGGAGCATAAAAGGCATAAATTATTAATTTCGGGCATATAAATTATGGCGTTGGACATGTGGCATGTACTCAAAACAATACATTTATTGATTGGAGGAATTGTTTTTAAAAAACCCAAAAAGGGAAATATTTTGTTTTATTGACTAATCACATTCAGTGATGTATATGCTAAGTCCAGTTATTATTATTTCTTATATTTACATGTATGGAATAATTTCTGATTATCAAAAACTAGGATATAGCAGGACCCTCTATGCTATAGTTGTTTTCATAATAAAAAATAATTTAAATATTTATATCCTACTATTTCATACCGAACAATATTTTTTAATATGTCAATAACCTATATTTATGGATCAATATTTTTACAAGTGCATTTTTAAATGTATTTTTGGATGTCACATAATATAGTAATGTTATGTGTAATATAAACTCTTTGTAAGTTGTTTAGAGTTCTGGAACTGATAGTATGTTTGAATCAATGATGCTCAACACACCGATGGTCGACACACCGATGCTCGACACACCACTGCTCGACACACTGATGCTCGACACACTGATGCTCGAAACATTGATGCTCGATAAACCGATGGTCGACAAAATGATGTTTATTACACTAATGCTCGACACACCAATGATCAACACACCTATGTTCCATATACCAATGTTCTACAAACCAATGCTCGAAACACTTTTTCTTAACACATCGATTCTTGACACACCGATGTTCGACACACCGATGATGACCCACAGATGATAAAAGACTGATGATGACAGACCGATGACATACCAATGTTGACAGACCAATGATGACACACCGATGAAGAAAAACTGATGGTGAAACACTGATGATATTAGATCGATACTTATGACTCACCAATAGTCATAAATAACTGTTTCAAATTAATTTCTAACAATCATATTTAGACAAATTAATGTTTATGACATTATTTAATGTTGTCTGTAAAACTATTCATAGATAGTACAAGGTACATGCATGTGGGGTGATCTTCAAGCCCACTGGACCTTGATGTATAAAATGATTAGAATATCAAACATAAAAGACACATGTTGGGCACCCATTAGAAAAACAAAAAGGCTGGCAGTGTGAAGATGCAAGATATCGAAAATATATGAACTCAATGCATGAGTATACAAGGAGTTTAATATTACAATCATAAATATTTTGAATCTTTCTAAACATCCCCACATAGAAGAGATGGACCTTTTCACACCTAGAAGCTATATTAGAGAGACTAAGATACTCTACTTTGGAGCAAACATATAGAAGAGGGATAGAATATAATTTTCTATATATCCATTATGTCCACAGATTTACTCCACAACACTCATAGATTTCTAGACTCTATTCTTCTTTTATAACTATGTTGTGATATTGTGTTAAATTTTTTAGTAATGTGTGTATCTATTTGTGTTACACACACTATCTCCTGAGTATATCAAAATGATAATAAAATATCCTCACACTCAATCCCTTATTCACTCTTGCATCCCACATAGAACTATGGAAGTGATCCTTTATGACTTGTTTGTTATTTTTCCCACTAATAACTGTGGTAGAGGTTAAGTGTGACTAGGACATCCTTGTTTGATATTGTGAATCCTGATCCAGGGTGTGGATCAAAAGCTTATTAATATAAACAAGTTGGAGGCAGGTGATGACCATGTGGAGATCACTATGTCTCATCTTGAGACTAATCCTCTTGTTTTTATCCACGGTGTAGTTTTTCATGTGTTTTAATCTGATATGTGTTTAATTCATTTCAAATTAAGATAAAATGAACTTTTATAGTTAGTTTAGAAAGTGTTTATATAATTTTTGAATCATTATATTAGTTTCAAAAGTTTGACTAATATTTAGATTGGAAAACCTCAGAACTAATAATTCTTCTGAGAAATTAATTGAACATCTAAGACTTTTTTAAATTCACTAAAAACTAACTTTGATTACATTATTCGGGGGTATTATTTTAAAGAACCAATTTTTTAAAAAAAATTGTATAGATACTTAATTCACTCCCCTCTTGAGTGATCTTCTCCGAACAACAATTTCCAAAGAATATAATGAAATATAGTTACATTTTATATTTATATATAAAAAATATCATCTTTTGGTTATTATTTGATCAATTTACAATTCATCCATTACATTATTAAATAAATATAAAAAAATTAAAATTGAATTTTGATGCACAAAAATAGAATTTTAGCGAATCCAAAATCCCATAAAATAGTAAAAAATCTAACTATTTTTCTATAACTATTATCCAAATTCAATATGGTTAATAAATTAATCTATCAAACTAAAAAATGATACCCCTATTACATCATTAAAATTTATTCATAAAATTGTTTAACTAAAAATAATTACACCTTAATTTGGACATCGTGTAAGCTAGTGGTATGAGAGAAATACTTATCGTCCTTTAGTCACTAGTTCATGTCTAACAGCCTTGCCTCACATGATATGTGGTTACCTATCAAACAAGTATTTCATTATCTAAAAGCATAATAAATATGATGTGCGTCCTTGAAATTTAATACATAAATAACCATTTGACAAGGGTTTTAAAAAACCCCATATACATAAATACATCATTCATTTATTTCCATATATGTATTTACTTGTTCTAGAGTTTATTATTTACAAGAGATAATTGAATTGAGTAATTCCCAAGTTCCTCTCATTTATGGAAATTTGTCTTAAATAGATCCTTAATATTTTATATATGTCCTTCCATTTTATACGTCATTTTTCCTCATCAATTCATTTCGTTATAAACTTATAAGTTCCATTAATAAACAAGGGTATATACTATATTTTCTTATAAAATCATTATGTATAAATATAAATATCGTATAAAACATAACATAGTTTTATACATCCTGAATATTACAGTGATAAACATTCGTTTCTTTTCAAAAATCATTACTTTTAAATCCATCATAATGGTATGTAAATAGAATGGGAATTATCCTAAGCATAATCCCTGAGAGTTTCAAACTAGCTGCACAATAAGTCCCATTGTTGTGTAATAGGTTACGCCTGAGTTAGGCCTGACGCACCTTGTTGAAGTTGTTAACATTAGGTATATCTATTCCAGAACCACATCCACTTATAGTAAACACACTGGGATGTATTACTTTTAATACCCAAATAACATCAACCATACAAAAAATATACTATGTTCTATAATACATATCCTCAAATTCTATCTTATGGTTATGTTTCTTAAAATAATTTTTCTAAATCTAGATCCCAAGGCTACTGTTAAAGTCTCTATGAGACCAACTATAATACCCGAACCCCAGAAGCCTATAGACAGTTCATTATTCTATTACATTGTAATAAATACAAGATTTAAGTCCCATTGTACAAAATAGTTTTTTATGCTTGAAAAACCATACTAGATACATGATACCCGTATTACATTTTGAAATAGAAAATAAAATACAGTGCATAACAAAGACTAATGAACTAAATCCTTGAAACTCATTCAATGTTTTTTATTTATAACCATTGGAAAAGAAACAAAAAGAAAAGTGAACTAAAATACTCAGTAAGGTAAATCACAATAAGAGAAATAATGAATCAATATGAATAAATCAACAAGGAAAAGTTAATAACATATAACACATTCCATTTAAATATTTGGATAAAATATAATCAATATAGAAAGGTAAGGAAATGAAAACACAAGTCATAAATTAATAAAACCAAAATAAAATGCATCCATATATTTTTTAGTAAAAATATCATGGAAAACATAGTGAATAAAAATGAAGGAAATAATTAATTTTTGGTTGTCATGTATTAGGCACATAAAACCTGCTAATGCCAAGATATATCACTAAGAATGATTAAAACTACAGGTCGAAACCTATTTTATTTGGCCAAATGATTTTTCTAATGAGAACATCTTGATTCCAATAGGGGATATATAAATTATTTGACTCATGAATATTTTAATATCTAAATAATTACTCATATCAAGAAATCTATTTAATTAATAAATAAGATTACTTATCAAATATTAGTATTGAATAAAATATAAAAATTTATCAATAATTCCATTGTTAATTAAATAATTATCAAAGTAAATGAAATATGTACAACATATATATGGATTTGGAAATAATAATAACCATAGTACAAGAAATTTTATATTCAAATGATCACAGTAAAGATATTATTTCAAGAGAAATTTAACAATCAGAAAAGAAAGTTAGATTGTAAAGATTAATTTTAAAATTTGGTAATTTAAAAGATAATCATTTTCAGTGAGATAATTAAAAAGTGAATAATAAAATAAAAGGATTTATGATAAAATAAGTATATTAAATTAAAAATGGGTAGTATGTACACAACATTAATATGAATTTACTAATAACAACAAATAATTCTAAATGGAATGTAAATTGATACAAAATTAGTTCTCTTGTGTTTTCTTTTTTATTAAAATCCATTAATCTATAATATAAGGTTTTTAAGATTTTTAGTAACTTATAAAAAATAATCATTTTTATAATCTCATATATTA
This sequence comes from Viscum album, assembly GCA_963277665.1. Lineage (NCBI taxonomy): Eukaryota > Viridiplantae > Streptophyta > Magnoliopsida > Santalales > Viscaceae > Viscum > Viscum album. The sequence goes on from OY728148.1 coordinate 1,591,798,509, forward strand.
TCTTATTATTACGTATTTTTTCACATTTTGTAACAATCTTTAATTATTTTCACCATTTTGGTTTCTAATTGCAATGCTTTTCGAGTATGTTTTTACTTGTTACTCGTTTTTTATTAACTACTTCATCATTTGATGAATTAAATAATATAAAACATTATTTGAATATATTATATAGCCAGAATATATGTTTTTGGAATAATCTATAATACTTTGAGATAATAAATGTATTACACCATTTAGGGGGACGGTAGACTATACGTACGCATGAATGATACTTCCATATATTTGGAATATTAAAACTCTTAAAAGTAAATGATATATATATATATATATGAATATAATATTCAAATAATAATTTTTATGTCATATATTTCATATATTTTTATTTGGAACCATCCCTAATACATTCTATGTAAATGGTGAATGAATCACATCACTTTGAGGAGGAGGTAGTCCACACTTCCACAAACGATGTTATCGTATTCCCACAAAATGAAGGGCATATAGGTATGGGTTAAAAATAATTATAAAAGAATAATTAAATTATAAATATTATATATGTCACTTAAAAATAGTGTTTCTATCTTAATTTCCACCATGAAAGGTGTTAAAGGAAGAACAAACAATTGTTTTTTTGTGGGGAGGTTGTCCTTCATACATACGAACGGTAAGTTCATTATACATTTGATTGAGGTGTGTGTATGTATAGTTATAAAAATTTTTATAAAAACATATAATTCTACTTATTATTATGATTTTATAATATAATTAGGGAATAATGATAACTGAGCTGGTGTAGAAGGAAAATAAAAAAAAGAACATGTGGAAGGATGTTAACTCTTTTCGGGAAAATCCTTTGGATTTATACCATAAAACATCCGTGGAAGGATTTATTCACAAGGTGAGGATTATAGGGTTAGATGAGGTATTTTGGGAGATTATTTTAGTATATTTTGGGTGTGAAAAATATCTTGAGTGGTCTTAATAATTGGAAGGGCTGAGTTCCTGTTTATAGTGGAGGAGTGACATTCTTGTAAATTTTGTAAAAGGGAATTCCACTAAAAATTTTCCATGGAAATGCAGATCCAATAATTTTCCAAATAATAGAGAATATATTATAGGGTAAAAATATGATCATATAATAACAATTTTAATAGTTTCTAGGTCATTTTGGTTTGGATTTTTAAGGTTTAATCTATTCGTAATCTAAATTTCTTCTTAATAGTTATAAATAATATTAATCACTTTCAAAAATATTTTTGGTTAAAAAATAAGTTTATATTAATAGAAATAATAAAATGTGATGATTAAAATTATATAATATATATTTATAAACTATAATTATATAATTCACAGAATTTAATTAAAAATTAATCTTGTGTAGGGATGAAAAAAGAGGTTTTTAAAGTAAAGTAATCTAATGTTGTATATGTTTTTATATTAAATTTAAAAGTGAAAATGATTCCAATGACACAAATTGGATTAAAATATTTAAAAAATTTCCTAACTAAAAATTTAAAAATAATAAAAATATATAATTTATCCTTATAAATATATTAGATGAAAAAGTAGTTTTGAACTGAAATTTTCTATTTTTCACAATTCATCAAAAAATGCAACTTTGCAGAAAAATTCCAAAAATTCACCCAAAACTAATTATTATGATTATATTTAGAAAATGAAGTTAATTTTTACATATATAATTTATAAAATTTTCAATAATTATATTTAAAATAGGTTCTCTATTAAAAGACTATAAAAATACCGTTATAAAAATATATGTTTTATTTGAAAAATTGGGATTGTTATTATTTTAAACCAATAAATTATTTTGGATGGATGTAAAAAATATTTGATTGAATATATATAATATAAATTAAATTAATATAACTCAATAATTGTAATTAATTTAATTTATTAGGATAAAACACATTTGTGAGCATAAAAACATTTCCATTATATTCAATTTTGTTTTTGTATTCATTTACATTTAATTTGTAACATATGTATTTATTTTATATTTTTATTACCATATATTTTCATATGTTATTTAAAAATATTTATAACTTATAATTTAATGTCGAGGTTATGTCTTATTGTATTAAATAAAAAAATTAGTTATATATTTTGGTTTGGTAAAACCCGATCTTGCATGTAATGTAAGCTAATGAACAAACTCATTGTTGCGTATGACACAAAATAACCTATACCACATGAATTGAAAGGTATATCATTTGATGAACTTATTTGAAATATTAAATATATATTAATTTATTGGGATATTATATTTCCTTACTTTCTTGGTGTTGTGTATTATACACGCTAACATATATAATGTTCTTACGTTAGAATTTTAGGTTGTCACCCACAAGGTAAGATATTTTCATTGAAAAATCCACTTTTAAAATTTTTATTCAAAATATTCATATTCTATGCCCATATTTTTTATAAATATATTATTAATTAATTTTTATAGATATAAAATAATATTAAAATAATTTCAATGAATATTTTGACTTTCATTAAAAGTATTTTAAGAGGAATATTTTTATGGAATGATTAGAATTTCATTATAAATGAAAAAGTAATGATCTTTTTTAATATATATGGTGAAAAAAATTGCCAATTTATGTAAAAATAATTTTATTTTTTTGGCTCTATTTTCAATATTTCACATGTTTTCAAAGAAAACCATGATTCCCTACATTCTTTGTAATTTAGTTTTCGAAATGGATTCTGAAATGTAAAGGGAAACTCAATATCCAAAAATATTTTTAATATTGTTTTAAAGAAGTTTTTAAAAAAGATTTATAAATAAAATGTGTAAGGATAAGTTTTTTATGATACGGTACTTGAGAATTAAATATTTGAAATGGTTAACCATGATATTGATTTTAAAATGGGATGATCCCCCTTAAAGAACATGGTGAATGAGTGATCTTGATATAATGAGTGGACCCATATAACCCACCAATGCATTGGGTAATATTAATCGTTTTAATATTCAATAAAGAGGGAGTTACCAATGAGCATTATCCTATGTATTTAACTAGAATATTGTAATTTATGACATAAGTTACGAATATAATTTCAATATGTTTCTAAATGTCTTTTTTATTTTCTTGCTACAGGATTTAATTTTTTTTAATCAAAATTTATGTGTTTGTCATATTAAAATGATTTACTTCATTAGATTAAATAATATTTAGATAATGGATAAAATTATCTATGTTTAAAAGTTCATCTTTGGAATAATTGATATCTTTTTTTATTCCCCTTAGTAAGATTTTTATCATCATTAAACATTTAAAAAATAACTATGGTTAAGGATGTGTAAAAACAAAGAAGAAGTTAAATTCATATTCATAAATATTTTTCCTGAAAATATAACAAGTTTATTTTTAGAATTATTATATTTTGGGAGAAATTGATACAAATTTTATGATTATACATTATAATAATGGATTTTATAATAATGATTTTTGGCCTAATTTTTTAAAACTCTATACCATGAAGATCCATGGTTATATTAGAAATTTAATTCTACTTAACAAAACAAAAAATATGTACTATTTATAGACATTTACTTATATGAATGATCTTTGTTGCCTTTCAAAATATCTATATACTTCAGTATTGCCATTGGTGTTACTAGTTTAAAAAATAATTAATAGTTATAAAACATCAGAATTAATGAATTGTCCTTTATTATACCACTCATGTCACCATTACTTTATTATAAATATATATTCTTGAACTACTAATGAACCATTGGATAATATTGACAATGAAATATGGTATATACCCATGGTATAATTCATTAAAGACATCAGAACATTTGTGTAAATATTTACCTGGTTTATGGGTCATAGATTATACTCCCATTACTACATAAGACCAACACCCCTCCTCAAAAGATCATTAGGTAAGTTTTATTTGATGATTCCCTAGACATCGTCCATAATATACCCTATATAAATATATAATTAATTATTTATGATGTATCCATTACCTCTGATCCAGGTTATCACACCATTATTCTAAATCTAAGGAGGATGGATTCTGATTATATTGAGTAGCAAGGGCCTAAAATTTTTTGTTTGAGTGGCTGACTGAATTTTTGTATTTATAAGACCTAATGTGATAAACCACAAACCCATACTAAAATTGGAATAGGTCACAAACTTATAAATGTGAATTTTTACTTATGACTAAATTTATTATTTTTTAATGCTTCTCTGACATAAGAAAAATGATGTCTTTATTGTCTCTATTTTCGAATGTGGCTGCCTGATGAAATCCCCTATCTGCAGCCCCATATGTGTTTCCTTGACATGTAGTAACCACGAACTATAGAATGAAATTAGTAACACTTCTAGAGTAGTATCTATATCCCAATCCTTATAAGTTATTAACAATCTTTTATATTGACCCTCTTGAATAATATTCTAGAATGACATTAGTCTCCAATATTATTGTGACCTTGGGTATTACTTTAATCTCCCTTGAATATAACGAGGAGATATATTCATGAAATGATGGAACAACCTCTTTATGTTGATGACTAGATATAGAGTAGGACTATAGAAAATTCCTATTTTAATCAACACCAACATCTCTAGTATGAATTAAGGGTTTTCTTTTAAATCATCCAATTAATTCATTGTTGACAGTAATTCATTATAAATCCTCTAGAGAATTAATATTTCATAAATCATTTAGAGGACTTAAAGGCTCTACCCCACTGCACCATGGTGCAAATGTAATGTTTTAATATCTACATAAAACAATCATAGAAGATCCTTAATGAATTCTGGATGTCAGTAGACATTGAACTCCATCACCAGAAAACATCATATAGTCTTTCTCTATAAATATATTTACCAAACACTTTGCATATTTGATGAAACATCTGTGACCATGCCAAGTGTTTTATAAAATTTTCCCTTGTATACATAAACTAAAACTGAATCCTTACCTAGTAGAAATCATCAAGGCTCACCATGATGACACTAGAGTGCTATAATGGATATTTTCAAAGGCTTCTTACTCCCTATTGATAGTTCATGTGAGGTTCTAGAGATTATAGTCCACCACTAGGTCTTGGTACCATATAACATGATCTAACAAAAATATATTCCATTATAAATACCCCAATGAAATTTTAAACTAATAATTTTGGGAATAATGGTTGAAATTCTATATCATGATGTTTTCCCTCCTATCAAACATATATAGTGGCAGCCTACTGCTTAAGGAATAATCATTTTCTTCTTTCATTAGAAGATCAACCTGAAAAATCATATCTAGTTTGGATTCATATAATTGTTTTATCTCCTTCATTATTTTTTATCCTTAATTAACACTATATATTTTTGTACACATTTTTTATCAAGTTGATATGTTTTTGTAAAAATTTTTGTCTGATGTTCACACAATTTTTTTCCCACAAGTCTACCGTTGTGGAATATGTTTTTTGGATTTAAAGATTTTTTTCCACAGAAATTATATATTTTAAATCCATTCATCTATGGTTTATTAGTGAAAATAAAAATATTTTAATCATCATTTATTTGTGAATGTTGACTGTAGTGAAAATTGAAAATCACACAATTTTTCAAATGTTACTAATGATCCCTCTAGCCCCCTTTTTTTGGTAAAAAGGCCGACCCAATTTTCATGATAGATGATGATTATATTTAAATATTTCATCATTATCAACAAAATTCCATCCTTATATTACTTTTTGGATAAATTTTAATGGGGAATATTTTGTTACCAAAAAAACAACTGATATAGATCCTGAGAAAAAGGATTTCATAAGTGAAAATTCGAGATCATAAGATAGATGTTCATAAAATTTGGTTGGTTTCAGTCAAAATCATGAGGTTCTACACAACTCATAGTTTCATAGTCATTATGTATTCCTAAAATGGAGTCTTATATTACATATTAGAAGCCCATAAATACACCTCAATGCCCAATTTTGAGGATTCAACATTTAAACATCACTGTTAGATCACTCTATTTGTGCATCTTGAACATCTATTTTTGGGACAACCCCAAAGATCACTATAATTCTCCACTACTGTTAATTAAATATGAATTACCATGTAAAATTTTTATAATGTGGTGGACTGTATTTTTTATGAATTTTACAACCCACTTCAATGATTAAAATAGTTCGTGTCATAGGTCTTTGACTCATATAAATCCATGATCCACAAAACACCTATGTTGTATAAAACCCACACCATGGTTATCATTATAGATCATTTATTCTATATACCCAATTATACCACAAGACTAAATGTACATAACAATATATATTTTTTATAACTCTTTACCGTGGGCCCCATTTGTGGACTCCATTCACCAAATATTGTTTTTAAAATGTAATGTTTCCATTGAGTTGGAAACCATCCAATCTAACATTTCTTATGAAAACTCAATATGCATAATCAAAAAACTTCCCCTCACATTAAAACCCTATATGAAAATCATTGAATGGGAAGCATCCATGCCTTGTGCATCAAAATAGAAACTAATAACCCGTGTAATCCATAATCATTTAATAATTTTGGGGCCAAACCCTTGTCAGCCCAATAATCCATTACCCTACGAAATGAGGACAACTACCATTCCCATTTCATACAAAAAGAAACTAGACATAAATTTCATAATTTATATATAAATACCTATTTTTCCTATATGTATTTGGATTACTAATATTATAAGTCCCAGAAAATCCCTCATTATTAATTATTTTATGAAAAAATAATCCATACCCCATGATGTTAAAATGTATTGACCTAAATTTTAAAATGAATTTAAATAATATAACATGAACTATATGGGTTGGATATATTTTACAATAAAATATATATGATTCCAGTATATATATCAATCCAAATATATCAACACCATCACCATATCACCTATTTTCAATTGGGAGGCGGTGTGTTCGATGCTTGATCATATTCGTTGAGTACATCACACCATCCACCTTCCTCATAAGATATTAAACCAAGGATCATTTTATTTATAATTATTAACCTATTACCACCCATATGTGGAAGGAATATATAGATCACGGACATACTAGTCTTGAAATGCATAACCGACCTTGAGTGATATGAAAAGTGTATCCTCTATTCTGTGTTGAGAACATGGAACCAATGTGATGAGCGTACCACTCATGTTGAGAGCATGGATCTTCAATACCTTCAGATGGTGATTCATAGTGGATGTTGATCTCTACTCACATGTGATGAGAATAAGAAGTCCTACGTGATGAACTATGGATTCCTTATGCGATGATTATGAGATTCCTTATTTTATGATCACAAGAATCCTTTGTAAAAAGAATAAGATGTCCTGAATGATGATCCCATGATGCCTAGTATGACCGGAAAGATATACCTTATGTGATAATCATATAAATAGTGTTTTATTAAAATGGGATTTATTCATTATATCCTTAGGTGAAGAGACTAGGAATCATTTCTATCATGTGTAAAAAGAAAGGGGTTCCTCATGCAGTGAGCAAGAGATACATTATGTGACGATCATAAGAAAATTATGTGATCATAATGGGCTCTATTCATAAACTTAATAGGTAATGAGATTAAGATTCGAATTTCCCTTATTTTAAGAGCATATAAATACATGGTCGATGAGCATAAGATACCACTAATGATGGTCCAAGGATTATGCAGGTGATGAGATTAAATTTCATTATGTAAAAAATAAAAGATTCCTTATATAAAGAGTATAATATACTATAATGGTATAACTATATTAATTTTTTTTCATATTCTCAATATCGATATGCCCAGTGTACCTAATTCACATTTTCCTTATCTAGGTATTTTCCACCCCATTGTGGAAACAAATCATAATTAACAGGAATCCAAAACAAAAGTGGCTGTAGAAAAGGGTTCATAAACATTTCATAAATATGTATTAGAGATGTAGACATAGAAATGAGCTCTATAGTGGAATAGTTGGAGTGAAGGGATGATATATCATCATCCCATTCTAATCAAGGAACTAGTATAATTAATCCTATTGGTGGAATGACTCTATTCTTTAGAAATATGTAATTAAAGACTTCAATCATTACCAATATAGGATATTGTTCAAGAAGAATGTGAGGATCCTAATAGAAGCTTCAAAAAAAGTTCATAAATATTGACATACATATAAAATGATGGAAATTTAAAATAAATATATTCAATATCGAAAAAAAAGGAAGAAAAAAACCATCCAATTTCTATATGAGATAACCACATTTATCGTCGTAATTTCACAATGTCTCCCATTTCTTATATCTTATCTACCATCATGTGTTGAATCATTTACCTTACCATGATCGTAGAAAACCATATACACACATACAACCAGGAAACCATATAGCGTATTAATAAAACATTATATAATTTTTTTCACTATGTGTTGACACCAGACTATATATATGATAAATAAAATTAATTCCAACCTGAATTTGTAAAATATATATAAAAATAATATTTCTTCCTTTTACCAAAATTCTGAAAAATATATTTATATATATACTGTAAGTGTTGCTTCCAATGTATTGACCAGAACACCACAATAACCAAGTACACCCACCATATTAAAATCATATAATCCTTGATTTATTTAAAATATATCCCCAATACATATTACACAAGGATAAGTATTTTTCAGACATCTGAAATGGATTTAGAATGATGTAAATGTATGGATAATCACATACAATATATGTCTACATATATATATATATATATACTAGTATCTTTTTCATGACATTTTCCAAGAATATAAATGTATCATAATTTAATAATAAATAGATGTTCCAATTAATAATAAGATGTTATATTTTATAATATTAATCAATAACAATCAATTTTGGTTTTTCTGTTATATCTAACAATATATAGAGAATAATTTGAGACTAATGAATTCTCTTTAACAAAAAAATTATAGATTTTTATAGACAATATATATTTCAACTAGTTTTATTTAATTGAACAAAAGTGAATTCAATTTTGAGAATATTTCCTATAATAAAATAAATTTGTATTTAAATTTTACTCTACACCTATCACTACCATCATATTCAAAATGAAAATATTTGAGAGAAAAAAGGTCACAAGACATATAATGTGTTGAATCGTATTATAAGAGATGTGTAGATAAAATTTATGTATTTTGGATATGATGTTATACACCCTAAAGGTATTGAAATAATGAATCCAAAACATGTATAATCATATAATCTATCTATATTTTTGGAACAAAGAAAATTACGGAACAATAAAACTGGTGTAACTTACACTAGATAAAAAATCATGTTAAATAGTTTGACAATATATTTTCAAGATCACTATCATATAGAAGGAATTCTCCTTAATTAATAGGAATCCATTAATCCTAAAAATAAACCAATTCTAGAGTCGAATCTCTTTTAACACCATAATATTGTTTAACCTTGCAAAATATACAAGGGAATGAGAAAAAGTATATAATTAGAATAAGGTGTTGTAATGATAAAAAACCAAGGAAATAGATTGAAATGAATTATATAGGCCTCTAAGAACCATATATTATGCCATAAATTGATTATATATTTAAAAAAAATGTTAAAATGTTTCTAATCCTTTTAAAAATTCAGTTTAATACAAACAATTATTTATAATGAAAAAAAAATCATGTTATTAATTTAATGTATATGTAATCATCATCCTATGTCATAAAATTAAATATTATAAGATTTGGAGATGATTCAGCTTTATTCTGCCATGAAATCAGAATATGGGATAATCTCATGAAAGAACCACCATGATATAATGTATCAAATTATTCCATATTGTATTTGATGAAGGATCACAGTGTTCTTTAATCCACCACTCCATGGAGGTTTTTGTATGAATTAAATACTTTTGTCTCTCTTGTTTTCTGAATCCTTGTAGACTTATTTCACTTTCAACTTATGTTAGATAACATTAAATAAGTTGTGATACAATATTAAAAATTAATTTTATATGTTTTTTAAATTACTTATATAAAATATATCATTTATTTTATCCATATGTTATATCATATGTAAAAAATTTTAAAAACACTTTCAAAACATATTCTAGAGGTACTATAAAATACATTTGGGTTAAAACTCAATGTTTTAGAAATATTTTCCTCATTATGACACTTAATAAGTGTGATTTTACACAGCTTTATTGAATTATAAATAATTAAATATTAAAAATGCAATAAATACAAGAAAAGGGACACCTCTAGAAAACCTTTAATAATAATCTTTTTATAATGGGTTCTAATTTTGTTTATATAAAACATATGTATCTCCATACCTATATCCAATAGATATATCATATCTAGGTATGAATATTCATATTTTATCTATGTTTGTAATATTTATTATGCTTGGGACTTGGATCATTTAAATCTCATATAAATACTCATACATTAATAATTATTTGAGTATATAGTGACCTTGTTGATTAATATATCACATGTCATATATCAAATCAAGTGATCACATTACATTACACTCACCCAAATTGGTAGAACTTCATATTTATTATCTATGTATAACATCAAAAATCTATAGTATATCTCAATATAGGGACTGTATTATATACTCATTATCATCAAGGAAAAATCAAATACCAGTTAAGACACAACTGATAACATGATCTAAAACACACCCAACTACCACTAATCAGTTAAGCCTCTAGTCTTGTGTAATAATGGCATCATGGTACGAATTATCTTTGTGTATGATTGTCTTCAACATCATGTATTAATGAGTCAAAATATGAAACATGCATGCCTAGTATACCAATGACATAGTGTGTGACACTCTATGGGGTATAGAATTTGGAGGGGGAATCATTAAACAAAATCCATTTGATTCTCATTAGTATATTCAATAATTTTATACTTAATCATACTCTAAATAAACATAACATGTCCTAAAAACCAATAATAATCCATGATGATAAATTTTTTGGGACACCCCATAATTTTTATATGTTATTTATAATTTCCCTTTACAAAATATATGAATCCATCTTGATGGGTGATAATGTAGTGTATGTCTTTTAATATAACATGATGAATTTTATATTCATAAACTCTTTTAAAAACACATAACAAAAACACACATATTTTCCAACCCTATAATATCACATATGATAGTGTTCTAGATTATCCTTATTTACTTATAATTCGGTATTTTTTCAGAGTCATTAAATAAATAGGTAACTTTTACAACCCATATCTGTGAACATTTGAAAACATATTCCCACTAAAATCCTCCAGTGTGAAATGTATATTAATAATTATCATTTCACTAAATATGAGACATAGGAATCATATTCTTAAAGTTCAACACATTGAAAAAGTATTAAAACATTTTCACTTTATTATATAAAATTTTAAAATATTAACTACTTATGTAGTCTACATATAACTCATTATAAGATCATTATCATCATCATTCTCAGAACCATTCCATCAAAACATTTCACTGATATTATATGATTATTTAATATTACTATTTAAATTTTTATTTACCTTGAAATAAGAAACTAATTTTTGATAAAATGTTACATTCTCATAGTTACGATAATAAAATGTATCCATTCAAATTTCTATTTTACATTATACCCTAAAATTATTAATGATATTATGTAATATTAAATTTTATTACTCATAGGAATAATCTTTTATATTTCACATTTTAATTTCTTACTGCCTAAACCAACTTTGATTAGCCTCCTATATCTTTATTCTCTTAATAATATCATTCTAACAAACAAAAACTCAATAGTGTATAGAAAAAAATAATTATTGTAATTAGTTTGAATATTATGAAGTTAACTATTATATCTATATTGTAAAAATTATTCAATTTCCGGTGAGATATATTCAATAAATATTGTTTTATTCTTCAAAATATCCCACTAATCGATAGTATAATTAAATCCCCTAAATTATGACAAATATATTGGATTAACTATTCTATCCTGAATAAAAACCCATTTTTGATATTCTTCTTCAAAAAATGTTACATCATTTGATAAATTATAATCCATATGTATGAAATCGATCATATCATATTTTTAAAATTAAATCATTGTTAATAGAAAACACACATATCATATAAGTGAATTTCATAATTATATTAATTAATTATTTTAAAACATCTGATCAAGATATATTTCTTTTAATTAAATATCATGATTCAAGAACCCATTTCCAAATCGTTAAAATGAAAAAAATCATAATAAATTGTTTCTTTCATTTTTAACATAATTACACAGAAAACATTTTTAAATAGTACATTTATTATCATATACCTTTCAGAATAAATGAATTTTCTCTTTAGAACATTGGAACATGACATAAAATATTAAATGAGTTTCTAAACACTTTCCGGTATCTTTGATAATTCCATCTTAAATAGAACCATTGATCCACCCTATTGACATCCCATTTCATTAAATTTTCCAAGGAGAGTTATTGAACATATATAATATTTTTTATTAGAGATAGTTTTTTTACAACATTTAATTATTGACATAATATAAAATTATATATATCACATATCTAGGTAAACATTTATCTATATTTTGTGAATATAGAGTAATATAATACTATAATACTTCAAATCTTAAAAAGTTTTCAAATTCATTAATTTTATAAATTGAGCAAGACTTAAACAATATCTACATCCTCAATAATTAGTTAACGTAACCAATCAAATTGATTACATAATTATAGATTAAAGTTCCATCAGTTTTCTAGTATCTAATTCCATTAAATTTATTATAATCATTCTATGATTTTTTTAAGCATCTGGATTCATTTTTTGAATAGAATTAACTATTGGTCACTCAAAAGAGTGCATCTATAAAAAAATTATTTTAAATTTTTTAAGATTAATTCATATTTTTCTTGTAACACCACAAATTTTCTCAAGTGAACATATCATTTTTTTTCATTTATTTTATTTATTTGACCCTTTAAATATTCCCTAAGAGAGTTATGGAGGTAAAATGGGGTTTTCGCAGCTTGGTAAGATCCAGGAGCCCTGATGATTCCATAAGAGGATTAGGACACACTATTATGATAAATTATGTGGCCTAGTGTACAAAGTTTCCTCAGTCATACGAATTATTATGGGGAGGATAAGGGCTTTGTATGGTTTCTCTAAAAATATATGAAGAGGTCATCACACCCATGATAATTCTCACTAAAATATTGCAGTGGTTTTTGAATGGGATGCACATGGTTAACGAAACTGTGTGCCTAGTCATGAATTTTTCATCCTTGGGAAGTGGCATAGAGATTAATTAGAATAGGTCTCGGATAACTGTGATTCAAAACCATGCATCGTTGTTTGTTTGATTGATTTTACGATTCTACAGTTACATTTCTTTTACGTAAACCTTATTTTCCTCTTACTCCTTGTATATGTGAGAACCAATCTTCTCCAAATATCTCTTCCTCCAACTTTCCTTGGGACCAAGTTGTATAATTCGCATGAAACCCAAATCTATCACCATTAGAATCATTGGAAATCGTGAGGTGCGATCTATAATCCTATTCCTTCTACTTCTAGTTAATCTTCTCCATTTTTTCATTATGTTGGTGAAATGTTATCTTCCCTATTTCTAGGGAATTTGATGATTCTTCAATGAACCATCACTTTGTCATTATTCAATGGATAAATCTAGATGAGGTAATCCCCACAAACTTATGATAGTTGTTCTCATTATATTTCCAAATATTTGTCTAATCAGAATCATTCATCATTGTACCATTCATTTAACTCTTCTAGTGATGCCACTAATTTTTTAAATAAATTCAATTGAATTATTTTCCAACTGATTATAAACATATCTAGTGGTGAATTACCACTGAGGTTGATCACCTTAACTTTAACCACCACAATGGGTTTGTTTTACACTGGTAGAATTTTTCTTATATTCTAAATTAGATAAACACCCATTGATTGATGTTTCCATATAATTAATGACTTGAGTTAATTAATTGATTTTAATTTAATTATGATCCATGAGTTAGTCCTCACGCTATATAGATATATGGTTTAAATAAATAAATACCTTAGAATATTTGATAATCATGTAATGAATGTTTTCAATGTTAAATTCCATGATTATATGATGAAAAACACGAGTTCACCAAAGAGTCATGTGTGATAGAAGGGGTTACTTCATAAAAACTACCATAGACAGGCTCATTATTCCTTTTTTTTAGAGAATGTTAATGAATTGTAAACATATAGGGAGAAATGTTAGATAATACTAGGATGGTCTCATTATGTGTTTTCCTTTTTACCTAAAGACGAGTGACATCAGTTCCCTAGGGGAAAATCTATTAATTGTCTTAGAGTCACTAATGGTTTTACCATACCACGTGGGAGAATAAGATGCCTACATACGATAAAAGGGAATAACATAGAGGATTTTCCATGATGTTATCAAACCATGTATGGAGTGAATGTTGGTATTTTATTCATATGAGTCACCTCAGATAGAATCCTAGGACATTGTTCTTTTACTGAACCTCTAGAGTGATTCTTTAGGTCCCACCCAAACCACCTTCGATGGGATTTGGGTGAATCTACCCAATTCTAATGAATTAATTATAAATTAATGAACAAAAAGGTGAGTCTGGTGTTTTAGGATCACATCCTTCATGCAAAATAAAATAATTGTGTATTAACCAACTTCATATACCCTATTCCAGTAATATTCCTTATAGATAATTCCTTGGTTTAGAATCTACATATTAGGCCGATGATCGTAGAGTTGGATGGGCTCCCAACATGGATACTAGTCCAACCCATTAATTTATTTAATCATGCCTTTCATTTATTATTAATAGATAACTATTCATTTTATATTACATGAAATGTATTCATATAGAAATCATTGGTGGTGTCCTACTGAGTTTATTTTAAACCCTTCATTGACCACCTTTGGTACCCAAACAGACGTAACGGTTGTAGGTATAGATAAAGATAAGTGTCCATAATCTATGACTTCTTGACAATTATAGGATGGAGTACAGAGGAAGAGTACCAATACTACTCGTTTGATGATAATAGTAGTAATTATCGCCTGTTTGGATATTTTGGTGGAATGTTTTATATGATTTTTTCCACTATTTTTTCCATGCACCCAATTCTATAGTTATATGATCATCCTAAAAACTATGTATCTACATATTATTGAGCTTCATCCTATTATTTAAATTGGATGATTACTCACTCTGCATCTTATACATCTTCTATGGTGGGTTATTGGTCTGGAAATATAGTGTCTTCTACTGATATTTATTATTTCTTATATATATGTAATTGTTGTCATTGAAAAATTAATCGTTCTCAACGAGTGGACTCAAGGATGTGGTAGAGAGATTCAGAAATCCAAAGGGGCATAATACCCTCCCTACCATCCCAAAGGGGAACCTTCACGATAATCTCGACACTGCTAGCCTATTTTTTCAAGGCCACCTCCACGATAGTCTCTAAGAATTGTAGAGCCTTTAGGAAGATCTATCTAAAGAAATAGTTTTTTATCTAATGAAAAACTATAAATAATTTAAAGTTAGCAGTTGTGAATACCTCGTTCTTCTAAAATTCAAACCTCTTCATGATTCCCATTTTCTTTGTGAGGCTTACCCTTTTCTAAAAGTGCCTAGACATCACAAATCACATCCCCTTTGTGAAGGACCTATTCGCAAAATCTCATTCTTTACACACTCATTTACCATAATGTCCTCCAGGTTTTTAAGAAATGATATCAAGGTCTTTTGGGTGGTGCTTCATAATTCATTGCTTAGAGTCATGCTTCTTCACATAGGGACACTAACAACTATTGCTTTTCTCACAGCTATGATAACATGAGCCCATCATTGGATCACTCCACAACCCCATATCACCACAGCATTATCGATGGATTCCCATAAAAAAGTGTTAAAGCATGTCCGTTATGTATATCCTAGGGGTGGGGAGTGGATCCTCATCATCTGATCCATATTATGATGAATTTACAAAAACCATAGTCCCCCTCACATGATGTTAAACTATAGCCTCTAACTATGAAATATACATAGGGTGGCGCACATCAGACATTTTTCCCTGCCCATTGGTCTCCATAGTAGTGAGATATTCCACACATAGAATGGGATCCTCCATGCATGGAATGTCATCTGTCTGTAGGGGAGGGAAAACATCCTAGTGTAAGCCCCTATCTTTTTTTCTGAGGTTTTTACCCTTTCTACTCTTCTCTTCTTGCATGCACAAATACTAGAGGAGATATTGTCATAGGGGACTTTCGATACCTCATCCCTCTCCCTTTGGGATTTATCACCACTAGGCCTCCCTCTTGGAGTAATCCCATGTTTCTTCATTGGGCCACTAAAAATGTGTAAGACCCACTTCATCACTCATAGATTCACCTTCTGTGACACGATCATCAAGTTATTGTTACATCATGTTTCTCACATAGAGCACGAATCACATGGGCTTAGAGTAATCACATACAATGGAATACTATCTGGGCCATCATAGTGAATAACCCCCATCCTTTAACATTTAACTATATGAAATTTGATCCTTTTTTCATTCATGGAATGGTTTGTAGGAAGCCCCTCAAGATGTTTATGTAGGTCAATTCATTGGTCCCAACCACCTTACATCTATTCAAACTAGTCCTCATGACGTTAAACTATATGCCCCCTTTTCATCATGCATGGCGTTAATCTATATGCTTTCGAACCACATGGGTTTTGATCAGTGTCTCCTAGGCAGAGTACGTTGGAAGACTCCATGTGGTTCAACCCCCAAAACTAGTAAACACATTATAAATACATGGGTTTTGATACCTATCTCATAGAAAGGTTACATAGGAAGCCTCCCTGTACTTCATCACCAAATATTAGTTTACCCATTCAAACTACTTGGGTTTTGATCCTATTCTACAAGGAAGGGTACGTAAGAACCCTCCCTGAGGTTTAACCCCCAAAACTGGTAAACTCATTCTATCTATGTGGGTTATAATCCCTGAATCTTAAGAAGGTTATGTAGGAAGCCTCCCTAAGGTTCAACCCCAGACACTGTTAAACATCAGTGCCCCCTTTTTTGGGATAAACATCCTTTCTATGTCCCTTAATTGCATCATACCAACTCATGGGCCGCTAAAAATGCATAATCTTCGATTCTTCCCTCGCAAATGCACCTTTATATATGCGATCATCATGTCTTTATTACCTCTTGTTTTTTCACACTGATCATGTCTCACATGGGATTAGAATATGTATCGACCATGGAATCCTCTTCGGGCTGCCTTAGTGTGTAAGCCCCATCCCTTACAACCCAAATATGTGGAATTTGATCCTTTTCCAATCTAAGGAATGGTACGTAGGTAGCCTCCCTGAGGCTCAAATCTATGTTCAATCAGTCATGAACACCTTTAATCGATTCACCCATAACCTACATGACGTTAAAATGTATGCCCCCTTTTCATCCTAGAAGATGCCAATCGTTATTCTTTAAAACTGCATGTGTTTAGATCACAATCTTCAGGGTAGGTTACATAGAAAACATCCATATATCTGACCCCCAATAGTGTTAAACCCATTCGAACTACGTGGGTTTTGATCCTTATCTTCTATGAAGGGTTTGTAAGAGGAATCCTTGAGGTTCAACCCCAAAACACTGGTAAACACATTAAAACAATGTGGGTATTGATCCCTATCTTCTAGGTAGGGTGCATAGGAAGCCTCTCAGAGGATCAACCACAAACACTGGTAAACTTAAATATCATCTTTTTTGGGGCCCACATACTTTGTCCCTCCCTTAGTGGCATTAGACCAAATCTCAGTCCATTAACCACACGTAACCCCTAGAATGTCTTCAGGTTTCTGTCCTTTGTGTACCCCCTAATTCTATTATTATCCCAAACTCTGTAGACCTTGATTCGCTACACCATGGATATGTAGGAGGACTCTCTAAGAATCATGCCCGTCACCCATACACATCATGGTCTCTCCCTTGAGCCCTTGTGGTTCCAGAAGGTCATGCCCCAACTCGGGGATTCTACTTCCTCAAGGTCCCATCCATGCATCCATTCTCATGTTCCCCCTCATCAGGTGGCCCATCATTCCAACGAACTACATGGAAATTGAATCCCTTCCAATATGATATTTTGGAAGCCTCTTCGAGTTTCTAGCCCAACATTACTATCATCTTCATGTTGGTTCTATCCCCACTAATTCTATCATCTGAATATCCCTTCAAATCCATTCTAATTCTATCCAGGGTTGTAACATACTAGTAAAATCATTCTATCCATGCATAAGACCCAAAAAAATCCATAACCGTACAACCTAGAGTGCCCCCCTTTCTATGGGTTTCTAACTTTGTGTAAGTCCAAATATGTCTCGGGGATGTTGTCCTTTGTGTACACCCCGCTTCATCACCCCCTTCGAACTACATCGGTTTTGATATCTATCATCTATACAATGTACATAAGAATCCCCCTTGATGTTCAATCATAGCCAATGGTAAACCTTAGTGTCCCCATTTCTGGGGTTTACATTTCCTGATCAACCGTTAGTGGTGTCCAAATCATCCTTCACAATGTGTCTTCCTCCCTTTATGAGACACACTACCTCAGATCCATCCTCGTTGGGAATTATGATCCACTCATCTGGTAAACCATCCAATTTATCCCTCATAAGGATGTACCCATTTGATCCACTCCAATCTATGTTTTGATAAGTCAGATCTGTCTCTCCTAGACATTAAAATCATGGAATACCTTTTGATAAACATGGGAAGATGAGGAAAACCTCAAGGACATGCCTATGGAATATAGTTCCCCACACTTGGAAAGGGATTCCTTAGGCTTCTATGTTCTCACAAAGCATTGTCATATGATCAAGAAATCTAGATGTACTAGTGTTCTAGTTCCCAGACAGGATAATGATTCCAAGTGTGACTACTCTCTTGGTTGAAGATTTATGCCTTGGCTTGACCCCTTGGAATGTCCAGACAGGAGTGGTGTAATTAACTAGCGTCAACAACGATATGAAATAAAATATAGATTCATGAACAATGTCTTAAATATATGAGGGACACATAGAATAGATGATGAATTTTATGGAGGAATCCATAGAAGAAGAGGGTGACATCCCATCATCCTATTTCGATCAAGGAGAAAATGTCCCTGAATAAGCAATGGATGTCACCTGCCTTTGGAAATAAAGAATGTGGGAAACAAGTAGCGTGTTATAAACATATGGACGTTCACCCTAGTGAAAGAATCAAAAAATATAAATGGTGAACCCATTTTTATGATATTATCTTTATTATGGATATCAGTAGCGTTTGGGGCATCACTAAAAAAATGTGTCACCAGATCCATAACTCTAGCGCCAGGTCCTGCCATGAAAATAGTCGGTCGGCGTGAAACACACCAAAGTTGGGGAAGTTTATTGTTGGTAATTCTGGTATGCGATGTTTTCAGCATGGATTTTTCTTACCAATTTTGGGAGATGGAATGACATTGGGGCACCCGACATTTTTTTATCTTTTAAGCGCTAATGGTTGATTCATCCTACTTGGAATGACCCAAGATACTATGTTTGGAATCCTCTCACCACCAACCCACCATACAGGGGCTAGGGTAACACTAATAAAATGATCCCGCCTGACCCCATATCTTCTTGTGACGTTCTCGACACCCACGACTGTCGGGCTGCCACAACTTGTCTCACCATCTAGACTTGTTCAATGGAGGGTGATCAATGACCTCGTTCAATAGTATGAGGAAGAAGGGATTATCCCAACTTAGAATACGGGCCTTCAGGACATAGGGGCTTATGAGCCTCGTCATCGCCGCCTCCCACAATGGCCACATATTGAGACAGTTATCCCCAATCCAACCAATAAGCTTTTCGGGAGTCTCTCCCAAGAACTCTTTGATGGGTCAAACCCCTCTACCAATGAGGTGAGGGATGTTTAGGCTAGCTAGACTGTGATCCTGTCCCAGGGGCTACCAAGGAGGGCTACCCCAAGGCTATGTCAGTTCTACTACCACATCCCATAAGCCGAGGAGCATGTGGTTTTAACACCTGCACAACCAACCCTAGTCTATTTAACCCAATGCCAATGTCAGGTTTAAGTTGAGGAGGACTCCCTCCAGGGGAATCATCATCAAAGGCTACAGTGGAATGTGCCACCACCGACACATACTATCAATATCCTGTTTATTCCAAATAGGGGAAGTTGTAAGTGAAAACCATATCAAGGTTCCAACCACCCCATTAGTGAGATGGGACGACTCTCTTGGTCATCAGAATAGGCAGTACCCATTGTGGTCTGACCTGCGGTGATGACATCCAGTACGGGGTGTCCCCCCCTGTGCCATTGTTAATGAGATTGAAGGAAATTACCTACTCCCAAGCATGGAATCGAGGCCCTCCACATGCCACAATCTGTCTGGGCGGAGGCCCTCCCCGTCACAATGACATCCAACATGATGGTTTCATTCTCACATGTGATCCCATGTATAGAGATTTTCCTCCTATGATAGGTCACCGATGAAAAGATCCTACTCATTCTATCAAAACATCATCATTTAAGTCTACCCCATGTTCTTACCACTATTGAAGAAGTTCTTACCCATCCAAAAAATTAGAGAGGTGCATGTCTACAATGTTTCATTGGCGTCCAACGTGGAGATCTTTAACATGTTCAGTTTGACAAGTACGAAGGCCCCCACTTACCATCACTTCTAAGAAAAACAAATATGTAAGTACTGCCCATGCCCCCACAAGATCCAATAGATATCCTACCCACTCTAACACTTCACACAAAGGTCTCCCATGCACATCAGTCGGTGGACACGGAGGCCCTCCCTGTATTCCATTTGTCTTTTTTTCATCATCTCCTCCAACCCCGAATAACCCAAGAAGAAGTCCTCTCCGCCCCAATACTATTTTTCCGAAAGGATCTCATGTGAAAAACCTACCATGCCCTGAAAAACCATCCCGGGGGAGGAGGGTAGGTTGGCACCACCAAAGGAAGAATACCGAGATGTTTCAAACCATGTTTACACTCGTCCTCTTCTCAAACTCTGAGGAAGATTATGATTATGTGGTGGAACCCTCACCCCGATCCTCTATATTGTGGGATAGGGTAGGAACAAGGCTTACAAGCCTCATCCTTCCAGAAATTGAGGTCTACCAAAAACATGCACCCCTTTGAAGATACATCCATGAAAAGAAATATTTGACCTATTTCTATGGCCTCACCATGAAATTATCCCAATCGTCAATAGGATCATTGTCTACTGCATCCAAGGATCACAAAAAGTATTTTTGGGGTCCAATAGAGGATGAGAAACAAAAAGGCCTATTTCAGTAACCGTAGCCCCTACATAAGAAGTTATGGCCTCTAGTTTATATTATTAGTATTTGGTTTCTTAGTCATTTAATTCATTGTAATACAACCCAAGATGTGATGGGTTGTCATCTCTCATGTCATATTCTACACCGGCTAGTCAACAGTCACAATGAACAGCCATAGATCCATTTATGGTCACTCAACCACCCTTAGTCGATGAGTTGGGAAACCAAGGGCTAGATCCTGAGTCCGAGCTAAAGATTTCTGAGACATCCTTGCTGTAGACCATTTCCCAAAGATGTTCAAGCTCGTTGCAAGCGAAAACTTCAGTAAGATAGAATCCCTTACAATGGAGGAGGTCATATTCATTCACCAAAACCTTTAGGAAACACAATTTCATATCTATCATCAACCAATGTCATACCCCAAGAGCTAGGATCACTTTGATGACATCGACTAGAAATGTCTCATGGTTGAATTGGCTATTCTCCCCGAGGCTCAGCTCCCCGAGTCACGTGGTCTCTATCAGACCCTCTAGTGGTAATGTGTCAATATCTTTATAGTGCTCCACATAATTATTAATGATCACCCCCTTGTTTAGATCAATGGTTGGGGGCAGTATGCTTCCCATTATTTTAGTTCTACTTGGTGCCAGCCCGACTTTCCACGCATTATTGAGGATATGCCTCCCGGTATATTTGCAGTTAACATGGATGATCTATCAGAGGAAGATACCAATATAGAGATCCTTGAACATAAATTACCCCATGGAGTGGTTCTACAACTTTTGGATATTTTGGGAAGGGTTTCTCACAAGAAAAAAAATAATTGGGTCTTCCCGTACCCTTGGAGTCATTATATGTCAGTCGGAACTCCAATAAGGATAAAGAGCATGTTGGGGTCGTCCAACCCTCAGACTGGTCTGTCTTAGAGAAAAATAAGAAAGATGACCTTGAAAAGGCTATGTTGCATCAACAGATCATAGAACATAATAGGATGGTCGATGAACTTCTCACCAAACATGTTGTAGAATGGTGACCAGACTATGGTAATCCTCGACCAAGGCTGTAGTGGCCAGTATAGCTTTCCCCCGATGATTTTCCTCCAGGTGACCTTGACCATCCTACCCATATTGATAATATAGATTCTAGAGTTTATGAAAATAAGGCATGATATGTATCAAAACATACACCTGAGATATGTGATAACCTTCCTCATGACCCAGCTCATGTTTTAGCAGTCACTACATAGGTCGTTCCCCCAGCGGCCTCACAAGTAATCCCACCAGCCACTGCATCAGTAGATGGGAATTCATATCATGTTGAAGAACCTACCAATAAATTGATAGTCATAGATACTTGTCAAGACCACAATCCTTTCCCATGTGATCTAAGGTCAATTCTTATTTCCCTCTACAAGGCCCTAGAAACTTGATAGGTGGAAATGCGGCCAGATGACAAGACATATTGGGGATGGGTGGATGATCTTCCCTCACCATGTAGTTTGGGAAATCCAACCTTCTACCTATATAATGGGATGGGAAACTCACAATAGAAAGAGGCCCAGTTTATTTCACGGTGTGGACCCATGCTGGGAAATCCAGCACAACTGGAGACTACCAAACTATGGTGTTTCATACAAACATTGGAAGGGCCTATGTTTTCTGGTATAGAAAGTTACCCATTAGGTTAGTGGATAGTTGGGAAGATATTTGTAGGAAGTTTTTCTATATGTTCAGTTCCACCACCAATAATATAAGTATTGCCAACCTCTCCCGGTGTATGTAAAGGCCTGACAAGTGCGTTCCAAATGTTGTCACCGGGTGGAAATGCCTCAAGTACTCCCTTGATATGTTGTTGAATCAAGAGAAATTTCTAACAATGTGTGTGTGAAATGTGAAGACTGAACCGGTCCCCTATATCATCACACATAACTACCCATGAGATTTCAGGATTTCTCCTACAAAGTCCAACATCTAGAGGAAGCCTTACTGTAATCCAAGTAGGCACATCCATTGCCTCCCATAGTTCCTCTGAGAAGAGATACTAAGGTCGAGCCCGCCGCGGTAGCACAAATAGAGGTCTCCCGGATGCTGAATTTATTACATGTGGAACCACCTACATAGCCTTGACATGGACCACAACCTCATGCATGGCCTCTAGCCCTACATTTCCCACCTCATAATTGGTAGGCACCCCCGTGTAACACACAGTCGTCACCTAGGAATGATAATATAGTCCCACCTTTTTGATAGGATCCTCCATCCCCTCGTCAGCTTCAGGATCCTATGGCTCTATTCCCTGATTGATGGAATGAGACATACTAATTTAATGAGGCTCAGGTCCCCTGTTATTTCTATATTTCCAGGAACTAGGGAATCCTATAGTTGTTGTAATGCTGGAGGCCCAATGAGGAAAATCAAACTGATCGCAAAAATTACATCCCCTATCACTATATCCTTGGGCACACACTTAGGTAGTGTTATGTGTTTAAAGACTAGATCTATGACAAGGTTGATAACAACATAGTCACCTTAGGTCCATCCCTGACATAGGTGGCATGTGTGTTCATAAATCCTGACAGTGATACTAACAACAAAGGTGAATGGAAGCAAGTTCCAAACCGTGGGTCTTAAAAATATGAAGACTGGATTACTCACAAGGCAGTCACCTGTGCCCATGGTATTATTTGTGCACTCTTGAGTCAACTTGAGCCTTTAAAGGTTGTTGTGTTCCTACAACCTCTGATTCCACATTGATGTCTCAACCTTCCTCTTCTCAAAAGTATAAGCATCAATGACACGATGAAAAACAAATTCCCCAACCGATGCTATCGTCATTCAATACTCTCATAGATTTCATGCCTTGGGGATGGAGATTACCCATAAAATCCACCCAGCAATGTAATATTTTTCATGTGACAACCAAGGGTACACTTCGTTAAAAACCATGGAGTTGGAAAACACTTACATGATTCCAGATGATGAGGAGCACCAGTTGGGTCCTCCCAACATCCCCAACCGACTCCAACGTCGATGGAGCTATGGTTATGTGAGTATGTGAGTAATTAGAATGCTTTTTTAATTACTTATAGACATGATGTCCACACAACTGTGACCAGGTAGAAGGCCATGCACAATGTTTAGCACTTGCAAAGTTCTCATTTTATTTCACCAAGTCCGCCTCAATCACTGATATTACTACCCGATCAGGCATAACAACCACAATAATTCCAGGTTAATCCACATTTTTTGGATCGACCCCAGTCACATGGTCCTTAGCTGATAGTATCTCAGGACATTTCATCTAGTATAATGTGGTACATTCCCAACACCTGCTAGAGACTTTCAGTTCAACCAGTAGTGCCCATCTTAACTCCAGCCATAGAACGACCTCATGTCATCAGAAGTTCACATTTAGCACGGAAGTATGATATTCTAAAGTATAATTCCAACATTCCAGAAAATCTATCTATCCTCAAGTCCTTCTCTTATCAGTAGATATGAAAAAAATCCCTTATCAAGGTTTTAAGAAGTCCTCTCCATTTTTAGGAGGAGGTATCATCCACATAAGCCTTCCATGCAGAGTCAATCAAGAATACAGATTATCAGGACATTATCTCAATATCTAGAGAGGATGAAGGACCCCCTATACAAGGGAACATCAACTAAATTTACATCACTAGAAATTTCAATATCATAGAGTTTCTTCGTTGTCTTGTCAACACAGGCTTGGTGATCAACCATATTCCGACATAGACATCTGCAAGATGGGGCTTTCTAAGGCTGATCTGAGTCCCTCTAACCTGAAAATTCAATCTTATGAAATGAAGAAATATACATCAGTTTGAAATATCAGCCTGATGTCCTATATTGGTGTCTTGGATTCCAACATCTATTTCATGGTTGTCTCACAAGACACAACATACAACGTGTTGATGGGAAGGCCATGGATCCACTTGCACACGATAGTCCCTTAATAATATCACCAATGTCTTAAGTACCCCCTTAACAGTAGAGTAGGTGTACTCCAAGGTGATCTGTCTCCCTTTGTCAATTTTAAAGTTAGGTACCTGGATTTTGGATACTAAAATAAAATAGACAAGAAGATTCACGATGATGAGGTTTAACAAGCTATGGCTATGACCAACCCAAGGACAGACCTGAATGATGCCTATATTTTCCCAATCCACAAATTTCAGGCCATGAACTTGAATTGGGGGAAGTGTTTTTTTATCTCAAGAAAAAAAAGTTATGTTCATTCACAATTCTACGGTATTCTATAAGATCACCTCATATTCCTATACAAATCTGGATCAGGTGATCCCATATCCCCTACTCTTGTATGGTTTTAGAATGTCCACCGCATGGAAATGAAAATATGTTATACTTTCTTGTTTCACCAGGCTGGGATAAGCCTACTCAAGTCAATGTTCCAATATTTCTTTGATATCATAAAATGTGTCCCATGGGGTTGAAGGTGAAATGTGATCGAATTTACATCTTTTATTACCATGCTTTGGGCAGTACAGGGGATCCCCGATGAGGTGGCCACCACCACTCAGGATGGTACTAGTTTCCCATAAGGATCTGTCAACCCTAAATAAATGCCTCCTTATGATGATATCTCCTCTGTGGATGTAGAATAATATTAATGGGATTCTTTTACCACTTGCTAAGAGGGTGTCTCCACCACAATTGAAGAATTTTTACAGTTGAACCTCTATATCAAGACGAATCTGAAACAAACCTTGATAAGTGATTCAATGCTTGTCAAAGAGTGATAGTGATATCTAGATATACTAAAGTAAAAAAGGGATATTTTTTTTTCAGTTATGAAGAGATTCACGGACTAGATCCTCAAGTTTCCATTCACTACTTCTGTCTTCCAGCAAGTCATCATAGGTTCAAACAAACTATGAGAATGATTCACCCTTCTAACAGTGACATGGTCGAGGCCAAGGCTGATAATATCATCAACGATAACATTTTAAAGGAGTTTTAGTATCATATATGGTTATCTAACATTGTTTTAGTTAGGAAGAAGAATATAATTATCAGAGTATTCATCAACTTTTGGGATCACAACCATTAATGTCTGAAGGATGACATTCCTCTCCCTGCGACAGAGCGGATGTTTGATGCCACCACTTGGTTCTCGGATCTCTCCTTCATGAATGTGTATTCCATGTATATCCAAATTCTAATTTCCCCTGAGGATGAACATTCCACAACCTTTAGGGAACCACAAGGTATGTTCTTCTACAATGTAATTACTTTTGGTCTAAAAAATTGAGGTTCCTCCTATCAGTGTTCCATGCCCGCATATTCAAGCCGAACCACAGGAAATTGGTAGAATGTTATGTGGATGATATGGTGGTCAAATCTAAGTAGTGTAAGGACCATATCAAATACCTTGAGAAAGTGTTAAACATTTTCTGTTCCCACCATATTATGATTAACCCCTTGAAGTGTGACTTCGAGGTAACATCAATAAATTTTATCATCTTCATCGTTAGCTACAAAGGCATTGAGATCGATTCAAATAAGGTCAGGGCCATCAGTCAGATGTCTCCTCCAAGCAACATTTTAGAGCTCCAAGGATTTCACTTCCACATTGCTCAAATATGTTAATTTATCACAAATATAGCTAGAAATCGTATTCCTTTTTCACAGCTCATGAAGAAAGATCCTAATAATCACTGGGATAAGGAATATCAGAATGCTTTTAATGATATCCAACAGTACATGCTACAACCTCTGTTTCTAAAGTCATGAATTTCTAGAAATTTGATAGTTCTTTATGTGACCACTCTAGAATGATCTCTCGATTCCCTAATCTCCCAGAAGAAGACTGTGGGAATAAGAAACAGTTTATACTACATTAGCCACATGCTCCTTGATAAAAAGACTAGATATTCCTCTATAGAGAAGAGATGCCTTACGCTGGTATCCACAATGTATAAATTGTGACATTACATGCATCGACATGAGATAAAGCTAGTGTCCCGAGTAGATCTGCTGAAGTATATTTTGAACCGCCCCACGTTGACATGCCATCTATCTCAGTGTGTAGTGTTCCTACAAATTTTAGACATCATGTTTATTCCACCAAAGGAAATGAAGGGGTATGTGTTAAAAGACTTCCTAGCCTCCCATTCATCTCCCATAGACCAATATCTAGATCTTAATTTTTCAGGTGAGGAAATCCTCTCAATAGATCAAGCTATTTTGTGTTTGAAAATGCATATTGATTGAACTTCCTAAAGACCTACCATCAAGAGACTCAATGATCCCAGACTCAATAGAGTGGGCCTAGGTATCATCATTATCACACCGAGACAAGCTATCCTACCATATTCATTCCTATTTTTGGATGTTTTTACCAACAAAGAGATAGAGTATACATCTCTCATTACTAGTCGCAAGCTTCCCCTTGAGATTGATGTTCCCCAATTTTATATGAAAGGAGACTCTTAACTAGTCATGAAGTAGATAAACGATGACTTCATCATCAGGAAGTCGAAACTCATTCCATTTTTTAAGCATACCCTCCAGCCGATGTCCCAGTTACCATCTCATCCAGAAGTTACTCACATCCCACACACATAGAATGGCCGATACAATGCCATAGCCAGCAAGGCCATATCATTTTATGATTAAGATTAGGATGATTTGATTATCTATGTCTTGTATTAAGGGGTCATCTCTCCCATTACTCCATATGATAATGATAGCCTGCAAGAAATCTACCTTACCATCAATTCTTCAATGTGAGGACCCTCAGATCCCCCTAAAATAGTGCTGTAAGTGACTCCCCAAAAGAGGACCCCCTTTATCAAGTATCACAATCATGGTAATATCCTAGAAAATCATGATGAGCATGAGTGAATTGGACAACGTGTGTTGCAGTTCACCCTCTAGAGTGGCCCCAATCTTGAGAGAATCCTCTACAGACGTGCGTTTGAAAGGATTATCCTCTATTGCATTCATGTATGTGAGGTTTCTTATGTCACGTAGGATGTTCATGCTGGTTCTTACAGGGCTCATCAGACTGACCCAAAACTACCTCCCCTAATCTGAATATTTCATTTTTTTGGCTCGCCATGATCTATGACTATATCAAGTATTTAATGAGGTTCCATGAATTCCAAATAAATGATAATTTTGTGCATCATCCACCATAAAATCTCCACACTACCATGTACTCTGTGAACATTGCAGTCTAAGGACTCGATGTTATGGGACTATATATACCAGCAACAGATTTCCAGTGATGGTTCATCCTGATCACTATAGATTTATTCCCTTGTGGGTAGAGGCATTTATACTCAAGGATGTCAACTTCCATTCTACATTTAATTTGTGTGCTCCAATATCATCTATCGATTCGAAGTCACTCACACCGTCCTCACCTATAATGGAACCAGCATCGAGGATGTCGAACTGAAGAAGTTGTATACCAAGTGCAATATAATTTATATTGCTACCTTCCACTATAATGAGAAAGGTAATGGGAAGATCGATTCATTCAAAAAAACCCTCTCTAAATATTTTCACAACATGGTTAGTCATAACAATAATTGTTCCCCAAAAAAACTCACCAATGATCTCTGGGTTTATTGGATGATGACTCGTAATTCCATGTAGGTGACCCCATATTCCATGGTGTATAGAATAGAGGTAGTCCTGCCCATCGAGATTCAGTTTCCTTTATTTCTCACCACTATCTACAATCAGTAGACACCTGATAAATTGTTAGAAATCAGTCATCCTGAACTTGAATCTCTTGATGAGAATAGGATCTATACCATGCACAATTTGGATAGGCATCAGAACATGATATCCAATGCTTTCAACAAAAAAATTCTCCTCTGCTCTTTCTTAAAAGGTTACATGGTGTTGTCCTTGACAACACTGATGATACATGTTAGGAATCCACTGATACCGGATCCTAAATGGGAGGGACCATGTATCATTCATTACATTTACCCAAATGGTTCATACTCTCTAGTCACAATGGATAGAGAGGGTATTAATCCTTCCACCATATATAAATTATAGATGTAGTGTTTTTCTTAATAGTTCTTCATGACATTAAACTATTCCATCCTCATGGAACGATATTAAACTATGTGATCCATCCAGGCTGAAGGACGTAAAACTACCCAAAACACATCCTTCATGACTTTAAACAGTATTATCATAATTCAAGATGTTAAAATAATGACACTCATCTTGGATGAAGTTAAACCACCACATTCATCAAGAATGAATATAGAATTCAAAATGTTCTATGCTCTACGACCATAAACTAAGATCTTATCGCATCCTCGTCATGTGATGATAAACTACATAGAATTTTAGAACTACTTATGGCTTGATTATCAAGATCATGGGATACATAGGAACACCAGGACATTTCATCTTGGGCCCAGCCTCAAGTCCCTCAACCTTTCCAGCCTCCTAGAACATGTTCTCACTTAGGAGTGTGTGATTGAGTATGAACTATATTTCATTGTTCACATCCAACTATTTTTTCCACACAAAACACATCCCCTTAAGAAAACTATCCTTATTCATGTTCCTTTCTAGAAGACGTTAAACTAAACAAGTACCACTAGGCTTCCTACATCCCATCATGGGGGTTTCCATCATCTTTCACATCTGAATAGACTTACGAACGAATGGGATTCTTGGACTTAGTTCTATCTTACTATCTTGGGCCAACGTACTAGAAGATTTTGAACCAAAATTTTACATAGGTCCCACATTGTGAATATGGTCAGCGATCAATTCCCAATTTCTTGTTCCCATTCTAGGCCTAACAAGAGGGATGAAATGATGCAAACATGTTCAGAAGTTGTGCATAATCATTATCATCATCTAATGATCTCTCAAATGAAGGTTAATGTGATTTACATTTTCTACCCTTCTTTCCCACACACACGACATTATATCGGGCATCTATGGTCTAAGAACATTGACCATAAACTAAGATATTCTTCCTTTTTGAATGACATTAAAATGAATAGTAATTTCCAAAAATATATGTGGCATGATTTCAATCCTAATGGGACACGTTGGAATGCCCAAACATTTTTTCTTTGGATCTATCCATGTTTCATAGAAACCTTCTTTTCCTTATTACCACATGGCCTATGTCCTATGATGAGGTATGTGGTGTGGTGAAGACTCTCTTTTTCCTCACTCATGATAGGTTTGCAACAACCATGCTGCATACCCTTCTATTGAGGGATCTTAATTCCCCTTTCCTCCATTCCACTTCTAAAGTCATCTACTCTCAAATTGGCCCCCTCGACCCAATTTGGTAGTTCACCAATGTGCATAGATGCACTGTGCTTTGGGACCTGGAGTGTGAAGTTCTACATGAAATTTTTTTCATTTATTTCTATACTTCACATTTCACTTGAGTTGGGCTTGCAACATATTTTAAATCCAAAATTTCCACCTAATGACAGGGATGCCATGCCTCGTTGATTTCTACCATCTTGGACCAACATCCCGAAGGATCTTAAACAAAAATTTGACACAAGTCCCATGTTGTGAATATACTCGGTAGTGGATGCTCATTTTTTCATTCTCATTTCTGGTCACACGATATGGATGTTGATTTATGAATTCTATCAACAGTTATACATTATCGTTAGGGAACCCCATTAATCCATGAATAATGGTTGCATGATCCACATTTTTTCCACTCCATCATGTCCATGTAGAATTTAGACACTCTTGGTGGTATCCCTAAGTGGGCATTTGTGTGTTAAGTGGATGAATCCATGACGTGGTTTCATTTGAGTCTCCACACCATTTATGTTTTATCTGTATTCCTTGTGTAGAAAAGACAATCTCTACCCTTTTACCACATCATGCTTAGCTCACCATGGCTTAGGGACTTGGTAATGGTTTGCGCCTATTATAAAGAAACTTACTTATATTGGTTTGAGATCTATGACCATAAACAAAGACCCCCTTCATTCTTTACACTTGACATTAAACTTCATGAATTCCTTGAGCTACATGTGACTTGATTCCCATCATAATGGGATACATATGAAAGTCGAAAAATTTCATCTTCGGGTCCATCCCTGGATCCTTTGACCTTTTTCATCCCCTTGGCCTAAGTTTTCTCTTCTAGCGTTGCACATGATGTGGCATGAACTAACATCCTCATTCACTTTGGGTATTCTTTATCACCCTTTGTGCATCCCATTATGTGGGCATCCAATCCATAAGAAGCTGTACTATACTTCCTGGTACCACAAGACTTTAAACTGTTCCGTCTTGTTTGCACATTGTTAAAATTCATGGGTTAGTCTTATCATAAGACACTAAACTATGAAACTATCATCCTGGCTATACAACATAAAATGGAAGCGAATTGTGATTTACTTGCTCGAGGGTATATAATATTTGGTATTGGTCATCTACCAAGGAATTTTTGAAGGCCTACATATGGTTTGATTCCTATACAGATGCACAGATTCTCCATCCTAGGTTTGTTTGTTCAGAAAAAAATCAAATCCATCCTAAAGAATTAGAAAGATACATCAAATGATGCTTCTTTTGGTGAATGGGATATACTAGCATGGCACTATTTACCATTGGGTTTCTACCATACTATTCCATTTTCAAGAAATATGTGTTTCTTGATTCCGATGCCCTTGGGATACGTTGGAATCCTCTAACATTTTGTTTTTGGGTCCAGCCCTAGGTACCTCAAATCCTACTCTCTTTCCGGATCCTTGGCCCAATCTTTATCGGTAGCATGTGGTGTGGTGAGGAAATCTTCGGTACTCATTCATTTTGGGGTTATGATATCCATGCCATGTATTTCCCTTCATAGATCTTCCATCCATTCTTCTATATACTTGTCACATGATTATAAACTACAAGAATATTTCTAAAACTATGTATGGATTGATTCACATCCTAATTGGATATATAGGAATGCCCAAAAAATTCATCCAGGGACCAACAAAAATTCCCCCTTTAGTCTCATAACCTATGGGTTTCCTTAGGATCACATGGTATAGTATGTGCTTCTACTTTCCTCACTCACTATTGGTTTTGTAACAACTGCACCATGTGTCTCCCTTTCCTTTTACCAGCCTGGTCTGAGTTCTATGACCTTATACTAAGATCCTTCCCGGGAGAACTATGTATGGATTGATTATCATCCTAATGGGGTCTGTAGGAATGCTTGAGAACTTTACCTTGGGGACAACCCCCTGTTAGGCCACCACTTGTCTATGGTCTAAAGAATATCACAGGGAACACGTTGTGTGGTGTGGAATCTTACCCTCATAATGCATGTTAGATATATAATGTCCACACTATGTACTCCCCCTTTTCTTTTGGGAGTATCCATTTTACTCTTCTTCAGAACTTACAAAATTAATTTACATAGGTCACAAAGAAATACTTATGGATTGATTCACATACTCATGGGATACATGGGAACTCCCGCACACTTTCCTTTAGGTCCAACCCCCAATTAGGGCACTTCTATTCTATGGTTTTAATAATCCCATTGGGAACTTTTGGTGTGGATTAGACTCTTATGTTCCCCATTCATGTCACGAAATGTACCACACCGTGCATTTCCATTCTTGGTAACCTCGTCCTCACCGTATGACATTAAAATACATGTCTATCATCCTCATTGGTGTGGCATAAAACTATGGTCCACTATATGATCTCACTCGGGATATCCTTTAAAGAAATAAGTATGGTCACCGATCAGACCAATGTGTCCACCCAATGTGTTTTAATAACGATGGTGTAATTTTTAGTGTATAAGACTCCATTCGAAAAACCCATCACTCTACCGTCCATGCATTTCGTGACCTTTATTTGGATCCTCATCCTCTTTCACATAAAAAATAACCTCTTAATAGTAAGGATGATCCGCATATGGATCACCTACTATCCAGGGATAATGTTTCGCAAGAATATGGATGACATATTCAGTCAGTCCCCTTGTTTCAAACATGCTCATTTGTCAACCCTCATTTGCTATGCCCATTTTAGTCTAACTCAATAGGGATAATTTTTTTTGAAACATGGTAAACAATTATCATTCATTGTCATTAAATCACTAAAATGTTCCAAATTTTGGGTATCATGATTCACACATTCCACTCCTCTCTGTTCAGATTGATTACAATTCCTCTGGTGTTACCCCTCTCGTTCACTAGAACATGTTGGGAAGGAGGAAATTAGATTGTTCTAGGAAGTTAATTCACTAGTCGGGCCTCCATCTTTCTTCTCGGAAACACTAGTAGGTCTCTTAGACCCAAGAATCCCAGATATGGGTTGGAAAACTCATATTAAAATGGAATAAAAATGTGGCCATCCTATATTTCTAACATCGGGAATGACCCACATGAGTTTAGGGATTGATCACTGATTATTTCACAGATATAATGGTAATGAAGCAACCAAAATGATAAAATAATTGATTCACACAACCAACATAAAAAAGAAAATGAAGATATTATGTTTATGATTTTTAAAAGGATACATTTCCCAGGGAATGGACCCTCCCATAGATGGGTTGACCTCTTTAATTGAGCGTCCCAACTCTGCTACTCTATGGATCATGGTGTCCAAGATCTGGTGTCACTTGTTAAGCTCCCGCTCCTCCTCGACGTAGATGGGGAATAGTTCATTCTCCTGGATCCCATACATCTCCCCGTCGACTTGGGTTATATCCATCTCTTTAGAAGCTCACATCATTTGTTCCCCATCCTCTGTTAGCTAGGCCTTCAGTCAGAATATAAATTATGATTATGCCCCAAGGAAAAATGGATGATTTATCGCATGTGCTGTCAACTGTTGGATCTCATGCTCATCCTACTGGAGTCTTTGAAAATTGATGGCCTTAATTCCCTACCAACCAACACTGATTTTGTGCCTGTTTTTCTACACATTATGAGTAAGGTATTATCATATGAGAGCATGAGGGAATTGGGAATCTACTACTATAAAGAATAGCTCGCACAATCATGAATGAAGACTCCCCATCTAGGTTACAAATTCTATTTTTGTGTTCTATTTGATAAAATGCTTGATTAACATCCATGAACATCAAAGAATGGTATTTCTATCCTCCTCATCAGAAGGAGTATCATCCCTATCGTCAAGGTCAATGGGTTCATATCTGAAAAATGTATCCAGGAGTTTAGTAGTAGGGTCTTCCTCGGTTTGATCTTCATCGTTGGATTCTACATCTTTGATTTCCATGGGTTCAATGCTAGACTCTATCTTTCTTGAATTATTTCCCACCACCACTAGCCATTCATAAGTAACCATGGACTGGTTATCTAAAGATCTCAGTGTTAGATGGATCATCATCCCAATTTGGAGTAGAAACTTGGGTCTTCCAAACATTTTCATCAACAACATATGCACCATCCTAGAAATAGTGCAAGCATGGGTTGTGTAATCCAACCTGACCGATCAGAGAACAGGTACAACCCGATAGTATGATTCATACCCTCATCAGCCGTTTGATCTCGCCTTAGCTCTACCATCACCGAGAGGCTAGGGTGTGGCCTTCCGTATATGATTGTGGGATTTTATGATTCTAAGGAGGCCACCCCTAGTCCCTCAGTACTTATGGATTCTGCATCCACCATCTCTACAGCTATATGAAATAGTGTTTGGTTCTTTGTGCCTATCATGGATTCATCCTTATTAGTGAGAGTGGATTATTAAAGAGTGTCATGTACAGATAAGTTCCAGTTGATAAACCATGATAAGGTAGGAAGGGCACTAGTGCAATGAAAGGGAGTAGGAATGCACTACTAAAGTTGTGGAGAATTCTACCAAGGAGATTCCCCCCGTTTCCACTATCTCTCCTTCTTCCGAATATGATCCCTTGGAAGTACCATACATCGCTCATAAAAAATCTCCCCCATAAAATTCTTCCCCCCTTGATTCATCTTCATGATTGGGAATGGGTAAAAGCTCCACCATTTGATCTGTCTTTAGTTCTGTAGTAGTATTCATGTTCATCCACATGCTTTCCCATTGTGACATCAGTAGCATGTCTCCATGGGAATGTATTACTTCTTTCAGCCACATTAATAACATTATTCCCTTTTAAGGGGTAGCATTAGAGAAGACCTTCACAATGCCAAGCTCTCCCAGTGACATCCCATTCATGTCTAGAATATTCTATAAGATGTAAATGTCAAGGTACTATTTTATATCTTCCCAATCATTACATGAATCCAGATATATGACATTAGAGGGAATATTTACTAGATGTAGTCGATTCCTCGGAGCTTGAGGGAAGACCCTGCAGAGGCCCTAAGATGATTCAAGTCCTTCCTGGGCCCCCCTGGATGGATTCACTAGGCCTAGCGCTTTGATTTCCAGCCAACACTGGTCTAGGGTTTTCTAATTAATGGCCTACCACCCCCGCTATTAAAACCTCACTTCCAAAGAATTTGTTCACACTAACTTCTTAGTGTCCCCCAATCTCCACTGGTTAGTGTAGTGGTGTAGGACCCACCATGCAGATCGGGACAATCTCTCATTTTTGCTCCTCATCAGGGTAGGCAGGCTCCCATATCTATTCATATTTTTGAACCAATCTGAATTCATTGTTATATGGAAGAAAATGGTTCCAAAACATCACATACTCCCTTGTAAACATTAGCTGAAGTTTTTGCATCATGAAAGGGTATTTCTAATGGAGAACATGTGTATACACACCGGGAGTTGGCCTCTACATGCACCAGAATTGTCGGGTGAACCGGTGTGGGGTATAAGGTTCACATATGGGTTTACAATATATTTATGCCATGAGTACACTGCCGCAGAAGGATAGCAGATACAACCAATTCCCTATGGTATATGATACATCATTGGTATTAGCTTCGGTTGGAAAAAGAAATGTATGGAGCATGAATAGTTCCGCATGCCCCATCTTACCCAACACAGTTGCTGCATCTAGCTTCAATGGGGTTCTCCCAACATTGTTTTAAATTTTTGGTCGATAATATATCCAAGGTGGAGTAATGGGGTTAATATATTTTTAGCCCTCATGTGTTCCACGATCTTGATATACAGAAAGTTGAATGGCCCGCACACCCGCATCAGACCCTTTCCCTATCTAACATGCTAGAGTAGATGGGATTGCTTTTCCAACATCGGTATACAAAGGTTTATGTGGTCCCCACGATCCATTTGACCCTCCATGATAAATTTACAAGGTCATTCCACTATGTGGTAATCTATTACTCGTAATATCCCCCTACATATCAATGACGAGATAATCCAAATCAGATGGACTATCGGCTGATTCAATGTTTTGATGATATATCCACACAGTTTCCATTGGATATCTTCCATGATCTACCAGTATGAACCCTCTTTACCCTACTAAGTTCATCATTGACATATCGGGTGCCTCGACGGTAGTGTTCCCTATATTTGTGTAAAATTTGGGCAATATCCAAACCACTGATTAAAGTGGATGTCTCTGGTATTCTGTTTATCTCCATCTATACCTAGTATGATCAATAGAAATGATAATTCCAAAGGAATCATCTACTCTATATCCCATGACCATTGTTGGTAGGGGTGAAATCATCATACATCCCTTGCTGGAATGGGATTCTAGAAATCTGATGGAGGTCCCATAGGCTGATGCCAACCACCCCGTGATTCAAATAGAATGTGTTGGTATCTAGTGGCCAATGTCTTAGTAAAACCGATATAAAATCCTTCGGTTGAGAGATTTTACATTGAGAGGCCCATGCTACTTTATATAGGCCAACCCGCCTCAGGACATTCTCAAACTCTTCATAGGACGCACATGCCCAATAGGCCCAGGCCCAGTCGTCAGTGATGTTTCCACCCTGTCGCAATTCCCATCTTGTGATCCACCACTTGTCTAGATTTCCATTCCCTACCTTGATGATTTTTTTTTCAATAGTGGGATGGATCTTATACTAATTCATTACCGTTGATATTGTTAACATGATTGTACAGACAATGTTCCATGACTAGGGTATGATCTTTTCTGATATTCCAATCCATAGCCATGTACCATTTGTAATGTTCAGGGGTGCTTCTAAACTAGTAGGTTGGATCATCCTTGTTAGTGTTCACGATAGAGACTTTATCCTGTAAGACAAAACCGTACAAAGGTAGGCACTTGCACATCGAGTATTCCTTCTGTATCTCTGTTAGCAACTCCATTAACGAATGGTGATATGATGTACTTCGGATGCACACTCCAATTTTTTATGTTAGTATCCATGGCCTCCCACGAAACAAAAATGGAATGATAATATTTTTCAACCTCATGATAAGCTATTTGATCAGAGGACTTCGTTAAAAGAGAACAAAGAACCATTCATAGAGACCCTTCACAATGTCCTTTCATGAAAATGGTCACAAACCACCTATGCTAGGTGATTCAGGCTTGATTTCAGCCCGCGTCTCAATGGACGCAACAAATTGTGATACCCCAGTTCATTAAAAAGAATTTGTGAAGAACCACTCCAAAGAACTCCAGTTCACTGAAATGTTCATTGAGAGGATCATTTCGCGAAGGAATATCACTAGCATTATCTTTCATAAAGATAAAGATGCGGACACACGACTCTGAGCACCGATATATAGGCGGAGTAGGATACAGCTTCAGAGATAATCACTGAAGCTCTTAACTAAGAGCCTCTCATGCTCATTGTGATGTCTGATGACCTCTCGGAATGATTCCTCTAAGCGAGAATTGCTTCATGAGTCAGTGGCATGGCCTCAGGGATGCAGCTTCACACCCATATTTGCGACCCATCTCTGCGATCTGCTGCATTATTAAACTTTCCTTATATATTCGATGCCTAAACCTCATAATTTGACCATGATTTTTTTAAATCCAATCCCGAGGGGGTGGGTCATTTTGGCATCAAAAATATTCATCATGTTTAGCGAGAAGACATAGAGATACGGTAGAGTGAATCAATACTCAAAAGGGGAATAAGTCCCTCCAAATCATCTTTTAGGTGGAACCTTTACGAATAAATCTACATGAAAAACTATTTTTGTGAGGTCACCTCTATGATAGTCTCCATGGAGTCACTCCTAGGTGTGATTCCAACACTGGTCCACAGCCCCTCCTTTGCCCATTTCATGTCGGCCGCTTCAACGGGTCTCTTCATGATATCACACACCCTATGTGAGGCCGACACCTACCAGCAATGTGTATCTTCTATGCGACATAACACTTTTTTGTAGAGAGCTTTGAAACCCCCATTGACCTTGTTTTCCTTAAAATAGGGGACTCACCCCATTCCAAACCACTTTTTCTCTGCCCTTTTGACTTCCCTACTCCTATTTCTCATAGACGTTCACGAAACATACAGATGGATCACCAAAGGTATATGGCCTCTGTGATCCATACCTCTAGGTTTTATTTCCTGCCTCCACCTGTGGTGGAGATGTAATTCACGAATGCATATGTCATTCACAAAGTAAGGCACCCATTTAGGGAGCTCGAGGTTCCGCAAAGCAAATAGCCTTTTTTAATCTCTCCCCAATGAAAGAGATGTTTTCTAAGGAAATACAATACCTAAATAAAAGAACTGATTCACAAATACCCTGTTATTCACAAATCTCATTCTCTCCATAAATCCCTTTCCCTTTGAGAGGCATACCCTCTCTGTGAAGCACCCAGACTTCACGAAGCCCATCCTCTTTGCAAAGCACCTCTTTCCAAAATCTCATGTTTTACACATCCCAGTCCCATTTTTTCCTCCATGTTTTTATGAAATGATTTCATGGTCCATTGGGAGGTTCTTCCTATTATATTTTTAGCGTCATGATTATTCACATAGGCACACTTACAACGATTTCTTATCTATATATCCATGCTAACATGATCCCCTCAATGGATCACTCCACAACCCTCTCTGGCCAAGGCATTTCCAATTCCATACCTTCACCAAGGGTTAAAAGCATGCTGGTTATATATGTCTTAATGGTAGGGAGTGGATCATCATCTTTTAAGCTATGGGACGTTAAACTACCAAGCACCCTCATCCCTAGAACATGAATATAAACTATATCCTCACCCTATGCAATATACACGTGGTTCCCCACCAAATAAATTTTCCACTTTCATTGGTCTCCACCAGAGTGAGATATTCCTCACATGGAATGAGATCCTCCTTGCATGTATTGAAATCTATCCGCGAGGGAGGGAAACCATCTTTTTGTAAGCTGCTAGCCTTTATTATATGAGATAGAACCCTTTCTATTCCACTCTTCTTACATGCACAAATAATAGAAGAGGTGGGCACATGGGACTCTTGATACCCTGTACCTATCCCATTGGGATTTTTCACCACCAGTCTTACCTATTGGAGTATTCCCTTGTTTCCTCTTTGATATGCTAACCACGCATAAGCCCTTCTCTATACCTCAAATATACACCTTTCATGATGTGATCTTTTGGTCTTTGTTACCTCATGTTTCTCACACAGAGCACGACTCACATGGTTTTAGAGTAAGCATCGACCATGGAATCTTCTCTCGGATGACTTAGTGTATAGGCCCCATCCTACACCAATGAAATAATTGGACTTTTATTCTTTTCATGTTTATGGCATGGTATGTTGGAATCCTCCCTAATGTTCATGCCCTTAATCCATCATCCCATACCACCTTATGTCCATTTTATCTCATGCCGAATGATGTTATATTGTATCCCCCATTTTCATCCAAAAATACGTTAAATTGTACGCTTTTGAACTATGTGAGTTTTGATCCCTTTCACTTTGGAAGGGTATGTAGGAAGCCTCCCTGAGGTTCAACACTAAACACTTGTAAACCAATTTGAACTATTTGGTTATTGATCCCTATATCTGAGGAATGGTACGTAAGAATTATCCATTAGTTACAACCCAAAAACTAGAAAACCCATTCGAACTACATGGGTTTTGATCCTCTCATCCTAAGAAGGGTACATAGGAAGCCTCCTTGAAGTTCAACCACAAACAATGGAAAAAAATTCAATCTACGTGGGTTTTCATCCTTGTATCCCATGAAGGGTATATAGGAAGCATCCCTGAGGTTCAACCCCCAACACTGGTAAAATTTGTTGTCCCCTTTGTTGGGACCCACATCATTAGACTATCCCTTAGTGATGTTAGACCAAAACTCGGGCCACTAAACATGTGTAATACTTACTACATCCCTTGCTAACTCACCTTCCATGATGTGATTGTCTGATCTTTGTTACCTCTTGTTTCCCACACTGAGCATGGCTCACCGGGCTTAGAGTAAGCATTGACCATGGAATCCTCTATGTGACTCCTTAGTGTGTAAGCCCCACCCTTACCACTGAAATATGTGGACTTTAATCCTTTTACCGGTCATGGAATGGTATGTAGGAATCCTCTATGAGGATCAATCGCTTCATCCATTGGTACCAACCACCTTACATCAGTTTAGCCTCACCTCACAAGAAATTAAACTGTATACCCCCTTTTCATCCCGTGAGACGTTAAACTATATACTTTCGAACTATGTGGGTTTTGATCACTTTCTCGTAAGCAGGGTATGTTGGAAGCCTCCTTAAGGTTCAGACACAAACACCAGTAAACACATTTAAATATGTGGGTTTTGATCCTCATCTCTGAGGCAAGGTACCTAGGAATCCTCTATCACGATAATCCTTAAAAACTGGTAAACCAATTCGAACTATGTGGGTTTTGATCCCTATCTCTTGGTAAGGGTATGTAGGAAGCCTCCCTGAGGATCAAAACCAAACCCTGGTAAACCCATTCGAACTATATGGGTTATGATCTATGTCTCCTATGTAGGGTATGTAGGAATCCTCTAGGTGGTTCAACAACAAACACTAGTTATCTTTGGTGTCCCCTTTCTTGGGAACCACATCCTTTCTCTATCCTTTAGTCGTGTCATACCAACTCTTGGCCCGATAACCACATGTAATCCGCACTTCATTACTCATAGATAAACCTTCCATGATGTTATTATCAGGTCTTTGTTACCTCTTGTTTCTCTCCCCGATCCTTACTCACATGGGCATCAAGTACGCATCACCCATGGAATCATCTATGGGCTGCCTTAGTGTGTATTCCACCTACCATACCACTGAACTACGTGGACTTTGATCCTTTCCACATTCAAGACAAGGTATGTAGGAAGCATCCCTAAGGTTTAAGCTCATCATCCATCGGTCCCAACCACCATACATTGGTTCACCCTGGTTCTGCATGATGTTTAACTGTATTCCCCCTTTTGATCCCACAATACGTTAAATTGTATGCTTTTAAAATATGTGTGTTTTGATCAGTATATCCTAGGAAGGGTATGTAGGAATAATCCAAGAGGTTCAACCCCTGAAAACTGGTAAACCAATTCGAACTATATGGGTTTTGATCCTTGTCTCTTAGGTTGGGTATATAGGATGCCTCCCAGAGGTTTAACCCCAAACACTGGTAAACCCATTCGAATTAGATGGGGTTTTGATCCTTGTATCCTAGGTATAGTACATTGGAATCCCCCCTCAAGTTCAACCCAAAAAATGGTAAACATCAGTGTACCCTTTGTTGGGACACACATCCTTAGTCTATCCCTTTAGTGGCGTTAGACCCACTCTTAGGCCGCTAACCATGCATAACCACTATCATGTTGTTGGGTTGCGATCCTTTGTGTGAACCACAAATCTATTCCCATCCCAAACTATGTGGAATTTGATTCCCTACCACGAAGATACATCATATTTCTCCTTGGGGATCATGCCCATCACCCATATCCATCCTTGTATCCCCCTTGAGAC
Organism: Viscum album; assembly: GCA_963277665.1. NCBI lineage: Eukaryota > Viridiplantae > Streptophyta > Magnoliopsida > Santalales > Viscaceae > Viscum > Viscum album. The sequence goes on from OY728148.1 coordinate 1,591,840,824, forward strand.
CCTATTTCTCAATAATGTAATGCTGAAACTCGTGGGTTCTACTTCCTCTAGGTCCTATCCATGCATCCATTCTCACGAGCCACCTCCTTAGGTTTCCCATCACCCCATGAAACTACACGTACATTGATTCCATGACACTAGGATATGTAGGAAGCCTCTTTGAGGATCAATCCCAACATAAATTTCATATTCACATCAGTTCCATCCCCACTCATTCTATCCACAAAACTACATTTCATACCCATCCCGATTCTTACCCAGGCATCCACATCCTAGTAAAATCATGACATCCATCCATGTTCACCAAAAAATCCATAACCATCCAACCAAGAGTGTTATTATTGATATGGGCTACTAACTATGGGTATGCCTCAATATATCTTTGGGTTTTTGTCCTTTATGTACACCTCGATTCATCACTACTTCAAAAAACGTGGTTTTTGATCCCATTCATCTAAACAATGTATGTATGAAATCTACTTGAGATTCAATCCCCGCCAATGTTAAACCATAGTTTTACCATATTTGGGGTTTAATTTACCTAATATACCCTTAGTGGTGTCCAAAAAATACTTCATGGTGTGACATAATCCCTTTACTGGACACACAACATTGGATATATCCTTGTTTGGTGTTTCAATCCACCCATATGGTAAACCTTCCAGGTGATCCCACCAAGGGATGTAGCCCTCTGATCCACTCCTATCACTGTTCTGATCAATCCAATCAATCTCCACTAGATGTTAACTCTTGACATACACCTTGTTAAACATGGGAAGCTGGGGAAAATTTCAGAGACATTCCTATGTAATATAGTTCCCCACACTCGACATGTTATGAATTAGGCTTCTCCTCCCCCGAGAAACCCTAACATAAGGGGATGAAATCCAAATGTACCAGTGTTCCAACACCCAGACACACCCGGGATGCCCAACGTGACTACTCTCCCGACATAACATTACTACCCTAACTGGACCCCATGAAATGTCCTGACAGTAACATTTTAATTAACCAATGTCGATAAAGATATGGCACTGGGAGGAGCTTCAAAAAAATGTCTTAAATCTTAGAGGGAGACCAACTCTAGGCAAAAAATTCAAAGGAGTAATCCATGGAAGGAGAGTCCTACATCCCATCATCTCATTTCGATCAAGGAGAAAACATCCTCGAATAAGAAATGGATGCCACCCACCTTTGGAATGTTGGAATGTGGGGAAAAAGTAGCGTGCTCTCAACAGACGAGCACACAAATCGATAAAAGCGTTAGAAACAATAATGTTTTATTCCGATCTAACATAAGAGGGAATAGTATCCCCCCTAGAAAATCCCATAGGCCCTCCCTTCTAGTCAACATCATCTACTATTTAGGGAGGTGTGCTTGTTGTCTTATGGCCATCATTTCGGGGTACTATCATGTGGAATCCGGGGTAGGATGCTCCAAAGTGGAATTAGAAGGATATTTTCTTTTTTGATAGAATATTTGTGCTCGACATGGGACTAGGATATCAAATTTTGGAAATGAGCCAATTCATGGATATTTGTAACCATCATACAAGGGAAACACTAAATTTCCACAAATGTTTAAATGTTGTTATTGCTTACGCGTGTTAAAATTTCAAGCATTTCACCATTCCTTGAAGAATTTACTATGTGATGTTATTATTATTGATAAAATTATTATTATTATGTGTTTATTTACCCTTTCCTAAGGATATGAGTGTATACTAATGAAAAATCATGCTTCTTATTAGGCACTGTAGGATTTAAATGTTATTCATCATTCCATATCATATCTACTTTCTTTATGCATTGCCTATGATGCATGGTCTTTTTGTAGTGATTTGATCAATATATCTGGAAATGTGATGAATTTTATTTTAGAATTAGGAAAACATGATTAGAAAGTATTGTGTTTTTCTTTAAACTAATAGTTTTTTCCAACATAGGTTCATGTATACCCCTTAAGTACATTTTTATGGTATATTTAGCTCTGAAACATTAGTTTAATGGGATGGAGCACGTTCTTCATAGGATTAAAAGGATGACACATTCCAATTTATATGGGGTATTGGCCCTTGTAAATTTGAGATAGAGATCAATCTAATTCCACCATTTATAGTTATTTAAATTCAAAAATAAATTATTGTTTATAATGAACATAACTACTGAAATGAAATGTCCATATTATATGTGTGCACAAGACCATGACCATGACCCGACCATAGTAGTGGGAATTTGGTTGTTTCTAATATGATCATTCCATGACTATACCATATAATATAGATTTAACTCTAGGAGAAGAATGTGGGTCATTCCATGTTATAGGAAGGACATTACATATTCAATAATTTATCAACTTTCACTCTCCATTTTAAATATTTATTGAGAAAAATTCTTTAAAATTGTAGAGATATCTCACCTTAAAAACCTATTAATGAATTATATGAGTGTGGGGATGAGGACACTTCAGAGGTGGGGGGACATGATCCACCAGTGAGACATCGTATAGATCCACCTTAGAAACCTCCTGCAGATCTTCCACTGGGCATCGATGCTCATTTTTATGATAGATTCTTCTTATTCATGAAATCAAAATACTGTTCTCCTTGACCTTCCCCAATCATGGTTAAGATGACCCATGAGGTCCATTAGAAGCATCCTACCTCCTTCTTGAGGGATAGTAGATCACAATTTTTCGATTTATGGCGAGAGTCAATTTTATCCATCTTCGAGAATACTGGGAGGCCCCCAGAGTAGTGGGTAAATATTTTTATGTATATTTTGTGTGACTTCGCCATGTTTTATTGGGATACACTAACCATGGATATTCAACATCAGGTTATTTTCTGTGAGTATATCCATAAAACCTTTTTCGACATCTTCTTTTTTTAGGCACTAGGAACAAACTACTCAGGGGAATTCATACACCTTTATGAAGGTGACAGGTCAGTGATAATGTATTCATATCAATTCATCAAATTATAGTGTTTTGAACCAATTATTTCTGATGTTGAGATGAATATTACAAGAATGTTCAAGGATGATATTACTTACACCATTCGTTCATAGGAAAATGTTTTATGATTGACCATATTTTATAACATTGTAAAACTGGACCACATAGTTAGCAGAAACTGAGGGCATCTGACAATGTGTGACAGGATAGTTCAACTTCCAAGAAGGGAACTCGTTCATCCACGGGAAGGAAATTTCGGTTTGAGAGAACAGATAGGGAATGTACAAGGAATATTTCACACAATGAAAGATATATGGTGTTCCATAAGTACAAAAGGCTAGTCTAGAAAAAACCCCAATATATGAGGAACCTAATCTAGTGTCGGTATTGTAGTGGGATAAGATACATCCTTCAATTCATCCAATCCATTCTCCATATTCCAAATGAATGGGGTTCTATTTAACTACATCCCTCAGCTGCAGGATTAGTGAATCCATGTTTAGCTAGGAGTTTGTATTGTACTTGCTGATCAGGCTGAGGGGGTGGTCGTTGATGAGGCAGTCATGCCTTAGTGATTCGGTGTCAGCATAGTTCTCCTTTTTAGGCTAGTCAAGATGCATATCAATTCCATGGTTTAGTTCATATATATAATGTGTATCCAATTCCATAGGGGTGGATTCTAAGGCCATCTATAGTTAGAGGTACTATTTTGGTAGCCTATAATTAATTATTTTATTTGTTTGATGTAATTTTATCACAATTTCTTCTATCAACATCAACTATGAAAAGTATGGGCCTAGAAATTGATTACTATAGTGGTGTGATGACTCATGACACCCCACTAGGGGTCGGATCCTAAAATATATTCCACCTTAGGGATTTCACCCTAGATTAGTGGGTAACACATGATATGGAGTTAATTGCACCGTTTTGAAAAAATGTTGATTTCTATCACCACCGGGTGTCATTCACATAACCCAGGGGGAAGATGGTATATCTATAAGGATGAATGTAATATAAATGAATTTTGAGCTATATCCAAGTATAATGCGAAATATTGAGTGACACCCCTGATGAAAATCTTCTTTATGAGATAGAAGGAAATGTAATTAATGGATTCCTCTTTTATTGTGGGTCATTCGAAGGATGGATTCCCAAATGATTTATCCACATTACATCTTAAGATAGAGGTAAAGCTCACCACCGATAATATTCATGTTACATGACCTATGTACATTCCTCTATATTGGATAGAACCTAATGAGATCTGTGAACTCAAGAAGTAGCTTTGAGATTTAATATCCAAGTGTTTTATCCAGCCCAACACATCCCCATGGGTTCCACCTATCATTTTTTTGAGAATTCGTACCATTAACTTAGATTTTGTGTGGATTACCACAGACTAAACCATCTTACGGTTAAGAACTAGTATCCATTACCTCATATAAATGTCCTCTTCGACTAGATCCAATGATCTACTATTTTTTTAAGATCAATTTTGGGCCAGGATACCATCACATGTGTGTGAGGCAATCAGACATACTGAATTTGGAATTCTAAGGTAGGTACAATTTTTAGAGGTATTTCATTATGCTATTCAGTCTTATGAATGCACTAACATTATTCATAGCCCTGATGAATCAGGTTTTCCACATGTACCTTGATTCATGTGTGTTAGTCTTCATAAATGAGATCTTAGTGTATAATCGCACCTGAAAAGACCATTCCAAACAGTTTTTGATCATTCCAAATACAATGAGAGAGCAATGACTAAATGTGAGTCTTATTAAATATCCCTTTTAGACTAGTAAGGTTCAATTCTTGGGTCATATAATATGAGAGGAAATAGAAACTATTTAACCATAGATGGTTAGCTCCATGGTTTCCTAGGAGAAGACTAAGAATGTTATTTACATATGTAGTTTCTTAAGGATGGTTGTATATTATAAGTTATTTATCATGGGATTATCATTCTTGAAATAAAATCATATGGTCTTATCCATGAAGGGTGTGAAATTCAACTTCATTAATTCTTGTGGGAATAATTTTCTGTAGTTAATGGGATGAATGACTTTAGTGTCGATAGAGATTCTACCTGAACTGGGAAGAAGCTATTTTGTATACTATGATGCTTCCAGAATCAGGATGGGGGTAGTGCTTGTACTGGGATATCGGGTTGTTGGTTATGCTTCTCACCAGCGAAGAACTCATAAGAATAATTACAACATGAATGAACTTGAGATAGATTCCCTAGTAAACAATCTACATGGTTAGTGGTACTATCATTTAGAGAAATGGTACATCATATACATGAGTCAATAAAGTCTGAAATATATCCCCACACATTAGGACATTAATATTTGGCATCACATGTTGGATGAATACCTAAATCATTTGAATTTAAGATTTATTATACACCAGATAAGTATAGAGTCCTATATTTACATTCATGAACATTACATAACATTAATGAAATATATAATAAATTATACAAACCAATTCTCAAATACATTAGTAGTATAGTTCCTTTGAAATCCTAGAAAATTAGAAATTGGTACATAAGTGAGCCACATTGTCTCCCAAAATGTTCATCATGACTAGAACCCTTCTTCAAAACCTCAAACATAATACATATCTTCATAGACTAGGGGAAGGAAACATAAAGACTGGTGAGATCAGATGTGTAGTAAGTATAAAAAGGGAGGAATGTAAGAATAATAATGAGCATAATATTATGAGAACATGATCATGAAAATATAAGATTACACCCTACATATTAATGAGCATAAACATTAATCATTTCGTAATGCTTATCAGTTCAAAAAAAAATTTATCATAAGAAAATAAATGATATAATCCATGAATGTATAACCTTGGAAGAAAACATGGAATTATGGTAAACACATATGCATATATAATTATTTATATTGTAGTCAATAGATATTTTCCAATGCAATATTAGTTGAAAATGTCCCTCATTGAAATGGTTTTACACCCCATTTCATCCCTGTATTACTAAACCGAGTTCACTCCTCTAATACTGAACTGTGTTCATTTCTAGTTCAACCCCTGTAATACTAAACCATGTTCATTTATCATTCCATGCATTTCTATCTCAAGAGATATAAATCATTTCCCAATTAATTGTAGGGATATATAAGTCCCACCCATCTCCTAATCAAATCATTCATACTTATTAAAAAAATCATAAACAATCATATCATAACCCATGAAAAGAAATGGTTATCATAAACATATAATCATTTCATAACATATTGAAAAATACATGTTTCATAATCATTTCATCAAAATAAAACCAGTGAAAGGAGAAAGGATTCAAAAGAATATAACAAGTTGAAGTTAAATTTTGTGTCATAATAATCATTTCATCCAAACATAAACCATTCAATAAATAAAACGAATGTAACATTTGGACTAATTCTAATAAGGGCACGAGTAACATCAATAGATTTCATATTAGATAGAAAATAACATGGTATGTTATTTTGAAATCATTTCTTGAGAAAAATATTTTTTAATTTTTAAGAAAGGATCTATAAAACATAAAAATATTTTAAAAATATTTTCATGAATATAAACATGAATTCTTATAAGTAGATCATTAAAATATTGTTGGAAAAAAATTTCTTTGAAAACGTATAATGAGTTATTGAAAGCATTTTGATAAACAATTAATTTAAAATAGATTGAAAATTTATAAATAAGGCTTGAAATTATTTTGAAAATAGTTTCCTTGAACACATATAAAATAATCTTGAAAATAATTTCCCTTGATAAATTATAAAAGAAGACAGAATAAATTTGGTAATCAATTTTCCTAGAAATATTTTAAAATAAGTTTGATGAAATTTTGAAATTTTTTTACATGAAATCATATAAATGAATCTTGAACAAAAAATTGAAAGAAAGTTTCCTCAAAAACATATAAAGGAAGCTGTAAAATATTTCTAAAATTATTTTCCTTGAAAACATATAATATAACATTAAAAATATTTTAAAAATCAAATTCCCTAAAAAAAATTGAAAAATTAAAAATAAATTATGAAAATATTTGAAATTTTTTTCTATGAAAATTATTTTTAGGGCCATTTTCATAAAAAGTAACCTTTTAAAAATTAAGAGGAACCTTTATAGAAATTGTGATGGGTAATTTTGTCCATGTCGTATGAGGTAAGACGAAAATTCTTTTTGCACTGTAAATGATTTAAAAAATTCCATGTTATGAAAGTGACAAGATGATTCTTTTAAAAACATTAGTAATTGATAAAAAGTAAAAATATGTGTTTTAAAAATTATATAATAATAGAATAATATTCTTAGAAACCCGTTTTAAAAAATGTGGTTTGAAGGAACACATATTTCTGATCGAAGAGAGGGTAATTTTGGGATTTTCTAAAAACATTTTCATTATTGTCTTATGTACCAATGAGAAGAAAAATGGTACCAATACATAAATATACCATCATTAACTTGAGGATAAAAAAATTCCTGATTTTTATTGAGATATAGATTATAATATTTCAGCCAAAGAATCAAAATTAAAAATATATCCAAAAGAAATGAGATTATTTCAACAAGATATTAATTTATAGTAACATTGAACCATTCTACCCTTGTAAGAAAGTGAAATTAAATGACACTTAAAATATCCTAAAAGTAAGGGGATTCATTATAGAACAACTCAATGATAGTATGTATACCTCATATAAAAATATTAGAGCATAACATGGAATGTGTCTCAATGTAGGTGAATTTAAACAAAACTATCTTACCAATTTGGTGACTTTTGAATCATAAACAATATTACAGGAATATAATAGAATGGATATGAAATTAAACATAAATTTTTGAACAATATAATATAATACATTCATAGGTATTATATACACCCTGAAAAAGGTATGAGTGGTGAACATGGCATGTATCTCATGGGAATAAAAAGTGATATGAAATATCCTTACATTGTGTCTTTAATCTCATCACACTCATACAAAAATCATATATACTAAATATATGTTTATAATTATTCAATAAAATAAATATATTATTATATTTAATACCTTATATGGTTTTATTAAGACTTTATATTACCTCATTTTTAACAATTATATGTTAAGATTTCACTTTAAGTAATATCTTCTTTGTTCTTCACATGTGTCTTAATTTGTTATATCTTTGGTACTTATAAATATATCCGAAGTAAAAAATGTAAAAAATGATATAAATAACATTTATATTCATTATATATCTATTATAAAAATCTATTTAATATATGATACTGAAATAGAATACATCGTTCATGGATAGGAAAGGTCGTACGTACCTATGAAAAATATTAATGTTTTATAATCACATTGAAAGAAAAAAGGGAAATAACACACACACACACACACAAATATATATATTTATTATAATATAATTATTATTTTATATATATCATACATGTTCTCTAAACCAATAATTATTACATTCCAGATATTTTGTGAACAAATCCCATCTCTTTGAGGGGGCACTAGTCCACACTTCCTCAAACGAACTTATCATACTTACACAAGATGGAAAGTATAAATGTATTTTATAAATAAAAATAAATGGATATAATTTAATTATAAATATAATATTTTACATATATTTATATATTTTCCATCATAATTTCCACAAATATAGGTGGTAAAATAAAAATGAATAATCATCGTTTCATGTGGCGGTAGTTCATTGTACACGTTAAGACTATATTAGTTACTCATTACATGGATGTGGGTGTAATTGTAGATCCATAATATTGAATAAAAACATCCTGCTATATTTATTATATAGTTTTTGTTTATAAAATCATGGAATAATATGTGTGGGTGGTGGAAAATTGTAATAAAATAATATATCATGAGGAAGAATGTAATCTCTTATTTGGGTAAATAGTTTTGGTTTCTACCAAAGGTCTTCATTGAATTTATTTATTCCCAAGGGGAGGATTCTAGGGTGAGGGAAGGTATTTTTAGGATTTATTTTTCTATATAATGGTTTATCCAAACTGTCTGGATAAGTTTGGGGATGTGGAGATAGGATAGTCTTTCATATAGTGGAGGAGGAGTGGAACTCTTGTAAATTTTGGGAAAAGGAATTCAACTCACATTTTAACATTGAATAGTGGACCAAATAATAGAACAAATTATAGACAAGGTATTATAGGGTCAAAATATGGCCAGGAAATTTCACATGGAGAAGTTTTCTTGTTTTTTTGGGTCCTTTGTATTAATTTTTAGTCCCTTATTATGCTTAATCTTAACTTAATCAATGCAATTAATATTAATTAATTTCACTACTCATTTTGGTAAAAAAGATGAAATTAATAGACAATATAAATTATAATGATTCAAAATATGGAATCCAGTTTTATAAATTACAATTATAAAATTTAGAGAAATGATTTTAAATTCAATTCCATAGTCAGGTCGATAATACGGGTTTTTAAAGTATAAATATTTTAAAGATTTATTTATTTTCATATTCAATTTCCAATTGAGAGTGATTCCAATAACCAATTTTTTTAAATGATAACAATAATATGTAATTACAATTTGAAACATATTTAAAATATAATTTATAATTATAAACAATATTGATGAAAATGATGTTTTGAATTAAAAGTTTGTATTTGTCACTATTCGTCCAAAATGTTTCTCTGAAAAATACCAAAAATTAATCCAAATCTAATATTAAAATTTTAAATATAAAAATAAATATTAAATTATAAAATTATATTTCCAAATGTTTCTAAAATTGATTTTATGTTTTTTCACAGAAGGACTTGATAAAAAGTTCATTTGGGATAATAGAATTTTTAAAAGTATAAAGACATTTCAAAAAATTATATTTTTTATTATCAATATTTTTTATTTATATTAAACCATTATATATAATATTTGAAAATTAGTTATTACTATTCATATTACTATGTATATTTTTTGTGGTAAAATCATATCATTTAAATAATTTTAACAATAAAAGTTTGCTTCTTAGAAACTCAATTATGCATGTATCGTATAAAAAGTAGACGTTTTGTATAGAGAAATCTATGCCAGTTCTAAATGAAATAAATTTTTGACATAGAGATTTAATATATCAAAAAAACTATTTCTAGTGTTGCATGAAATGAAAAATATCAACATATTAAATTAATTCAAAAAAAATATTTCACAAAATCACGGGTTGTTATGTTCTACCCCACCTTAAAATGAATTTATCCATGGAAATTCATCTTTGTTATCATATCTGTAATATTTAAAATTTTCATTCATAGAAACCCACATTGTAAGAATGAATAATAAAACTTCCCTTAAAAAGGGAAACCCAGAACCTAATAGTTACCCACTGTAGCATATAATAAGGATTTCACATGGGTGAACATAGGTTGGGAGTAAAGATTATACATAGAGGGAAAACATAAATATTTATATGGATTGATTAAGGTCATCAATTACAGAAAAGTGAATGATTAAAAATCTTAGGGTCTAAAAGTCATAAATATATAATTATTTATAATGGAATTGCTTCCACAAAGTGTATGGTATTAGGAAAACAAGTTTTTGATCATTATACTATATTTGAGTAATTCCTCTATTGTCCACGAATATAAGAAAATATACGTACTTGATATATTTCTATAAAAAAATTTCATTCTATGGTTTTTTATTTTAACAATTTATAATTCATCCATTTCTTTTAGAGATGCCTGTCCAAAAATTAACTGTGATACCCAAAGCACTAAAATATAATTTTATCAGATATTAAGGCCATTAAAAGAATGAAATGTATAACAATTTATGTTTAAATAATTTAAAAAATAAAACTAGTTAATACAATAATCTATAAACATAAAATGTAACACTAATATTTTATCGTAAATATTTATTCATACAAAATAATTATACATTACCTAGGACATCATGTCAGATAGTGGTAGGAAAAAACTCGTATCATCCTTTGGTCATGGGTTCATGACCCACAGCCATGTTGGACATGATTGGTTGTCATCCAACACTCCTGATGTCCATTTATATAAACACAATAATATAATTTCCTAAATAAATATGATAGACTTCCATGAAATAAGGTTAATCCCTGAATAGCCTTTTAGCTAGGGATTTCAATACAATCTCAATACATAAATACTTCCTCTTATGTTTAAATTAATATCTTCATGAATTGGTTTACCTTATTACCCTTCTATAAGATGAAAATACATAACATTAGAATAAATGTCATGAAATCATCTTAACATTGATCCCCCATATATCACAAAGAATCTCACGGTTGTCAAATTATAAATATGTGAATAACCTCATGGTAAATTATCTTGGAACATGGTAAAAACATAATTACCATAAATAATTTTGGAAAACAAGCATAAATACTTATATAATGGACAACTGGATATATTCCATAAATCAAATAAGGTATAAACATCATCCAATATAGCACTAAATACTTTTTAACATGTCCATAATTAGTTCCAAGGTAATTATAACCAGCCAATTTACTTATTCATATCCCACATATCATTATTAAATCAATAATATCTTATCATAAGTTACATATTATAGGTTATCTTCCCTTATTCAAAATATTACATTATCATTAAATCAAATTTCAAGTCCATCAAAAACATTCAATATAATATTTTACATCTGTAGTTAAAAACATAAATCGAACAATCCTTGTTTATTTCACTTTTCATATAATATTATTCCTGAAAACCAAATACATAAAAACATTCATTATTCCACATAAACAATATTCCATAATAATTCTACATCATCTTATTACATAATACATATTTATTTTCACATTTCATCTACAATATCACCATCCTTAGAAATATAACCAGTACTCACACCACCTTGCTGATTGTCTTCAGAAGCATTCATCTTGAGACATCGAGTTTCTTAGTGATCATTTATTACACCCATAAACTCTTTAACCATTATTTATGACATAGAAAGGCCAATTTTCTCATCCATTTCGTTAACTAAGCTCTTTATTTTTCTCTTACAGTCACTTGATTTTCCCCATCTTTTCCATAGTAGAAAACATATTCTTGTTACTATAAGACATTAACTAAGGTGATTCATTCAAAATTCTTTACACACAAGAAACCTAATATTCTTTCCTCTATGGTCTCTATTACCATAAATCTCAGGTAAATCGTTATCTTTATTCCTTAGGGATTTATCGAGTTAGTTAATGTATACATTATTGATCATGTTTTGTGAAAACTTCTTTATCATGATAATAAAATATTTTACTGCATAGATCATCACAAATTAATTATCATCTTCAAATCATCCATCAAATTAATCAAAAATCCAGTTCCTTCTAGTTTCCACCATTGAATAAACCATAAGCATAGTGTGACTATAACTTATCATAGAAGAAAAAAATATAGTCATGAAAATAATTACTTATATGATGCCTAAATTATGACACCTACTTTAATCTATTACACCATAGGTTTATCCTAGGATATTAACAGAAATATTCTATTCAAATAATTCATAATGGTTGTGAAGAGTTTGTGAATTTCTGAGGGATATCCACCAGAAGATTCATACCAGGTGTGAAATAAGGCATGTTTCCATGTTCCAGATTACCTTGAGTTAGGAATGATACATATTATAAAAGTTTTTACCCCTAGTTACATCTGTTCTAGGGACAGATACACTTATATTATCTATAAACAGATGTATTTCTAGGATACCACTCACTCTATACTTTACCAAAATTAAAAGACATTTTACTATACTTTTCCTTGTACAAAGTCTTATAATTAATATATTTCCATTGATTTCTTTTAAATTTAACTCATAGGACATTTAAAAGATTAACTAAATCCTTTATCTAATAAAAAACATCAGTAAAACTACATTTACAATCATTAACATTGCATGAATTTTTTGTAATACTTAAAGCATTATACAAATAGACACATAAAGACCATACTAGTCTAGTTCCATTAAAAACATGGAAACACAGGAACTAGTACATAATTGAGATAAATTATCTCTCAATATGTGGTTCTTAAATAATACCATTATTGGAAACATCAAACATAATACATATCTTTATAACCTGGGGGAAGGAATCCTAAAAGGGGGGAGATCAGATTCTCAGTATAGGTAAAAAGTGAGGTATGTAAGAAAAATCTTCAGAATAAGGGTATGTCATCAAGATCATTAAAATAAAACATCATAACAAACATATCAATGATTATAAACATGAATAATGGCGTAAATAATTTTAGTTCATAATACATGAAAAATAAAAATTATAGAACATAATCAATGAAAGAAATAAAATAAGAATAAATCATGAGAATTTTGAATACACATAAGAATATATAAGGATTTATATTGTAGATAATGCATCAGTGCCAAGGCCTGATTAGTGGACAAATTCCTATAGTGAACTTGGTTTACAACCCATTCCATCCGTATATTACAAAACAAATTTCACTCCTAATTCCAGACCTATAACACTAAATGGAGTTCATTTACCATTCCATCTATGTAATATTGAACCGAGTACATTTCTCATTCTATATGTACCTATCTCATGAGATATAAATCATTACCCAATGGGTTATAGGGATATACTAGTCCCACCCATTTCACAATAAAATCCTAGATATTTTGGAATAAATTATTAAAAAAATTACAACCCATGCAACCAATTGGGTATACTAATAATATATTCATATCATAACCTATATAAAATTATAGGTTTCATAATCATTTCATCAAATAAATTTCGGTGAAAAGATGTGGTTTTAAAAGTTATATAACACATTGATGAAAAACATGTGTCATAAGAATCATTCCATTAATAAACAAACCATTTAAGAAATAATATTAATGTAACATTTTTATCATTTCCATTAAGGCCATGAGTTACATTAATAGATTTAATATTAGATGAAAAATAACTCCGAATGATATTTTGAAAACATTTATTATGAAAAATATAATATTATCTTTGAAAAAAATGAACTTTAAAACAAACAATTCTAATCCATTTTCTTGAAAATAAACATGAAATTTTATGAAGAAATGTTTTAAAACTTTTTTGATTGAAAACATATATGGATATCGTGATAAAATTTTGAAAACCATTTTCAATGAAAAATTATAAAAGGAGAATGAAACTTTTTTAAACCATTCCTTTTAAAATTCATAACAAACTTATAAATAAGGATTGAAATAATTTTGAAATATGGATTCCTTGAAAACATATAAAATAACATTAAAACATATTGAAAAAAATTCCCTCAAAACTTATGATATAATCTTGAAAACATTTTGTAAACCAATTTCCTTGAAGGCATATGGAGGAATCATGAATACATTTTTTTAAAAAATTCTTTGAAAACATATAAAATAATCTTGAAAAAAATTAGAAAACAATTTTCCATGAAAAAATATAAAATAAACTTGAAAAAAAATAATCACAATTTTCCATCGAAACATATAAAAGAATACTACTATCCTTTTGGAAAACACTTTCTTTAGAAAATACTTTGAAAAATTAAAATGTAATCAGGAAAACGTTTTTAAATACATTTCATTGAAAATTATTTAGAGAAATATTTTCTTATAAATTACCCTTTTGAACGTTCAATGAAAGCATCATAGAAATAGTGGCAGGTAAATTTGCACTATCCATATGAGGTACGTAGAACATCCCTTTTATTTGGTAAAAGGCAAAAAAAATGACTTCTCCGAAAAGTGACAATAATATTATTTTAATATAATTGGTTAAAAAAGTTAAAACATGTTTTAGATATTATATAAAAATGGTATAATATTCTTGTAAACCCTTTTTAGGAAAAGATGTTTATAAAGAACTTAAATTTTCGATCGAAGATAGGGTAAATTCATGATCTCTTAAGAACACTTTATTAATAATCAAATATAACAAAGGGAAGAAAAATGGTACCAATTTGCGAATATATAATTAATAAATGTAGGAGAAGAGAAATAATTAATTTTATCGAGAGTTTGATTATACGATTTCAATAACATAATCATAATCATAAACAATCTCGAAAAGAGAAGTAATTATTTCAATAATCTAGTAACACTCTGTAACATTTGACCATACTACCCATATAATAAAGTGAGATTAAATGAAGATTAAAATATTAATAAAGAAATTATATTAGTGATATAACATGTCAAATTTAGTTTTTACACCTAATATAAAAATATAGGTGAAAAAAATTGTGTTTGTCATAAAGTAGGTAAATTAAGACAAAACTATCTTACCGATTTTCTATCTTTTGAAACACAAACCCCATTAAAGGAAGAAAATATAATGTCATTTTAATTACACATAAATTTAATAAAAATATTAATATAATACATTCTATAGTTGCATATACATCACACAATAAGAATGTGTCATGAACATGGCATGTATCTCGCGAAAATAAAAAGTGAAATGAAATCCCCTTACCTTGTGTATTCACTCACATCAATCATACCAGTACAAACATCAAGTATAATAAATAAAAGTTTATTATACAACTTATAAAAAAATGATATTCTTATATATAATAACTTATACGGTTTTATTATGACTTTATGTCAACCTCTAGCTAATAATTCCATGTTCAGGTATCACTTTGGGTAATATATGATTTGTTCTTCGTGTGTTACTTAATTTGTTATTTATTTGGTCCTAATACATATATCATGATTTCAAGAATTTATACCAGGAGATAAATATACTTTATATTAAGTATATTTTTGTTATAATAATCTATTAAATATAGAATTATGAAATGGAATACACCATTCAAGGAGAAGGTAAGTATTATGTACACATAAATGTAGTTTCCGTTTAATAGTTATTTTGAAGGAAAGATGATAAATGAAATATATGTATACATATATATATATATATATAAATATCATTTTTACAGTGTCATTATTATATTTTATATATTAGATAATATTACTAAACCCATCCTTAAAATATTTCATCTAGTGTGTGAATGAATCACAACACTTTGAGGGGGTAGTAGTCCATGTTTCTTCAAATGAAATTATCTTATGTAAATATGATGGAAATCAAAACCATATATTTTAAATAAAAATTAAATAATGATAAATTCATTATAAATATTATATTTATAATATAGAAATATATTTTCATCATAATTTCATGCATGAGATGCGGTAAAGGAAAAATGAACAATCGTCGTTTCATGAGGCGGTTGTTCATCATACACATAAATAGTATGTTTTTTACCCATTAGATGCAATTTTGTGTACTTTTGGTTTGAATTAATAGGGTAAACATCCTAGTATATTGAAGATACTAGTTTTGTTATAAAATCATGGAAGAAAAAGTTTTTAGGCGGTGGATAATTGAAATAAAATAAAAGAACATGAGAAAGAATGTTACTTCTTATTCGGGTAACTACTTTTGAATTATACCAAATGGATTTTTTGGATTATATTTATCCCAATGGTATGCTTATATTATGAGATTTTGGGGTTTCTAAAATATATTTTGGTAGTTCTTGTTAGTGCCAATGTGGTCGTAGAGGTGTGAGGATGTTGGAGGAGAGGATGCCTTTTTAAAGTGTGGGAGGAGTGTCAATCTTGTAAATTTTAGGAAATAGATATCTATTAATGTTTTTATCATATCAAGTGGACCCAATAATGTACACAATTTTAGCCAATGGAGTATAGGGTATAAATATTTCCATAAAAGTGATCTCTGACATGTTTTTTTGTCGTTTAGGCCGTTATAGTTAATGTTTAGTCCCATATTAAACTTAATCTTACCTTAACTGTAGTAATTAATGTTAGTTACATTAAGAAATATTTTTGGAAAACAACTAATTTTAACTTATTATAAATTTTAAAGATTCTTTTTCGAAATATGGAATCCATTTTTATAAATTTAAATCACAGAAATGTTAGAAATTAATTTAAATTTAATTTGGCAGTCGGGTCGAAAATGTGGGGTATTAATGTAAAGCGTTCAAATGTTTTCTATATTTTTATACTCAATTAAAATTTTAAATTAATCAAAATGACCAAAATTGTATTAATTGATAAAAATATTATCTAATTATAAATTTAAACTAACTTAATATATAATTTATCCTTATAAAAACATATTTGAAAAAAGAGTTTTGAATTAAAATGCTGTATTTTTTACCATGTGTCCAAAAATAAAGCTTCCCCAAAAAATGAAAAAATCACCCTAATCTATTTTTTAATTTAAAAATTAGAAAAATGAATTTTATATAATTAATTTTAATTCCTAATTATATTTTTAATTTATTTTATTGTTTTTCCTAGAAGGACATGAAAATCATTTCATTTGTAATATTAGTATTTTTAAACATATATTTACTTTTCCAGAAAATGAAATTCATTGAAAATATATTTTAATTATATAAAACCATTATAAATAATATTTTAAAATTATTTATTACTATTAATATTACTATGTTTAATGACTTGATTAAAATTATCTCATTAAATTAATTATAATGATTAAACTATGCTTCATAGAAACTCTGTATTGTATTTAATGTATACCATTTCAATGTTGTACGTAGTGAAAGGTAATTCAGTGATGTGTAGAAGAAATGTTTTAATTAGTGATATAATATAATAAACTATATTTTTTGATATGTGATTTAAAAATATCAAAATATTAAATTAATTATAAAAAAATATTTCACCAAATATTGGGGTGTTACAGGATGGGTAATTCCCTAGATAATGCCTTGAGTCTAAAGACTCGGACACAAGCCATCAAAGAGGAAAATGGTGAGTTTAATTTGATTGATCTGTTTTTTGAGAGTTACCTGGATGTTCATGAATAGTGACGATAACTAGTTTTTATTTCTCTAGTAGTGAAACCCTCCCATATGGAGTGGGTTTTAATGAGAGAACTATCTAATTCCAAGTGCCTTGTCTTGGGGGAGAGCACCATAAAAGAGAATCCACCCCCCATTTCAGATGTTTATGGGGGTGAGGCCCTACTCAAATGTGGTTGTGTTTTGGTAGATTATGATATATATTAAGGCTTGGTGTGGGAATATCAGGTATCCATTTGGGAATTTCACCGTCTTCTAAATAAGATGTACTGATACATGCATCTTTAGTATTGGTGGTCAGGTATGAAGAGCTATATTGTTGGCTTTATGACATGGTTCTCCACCTATAAGCTGGTGAAGGTAGAGCACCAGTGACCTGCTGCACATGAATAACCATTATACATCTTTTAGTGTAAATGAAATGATTTCACCATAGATTTCATACTATTTTTAATGATATCCCCTTGAGGAATCAATGTAGTATGGGTGATCATTGATAGGTTGACCAAAGTCACACAACTCATATCAATCTAGGAGACCAAACTATTTTATGTGCTTGGGTGAAAAAATATCTATTGAATATTGTTATTTTATAGTGTTTGATATTCTGTCATTTCCGAATGAGGTTCCCTTTTTACCTCATGGTTCTAGAAAGGGTTGAAGTAGGCACTATGTCGATAGGTTCTTTTCAGTACATATTATCTCTATGAGACCAACTGGTAGTCGAATCAAATGATATATTTTCTAGAGGTTATTATTAGGGAAGGTATACTTTATTTCAGAGGATCATGGGAAACGAATATACCACTAATTGAGTTTTACTACATAAAATTTAGTAAACAATTTTGAGGGATCTGTAAGAGGCCCTTTACGGTAGGTCATGTTGTTCACCTCTGTGTTAGTTTGAGGAAGGTGAGTAATCTCTATAGGGTTTTAATCTTGTTTAGGAAACATCAGAGAATTTCTAGCTAATTCAAATGCATATGGATATACCTCAATCAATGTTGAAGGCTTATACTAATTTTCTTCACAAACCTATGGATATTGTGGTGGGAGATTGGGTATTTTGTGTGTGTGTATTTCCTCAATTTAGTCATTAATAAAAAAAGACATTTCAAGTTATCACATTAAAATTCAGAGCCTTTATAGATATAAAAGAGAGTCGGGTCGGTATCCTATCAGTTAAAGTTACCTTAGAGGTACCATGACATGCATGGAGTTATCCATGTATCCCATCTTCAATGATATCATCATGACATATCTCGTTATTTTGACCACATGGATATTCAGATGGAAGCAGATGTATCCTTCAAGGAGAATCCAATACATATCATTGATTAGATCATGAAATCTCTCTGAGATAGTATAGTTCATCAGGTATGAGTGCTATCAGAACATGGAAATGTACAAAACAGTTCTTTGGAAAAGGAGTCCATTGGAAATAAATTTTCTCACACAATGTTCTACCACCTTTAGAAGGGAAACTCATGGATTTGTTGTATTAATGAGTAGATGTTGCACATACATGAATTTATAAAGGGTTTTAAATAGTTATTTATAGGTTTAATTCATAGATTTGGAACTTTAAATGTTCCTTAAGGGATTACTGGAAGTAACTAGGGTGTTCGAGGGTTGTATGGATCCCAAAGCCCCAATGATATAACAAGTAGAATATGTTGCATGGTTTAAAGAAACTGTGCTACCAATCCCACATTTTATTTTATAGTGAGTCCTTAAGAAAGTGAGGAGTACATATTTTAATGGTTTCACTATAATGACATGAATAGGTTCACGTTCCAATACTAATTTTCTGAGACATGTTTCAAATTAATTTTTTAAGGGTTTCACATGGTTTACCAAACCGTGTTCTTAGTCGTACGAGGGTCCTCTTTATGTAGTAGTGTGGAAAATGGATGGGGCATGGTATTTCCAACCATGAAACCAAAAAATGTACCCCAACATCATTGGATTATTTTGAGATTCAATCCTTAATTTTTTATCTTAAACCTTCTACCCCCCCCCCCCCTCTATCCAGCGGACCTGAGCACATCTCCCCTCTAGAGAGCTCTTCTTCCTCATATACTATGGACCAATTTATATCCATCCATTAAAATCCTAATACATCACTATTGAATTTATCTTTAATATTTAGGTTTGATCTAAAATCCCCTTCCTCACACTTATAAATCATCTTCTCTATTGTTATTCTATTTTGGGGAAAGCTCATTTTCCCCATTTTCAGAGCAGTTAATGAATATACCTTTAATGTTGTTCCCTTAAATTAATTTATTATGTTAATTAATTAAGTTCAATTTATCAGTAATGCATGAGTTAATCGATAAAACATATAATTCTAAGGGTTTTGAAATTAAAATCTAAGAACACATTGATAAAAATGTTAATAATGTTTTCCTCATTAAGTTCCAACAACATATAAGACAAATCATGCCTTAATTGTAGATTTTTGGGTGATAAATGTGGTTTCGTCTTAAGTACCACCTTCAAAGTGCCCATCACGCCTTTTTGTAATATTTTTTTAGTGAATTTTAAACAAGTCGGGGGAAAAACTATTTCAGATTAACATGGGATCATCGTGAGTTTTCTTTTTTACATTTTGGCAAGTGACACCAGTTTCCTATGGGAGAATTCATTGATTAGGTCAGTGGGGTGAATGGTTGTACCATTTCATGAGAGAGATTCTAATCTCTACATGTGATACAAGGAAAGTACATAGATGATTTATCTTGATGATATCAAAAAATTACTAGAGTGATACTTGGAATTTAATTCATGGGACACCTTGGATAGACACTTTTGGAATTGGACTTTTACTGAGATTCTATAGTTATAATTTGGGTCCCACTCAGACTGGCATGGATGGGATTAGGGAGGATCTTCTCAATTCTAAATGTTGAATTCTAAATGATGAATAGAATAGATAATATAGAGATTTAATGACACATCTATCATAAAAAATCACATTCTTGGGGAAAATCTATCATTTTATACTCTATTCCACTTAATTTAATTGTTTAGGACCACTTCATTTAGACTGATCGACGTAGGCTGAACCAGATAAAGTGAGATAGATCTCCCATGTGGAAGCTAATCCGAACCATTTATTTATTTTTCTATTTTTTATCTCATTTAGTATTACTGGTTCAATTTTTGATTAATATTTTGTTCAATGGATGGATATAGAAATAATTTGTGGTGGTCTACTGATTACATCTCACACCCAATTGAGGAAGAATTTGGTACCAAAACAGACATCATAGGTATAGGTATAAATAAAGGTAAGTGGAGATCTTCCAATGATCGAATTATTTTTCTATGATATAGTACGAGGGAAGAGGAATGATCATATTCTCATTAGGCTAGTAGAATATATTTTGTACCTTTTTGAGAATTTTGATATCATCTTGTATATGATTGTATCCCCTATTTTCTTGTGAAATAATTTTTATAGCTACATGATCATATAAATCCCACTATATATAATTATAATTTCACTTACTCTTGTAATTTATAATGATTTATTATTCTTGCTGCTTATTATATTTTCTTTATTGTGTGTTACTAGTCTGGCCATATAGTGAATGCTACCAATATTTCTAGTTTTCTTATATATATATAGATACATATAATTATTACTTCCACTATTAAATAGGATGAAATTATCTCCCCATAGACACACCCTAGTCCGACGAGGCTATTTTTAGTCCTTTAGTATTCGGGACGACAAGTTAGAGGTGTTGTGGCCACATTCTCAGGGCACTATCAAGTGGAATCTGGGGTGGGAAATGAAATTTCTATACTAGTCTAAGAAGTTTCATAAATTAATCACACACATAATTTAATACTAATAATAATTTCAATTTAAATGATGATGATTCCATATTATATATAAAACATATTTTATAAACTATTAATCATGTTTAAAAATCATTGGAAAATGATCTCATATGAATTATGCTCCCTATAAAATGACATCTATTCTTTAATTTTCATCAAATTTAGTAGATTTTCAACTCGATATTTCTGTAAGTAATGAGTCCACTTTTGATTTTATCTAACCAATTAGTTTTTTATGTAGTACATTATTCAAATCATATCATTTAGTACTCTTGGATGGTTTAGTGGAAAAATATTATCATCCTTATCCATCATATTGATAAACTAAACACCATTCTTTTGGTATCCTTATTCATAGGGTTTCCAAGTATAGTGTAACCCAAATATTATAGTGGGTCTTGGTTTACTAAATCATTGGATTATCCATTACCACAACTCATTATAGAAGATAATCATGGGGTTCCATGATTTGGCATAACCTACACAGTGGAATAATCAATATCTTGACATGTTTTTACTTTGGAGGAAATATAACACATAGTATTTTTAAAGTGTGTTTATCTCACCATCTAATCTAATGCATTCCTTTTATGTTAATTTTAATAATTATTTATTTTGGAACCCCATACCTTTTATTAAATAAGTTAATGAAGCTATTTTGATATGTAACCCTTTACACCTCTCGATACTTTTATTACAAACCCAATCTAAAATAAAACTACAATCATACATATCTAGATTCATCCCTTTTATAGGTAACATAAAACTATATCAGGTAAAGGTTTATAATTATAGGTAATAAAGAATCTCCACAAGAGTAAGCTTGGAGTGACATATATTTGACTCCCAATTTTCTTGACGAGGAACAATCCTCCAGGATAGTGACACATCAAAGCCAGAGCCCCCGTTTCCTAATGATATTTTACATATGACTGATTTGAATTAAATCATAATTTAAACACATAATATTAAAAAAATATAATTAATAACATGAATCAAGTTCATTACATTGAACAAGAAAAAGTCAAGGTAGAGGGAAAATAAATCCACTATCATCACTACCATGTAGCTCCTTATATTCTTGTATAATAATTCAGATGTAGTAAAACAATAAAATAATGTATATATAATTATTCATAATATAAAAATTTATATCAATGAGTAAATTAAGGAATAAATAACTAACTAACTCATTTTATATATCTATAGAGGTGATTAATTATTAATATACAATTCTAAAAACAATAAATTTTGTACATATTGAAATAATGAACATGATCATTTCACATTTATCTAATATGAACATTTAATATTATCAATCACATGGTTTTAAATACATTTTCCTTCATATTCGAAAGGTCATAATTTTTATGAACACAATTATTATTTATTAATAAACAATACATATTTTTTAATGTTTTATTTTAACTATGAGTCACTTTATAATATTTTAACCATTGATCAAATAATCATAAAAACTAATTTTTTAATAGCTAAAATAAATTTTAAAGTAAGACCTCAATATAGACCTTATTTATTTACAGTTATGAACTACTCAAAAAAATACATTCATTATATTAGACTAATAGACACCTTAAGAATTATTTACCATATGAATCAACATTAAATTTTAATTAAATATAATAAATTTCATTTGTATGGTTTAAATCCCCCTAAGATTCTATTTGTACCTTTAAATATTACTTTTATAATGATTATTTAGTATTTTAAAGTAAATTATTTTTATAGAAAGAGTTTCCAAAATTGTATAGAAATTATATTGGTGAATTTTTATTTGGTCCTCTATAAATTCATTTAACAATGACTATTTTGATATCTTTTTTAGAGGTCCTTTCATGCTAGATAATGAGTTATAGACATATAATTCTCCATAAAAAAAATTTGGAACATGGATTATTGAACAAGATATCAATGTTCAAAACAAGATGGTCTATAATATGGATAGTACCCTTGTTGTATCTCACTTTTCAAAAGGAAACCATTATAACATGATGCATGTAATTATCCTATCATTTTATATTTACAATGAAATTCTATAAATTCCTAAAACACCATTTTCTTTCTTAATGACAGATTGCTGTAATAGAATCAGGTACCAAAAAATACTATTTTTAATGAAACGTGTTCTGGTCTTTAATTATCATTAAAAAGGTGTTTTTAAATTTTATATTCAATGGAACTGGGTAAAATTATTTTTCTTACTTTAATTTCTGATTCAAAATTTGAACAATACATAGATTGATTGAATCTAATACAATTGAATGTTTGGGATCAAATCCCTCGTATGAACATGTCCAATTTATATAAATATATAATAATAATTGTATTCAATTTCCATAAGAATTTGAGCTATGAAATATTTAAATACATAATGGATATCTTAAGTAGAAATCCATATTTTTCACCTTTAATGTATGAATGATTTTGAGAATCATTTAGCACTTTATACTTCTCTCTAACACTATTAAATAGTTGGGTTAAATCCCTAATATGACCATGTATTTCATGAAAAGTATATTAACATATCAAGGAACTCTATTTCTCGAACACATGGGTTATGAAAAACTATTCATTGATAATAGTGACCTCATGTAGAGCTTTTTACTTTTTCAAATGTTAATGAAATTCAATTCATAAGAATCATATATCTTATAAATTTTTTCACTGATACAAATGAAGGGTTTTAAAAGAATATGCAAAATCCTAAACATAGTAAAGAGACAACTCCAAACTCTGATTAATCTATATAATATATCTATATATAAAAAATAAATTAAATTGAAGAAAAATAATAATTATGTACCTAACAACAGTTTATCGAGATCATTAATTCTTTTCACAAGAATTTCATCCAGATCATAGAGATGCAATTGAAATACTCCTTCTTCGAGTGTTTAAATAGATATGGGGAATCATCCAAAACAAGGTTAAGACCTATCTCCACACCACTATCTATAAAAACCTTTGTAAAAGGTCATAAATAATAATTGCTATGGGTGGGTCATATTTGAATGTTTTAATTATTGAAAAAACAATGAATAGGTATTTGTAGGGTCCAGGAAAATCCGAAAATGAAGAATGAAAATCCCCTTTAATCCAATAAAGATTCTACCCAATTTCCCCCAAAATAATTGGGGAAAAGTGTGGAGAATACTCAAAGGAAGGAACAAGCCGAACCGGTCTGCAGACTAGTCCAATGATAATAGGTCGCGGCCGGTTCTACGAAGTACCCCCTCCACGGACTGCTGTCATTCCCGGAATGGAGGCGGGAGCCCTCTGTGGGCGCGAAGCAGGACGGGCGCCAACCTGGTTCACCATTATGAACCACCCCAACCACGGACCACATCGTCTGGCCCAGGCCGCTTCCGCTACTATTCGCGAAATGAAGGTGGAACCCTGCGTGGCTGCAAAGCACTCCCCGAGGTTGAATTGGTTCTCGAGGGAGATGTGTTCAATGCCCCCCTCGAGTTGCAGATTGACCAAGTCATCCGTAAACTGGGTTTCAAATCATGGTCCTTCGCAAAATGTGCCGCATGACTAAAAATACATCTCTTTCCCCACTCTATAAAAGGGGACCAAGGGGGAAGAGGAAAATGAGGATTTAGAGAGATCGACCAGATTCGGGTGGAAGGATTTCAAAGGATGAAGCATAAGATTTCACAAACAGCGAAGTTCCAGTTCGCGAACCAGAACACATATGAAGCTGGGAGTGAATTAATAAGGAATCGAAAAGGCATAATAACTTGCTGAACCGCGTACTTAAAATAAAAACGAAATGAAAACCCCAAACCATTGCCCCTCCGGGGATGCACTCCCCGTGGACTAGCAAGTTTATGCCCCTTTTCTGATCCATCGCACTGAGTAACACCCTACTACATTGGCGAAGCCACAACCGACGAACTCCTGACCGGTGTCGCCCTCGGCTGTCGCTGCTCACATGGATCCCTCCACATACCAACATGGTATACGGGTTGAACCTGAAGTCTCAAACCACCCTGGTTCATGGGACGCCCACCAAGACATGAACCACCCTTGTTCGCGGGATTCCCATAAGTCTGTGTTTGACCCTGGTTCGCAGACGGTCTCTCCAGTCACGTAGCACATCCCTATGCGAAGGGCGCCACCTCTTATACACCCATGTGGCCCACAAAATCCTTCGGAGTTCCTATTCCCCGAGCTAGATAAAATCCTCCCAATCCGGCTTGATCCTCCGCAGTTCCCTCATTGGTCCATTCATCGACCCTGAGCTGAGGCCTCCACCAGAGCCACCAGACCTCTGTGATGTAACCTTCAGGTGCATCAGCACGCTGTTTTGAGTTCACATAACAGCAGAAAGTAGGGGTGATGGGGTTTCTCCATAACTTTAGCAGATCTTCGAAACATTCCTGGGTTCACATTGCCATGATAATGCAGAGTCTGAGCATGGGAACCCCCTTTCTTCCCCTCCACTCTTTAGGACTGGGGAACTTCTCCCCTATCCAGTTTGTGGCGGGATACCCATCAGAAGGGACCCCCATGCACCTCCGTACTTCCCCATGACCATGGCCAAGGAAGGTCATAGTAGGGAAAGATGTTACTCCATCCATCTTTGGGGCCAAGTCCCTCTCCTGCTGCGCCTTGTCTCCATGGGAATCCATCCTGGAGTAAGCCACTACTTTATGGGCCTCCGCTATGCATATACCCCACTACCCTTCCCACGGATGCACCTTTTGTGAAATGATCGTCTGGACCCTGCTGCCTCTTGTTTCTCACACCGAACATGACTCACGTGGTCTTAGAGTAGGCATCGACCATGACATCCTCTTATGGGCCTCCTCAGAGTGTAATCCCCAATCCACACCCTGGGCCTCCTCAGAGTGTAAGCCCCAATCCACACCATGGGCCTCCTCAGAGTGTAAGCTCCAAGTTATTGAGAACTATGAGGACTTTGATTCCCTACCATAGGGATACGTAGGAAGCCTCCATGAGGTTCAAGCCCGATCACCATTGGACTCCCAAGTCCATATTGACGTCAGTTCTCCGACACTTCCATTCGAACTACGTGATCTTTGATCCCTGCCGCCTAGGTAGGGTACGTAGGAATCCTCTCCGAGGTTCAAGACCAACAACCAGTCGATCTGACTATCATCACATCGGTTCACCGTGCCACTCCTAGTTCCACCTAAATAAGTCTAGACACCTTAGGGTCATTAATCCAATGAGCGATAGTAAAACTCAGGAATAAATGATTCTGAACCCATGCGTCCAACTATCCATTTCCAACCAAGAGTAATATGTGGATACTATTCGTGGGTATAAAACAAATATTCGCGAACATATGAATAAGTCTTAAATCTATAAGAGTGTCCCATAATAGGAAATAATCTACCCAAAAGGGTGCGATGAGCCTGACTTCCCATCCTCTCAACCAATGTGAGTTCTTAAGTGTCGCTGGCCAAACCGCCCAGTGAACACCCTCCTTTGGAAAGCAGGCCCATGCATCGTCAGATAAGAAACCATTGGGAATTTTGAAACCGATCTGAAACTAAAAAAAGTGAACCTGGCATGAATATTTAACCAAGAATGATGTATTTAACCTAATCTCACCAGGTGTCCCATTTACATTCACAATCAAGGCCATGCGAGGTCATTAATTACACATGGGATCATTAGATGCTACTTTGACGGTTTTACTATTTGTATTTGTTAAAATGTTTTACCGGTACCACATAGAACAACATTCAATCCAATGGTGTCATGAAGGAACTCACAGGAGCGTGATTCCAACAATGAAATTACCGGAATTCCTCACCAACGAAGTACCATGTCACCTACCCAGTGTCTTCTACGCTGGGTCTCAGATGCATTGATCTGAGAGTACCACATGAATGGTAATCTCCCAACGAAGGATGCGGCCATGGATTCCCTCCAATCCGCCAGGACCTTCCGGTTTCCCTCCCAACAGTGGCTGCAAAGGCTGATCCAGGCAGCCCATGTTGTTGTCTCCAACCATTTCGGGAGTTTATCCCTGAAACGAGACAACACATACCTCCATTATCTTAGGGAGGCGGATTAGGTCGACGCTGAGGACTTCGTCCCTGCTGAACGGGGGTTCTGCTCCAAGGTACCCAACGAAAAATGTAATCGTGGTCACGCTGCAAATCAACATCCTCATGCTCAGGAAGATGTCACCCTGAGGATCTAGGCCCATGATCCCTGAGCTCCGGCCCCTCGGACCGCCCGACGAGGGCGGAAAATGTATAACTAGGGACCGTTCATCACCTTGTCCCTGAAAAGGAGCTCCACTGCATAGTCATGAAGATGTACCACAAACAGGAATATGCAACTTTTCTCTCTTCCCAATTCTGCCATCCAGACATGAAGGGAGCATACGAGTAGGTGCGTATCCCCGCAGGGCTCCATAAAGCCCATCGATCAAGAAGGATGACACCTACCAGGAAGGCACCTCTCCCTGCCCACGGTTTTATGGCCCACCAACCCGACATGGTGGTGACCCAGTGCCTACAGAACCAGCTCCTAGAAGATGCTCTTTACACCTACCATGCCGACATGGTGGTGATTAACAAAGCACACCATCCAGATGTGTCGGTAATTAATAGGCAGGCACATCTCCCTGCTAACAAAACCCACCAACTCGATAAGGTGGGAAACCAAAATATGCAGGGCCAGCTCCATGAGGATTCCAGTAAAATCAAACATACCGATGTGGTGGAAAATGGAGAGACAATCTTGTGTATCCTGGCCCGGGGGAAGATTTGTTCACCTTCCCCGACATAAGAGAATTGTCAGTACCTAGTGACCACCGAAGGACCGGAGCAGGATATTCCTACATTGAAACCGGAATAGTCATTCATACCTTTTCCAGCCAAATATGTCTCTCTGCATATCCTAGCAATGATGGAGGAGCAGGTATCGATCCCATATCATATGTTCCAGACTTGCTAGGATGTAATTGCATCAGTGGAAACTACAAGGACTCGGGCCCGTGAGCCCGTCTCCCCAATTGAGGTGACTCATCTAAGAGATGAGACAGCCACCTCAGAGCAGGTCTTCATCCCTACTTCAGCCTAGGAGGGTCTCCAACCATATTCCGTGATGTAAGGGAAACTGGATTGGGCAGTTCCACTCGTTCCAACTGGGGGACACCCATCCATCACGGTGGATGCTCTAGAGCAGGCACATATCCCTGCTAAAACTGAAGTTGTTTGTCGGCATGTCCCAGCAACATCACGAGACCCTATTAGACAAGGACCCAAAGGTGATGTCCATTTTCAATAGAAGATGGTCCCCGTTTTCTGCAAGAAAGTGCCCCGAACATGCCGAAGGTAGCCAAAAAATAAATAGCGGGTTCATGAATCCGCTTTGCTGGAAGTTGGGGTAACTGATGTCATTAAGAACATATTGAAGGCTCATAACCCTGCCCACCCAATATCGTATTATGGGAGTGGTAGTATTACTTGTGAAGGTCCTCCCTGCAATGTCTCTACCAGCAGCTCGGAAGGTCCTCCCTAGAGAACCCGTGAGGGCCTCCCCCACGGGCATGTAACGATCGATCACGAGAGATCCTCTTTTGATGTGAGTCACGGAAACCCTCCATGGGGCCAGAATATCGAGCATCAAGAAGGTCCACTGCTTGCTGTTGTCCACCCTGAAGGTCCTCTCTGGGGTATACACTGTAAACACTCTCCATGCAGTGGGGCCGCAGATTATGATAGTAGTCCTCGCTATCATTGTCGCAACTGCGGAGGACCTCCCCGCAGTAACGTCTCATCACGACAAGAAGGCCCTCCCCTTGTCGTGTCCTGCCCTGAGGTCCTCCCCAGAGGTTACGTTGCAATGACACTCCACACAGTCAGGCATCAGATCACGGTGGTAGTCCTCACCACCCTGATAATGGAGTTCCTCCCAGTAGAGACGTCATGAAACGATAAGGCTCTCCCCTCGTTGCGATACATTATGATGGACCTCCCCAGGGTGTACCCCGTAGATATCCCCCCTACAGCAGTTGTAATGGTAGTTCTCACCATTACCGCAGTTGTGGCGGTAGTCCTCACCACCACAGCCGCCATTGTAGAGGTCCTCCCCGGAGTGGCCCCAAGAAACAAGAAGGTCCTCCACTTTTCGCAATTTCTCTTGAAGGTCCTCCCCAGGATACACATCGAATGCCAAACCATAATGGTCATCCTCAACATGATGGAAGTTGTTGCAAAGTCCCTCCCTATAACAATGGTACGTTGCCAGATGGTCCTTCCCTTGCTGTGACATGCCTTGGAGGTCCTCCCCAGGGTCTGCACTGCAAAAGTACTCTATGCAGTGAGGCGTCATGAAGTAATGGAAGTCCTCACCATTGCAGCTGCCATTGAAAATGTACTCCACACAATGAAATATCATATTAACAAGAAGTTCCTCCCCCTGCTGAACCAAGCACAGGAAATCCCTCGTATGTCGAGACACTCAGAAGGATGGAATCTAGCATGTCAGATTCCCATCTAGTCACCAACGACACCCTTATTCTGTCACGAGACGGTATAGGGCCACATTCATCTTCAGAACCACCCCAGAATCGCCCATATTGTAATTCAAAACATACCGGACCCACTGCCTCCGACCACCTTGTTAGTGGGCATCTCAGTTAGGTTTACCAGGTAGAGGGATCACTTGCATAGGAGTATGCCGACATGTTGAAACTGAGGAAGTGACTGGACATTGATGATATACCAGTTATGTTTTGGCCCATGTCCACCTCTCAATTCGATATAGCCAGAGAGTTGTCAAAATAATACATGCACGGAATCCGCTACAATATATGGACAAGCCTCCGCTGGATGAAATCAAGCCTCCTGCCCTACGATGGGTATGTAGACCATGTCAAGGCAATAGGAGACCTCCTATGTCACACTGACCTAGAATATCTTCCTTTGGCACAACAACAGTAACCCGAAAGGCGTAAGGGAAATATGATAATAGCCTACCTCCGTGCGCTGCACCAGTTGCGCTGCCTCATCGGTGATGCCCCGACGGGAGTCCATCTCAGGGGATGGGGAGAACATAGAGCTCTGCATTTCACTCCGCTCCCCACCCAGAAGAACCCATTCGGCAAGGTTTCTTGCAACTTCATCACATCAAGATAGCAATCAAGTTGTCTACCTTTTCGCGAAAGGCAACACACCCAACAGAGTCAGGCCTTTAGTAAGTCCCATAAGAGTCAGGCTTGAGGGGAACAATCCATTCAATAAATTTTGAATCAGGACACTGAGAGAATACAAAAGTCCTATTGACTAAGAGATGCCAATCAATGGTAATTTATTGCCTCCAAAAAAGGGGTCGATTCATAGAAGAACTCATCTCCATGGCCAGATCACCCCTGAATGGGGTACACAAGACCAGGAAGGTACCAATAGAAGCATCCACTCCCATAATCCAGGGTCAACCCCAGCCTGCAGAGCTAGGAACATTTTTAACCACAAATGCTCCAATAAGACCAATAAAAATGGGAAGAGACTCAACGTCCAAGGAACGGAGCCAACCCCAGCCCTCAGGGCTCAGGGAATTATTACCTCCTCAGTATTTCATCATCTCGGGTGGACAGTCAAAATAAGAGGTTCCTACACTATCTCATCCGTTGAATCATCATCCCCTCCGAAAGGGAGGCATACCGTAAGATCACATCAGAGAACTCTCCATGTCACCCTTCATCAGGGAGCCAGAAGGTAATCCCAGGACAGACGAGGGAAGACCAGTAAAAGGTGAAAGAGATCCTCTTCCCATTTGGAAGATGACAACTTTTCCACCCTGCGATATGCATCCATCAACACCATAGAGGTTAACCCCAAGGGTAACACCAAATATGATGCAAATCCGGATGGATCGGGAGACGATGGTTTAGGACCGGTTGTGACTCACAATTAACCACCAGGTGTGCACACCCAGAACCAGAGGGCCACATTAAATATGGCCACCCCTTCATCTAGACTTCTTCTACTCACCATGCGAACTTCCAACAAGGATAAGAAAAAAGGACCGGATACCCTTAACCTGCCTCCTTCTCTCGATAAAAACGATCCACTTACAATCGAAGAGATGTTTGCTCGACAGGAATAGGAAATGAAAGAATTGAGGCTTAATGCCGAGCTACTCCAGAGGAACCGTCTTATTTAATGCGCATCCCAAGATCAGTCAAATCATGTGCTCCCAATAAGTGCACCTCAAAGACCATGGTTTCCCCCAACAAACGAAGCACAGTTAGGGCTCCCGTCCAATGAGGCGCTCGTCATGTCCAACTACCTAAATGTGGATCCGGATGAATACCAAGACATCCCTTCACTCATGAAACAACCGGAGAAAGTACGCTTGAACCTCCAGAAGGTGTCACAAATGGCCCATACACCCTAGGTTCCAACCGAGATGGATCCTCAAGAAAAGCCTAGGGATACACCTGCCCATGACCGGGCCCAACAGGATGGAAACCAGGGTCTCACCAACACCATCGAGGAACTAACAGCTCGATTGGAAGCAATGTAAGGTCGACGCACTCCGATAAATCCAGAGCATAATCCTTACCCGGATTGGGTATGCAACACACCACCTCCACCCAATTTTGGGAGCCCTGTATTCCCTATCTTCAATGGATCGGGCGATCTGGAAAACACTTGAGGCACTACATGTCTAATTGTGACCCTATGAGGGGAACTCTAGAACAACAAGAAGATGTGAAACTCGGATGCTTCGTACGGACCTTGCAAGGATCTGCCTTCTTCTAGTATATGAGCATGCCAGCCCAGTCAACAAAAAGGTGGGAAGACCTTTGGCAGTAGTTCTTGTTACACTTCAGCTCGACGTTTCCCAAAACAACGGTCAGCGACCTCATGAACTGCAAGTAGAGGGAGAATGAGAGGGTCTCATATTTCATCACCATATGGAATGGTATGACCTACACTCTGAACTGGCCAATGCCTCAAGATGAGTTTCTCACCATATGAATTGTCAATCTTTGAGTTGAGCTGCGAACTCCCCACATACCAGTGGTGTACACCACTAGCTTTCGCCATCTCTCAGTCATTGCCTAGAGAATTGAAGACTCCTTGTAGTGGACCAATTGGGACTCCTGGATAGCCACATAGGTTCTTGCAAAGTGAATGGTTAGAGTTGAAGCTTCCCCTGTCACGCTCAAGCCATCCCCTGTGCCTGCTCCACCTCTCAGGCCTCCATCAAATCGCCAAGCACCCCCTGTATATCAGCGGCCACCTCCTCCTAGGCAGGACTATCAGAAAGGGGAAAAGTGAAACCAAATTGAGGAACAATGACATAAAGTATACTCATTCTGAGAGCACCAAGTTCGCAGCTACTTCATCGCCGCTATGAATTGCAACTTGATCTGCCACCTGGAGCCAAGGAAACCAGAAGAAGCCAGCCGCGATGACATTCCAGATTACTATCCCTACCATCGAATGTTGGGGCACAATATTTGGGAATACTTTATCTTCAAAGACCTCATGCAAAGGATGGTAGACTCCGGGAAGGTTGAGCTGGGACCACCCCCAGCACATGTGACATATATTTATACCACCGTCCCTTATGAAGGGGAGGGGTGGCAGGAAGTCACCAGCAAGAATGGGAAAAAATTCAATAACTGGATGACATGGAATACTATCAATCGAGCCCAGAGCATACTCTGAGCTCAACTACAGCAGGTGGTCTTTCCACCAACATCCCCTGACTCTGCACAATCGACAATATCAGCCTCACAACCCTCTACGAGCTGGTCATCCAGGCGTAATCAATGAAGGTGGAGAAAAGCGCAAGAGGAGCCGTGCGCAACGAGGCCAATGTTAGCCCCGATGCTGTTAGATTGCATGCCCTTGAATTTGGCGCCACAAGCACCGACCCACCAAACGGAACCATAAGGGAAAACTGATCAGGATGACCTATCAGAGGATGAAGAACCAATCATTGGTTCCATCAACGTCATCCATATTATGGAATCATTCCCCAGCGAAGGTTATGGTTATGAACCCGAGTTCCGGAATGCAATGGTCTAGGAGGGGGAATCGCAGAGGTAGGGGATATCAGGGGAGGCGCAGTCAAGGCCAAAATCAACCCTACGGTTGGACAATGACCCAATCCGTCAATATCGTAGAAACTCATGGGAGAGACATTCAACGGACTCGGTAGGAGAAAGAACATCCCTCCACCTCCACATGCGGCCACTCTGCCCCCGTCATTCTACGGTACCCATCAGATGAGGAAAAAGTGTCCACCCACCTAGTGCGCACAAAAAGACCAGCCGGGCCGAGTCCCCATAACTTGGGGACATCATCGGAATCTGACCCCGCAGTCGGTCCCTCCTTATCACGTATTCCAACTCCCAAGGTGCCCAATAAAACGTTCCAGCAAGTGGAGAAGCATCGGCCACTGGAATAGAAATAAGACATCCTTAAGCAGTTGGCGCCAGTACCAGCCAAACTGTCAATCCTAGACACCTTGTGTTTGTCATCCGGCCTCAGGGAGGAACTTATAGAAGCATTGATAAGCCCCCCAGAAGTTCCATGCTGAGGTAGGTGCTTCCAAGATTTACTGGATGGAGAATGGCCCGACTGAATGGGATGCAGTGATTTCCTTCACCGATCAAGATGAAGATTCCATCATGCAGTGACAAATCAAACCACTAAATGTGTCTGGAACAGTAGATGATGTTGGGTTCCTCAAAGTCTTTATTGACAACGGATCTGGAGTTAACATCCTTCCCCCTACAGACACTCCGTAAGTTGGGCTTCAGTGAGGGTGATTTAATACCCTCGGCCAAAACTCTGCTGGGTTATGACAAGAGTGAATTGAAGCCGATGGGACAAATCATGATAAAGACCCATTTTGGAGAACTTGTGGATTATTCAGAAGTCTTGGTGGTTCGACAGAACACAACATTCAATGCCCTGCTGGGAAGGCCATGGCTCCATAGGCACATGGTCATTACTTAATCCTACCAACAGTTTATTAAGTACCACATAAATTGGAAAAGTGGGACCTTGCACACTGATAAGGCCCCTTTTGAGCTCTCCAAGTCACACTATATTGAATCTGGGTTTTTTGAGAAAAATAGGATGAAGCCTTTTCTCGATGGTATTGAATGGATCCCCACTCTAAATGATCTGTATATGGTTCCTGATGACCCCCTCAGGCAGCTTGGTAGAGACTACATACTTCCCATTAACCATATTGAGAGTAGGGGTTCAAGCCCAGATACACACTCAGCTATCCTCATGACTTCATCCATAACGTCTGAACGTGACAATGCAAGAACGTCTGCTGAACCTCAATTTAAGGACAAATACTTGAGCGATGACACCCACAATACCACGCCTTCGGACTCCCGAGAACCCGTGATAGGAGCTCTCCCCCATCAGGACAAGAAGATGAGGATTTGGGAGAAGAAGAGGAGGAAGATCTTAGGGATGCACCTTCCGCATTTGATAAAGTTATCTCCACCACTGTGGACGAGCTCAGGGAAATAAATCTGGGTACCGAGGAATACCCGAGGCCCACTCTTTTATGTGCAGCAATGTCTCCCAATGAGAAAGAGGTATATACCTCCTTTCTGAGAAAACGCTGGGATTTCTTTGCCTGGAATTACACAGAAATGCCGGGACACGATCCTGAAGTGGCGACGCATCACCTAGGTCTGTTAGAAGACCACCGAGGCTATAAACATGCCTACAGAAAGACACACCCCTCGCATACTGTCAAAATAGAGGCTGAATAAGATAAGGTCATTAAACCAGGATTCATTCGGGAGGTCCAGTACCCCCATGTAGTTGGATAACATTATCCCTGTCAAGAAGAAGAATGGACAAAACCACATTTTCATTGATTTCGTAGATCTCAATCGGTATTGTCCTAAAGATGATTTCCCGATCTCGGTCACTGAGTTATTAATCGATGCAATGTCCGAGTATGAGGCTCTATCCTTCATGGATCGTTATTCTGGGTACAATCAGATCTAGATGGCACGTGAAGACAATGAAGTCACTGCCTTCAAATCCCTCAAGGAATATTCTGTTGCAGGGTCATGCCCTTTGGTCTCAAAAATATCAGTTCCATGTATCAATGCACAATGAATAGTATCTTCAAAACATTCTTGTAGAGATTCGTTAAATTCTATGTGGATGAATTGGTGGTTAATTCTAGGAAGTGCTCCGATCACCTGTCAGACCTTTAGACCGTCTTCAAAAAACTGTGGCAGCATAGCCTGAAGATGAACCCCTTGAATTGCGCCTTCGGGGTTACCTCAAGGAAATTCCTTGACTTCATCGTACGACATAGTGGCATCAATATCGACCCTGAAAAGACAAAGGCTATCCTCATCCTTCCACATCCCCGCAATCTCACAGAGTTTAGGGGTCTCGAAGGACACTTGGCCTACATCAGGCGATTCATAGCCAACCTGGTCGGAAAATGTTTTCCCTTTACCAGGTGATTGAAAAAAGGGGTTACCTACCAATTGACAGAGGATTCCCAGGATTCATTTGACAGCCTAAATAGGTACCTCATAAGACCACTGGTCCTCATTCCCCCGGTTGAAAGAAGACCTCTCATCCTATACATGATGGCCCTAGAACGGTCGCTCGTAGCCTTCCTCATGCTGAAAAAAGACACCGACAGTGAAACCAGTATCTACTACCTCAGTTGAACCATGATTGATGTTGAAACTCAATACTCAAACATCGAGAAGATTTGTTTGGACTTGTTCTTCACAGTTTAAAAGTTTCGACATTATCTTGAGAATCATGAAGTCTATTTGGTCTCATAGAGTAACCCGCTCAAGTACATTTTCAGCCGCCCGATGATGACAGTGTGCCTATCTTAGTGGGCAGTCATCTTATAACAGTTTGACATCCGGTTTGTGCCTCAGAAGGCCATCAAAGGCCATGCATTTGCAGATTTTATGGCAAGGCACCCTTCAACAGGGACCACTACACCGGATGTAGAGCTACCTGATAAAGACATCTTCTCAGTTCAAGAGGAGTTCCTAGCATGGGAAATGTACTTCGTCGGCACCTCCTGAATCCCAACCGGGAAGAGGATAGAAGATCCCAAATTTAAAAAGGTGGGTTTGGGGATAATACCCGTGTCCCCGGAAAAAGGCAGTTTTTCCATATTCCTTCCTCCCGTCAAAAGGATGTACAAACAATGAAGCGGAATATCAATCCCTCATTGCAGGAATGGCGCTCACACTCCAAGCATAATTACATCACCTTAAGGTCAAATCTGACTCGGAACTGGTCATCAAGCAAGTCAATAGTGACTATGCTATGAAAAAGTGGGAGCAGATTCCCATATTTGACCATGTACGAGGGTTAATGGCAGAATTATCCACAGAACCGACATTGACCTATATTCCCTGGTCTCAGAATTCCCATGCCGATGCATTTCCCAACGCAGCCGTAGCCCCAGCTGACCCACACCGGGATGAAATAGTCATTAGTATTTCTCACCGCCGAATGGTCTTTCCGTTTTTTCAGGCCAAGATGGAAGCAATCAATGAAGTCGGTCCTGTCCCAGATCCATATGCTCATACCACTGGTTGGATGACCCCATTCCAAACTACATTCAATAGGGAGAACTTCCATCAGACATGGCTGAATGATAGAAAATACGGAGTAGGGAAATCAACTTTGTCCTATACGGTGTTGTGGGTCTGCAAGCGGTCCTCTACAAATGAGGCCTCGATGGAATCCTCATCAGATGCATTGCTGGAGAAGAAACTGCCATCGTCATGACTGATGTACATGACGGAGTATGTGAAGCACATCAGCTAGGGTCCATGCTTTCCAATTAGGTCTGAAGGCTTGGGTACTATTGGCCCACAGTGGCACAAGATTGAGAGCACTTTACTGCAAAATGACACTCATGCTAAATTCATGCCAACTTCATTCACCTACCCCTGGAGTTACTTCATCAGGATATGTATTCCTTACTATTTTCCGACTAGGGAATGGATGTCATGGGACCATATCCTCCCACCACAACCAAACAGCTGAAGTATATCCCCATGACAACCAACTTCTTTTCCAAATGGGCAGAAGCTGTACCCCTTAAGGAAGTCGGGGTAAGATGCATTGTCATCTTTCTATAAACCAATTTCATCACCATATTTGGTGTCCCTCATACTATATTGATGGATAACGACACCATATTCTAGTCATTTAAATTGGAGAAACTATACCAAGAGTATGGTATCAAGGCTAACTACTCATCCCACTACCATGCAGTGGCCAATGGACATATAGAGGCTTTCAACAATACCCTTTCCAATATTCTATAGAAAATGGTGGACAAAGACAAGAATTCCTGGCCTGATAAACTCCTAAATGCATTGTGGGCATACTGAACCCCCATCCACACCACTACTCGGGCTACTTTGTACTCGTTAGTATACACAACAGAAGTGGTCCTTCCCATCGAGCTCTAATTTCCCTCGCTCAGTGTTTCCATTTGAGATCAGTTATCCAATGACGAGTGATCAGAAAAGATGTTAGGTGAATTGGAGTAGCTAGACGAAAAGCAGTTGCACACTTTTCACCATCTGGAAGTATACCAGAACCGGATTGAACGTGCATTCAGCAAAAGGTCCGTCTTTGGTATTTATTAGAAGGATAATTGGTGATGTTCCTCCAGACCCCAATGATACCCATAAATAAGCCTCTAAAGATGGAGCCCAAGTGGGAGGGACCATATGTTTTTCACAACGTCTACTCTAATGGAGCATATTCCCTGATCACCATGGACAGGCAGTTCACCACCTCTCTTACAAATGTGAGATTCCCGAAGAAGTATTTCACATAAAAATTAAAATGCCCTTCATCCGAGCTAAATGATGTTAAACTTCCAAGCACCCAACAGTCCAAACTCTATGACCCTAAACTAAGAGTAGTTCATCCTCATCTGGCATAACTAAAATTCCCCTCGTCCGAGTTGCAAGATGTTAAACTACCAAGCACCCTATAGTCCAAACTCTATGACCCTAAACTAAGGGTAATTTTTACTCATGTGGAATAACTAAAATTCCCTTTGTCCAAGCTGCCGGATGTTGAACTGTCAAGCACACAATGGTCCAAACTCTATGACCCTAAACTAAGAGTATCTCGTCCTTACCACATGACGTTAAACTGCACAGATCTTAGAGAACTATGTGTGGCTTGATTCCTTCCCAGTATAAGATATGTAGTGACGCCAGGGACCCCAATCCTGGCCCAGCCATCCCCAAAATAGATTAAAAAAATGCTTTTTCCCCCCGTGTACAGACCAATCCTGCACGGGGTGTATTCCTCATCCTTACCGCACGACGTTAAACTGCCATGATAAAATAGTTTTAAAAATTTCCTCTTGCCCTATGTATGGACCAGACTAGCATGGTGTGTAATCCTTTCAAAGAACTATGTACGTCTTGAATCCTTCCTTCGCATGATATGTAGCAATGCCAGAATCCCCTACCCTGGCCCAGCCACCCCTCAAATATAAGTTAAAAAATTCCCCCTTCCCCACGTGTGATGACCAGAACTGCATGGGGTGTATTCAGAAAAGAACAATATATTGCTTGATTCCTGCCCACGTAAGATATGTAGTGACGCCATGGTTCCCCATCCTAGCCCATCCACCCCTTCAAATATGAGTTTTAATAAATTCCCTTTTCCCCCCTTGCATGGGCCAGACCTGCACGAGGAGCACTCCTTTAGAAAAGAATTACATGAGGCTTGACTCATGCCCTCCCAGGATACGTAGTGATGCCTGGACTCTGTATCCTGGCCCATCCATTTAAAAAATGCCCCTTCCCCCATGTTAGGACCAGACCTGCATGAGGTGTATTCAGTAGAGAACTACATATAGCTTGATTACTTCCCTCACTGAATATGTAGTGATGACAGGGTCCCCCACCCTAGACTATCCATCACCAAATGAAAGATAAAAATTCCCTTTCCCCCGTGTGTGGACCAAACCTGCATGGGGTGTACTCTTCTTCCCCACTGCATGATGTTAAACTGCATAGATAAGAGGTTAAAAATGTCCTTTTCCCTCATGTATGGACCAGACCTGCACGAGGTGTATTCCTCATCCTCACCGCATGACGTTAAAACTACACGGACTTTGTCTTGACCCACCCATGATATATGGAAAAACGAGATGGAAATACTCTTTGAGCATTAGATGCATCCTCTCCATACATCAGACTCCATGACCTGGATAATTATGGATCTTCATAACCATTCACATCCATCGGATGTAGAAATTGATCGACCTGTGGACACCTTTGCATGCCTTTTCATACCATGCCCTCAGCGGCTCTGCAAATTGATAGCCCATGGCCTGTCTACCAAAGGCAAGATTTCCTCAGGCGATACTCTTCCTATCTCTGTATGCCTACCGGTCTCAGAGCCCCCACATCATATCTCCCGATCCATAAATATATGGCGCAAAGGTTTACAAGTTCACCCCCATTATTTCACATCCAAACATTTCCAGGGTATCCCTACCATGTTGGCCTATGTATCCGCCTGTGGTTCACATGACGACCTGCATCTACGAACATCAATCCACGACTAGGATACATTGACTTAACAGAAAATTGTAGTGAGGATGTTTCTTGCATGCTCGGACACCATTATCCCCATATGCCAAACTCTGTATTGTGAGAAACCTCGAGTTTCCATAATCATTCATGGCCATCCGAAGTGGAATGTTATCGACCTAGGGAATCCTTTGGTTGACTATGCATACCAAGCTCTCAGCGGCTCTGTATATTGATAGCCCCTGGCTCGTCTACCAAAGGCAAGATTTCCTTGGGAGATACTCTTCCTAGCTCCGTACACTTATCAGCCTTAGAGCCCCCACACCACATCTCCCAATCCGGGAAACCTCAGAGTTACAGTTTACAGCCTTCATCCCCCACCCTTTACATATTATATAAAAGCATGGTAACTCAGTTGTCCTTCGTGTGACTGCTGCAATAGCCACCCAATGGTCTGAGCTCTATGACTGCTAAACTAAGAGTACTTCATCCTTGCCGCATGAAATTAAACTGCATGGATTGAAGGTGAACCCTTGTGCGCAAGAAAAATCAGCGCGGAGAGTTCTCTAATCTTTAACAGCAAACAAGGCCGAATATACTCGACATGTCTAGATATTTTCTTACCAGATAACAGAATTTGTGTCCCGGACAATTGCGGATACTCATAACCATTCACGGACATTATAATTAGAAATTTATCTACCTGTGGACACCTTTGCATGACTATGCATACCATGCCCTCAGCAGCTCTGCAAATTGATATCCCCTAGACCGTCTACCAAAGGCAAGAATTCCTCGTGCGGTACTCTTCCTAGATTTGTACGCTTACCGTCCTCAGATAATTCATATCATTTCACTTGATCCAAGAAGACATGGAACCACGATTTACACCATCAACCCCTATCCACATATTGGGCATGCCGAGGTGTTCAATCCCAGTTACATTCTGATGATGATCATCCATTGCAACTAGATCCTTACCGAATGATGTTAAACTGCATGGAATGTATTTACAGCATGGCATAAATCTGAAAAGACAAAGAATTAAACATTCAGGGAAATGCCTCCAACTACAAGCATTTTAACTAGTTTAAAAATTCCCCCATCCTTGCTACATGACGTTAAACTGCACGGAAGTCATCCCTACTACATGACGTTAAACTGCATGGCCAAACCTATCATGGGTTCAATAAGGAACAGAGGCTTTTCTCTATCCCTCAGTGCACGGGTTAGACCTACACAAACCACCCTCTCACATCAGCATGAGAAGAAATGACTTAACCCATTCCCAGGATGTTTAGCATAGATGTTTCTCCCATATCTATGAACCCTCTCCTCATAAACCATACTACGTACTCAGAAAGAGCCAAAATCTCATAAACCACCCCGGGTGTTCCTGAATCACAAACTTACTTAAAGTTCCTCAGATATCGAGAGAATGCAATCCTTGACCCAAGGATACCATTGCATGATTGTGCATACCATTCCCTCAGCGTCACTGCATATTGATTGCCCCTGGCTCGTCTACCAAAGACAATATTTCCTTAGGCAATGCTTCTCTCCGTATGCCTCTTGGCCTTTGTGCCCCTATTTTTATCCCGGGATTCAGAAACCCTCTTAGATACAATTTAACAGCCTCTTTCACAACTATACGTAAATATGGTAGAACATATCTAATGAGATTACCGAGAACCATGAGAAGCCATTCCACTTTGAAGAATGTCCGAGCTGCATGAATTTAAACTGCGTCGAGCCCCAACCATCCTTTACGCTAGATAAATGCATAGGACAGGGACCCTGAATCCACACTGCAGATTAATATATACATCCTCAAACCCTTTTCAGATATCAAATAACCTTTCCGAGCCACCCCCAGTGGTTTTCATAATTCTACAAGCCACCCATGGTGGTTTCCATAAGGCAGACTCCCATGAAGTCCTTAGGCCATCAGAAATGGAGTTATTGACTTCAGGACACCTTTGCATGACTATTCATACCATGTCGTTAGCGGATCTGCATATTTATAGCTCCTGGATCATCTTCCAATGGTATGATTTCCTTAGGTGATGCTCTTCCTGCCTCTGTACGCTAATACGACTCCCATCCCTTGAAACATGCCCTACATGTCGCTCAAACCTAAATGTGTTCCATCCACATGCGTCTAGAGTATATTGAGACATATTTTAATCAACCCAATCTTATTGGGGCCCTCTCCCAACCTTACCTAGTCAATGATGTTCGACCAAAAACTTCAGTAATGAAAGTCTTGTTAGTGGGACGTTAAATCGCTCATAGAAGAGGCACAAAGCCTGTTAGGACGAAAACCAGAAAAGGGAAACCTATGAAATAGTCCGGCCATAGCCGCTGGGTCCACACTAAATGGCCCCAATAAAAACTAGGGAATTAATAAGAAAAGACAAAAATGTTTGTGGGGATTTTCTACAAAACCCAAGAAATAGTCGAACTATGCTCGCTAGATCCCATGGTCCAAGAAAAAGCTAGAGTTTGTTTCATATTTTCTTGAGTTGTAATTAATTCTGATTCAGTGAGTTGTGATTCATGCAACAATTGTTCTAGTAATAGTCTAATTTTATAGCACCAAATGATTGGAATAGATTGTATTCCATTAAATAAAAGAATACATGAGGCCATCCACGAGCTGGGGCCTCTCCCCCCATAGTGAAGGGGGGTAAGTAAAACAAAGTGTATAGGAGTGTATCTAATCGTTAAAAAAGAGCATGTCTTGCTCTCTCCATCAGATCTGTAACCTTATAATGGAGGTTTTTGTATGTCTACTCCACCATGGCCTTCTCCCTGGCCTCATCCTCATCCACTGAACGAGTATGCTCTATTGTTGTTTCGAGATTTTTGATCCCTTTCCTGGTGACTTCAAATCGACCAGTCATAGTCGAAAATTGATCCCTCAGCATCCCTACCCGTACTTCACATTCATGCAACTCGGAGGATAGGATCACCGCCTGATCTTGAGATCCTTCCTCTTGTGCTACTAGCTGATAGAGCATTATCATGGCCTCCTCCAAGGCTCGGGTCCCACAATAAGATGTAGCGAGGTGATCCAGTTTATGTTCATTAGTGGAAACTTCCTCACGGGCCATGACAACCAAGTAAGCGATAGAATGGAACTCCCAATAGTCAAATCCACCTGACCCCAAACCTAGAAAGAGTTGTTGGAGAGATTTGGCTTTAGTTGTCATCTCAGCTAGAGGATTTTCAGCAACAATATGAAAAATCCAGGTCCAGGCCCACCTGTGCACTGCTCTGTGGTCTGCCATGATAAGAGGATCTTTTGTATCCTCACTAGATAGCACGGGAATGAATTCTGGCATTGCGATCAGCACAGACATGTGCCCTCCAAAAGATGATTCCGAAACTGGAATGCATGAAGATTCTAACCCTGGATTGGGCTTGGGAACCAAGTTGTTGAGTCTGGTATCAGCTGGTAAAACTTCTGGAATTTTCTCACTAGGTCCCGAAACCACATGGTCATCCTCACCCACATCCAAGAAGGATGGGTCCATCTGAACTTTAGCCGCCAAGGGGATGGTGGAGGAAAATCCCCTAAGTCTCTTTGACCGATGAGCCATCAGTCGATCCTCCCTTAGAGGTGATGAGGAAGGCACAATAGGCATAGCCTCTATGATAAATCCTGATATGAGAACTTTCCATACAGCCTTTCCCAGGATTCCATATGGATATTTTTTTACCCACATTATTGTGCACTCCATGGATAGGCTGGGAGCTGCTCCTATTCCATGAAAGGGAATTCTTTTGTCAGATCCATCCCATATCAGCGTCAACCACCATTGATGGAGAGTGGAAGGGTGCATTCCTCAAGCCTGAGGAGGAGGAATGGAATCCTCGAGTTGCATATGCCCAAAATGGCGAGAACAATGATGGGGAGCGTACAACATTCATAGAGAAACCCCGTCAATCCACGCATACAGAATCCCATCCTGTAGTGAGATCATGTATGAACACTCCTCCATGAGTCCCCTATGGTTTTCAACTAGGACGTCGAAAGGGGTAGGGTAGGTAATGAATGAAAACTGGGAGATTTCACTCAGAAGCTTGATGACTTCATCAGAATCAAGGTACTTCAAGCGAACACCGACTATATCAAGAAAGGTAGGCTGAATGGTAGGAAGCAGGATGAATGTGTTGTGACAATATTCATAATAGTGACAATGATTTGGTATCTAGAAGTATAATAATTGAAATGGCCCACTCAGAAGATAGGGTGACCTGCCCTCTTGCATGTGGCTCAGTAGTTTTAAATATGAGCCAAAATGGGCATGACCAAGTTCACCGGGCGACCCTCTGCCGACTCAACTACCATTATCAAGGTGCAAGATCTGATGCCCGAGTTGATATCCCGATAAGGGAATAGCCACCCACTCAAAAACATAGAAAATAGACCTTCTAGCCTGAGCATAGGCGGCACACTGGGGCACACCTCGTAACCCCATGAAAGGTAGTCACCCACTTCCAGAACCGCCCAATAAGAACCTTGGATGGTTCGTGACTATTGATTAGGGATGAGTCCTTGGGCGGTTGATCTTCAGCACATGACCAGTGGTGGTCAGAAATAACCCTATCTAGGTGCTACAGGG
Organism: Viscum album; assembly: GCA_963277665.1. Lineage (NCBI taxonomy): Eukaryota > Viridiplantae > Streptophyta > Magnoliopsida > Santalales > Viscaceae > Viscum > Viscum album. The sequence goes on from OY728148.1 coordinate 1,591,885,766, forward strand.
AATAAGAGAGCAGGCACGCAAGGCCTGACCTGGTGACCGCTCCGCCATAACCATCAGATCCCTCTCTAATGAAGGCACTTGTTCAACATCGTCCCACACATCAAGAGTGGGAAGAAACTCGTTGTACATCTCCCTGATGATTGGAATCCCTCCAAATTGGTATATGTCCCACAAGATAATTCCAACTTCACCATGGGAATGGTGGAAAGTATTAGTGCTTGAACACCAGTGACTGAGCAGGTCAGGTAGGACCAAAGATGGGGGGTGAACAGTGAACTGGGAGGCCCACAATGCGGAGTACAAATTGACCCCTTCCAGTGACTCAGGAGATTCTTGGCAATGATGGTGGACCTAGAAAACCCATCCCCAGTTATTCGAGAAAAGCCCACCAGACCGAAGATCCCACTTAGGAATCCACCCAGGGTCAGGATCCACCTGAGTGTGGTTAATTATGGAGGGGTAAATATTGGGGATAGCCTCTTGAGAGAATTATTGTGTGTACTTATCGTTTTGGGTCTAGATAGAGCCTCTAAAAATGAAAGTGTCTTTAGTATCAGGACCAGAAATTATCTCCCCCGATTGGGCTAGGTTCGCATGAATGCACTTCGGCGATGCTTCCAAGAAAGGTGATAGAAGACCTGAGAAGGTGGGGGAAATAGGGGAATCATCTTGAAGACCGAAGCCGTAAAGTGGAAACCTATTTGATAGTGGATAACCCAGGAGCTTAGGAGGGAGAAAGTCCTTCAAGACACCTTCATTAGGAATGATGGGCCGACTAGGGACCTCATTGATGTTTTCTGCTCTGCCAATCATAGCTAGACGTCTTTATGAACTAATCGAGAGAGGCTCAGTAGCAGGCCTGGGTGCAGGATGAGGGGGAACCATATTTTGTCCCAGCGTTATAAAAGCCTGCAAAATTGTTAGTCCAAAATAATAAAATCTGGACAAAAATACCGAATATATGGCTATGGATTCCGTCATGGAGCCTTCATAGAAAGGTCCCCGAGTGGGCTTCAAAATGTGGTTCGCGATGAATGCATCCCGCGAACCAACTCTATGCGAAAGTAGTATGTGGTACCCTATCCCGCGGAGTGTTGGACAGAAAACCATGAACCAGGTTGTTCCTCAGAATCTTAATCCTGGATTTAAATAATAATATTCAGGAGGCTTAAAGAAATTTTTAATGTCTGGCTGATTTTAGTCTGTGGACCAACAAAACTGCAGAGCAAGCTCCTACGCGGCCCGTCGTGACTTAATTTTTAATTAATTAAAAGTGTTAGATCGGGGATAGTAATTGGTCTGCGGATTAAGGCGACGGTGAACAAGGAATGATCAGCGGAAGTGGCAGCTGGTTCATAGACGAGGCATTTTACGAAGGAACGAGCATGCAGAAATGAGAGCTTTGGTTTCCCGAAGAATCTGGTAAAAGAAAAAATAAGGGCCCCCATACTTATAGTTGTGGTCCCATACTAGGTCCACTCCTCTACCGCAAACCATCCAATTTTCAAGACCACTCTGCATCGGAATGTCCTCCTCTTCATTCCGATCAGACCCCATTCTGATGGGGGCATTTGTAAGGTCCTGGAAAATATGAAAAGGAAGAATGAAAATTCCCTTTAATCCAAGGGAGATTCTACCTAATTTCACCCCATATAATTGGGGAAAAGTATGCTGAATACTCAAAGGAAGGCACAAGCCGAACCAGTCCGCAGACCGGTCTAATGATAATAGGTCGCGGACGGTTCTGTGAAGCACCCCCTCTGCAGACTGCTGTCTTTCACGGAATGGAGCCGGAAGTCCTCTGCGGGCATGATGTAGGATGGGCGCTAACCCGATTCACCATCATGAACCGACCCAGCCGCGGACCGCGTCAACTGGACAAGGCCGCATCCTCTATTGTTAACAAAATGAAGGCGGAACCCTGTGAGGCCACAAAGCACTCCCCAAGTTAGATTTGGTTCGCGTAGGAGATGCGTTCAATGCCCCCCCACGAGTTGCGGATTGACCAGGTCATCCGTAAACCAGTTTCGGATCATGGGCCTCCGCAAAAGGTGCCACATGACCACATATACATCTCTTTCCCCACACTATAAAAGTGGATCGAGGGGGGAAGGGGAAAAGGAGGATTCTGAGAGATCGACCAGATCTGGGTGGAAGGATTTCAATGGAAGGATCATAGGATTTCGCAAAAAACGAAGTTCCAGTTCGCGAATCAGAACATGTATAAAGCTGGGAGTGAATTAATAAGGAACCAAAAAAGCATAATAACATGGTGAACCATGAACTTAAAATGACAAAGAAAAGAAAATCGTGATCCATGGCCCCTCCGTGGATGCAATCCATGTGAACCAGGGAGTTTATGCCCCTTTTCCGATCCACCGCACCGCGTAGCACCCTCCTACACGGGCGGAGGCCCGACTGACGAACCCCCGACCGGAGTCACCCCCGGCCTCCACTGCTTGCATGGATCTCTCCGCATACCAACTTGGTACGTGGGCTGATCCCGAAGTCGCGAACCACCCTAGTTCGCGGGATGCCCACCAAGCTACGGACCACCCTGGTTCGCGGGATGCTGATCAGTCTGCGGACCACCCTGGTTCGCATACGGCCTCTCCAGCCATGTAAAACATCCCTACACGAAGGGAGCCACTGCACATACACCAATGTGCCATGCCAAATTTTTCGAAGTTCCCATTCCCTGATCCAGATAAAATCCTCCCAATCCGGACTGATCCTCCGTAGTTCCCTCATTGGCCCTTTCATCAGCCCTGAGCTGAGGCCTCCACCAGAGCCACCAGACCTATGTGATGTATCCTTCAGGCGCATTAGTGCGTCGTTTTTTGTTCACATACCCATGGTAAGTAGGGGTGAAGGGGTTGATCCGGAACATGAGCAGATCTCCGAAACATTCTTGGGTTCACATTCCCACAGTAATGAGGAGTTCGAGCCCAGAAACCACCTTTCTACCCCTCCACTCGTTAGGACTGGGGAACTTATCCCCTCTCCAGGGTGTGGCAGGATACCCATCATATGGAAGCCCTAATTCACCCCCGTACTTCCCCATGACCATGGCCAAGGAAGGGCATAGTAGGGAAGGATGATGCTCTATCCTTCTTCGGGGTCGAGTCCCTCTCCTACTGCGCTTTGTTGCCATGGGAATCCATCCCAGAGTAAGCCCCAACTTTATGGGCTGCCTCTATGTGTAAGCCCCATTCCCCTTCCCATGGACGCACCTTTCGCGACGTGATCGTCTGGTCCCTACAGCCACTTGTTTTTCACACCGAGCATGACTCACGTGGGCTTATAGTAGGCATTGACCATGACATCCTCTTATGGTCCTCCTCAGAGTGTAAGCCCCAATCCACACCATGGGCCTTCTCAGAGTGTAAGCCACAATCCAAACCATGGGCTTACTCATAGTGTAATCCTCAAGCTTATGCGAACTATGAGGACTTTGATTCCCTACCATAGGGATACGTAGGAATTCTCCATGAGGTTCAAGCCCGATCACAATCGAACTCCCGTGTCCACATTCACATCGGTTCTCCGACACTCCCATTTGAATTACGTGGACTTTGATCCCTGCCTCCTAGGCAGGTTATGTAAGAAGCCTCCCTGAGATATAAGACCAACAACCGTTCGATCTGACTACCTTCACATCAGTTCACCGCGCCACTCCTAGTGCCACCTCAATTAGTCCAGACTCCTCAGGGTCATTAATCCAACTAGGGATTTTAAACCATGGGCATAAATTATTCTGAACCCATGCGTCCAACGGACCATTGCCAACCAGGAGTAATCCATGGATACTATGCTTGGGTATAAACCAAAGATTCATGAACATATGAATACATCTTAAATATATAAAAGAGTCCCAAAACATGCAATAATTCCCCCCCAAAAGGGTTGGATGAGCCCGAAATCTCATCCTCTCGACAAATGTGAGTTCTTATGTGTCGCTTTCCAAACCGCCCTATGAACGCCTATCTTTGGAAATTAGGTCCATGCATCATCAGATACGGAACAGTTGGTCATTTCAAAACTGATCTGAAACAGTATTTAACCAACATAAATAGGACTCCAAGAACCAAAATTATAAATATTTATTAATTGTATGTTTTGATAAACATTACCTCCCTCCTGAAATGTTTGGTTTAATCCCCATAATGAATGTAAAATACTTAAGCAATCAATAAATAAATTTTTACCACCCAAAATCTGTAACAACCCATAAATTTTTAGTAATATTTGTTTCTTGAAGGATTTTTCTTACATTATATAGAGTTATAAACATGAAACACATATAAAAAAGACCTTTATTTCTTTATTGAATATCTTTACATTAGTCAAAATTTAAACCCATGAAAATTCCACACATTATAATGGGACAAAACAAAAAAAATACAAAATGTAAAATATGAATATTTGGATCTTTCTAATGATATACAATCTTAACCACCACAAAAAGAACTATTTAAAATATACATAATATTAGTAAATAGATAGAACTATTATAAAATTAAAATATGCATTCAATGGAGGAATTTTAGTGAATGATGAATGAAAGAATGTAAGAACCTAACCTTTTGAGGAGGAACGTACTTGTTTAAATTTCGATTTAACTACATTAAAAAATTTTATGAAATGATTCATGGGAATATGTGGGGACTTTGTGATTTACCATGGGTTTGGGACACAAAAAAGTAATAAAGGAGTATATCCTTGATAGGAAACACGGTATGGGAATGGTTAATACTATCCTTGCACAATAAACATGTATCATATATGGGGAGTGTTCCAATTGATGAACAATGCATGGGGTGTCCAAAAACCATGTTGTTTTGGATAGAGCCAAATGCATTGCATCCAAATGTATTTCCAAATAATATAGGTACCTCATGAGACCTTGAACCCAAGGAATCCAACTGTATAATAATTTTTCACATTTAGTGCATGCTTTGACAAAACATGCCTCATAACCGTGTTCCTTATTAAAAGAGGGAAATCCATATTTTTGTATCTTAGGATTTCTGATATCATACCCAATTATTATCCTACTTCTATATCCAGTAGCATTAGTGATGAAAAATGAGCTCCACTTTCTTAAAAGGATCATTCTCCCTCAATGTTGAGTCATTTTAATCCCTTGTGGGATTGAAGAAGCTCTCTAGGTGAGTCTATCACTCCACATTTTTCTATTTTCTGGAAGGTTCAATTTGTAATTTTATTTTACTTTTGAATCATCTGAACCATTATTTTACAATAGATTATATATTTGGTTGTTTACGGTATTTATAGATTGAATAAAGGTACATGAATAATTTTAAATTCATCTAAAAACATAAGGTAGGAGGTTTATAAGTTATATCCCATATATTTGAGTCTTATTCCTTTGTGTGTTGTTTTTTATTTTGTGTCAATAGGATACACATTGAAACCCTTGGTTGGAAATGATAAAATGGATGTTTTTATAGAGTTTTGAACCCTAAATATCAATATTGCATCAGTTGAGGATGATTTGAACACACCAAATGGGCCATTCATGGTGTGTTCCCCTACCTTGTATATATAAATTGAGTCTTTAACTGATGAATTGATAATATTATGTTTTAAAAGATATTTTTTATTGTGTTTTGAAAGCTAAAATAGAAAAAGGTTTCATTTATATTACCATATATATGTTAAATAAAATATGAAATGTTTATGGGTTAATTTGAAAATATGATAAATAGGTATTTCAACATGGGTAAATGATTAGAAAGAGGAGAGAAATTATTTTAATTTTTTTAAATGAGGAAATGGGATATATATAGAATTGAACAATGAGTTAAAAGTTGTGAACCTTCATAATGGGATAAATGAAGAAGTTCACCCTGGTTTCCATTTTTGGTTAACAATGTATTAGATGATGAACCATGGGACATATGATAAATGATATGGATGGGATTTCTGTTTGGGTATCCTCTTCCTTAAAATTGGATATAATACTGGTCTAGGAATCATTGATTTATTTTAGTGCGTATGATGTCAGAATGATTCTCGAAGTTCCTAAAGTATGGAGATGAGATGGATACCTAGACAGATTCTATAAGTTACATTATTAAATTGAACATATAAATGAATTACTATACAATGTAAAGTTGACCCACATTGGGGATGGTTTAGACCTATGGTGTTAGCCAATGTTGTTTTAGTAGCTGGGTGTCCAGGAGGGACTTCATGGCCAAGAGATAATGATTAATTTTTAACAGGAAACATGTGTATTTTATACAGTTTCATTTATTATTCATTCCACTTCATCATACACATTTATTTTATTAGACATTTTGTAGACAAATTTTGTGGTGGCCTACTAAGTTATAAAAACTTCCTACTCGGGCTGACATTGGGGATAGAAGAATTCTACATGATTATATGATATGTTAAAGGAAAAGACCCAATAGTAGATGTTTGACATGGGTTAGAGTATGGATGAGGGAAATATACCCGGTGTCAGGACCAAACATGGAAGGTTATTATAATATCATTACATTAATGTTTCCTAATGTACAATACTCATTCATGGCCCGAAATATTTTACTATATTGATTTGTTTGTACATTTCCTATTTGGAAATGTTTAATGTGTTCATTTGGTATTTGGTATTATTTATTATTGATATTTATTTTTATTTTTATTGTTGGATTAATCTAGTAAATAGGGTATAGTCACCCCAAACGTTCAATTAGACCCTCATTACTAGTAGGAATCATCTGGAGTATAGGGAGTCATTATTGAGGTCATCTATTGAATATTATCATATCACCAGTTATATTGGAACCCAGGATGAGACATCATTTTGTGGTAACAGATATGGTTTCATTCCTATTTATTTATTGTTTTTAAAAGGAAGATATGTGACTAGGATGACTTTAGCCTCGACAAGAGATCATGCATGTGTGTAGCATACCCAAGATTGGGGTAAAACCCAAGTACTAAGAGTTTTAATTCTTATTCATGATGTGCATTGTTATGGTTGAATGTTATTTCACCATGGGTTATACACTTGATGTGTGATGTTAATGATTCATGTGACTTTTCTCATAGGATTAAATGGAATGGGGTTGTGTATACATGCATCATTATAGGAATATATATATTTACGTGACATGCATCATGATAGGAAATCATTGTAAATATTTTACGGGATAGAAGATATAAACAAATTTTTAGTGTTCTTAAATTCTAGATAAATAGTTATGAATAAAGATGATGCAATAGATTAAATTATATGAAATAAATTGAATAGTTAAAATAGTTCTATAATGAGAATGTTTATATTGTTTAATGATTTAAATGATGTAATATGAAATGGTTAGTATGGATTCTAATTTAATGTTTAAATTTTATTTTTTGGTTTCACTTTGTTAGCCATGACCCATGATTTAGATGGTTGAAGTTAGTGTTAGAGATGCGACTATATCCACGGAGAAGTCTATACAGAGTGGGTTTTTATGGGATTGTATTGATCCATCTATTTTATGAATATTGATATTTACATTTTATTTGTTTCTATAAGTGTGTTTGGAATTGCGATAGATGCCACCTTAATTATGTTTACTGGTTGGGAGACCGAAGGACATCTCCAAGAATACTCATATAGTAGTGGGACAAGATCCCTAGTTAATTTTGGACAGTAGGGTGGAGGATAACTTTAGTTGGAACTTCAATAATATTATATATGTTATGGATAGAAAACATGGATGTGATAAACCAAGTATGTTTGACATGATATGTGAGTTTCAGCAGCACCCATCGATGTTTGTGTTTCTGATGGAAACATACTTCCAAAATGATTGATGAAGGTATTGAATTTGTTATAATCATTTTTAACGGTATTACTATTTTGATTTGGTTCCAATGGGTTATCCCCCTCAAATAGAAAACACCCAACAATTCTATATCCATGAAATACATGCTTTATAATATAAAACACTCATTGGGGAGTGTGTCCAACAATACATAAGAACTCACATTGGTCGAGAGGATGAGATTTATGGCTCATCACACCCTTTTGGGGTTAATTTGTACCTAATCCAGGAATCTCTTATATATTTAAGATATGTCCATAAATCCTTCATTCATTCCAATGTGTAACATATGAAACCATACAATTAATAATACGTTATTACCATGTATGATGTTTAGAATCATCTATATGTATCTCAGGTTATTTATCAATTGAGAAAAATGTTTTTATCTTAGGAAACCCATCAACGGTACCCTCTCATATATGGATTATAGATTTTTTTTATTGTTATGATGCTCATTTACTAACCCATCAATGGCGTTATCTAGAGTGTATAATAATCTATGTAGGCAATAGATTTTTTGATATTGGTATTTGAACTATTATATGGTCTTAATAAGCATCCTTATGTAAGGAATCATAACCCACACATTTCAGTACCATTTAGTGGGAAACATAATAACTTTATGTTAGTGTGATAAGGAACAAACCACCCAGTTTAGCATCATGCTGGAAGGACTTCTAGGTAGAGGGGGCCTAGTGAACGTTTGGTGTGGGACTTAAGTTGACCCAGCCCAGTGAACCTAAAAGGGATATGGTTTTCAAGGTTGAATACGAACCTACTAGGAATGTGGCCCAGTGAGAATAGGTTTGATCTAAGTTGTTGGGTTTGGAAAATATATAGGATTCCTAGGTCTCCCATTTAGATGGGAATAAAATCCCTCATAGTTTGTTGGTAGGGACCTATACCTATGGAGGCCCTTATAAAGATCATATCACAAGGGAGCATGGTGCTTTGATAATATTAGGATGTGTCTTATTATAGAAAATTATCCTCTATGTATTGGTTCGATGAGTTACATATCAACTCATGGTGATATTGAGGAATTTAGGGGGCTTATACCTAAAGAGGAGGCCCACAAATTTGATTTCAGGGGTTATTCATGGAGACGATACCCTAGTGAATTGGGGTTGTGATTGCGGATTTCTCCTAAGGATTTTCCCAATGTATTTGTTATTATTTGTGGTTACACTAAAATATGAGGTCTGTTGCTGAGATGGGTATTACATATGGATTGCTTCTTATAGATTGATTCAGATGGGGAGAACTCCTTAGGAGGACCCACAGATGGTTTGGGATCATGTGGATGTCATGGCCACCATCAAACACTAAGACAATGTGATTCAAGATTGGTTTGAGAAATAATATGAAACTGGTGATCTGAGAAACCACATGATATGATTTTCCCTGAGGGTGGACACATGACCTTGAGGACCCACACATATGGATACACTTTGAAGGAAGGTTAGCCAAAGATTTAGTGGAATATACTCTTTAGAAATATACATATATATAGGTGGATGTTGCGATCATTTACATCCTATAATACAACATGTTTCCTGAAAATTAATTCTTAAATGCATGAAATTATAGGATGTTTAATATTTGGAAAACCAAACACCTATACTCTTTTATTGTTTGAAGTGGAATGGCCAAAAAGAGAGTAAAAGGGCCTTGGATGCACATGTTTTATATTCCATTTCATATACAGGAAAATTAGGTCTAATTTCCCATATAGGAACAACCCTCGGGGAGTGAGTAGGACTAGAGTGGAACCTATTACAAGAAATTCATGGGGTTTACTCCTAGGGGGATCTACAGAAATTAGTTCTACAAAAGGGAGGAGTATCTCATTACTTGTTGAATGGAAAATAATTGGTGATTCTCACCCTCCCCACATGGAACTAGAGGCTCCATGTCAATGAAATGATAAGGGGAGGACAAAGTCCTCATCCTTATGCTAAAGACCATGAACACCCTGAAACCATCCGTAGGGATAGGGTCCTCATGAACATTTGAATGTAAATAAACATTCACCTTAAGGACCCAAACAATTTGGTATGAAAAGTGTGGGAAGCCTCTGATTTTAGGAATTTAAATCCAAATGGGAGACACAAGAGTGTGACCCTGTTCCATGGTTTTCATGTTCAGAGCCTTCAATGAAGGTTTCAATTTCGTTCTTTTAAGGAAACATAATGAAATGAGGATAGGTCATGCCATGGATAGATTAGAAGAGGTCCTAATCATAACGTCTCATAGGGTATTGTTTTGTGAAATCCAAGGTGTTCTCACATAGTTAGTCTTGTGTGAACAAATGGAGGCCCACATTGGTTGGAATGTGCATTCTGAAGGTGAATTTTACAATGGACCACCTATGTACTAAAACATGGGTGAAACTTCTCTCATGGTTTCATGGGTCCCCATAGGTGTTCCCAAAAGTATCTCATGAATGAAATTAAATAGTAAATAGGACATCATTATAGTTCTTATAAAACACTAGTGATAGGGAACATCACGCTAGAGTTTTGTGTTCAATAACCTGGGAAGACTCCAAGTCCACCATCCCTATTTAATTCCCTCTTATTTGGGTTTTTTAAGAGTAAATATAATATATAGGAGGTTCGGGAGAATTAATAGGGTTATTAGACCATTGAATGGTATTTGAGATGTTTTTTTGATATTAATGAAGACCATAGGTTTGTATTTATTAGAAAATATGGGACCATGGGGGAAGGGGTTCATTTGATCATGTATGCCGCATAGGTGTATTGCACTTGATACAAAGGTCAGTCACACAGGTCGATGCGCAAGTACCCGATGCACTGACGCTACTTAGAATTAATCACCAAAACTACCTTGTGTAGGGTGTGTGATACATCGCCACCTTAAATTCTCTTTCCTTTTGATACATTTTCATGCTAGGGAAAAAATTGAGTGTCAATAAAGCCACCCTAGGGTTAGATCTGATTGAAAAAATATGTTTTTATCTTGTGTTATCGGGATAAAAAGGGTTTATAGGTCACATAGGTCATCCACATTTGTCGTAGTCATAGATTATCTACCCAGGCCGATTTTAAAAATAGGCCACGTGCGCGGGCTGTGTGGAGGGGATTCCTCATCTATAAATAGGGAAATCATTTCAACAGCCGGTTCTCACAAAACATCATTTATGGACACTACATGCTACAATTACATGTAGAACATCATCTAAATATCCCTTTATAAGGAATGATTCATTCATAAATGGTATGAGACATCCTATAAAATCAATACATTTAGGTTAGATACCTACGCATTGCCTCTTGAAAGAGTGACCTAAACAATGTCACTTCTACGAGTACCTGATGCTTGTTTAGGCATTTTCCAAATTTCCATCTATTCTGAACCATCTTAAAATGAATAATTATTTAACCTAAAAACTTGTTGCATAATTTTAGGTTCAATATATTCTCAAAATACTAGAGTTTTTTATATAAAATCTATAAATAACATTGAAGATATAGTAAAATATATTGGTAATGACTTCTATGATGATCACGATACTACTTTACATGATCTGATGATAAATATGGTGAAATATCACATTAAATTAAATAAGATTAATTATTATACACTTTTTTTCTATAACCATCTAAAAGAGGTCCTCATATAAGATTTAATAAATTGCACTCATCTTTCCTAATTTCAAGACTATATAAAGAATATTAATATTAACGTTTCTTGAATGGGTGAATATATTAATGTAGGGACATCATCCATGGCCTATTCTTTGAATCATACCAAATGTTATCTATATTTACATCAACACATGCATAAATTGAATCTGCATTATTATCTATCCATCATTCGTGACTCCTAGATAGAGCATTTGAAGGGTTGTAGGTAGACTGCGACTTCTGTATGTGAAGGTAAATTACACCCTTGTGGATGAAGGCATACTAGGTGAACCATACATGTGCATAATTCAATAATGTGATGAAATATGTAAAAATATATATATTCTTCTGGGAATAGAAAACTTATGTGTACAATAATTCAAAATTATTTTTTGAGCTACTAATCCGATCGATTCTATATACAAACTATATCCAACTAATGTATGGGGAATATAGTATTAGCTTGTGTGGTCTCTACAAGGTCTATGGGGCTATGAACCTCGGTGATATATATGAAATGTTCACCTATCTAAGGGAAATGTGGAATGATACTGAAAGGATGCACCATATAGTTCATGAGTTTCTAAAAATAGCTCTAGATATTAAGAAGGAAGACCCCTGAGAGAAGGGGGATGTCAATCCTAAGGTATGGATGACTACTTTCGTGATGTTGATAGAGCATGGTCATACATGAAATTATATAACAAGGGTTCCTAATATGGAAAATTAGAGAACTCCGTGTATATTTTGGATGATAATAGAGAAGGGGGCATACAACAAATTGAGGGTACATGCCCAAGTCGAGTGTACTTGTGAAGACATGTTTCGCAAGATTTGTTAACCACATTTTTAACCATTTACCTAGTGTATTTCCATGATTCCAATGACATCATCCGGTTAGAGACATTTATTTTTGTGGAAAAGATGGCTGAAAAGAATCACGTGGGAATGGAAATCCATGTCTTGGTAAAAAGTAAACTAATTCAACTGCAATTCATGTTTGGAAGTACCTATTAAGAATCATCATATAGTTTTTAGTACAATGGGTATGGGTCACATCCAGCATTAGATCGTATGTCATATTATCCTAGGTTGATATCCTTGGTAGTCAGTTTTGACCATATGTCCAAGAAATATTTCGTATTCATCCCTGGTATTTGAAGACGAACAAGACCCTGATGAGGCTAAGCTTGTTCAAGGAGTTCAACTTTTTCATGTATAGAGCCCAACTATTGGGAGATTATCTGATTATGGAATGGTTAAGAATGAGATAATGTTGTACATGATGGAATTTAGGTATGGTGTGCAGGAGACCCCTATTTATAGAGATGTTATATGTGAGGCATATGATTTATAAAGGATTTTACTCCAAATCAAGTGCTAGAAACCATTGACCCCATATCATCTGCTACATGTCTAACCAGAAAAGATTCCAATGGTAGCCTCTAAACTATGGATTCATACTACAATGGAGTTAAATATTCTAGTAATAAACTTACCTCTAGTGGATGTATCCACTAGTCTGACCACTTAGTATGTTGAAGCCTAGATTTAATCATATCATAAGGTTGTGTTATTAGAAGATGTCCTTGAAGTCAGTGCTGGAAATACTGCAAATCTTGGAAAGTCTGCTCAAAACCCCAACCTCTTATAGAAGGTGTTTCTTATCCCATAGAAGATGATTCTTCCCCTTACGAGGATGTGGATGATGAGGTAACATGTGTTCCAAAGTGGTATAATCCACGGTTAATCCTACAGGATAGAATCAAAAGGCCTAAACCAACTGAGGATGAGCCCAAATGGTCCAGTTTTAACTTTTTAGAAGAGACTAGGGTTAGATTTTCTCACCCTTCACTGGTAATAGAGCGGGTTTGGAATGCCATGTAATTGAATATTATCAAACCGAATTCTTGATAGGTTTGGAGGGCCATTGAATATGTGTGACAAGATGAAGTCTGACTTTGGAAGTGCATGCCTCTTCATGTTGGAGATTTGTGCCCGCTTCTTTATGATGGTTTGTATAATTTATAGATAGAATATGCTTCAGCCCCCTTATCATTATTTATTGGAAAACCCCATTGGGAATGGTATTTATATCTAGGAACTATAGATTCTTATATATTCAACTGAGAACTGGATCCTTTCTACAATATGGGTGGATGAAATGTCAAGATGGGGTTCCACTAAAGGGGTTGACGACACCCCTTCTGAGGAATGGTTTGATTATATCAATTTCAAGGATATATGTCATCTTATTATTATATCTTCTTTTGTTCTTAGTTTACTCCATCTCAACCAAAGTACTGTTGATGGGGGATCATTTTTTCTTGATATGTAGTGGGATAGGTGGAAATCAACCAAACATTCATTGACGAAATATGGCCCAGATGGAACCACACTTGGAACTGATAAATTATCTCCCAAACTGGGAGAATAATATATAGTCCAACAAGTCATTGAGGATGAGATGGTGGGATAATTTCCCAATATTTTCTACAATTACTGTCATTGAGGATGTGGGTTCAATACATCTACCATTAAAAATAATGAATTTTAGATGGTAAAATCCATATCTAAGAACCTCGTTAGTGATGTTAAGTTACCATAGTACCATTAACCTATTATTTATCAAAAATAAATGATTTAAATCATATATGGTTGTATAATATCCTTACATATCTTCTCTCAAGGATCATGGAAGTGAGACTCTATGAATGGATGAGGGAGTTCTGAGCCGTATTTGGATCCCCACTTGTGAGTCATCTCCCTTGGAAGAAGTGTCAAGGGTTGAGGATAAATTATATGTTCCTTTAACAACTCCTATCACTATTGCGAGGGTGGAAGGACTTTTTAATGACAAAGTGACATAATAAAGTGTCATTATAAGACTTATTATTTTTTTCCCTATGATAATTCTGGTTTATCATATAACAACGTTGGATTTTCTAACATTGATATTACATCTTATTAAATGAATTTTAATTACTTTAAAAAAACACATACCTGATGAATGTAATGGTTTAGGGCCTTTAGAAGTATAGAATATATTATTTTAATTTTGATAAAGATCATCAATATCTACCATATTGATCATCCCCTTTATTACATAGAATTAAAAAATTTCTTTTTAACTTACAAAAATCAGACATAAGAATGGATGACCTCAATTGATCAGTAAGGGTAAACATGGATGTTACCAAATCATAAAAAAATGGTATGAAAACATGATCAAAACACTTGGAGATCATAATATGCATATCAATTATAATATACACGAGTCCTGGAATATCTAATGAAAAATCATAAGACATGAATCATAAGAATATCAAATCACGTGAACCATTAGAGTATAATAATGACCTAAGACATGGAATTTGAGGTATAAATTTAAATATTTTTTAATTATGTTAATTATCTATACCAAGACACTCATATTATGTTAATACTGGATTAAGAACTCATCTTCCTATTTTAGGCCTGTGATATCCTCCAATGTACCTTTTACTTTGGGGCTTTAGATGAAATCTCATGCACCCTCTTGTATGAGGCTTCATTTGACAACACATGTACCTTTCTTTGAGGGATTAAGATGACCTCTTATGTAACCTTTTGGTGCGGGCTTTGAATGACCTCTCATATACCATTATTGTTGTAGGTTTAGGATTACCTCTAGTGTACCCTCTTGTTGCTAGCTTTGGATAACCTCATGTGTAACATTTTGATCCCATAAAACATTTATCATTTCCCAATGAATTGGAGGGAGATATAGGTATGACCCTTAAGAGAATGAAAACCATACATTTTTTTTCCACAAGAACAAAAATAATTCATCTTATGTGAATCCACGTTATGAAATGGGTTTCATAAATATCATTGAATCATATAATAACCCATAGAAAATAAACGGGTGTCATAAATTTCATTCCACTATAAACATAAACCATTATTTAAAATAATAAGTGTATTAGAACTGATGAATAACCCTATTAAAACATAATTAACATCAAATCATAGAATATTAAATAGAGAATAATTTTAATAGATGACATGAAAACATTTCTTCAGAAAAATGTGAAATATTATTTAATTTTTTTTTCATTTATTAAAATGCAATGAAATTTTAAAAGAAAATATTTTATTTTATAATATAATTTTAATATTGTAAGGGATGATTCAAGGAGGCAATGAAACATGAAACAGAAAAATTCCATTCATGTTTTATACGTTAAAATAAAATATTATTCTTGTAATGTCTTTTGAAAAATAAAAAAGTTCATCATTTAAAACACAAGAAAATAAACCATTCAAACTGAGTATTAAAATGAATGAAAAAGTTAAAATAAATTTAAATATCCATAAGAGATATTTAAAACATTTTCTGAAAACACTTTTTGAAAACATGGATTGTTATGATAAATATTCCCCAATAGAGACTTAAATTGAAGCAGTCTCGAGTGTTGAAGATATTTCTAAGTAAATTCTCATCACTTTATAATCAGTAGAATCATATGTTTGATGAAAGTAAATTTTTTAATGATAATAAAATATCACAATAATCTCGATAATACTCGTAAACTAAATTCATCTTCAATATACACACAGAAAAAAAAGAAATGGGTGGTGAATATTTTGTAAGTCTCACAAATATAAAATCCAGAATAGAAATCCCCTAAATACTTGAGTAACATTATAATTAGTAACCCCATGAAGACATAGAATCAATTAAAGAATTAATATCATTAAATAAAATAAATTTATGATATAACATGTCATTGGTTATTATACACTCCACACAAAGGAAGAGAGTGCTGAATGTGGCATGTATCTCACGTAAATAAAAAGTGAGATGATATTCCCTTCCCTTATGTATGGACTCTCATTGTACACATGTAAACATCCTGTATAATAATAATTATTTTTATTATAAATATATTATTGGACCATATTCATATATATAATACCATATATGACTTAATAATGAAATTATATTACCTTTTTATAAAAAATTCAATGTTGGAGTAAATTTTCAGGTAATAATCGCTTTGTTTCTCATACTTTTTTGGAATTGTTACTCTTGGTCTTCATACTTAAATCATGATATAATTATCTAAATTTTTATAAACATTAAAAAAATATCATAAATATTTATTTTATATATAATTGTGTTTATATATAAAAGATAAAAATTGAAAATAAAATATACCGTTTATGCAGACGGTAGGATGTATATACACATGAATACTACTTTTATTTTATTTTCATATTAAAAGAAAAATCACGTTGCATCATGGAGATGGTAAGACTTATCTATGCATGAGTGATGTTATCATTTCACAAAAGATTAGGCAATAAATTTTTTGAAATGATATTATCATTCTAAAATTATAATGATTTCAAAAATATCTTATATAAACATTAAAACCATCATAATTCCCACTCATAATAGACAGTAATGAAAGATAAATTCGGTGGTTATGTGTAGACAGTAAGTCGTATGCACGCACAGGTGATATATTCACTTATTATTTTATGGGAAAGGGGCCATATAATTGTTTTATAATAATAATAATAAAATTAATAATATTAATTATTAGATTGTTATTATTTTATGATATTACACACATATTTAGAGGAGGCATATAAGTGTAGATAAAAAGAGTGGTGTGTTAGAGTGATTACCTCTTCTTAAAAATGGATCATTTAGATCTCCTCTAATGGAATATATTTATGGTATTTTAGAGGAAAAATATCTTTTATAACATGTATAGGTATATGGGAAATATAATTTGGTAAATATTGGTCGATCAAGAATTCACATAGTGGTGAAATAGGATGAGGTAAGAGATCCATTTATAATGAAGGTGAGAGGTACTTTTGAAATTTCAAACAATATTAATATATAATAAATTCAATCTCATCAAAAATTCCAAAAAAATGTAATATCTTCAAATATAATATGATATAATGTGAAAATATCATCAACCTATAAATTTTATACAATTTTTAATGTAATTTGTATCCTTATCATTTTGATTAAACCTTAATTAACCTACATATATTTTAACTATAGTAACGTTGTTTGTAATATTAAGAGGAACTAATTTTTACATATAAAGTTTAAATTAGACCATAAATGGTACATTAATTGTATTTTTGGACCATATGTCATCCCATTTTCATTATTTAATATTTTTATTTTTTTAAAAAAATGTAATAAAATATTAGTTTCATAAAATATAATTAGTGTTAATTTTGACCATATTAATTATTTTTAATTTTTAAAATATCATAACAACATGATATCTTTAAAAAATATATTAACTCATCCATAAAATTTAAAATTAATATATAATAATTTTGTATGGAATTAATTATTTTAAATTATATTTATATTAACATTTTATATATCCTTTATTTGATATTTCCATTATTTAAACAATTATTGCATCGTTATTGTGAAGGCCTTTAATTCTATTATTTATTTAATGAAAATTAATAATAAATTAACATCATATATAATAACATTTACTATTTCAAATTACTTTGTATATTCTCATTTATACGATATATAAAACTATATTTAAAATGGTATAGTTATTAAAAATATGAGTCTGACATCATTAACATTTATTTAAATAAAAGTTGATTAAAATGTTTACAATTTTATCTCAATTATTATTTTTGTCGAAATTACCTCATTAAATGTAATTGGTTCAATTGTTAGGGTAATATTATAGTAATAATAACATTATTTTGACCGTTAATTATCCAGTTTTCCGTTAATAATGGTAATAAAATATACTAATGTTATTATTAATATTGCCCAAAAATAAAATGGAACTATTTAATAAATTAGACCCCACTAATTGAAAATATAGAATCTACTTATAAAAATACTAATTAAATAAGTTTGAGAAATTTATTAAATTTTTATCTCACTAACGGGGCGAGAAAATGAGGTTTCAATATAAAAATGTCCACGAGATTGACATATTTTTATATAAAAATTCAATGTGAAATTGATACCGATGTCCTATATTTAATTAAATGATAAAAAGATGACCTCATTATATTTTAAAACCCAAAAATAAATAATTTATAACAATAAATTTTTTTAGTGAAGAGTTCATTTTTAATTTAAATGCATTATTTTCACTATTCATCAAAACATTAAACTTAAAAGAATATAACAAAAAATCAAACAGAGTAAATTTTTATATCTTACAATCAAAGAATAATTATATTTTGTTAACAATAATATAGAAAATTTTCAAAATTATATTTAAAATTGGTTCACCATTAAAAGGAGAAAAAATTACCATCTTGAAAAATACATCTTTTTATTAATAAAATTTTGTTTATTCTAATCTTATTAAAATGAAATATATTGAATTAATATAAAAATATTTTTATATAATATATAACATAAATATTCCATTATTATCATTCATAAATTTTAATTAATAAAATATAATATGAGAAAAAAGTTTAGGAAGGATAAATTATTTCATTAATGTTCAATTGGTAGATATTTTAATTTCTATGTAATTTTTAAAAAATAAATTCAACATATAAATACTATATTTTCATGACTTGTATAATACTATTCATAGTAAATAATTTAATGGTTAGGTTTTCATATTCATTAAATATTAATAAAATGTTGTTTCGTAGAAGCTCAATGTGGTGTGTAATTTAACCTAAGTTGGTGTTGCATATAATGTACGAAATCAAAGAAATTGAATTGTTAGTTTTTTTTAAAATCTATGTCATAAAAATATCATGGGGTAAAATTATACCCACATTAAAATGAAATTCACCCTTGAAATTATTTTTGGTTATCAATGGATTTTGATTTGAATGATTCTTTACTAAAAACTGACACATAAAAACGAATTATAAAACATCCTTTAAAAAGAAAAGTTAAAAACATAATGGTCACAAAAAATAACTCATAACTAGAATTCCACATATGATAAAATATGTGACTAGTTGGGTATGGAAGAAAATATTAAATAATCACAGATATTGATAAAGATTAATGATCACAAAAAAGTGGGTTGTCAAGGGAAATTTAACAATCATAAAGTAGGGAAGTGTGAAAGATGTGTTTTATATAATAAAAAATTATAATAATATGAAAAAATGTTAGTTCAAGATCATTTTCTTAATGTTGAAGAATTTTCAAAATGGTATATACCTACATTATTTCGACACAATTTTTCCCATGATCATGCCTTGAAAAAGTTCCACTTCATCTCTTATTCCATGAAATGAAGGTGAATTTGTCATTCAATAAGCAATAACAAATCATTTGATCCATAAATATAATGACTGGTCATTCCATATGTATTTATCAAAAAAAAAGGTTATTAGAAGTTATCAAATATTTTTAAATACTCCTTTGGTGAGATAATACTATGATCCCACAATATTCATATGATGTTTAATGTAATATTTCTTTAAATGGATTACCTTAATATCCTTCCAAAAGCTCAAAGTCCAAATCATTAGATAAATTTTACTAAACCATATTAACATTAATCACCTTTATATCATAAGTCTGCTCATGGTGGTCACATTTCAAACATTTCAATAACTTCATCATGTATCCTCAATAAACATGGAAATATCCATAATTACTAAAAATACATTTTGGAACCACACATCCTTCCTTATTCTAAATATAATGGGATATATTTTTTAAATTAAATAATTTTTAAATTTCATCCATGATAACATAGAACAAATTTTTGAAAAATCGACAATCATTTTTTGATGTAATCAATAATATCCAACATAATTTATCCACATCAACCATCTCATTATCCATGCAAAACACAATTTTTACAACATCAAGAATACATTAAGGGATAACTTACATTATTAAAATAATCTCAATTTCTAGAAATATCTTTTCTAATTCTTCATCACCCTGTAAAAAATAATTTTCACTCTTTAATGAAAAAATATACTTAATGTGATTTTATATTTCAAGATTCATATTACATAATCCTTTAATTATAAAACATATACACCTCAATCATCCAAGATTATTATTAAACCATTATCGTGGTTCTATCATCATATTATTTTGTAGAATATAAAATATTGATCAGGAGTTAAGGCTTACTAAACTCATTTGAATCATTTTTCAAATGTTTAATGTAAAAAATAGGGTTGGATCATCCTATATATTTCACATTTCATTCTAGATATCTTTATATTCCATAGTATAACAAATATCTTTACCACCTTTCTAGTTCTATTCATGAGATTTCCACATAGGAAATCAATTCGAATAATTCCCATGATTTCCACATTTGAATAATTCAATGCAAACCATGTTGAATCTTGTTCTAGCTATTGACTAAGACCAAAAAGAAATGTTTGTGAAAAACTTATGATAACTAGAAAAAAAATCCTCAAGGGAAATTACATATAATATTTTAATCAATGAAACCTTAGTTTTAATACTAGGTTATACAAGATCCTTATGAAACGTATTGGATTGTATCCAATACATAGTCATATCCTTAAATATATATATATAAATATCCTTAGAAATATCACTATAGATATCACTAATGTTTTGTAATCATATTTTATAAATATTGATTGCTAATTTTCTAGGATACCAACTATAAAGACCTAGGATTTTCTAGCTGAGAGATTTCATATTTTTAGATAAATATTCATTACATTTTAAAAAACACATTCCCAAGGATGTAATAGTTTAGTGCCTTTGTAAAAATGTAATTCATTATTCTATTTAGTGAATGATATTTAAAATATCCCATAAATATAATCCCATTAATAACTCTACATAAAACATTTCTTTTAAACGTGACAAAAGGAAACATAAGAAACAGAGAGATCAAGTTCTTACTTTGCATAAACATAAAAAATACATAAGCATAACATGATTATATGGGTATGAAAAAAAGATAAAAACATTTCATGATCCTACTATACATATCTAATATCATATACAGGAGTCATGGACAAAATATTGAAAGATCATAGGTCATAATTCATAAGAAGATTCAATCACATGAGCCATGAGAGTATAAAAATGGAATAAGAAATGGAAATTGTGGAATACCCTTAAATGTATATTAACTTATGTAAATGATTCTTACTAAGATATTAATAGTATTATAGGATTGGGTTAATCAAATATGTACCTACATCAGTCTTGGGATATCCTTTTTTTACCTTTTAGTTTTGTGCTTATGGTGACCTCCCCTATACCATCTTGTAACGGGATTAGGATGACAAACCATGTACCCTTTTTGTTTCGGGCATAGTATGACCTCCCATGTACCATCATGTTGCATTTTGAGGTGGACCTCATATATGAAATTTTTATTTGAGGGTTAGGATAACCACTTGTGTACCAAATTGTGGTAGAATTAGGATGACCTCTTATGTTAAATTTTTAGATCATAAATCATTTATCATTACCTAAACCATTGGTGGTAGATATAGGTCCCACCCATCACATAATGAAAACCATACATATGTGTCTCACAGGAACAAAAATAATCTATCTTATCAGAAAACACATAATGAAATGGGTTTCATAAACAACATTCCATTATATCATACCAGAAGGAAAAGAAATGGGTTTCATAAATAACATTCCTTTATAAATATAATCTAATATTATAAATATTAATAATAAAATAGTTGAATTATATCACTATTAAATAAAAGGTAACATAAAATAATGTTATCTTATATGGAAAATAATTTGGAGAGATCAATTGAAAACAAATCTTGAGGAAAATATCTTTTCTTCTTTGAAATTGTTTTCCTAAAATTCCACAGAATTTTAATGAAAAATTTTCTTTTAAAATAATATTGAAATTTTTTATTTATGTTTTAAAGAAATTAAGAATCATGAAAGTAGAAAAATATATTCATTTTATATAAGTTAAAATAAAATATTCTTCACGTACATTTTCTAGAAAAGTCATAAAGTACCTCTTTTGGAAATTGAAAAGATATACCTTTCAACCCAGGTGGAAAAAAATTCAAAAATATATCTATAAAACGTTAAACATATATAGGAGAATAGTAAAATATTTTTAGAAAACATGTTTTAAAAAATGTGTAAATAAATAAAAAATATTCCCAAATGAATACTTAAAATTAAATAATCCCATATATTAAAGAGATTATGAAATAAATACACATCGCATTATAATAAGTTGAATCGTATTTCCCCTTAAAGAATGTGAATTACGTGGATATAAAAATAAAATAATATTCTATATAACCATCATAAAATTAACTAACAATTAGTATATACACCATTAATATTAAATGTGTAGTGAATATGATTTAAGTCTCACAGAAATAAAAGGGAGATTAGAAATCCACTTACAACTTTTTTACCATCAGAATCCTGAACCACATACAATTATAACATTATTTAAAGAAATAATATCACTAAATAAATTAATTTTAAGATATAAAAATTCATAGTTCAGAATTCAAACTACACAAAAGAAGCATGTGGTGAAAAAGACATGCATCTCATGAAAATAAAAAGTGAGATGAAATTTCCTTACTTTATGTTGTGATTCCCCTCATACCCAACAAAACCTCATGTATAATAATTATAAATTTATTATAAATATATTTAATTACCTTATTCATATATATATATATATATTATACCATATATGACATACTTATGATATTATATTCCACGCTTATTAATAATTCAATGTTTAAGTTATGTTTTGGGTAATAACAACTTTGTTTCTTGTATATGTTTTGACGTGTTATTCTTGGTTCTCATACATAGATCATGATTTGACTATATAAATAATGAAAAACATGTTAAAAATATCTTATATATGAATTATATATATATATATATTTATGGTTATTTAGAAATGATATAAATGGAAAATGAAAACACTGTTCATATAGGCGGTAGGCCATACATACGCATGAATGCTGAATTAATTTTTTTATCATATTAAAAAAAAACTATATGGTATATTATAAATAAATAATTATTTTTATTTTATATACATAGTATATAGTCATAATATTCATCCTTATTATCATTCATGTAAAGTATAGCTGAAAAACAAATCACATCGAATAGTGGAGATGGTAAGCCATACATGCGCACGAGTGACATTATCTTTTCACAAAAGATTTGGTGGTAAAAGGTAGATATGATATTATCATTATCTAATTATAGTAATATCAAATGTAGAATATATAGTCATTAAACTTATCATATTTCCAACTCATTAAAGATAGTGATGGACGATTAAATTTATCCTTATGTGGAGATGGTAAGACATACGTACGTAAAACCGATACAATCACTTTTTGTTCAATGGGAAAGGGGTTGTACAAGGATGTGTTGATAATTATAAAAAAATTATAAATATTTAGGACTAGAATGTTATTTTTTTTTATATTAATCATAGATTTATAGTAGTTTTAGATGATTAGAAAAAATAGTGATCTATTAGAAAAATTATACCTTCTTCAAAACAATTCCATTATATATCCTATAAAAGACACTAGAGATGGTATATTGGGAATACCATAACCAAAAAAATGTGTATAGGGAAGTGTAGAAGATAATTATTTTGGTATTAGTCATGATATATACCTCACTGTGGTAAAATGGGATGAGGGTTGAGGTGTCCATTTATAGTGAAGGGGAGGGATCTATTTGAAATTCAAAACATATTAATTTATAATAACTTAATTGTCATTAAAAATACCAGTAAAATGCAATTTATTCAATGATATAATTATAAAATGTTTTAATATCATCAAACAATACATTTTAGATGGATATTGATGTAATTTTAAACCATATAGCTTTTATTATCCCTTAGATAACCAATTTAAATTTTTTCGATGTTAACAAATTATTTAATGTTAATATAATGTAATTTTTACATATAAAGTGTTAATTGGACAATAAATGGTCGATTAATGATATTTTATACCATATATCATCTAATTTTACTTATTTAATATTTTATCATGTTTAAATAATTTAATAAAATGATACCCACATAAAATATCAGTAGTGTTTATTTTGACACAATTTGTTATTTGTATTTTCAAAAATATCATAGAAACCTTATATGTGTGAAAAATATATATTAAATCCTCCCTAAAATGATACATATTTATTGAAAATTATTTTATGTCATT
Organism: Viscum album; assembly: GCA_963277665.1. Lineage (NCBI taxonomy): Eukaryota > Viridiplantae > Streptophyta > Magnoliopsida > Santalales > Viscaceae > Viscum > Viscum album. Next base: position 1,591,910,478 of record OY728148.1, read on the forward strand.
AATTATATCAAATTTTATTTATTTTAAAACGTTATATATAATTTATTTGATATTCCACTAAATAAAAAATTAAATCATCAGAATTGTGTATGCCTTTAAGGTAATTATTTATTACAAAAAATTAATAATAAATTTACATATTATATAAAAATATTCTTTCTTTAAAATGAGTATTTTTATTTGAATTTATTTTTTTATAATTCTATATTAAAATTTTTAATGTTATTAAAATTGTGAGTATAACATCATTAACTTTTCTTTAAATAAAATATAATCTATGTCATAATATCACAAAAGTGGCATAAAAAGGTTATAATTTTTTCAGAGTGAAGAGTTTTTTCAAAATTTATCGATCCAATGAAATTGGGTCAAGTGTTAGTTTAATTTTATAATATTTATAATATAATTTTCACCCTTAAGTACAGGACTTACCCTTAATCATTACAACAAAAAATATTAAGGATACTGTTGAAATAGTCCCAAAACAAAAGTAACCTATTTACTAACAGTGGACCAACTGATTTAAAATATGGAATAAATTTTTTGAAATTAAATACAAATAATTTAGGTAATTAATTTAAATTTAATATCATTGATGGAATGGGAAAATGGTCTTTTAAAGTGAACATTTCTAAAAGACGAAATGTTTTTATATCCAAATTCATTGTGAAATTGATTCCAATGACCTGGAATTTATTAAATGATAATTTATTTAATTAATTATACATTAAAACAAAAAAAATAAATTATTTAACACTATTAACAATTTTAATGAATTTTTTTTAAATTAAAATGGAATATTTTTCACTATTCATCAAAAACATGAAACTTACTAGAAAAATAAAAAATTCAATGAAATAAAATTTTTATATCCCAATTTAAAAAAATAAAATTATTTTGTCAAATGTAGTTTGTCAAATTGTTAAAATATATATTTGATATGGGTTCACTATTAAATGGTGGTAAAATTACTATCTTGAAAAATACATATTTTTACTAATAAAATTGGATTAATTTTTATCTTATGATTTTAAAATATATTATATTAATATCAATTTTTATATTAAACATATTACTTATATATTTCATTATTATCATTTACCAATTGTAAATAATTGAATTCATTAAGATAAAACAACTTTGGGTGTATAAAAATATTTCATTTATATTCAATTGGTATATATTTTCATTTCCTTATAATTTCTAAAAAATTAATTCATCTTATAAACACAATATTTTCATAAGTTAGTTAATACTATTCATAACCACTAAATTTAAAGAAAGTTTATTATATTGTTTAAAAAATAATAATATGATGTTTCGTAGAAACCTAATGTTTTGTGTAACACAAGATAAGCCTATGTTGTGTATAATATAAGACATAAAATCAAACTAATGTATTTTTTACGAAATTTTACAAAAATATATGGGTGTTACACATCGCATGTACCTGAGGATCCTACAACGACTAATGCATGCCCTTCATCTGTCATTGAGAAAGCTCTTCTGTATCTCAAGTTATCGGAAGACAGTGATGTTATAGGTCTCAAGACAAATATTTTTGGAGTCTCCATGGGTGAGATTACCATAGGGATTGGGATATCAAAACATGACATGATATTTCTTGGAATGAAATTTGATGAAATTCAAGAACATTTAACTAATCAAATTACTTTAAAAGAATTTAGGAAACTTAATAGGGAATTTAATAGAAGCGAGTCATTAATTTTTTGCAACCAAATTTTACACCTGATGTATTAATCAAGACTAGTTTAATTGTGCCTCACTATCCAAAGATAATAAATTTGTTGTGGTTTATCATAAAATATTCCTTATCTATATCAATCCCACTAATGAGGGGGGACACACTCAAGTGGATCATGGAAAGAGAAATTTTATCGAGCCATCCTTTGTGAGCTCGGAGCAGACCTAGGAGAGTTCCTTGCATCAATAGGTTCTGGTTTAAACCATAAAAATTGGGGACACTAGGGAGGTATCCTACCATGGTGATGACCCATTACTAGATGAGTGTAAGAAACCTTTTTAATCATCCCCAATTTTATTTATCGATTATCTGTTTTAGGATAATGATGAGTCTTTTTTGTTTTCTAGCACCATGAACTTATATATCCTTGTATGAGTGTGGATACTGCACAATAAAGAAACCAATACCAGAAAAATAAGCTTTTATTTAACAATAGGGAGTATGATGAGTAACTTACAAAGTGAACTGATTCTTGAGTGTATTTCTACCTCAAACTGTGGCTCTTAGCCATATTTGGACTTGCATAATGATCTTCACATCATTCACCTTGGGGTATGGTGGGAAGTATGGAATATATTCATCAATATAACTATTGAAGACCTACCTACAAAAGTACATCTAATTCTATTCTTGTTTTATATTATTAGATACATTCAATTAATGCATTATTCATGATGTTTTCAAGGAGATGATTCGCTAATAGAAGAAACAGAATGAGATTCAACATGACTTCATAAAGGTGAAGATACTCATCAAAAATGATGATCTCTAGAATGCAATATCCTAGGAGGAGACCAAAAATACAATGAACCTGGAGAAAATTAATCATTTACTAATAACAATTCCATTCAAGTATTGTTCTATTATAAGGAATTTCTTATCACTTAGGGGGATCTCGTATAACTCCGTCTTTCATTAAGAGGAGACCAAACTGAAGGGTTAACTACTATTTTGGCTGTAGAGAAAGAACATTTCCATGTTATTGAGACTCAATAAATTCATTTGGTTGGGATTAAATAGGTGGATAATAGGGCATGGTTAGCTGTTCAACAAATGAGGAGTTATGTTTACGGTCTCTTGTAATGTGAGTAAGAGAGACTCCATCTAGTGGATGCTTCTCTTATTGTTTTGTATCATAAATGAAAATAATTTTGATTTCCAATCATATATGTCACCATCCCTATTTTCTATCTATGATAATAACATAGCATTGGAAATAATTTTCATTTAAAAATATATTTATTTTAGCTTATCATAAAAACAATGATAGTGATGGGGAGACTATAACATTCTCTTAATCCATGGGGCCTATCGAGCATAGTTTGACAGTTTCTTGGGTCATATGGACAACCCCACAAACATTGTGTCTTTTTTTTACTTCCCCAAGATTTTTCATAACTCAAATATGAACTATAATTTACAATCACGTTTTTTTATTTTTCATAGACTAACATTTTAAGGATTTCAACCTAACAAGGTTTAGGAATTTTATTTTTTGAATATTCAATTTCTGCCTAATCCATACAGAGTACAAATCTAGCAAGTAGCGACTAGAGTTTTATAGATATCTCATTATGGATTTTAAATACAGTGAGTATTGTCTTAATGATTGGGCTATTTAAATTCTTAAATGTTGTGATAATGGGATATGTGTTTTAGGCCGAATAGCTATGACCATTAGTTTTAAAATCATGACTCAAATAATTATTGTTAACCAAGAATGTTATGACATTCATTGGATATCTTATGGGTAATCAAGAGAAATTAATTTTTTGTTATGGAATCTAAAATTAGACAATTGGGAATAGAGGAGGTCTCTCATTAGAAAAAATATACAACTGGTTTACAAACTCATTTTGTGGGATTTTGTATGAAAATCCAATTGGGTGGTATTACTACCTAATCCTTAGTGGCATCCTTCAGCTAAAAAAACCTGTTTTTGGGCTACATTATTAATCCACCCCTGTCATGGGGTGTGGAAAAAAATTACATTTCCAAAGTGTAGTATAGTTAATAACCCTATAAAGTATCCAGAATATGATTTCAAACATAATAGTTGTCACTTTTAAACGATGGTAAAAATGTAGTGTTTTTAGTTCAAATAAATAATAATATGATTGGAATTAAATTTCAAATTAAATTAATTGAAAAATATTATTTTAGATGGGTTATTAGGTTGGGGTCTGTTTCCCTATTGTAATGTAATGCTTGTTCAATTATTATTCTTAGTTGATTAAAGTGAGTTTCCACCATCGTTTCCTCTCACATCCTTGGTGAAATTATGATGGTGAGAGAAAACCTTACCAAGATATCAGTTTGGTAATATATAATTACATGTGAAAAAGAGTTGTATTGAATATCCTCTATTGACTTGGAAAATACCCGAGGATGTCTTGTTTATCCCAGACAACCAATAAAATCCTCTACCCCTTTTACACGTATTGAAGATCGTCGAGTACTTCACCACTAATCCCTTGTCTATTCTATCATATATAAACCAAAAATCAGTAGATGAGGATAATGATTATTTACAATGATAAAAAATCAAAAATGGAATAAAAATTCAAGAACTGTTGCACATGATAATAAAATCTTCTATGTGAAATTTAAATCAACTGTGAAGAAGATTGAATTTTAATCCAATTATGTATAAGAAGTCACGCATTACAAAGCTGAAAACAAACCCTTCCTGAATCACTCAAAATGTTTACCCTTCCATGGTATGGGTAATAAATATTAATTTAGAATAATTCATTGAAAATCTATGTAAAAGAAATAAAATAAAATTGAGAAAGCCAAAAAAAGTTCTCCTTCTTGGTTTCCTGGAAGGAATGGAATGGAATGAGATGCACTAAGAGGGAGGAGCTCACCTCATTTTTGATAGTAAGATGTTTTACCCCGTAGGATGACAAATTTTATCCCCATTAAATGATATATTCACGGATTTTACCCTTCTTGAATGTTGTTCAAAAATATATTTTGCATCTTCCCAAAACATTTCAACATAACTGAACAAGTAGTCTTAGAGGTATTCCCATTTTAATTTGAAAAATTATTCTAGCCAGTTAGACTCTCCAAATCACAAACCTCTATATTAGAATGATTTAATGACCATTATAATGGCCAATTCAACCATCTGAGGATTCATGTAATATGTAAAAAAAACTCCACGTGTGTCCACCCACCTAATATCATAGCAATTTGGCCCACTATGAACGAGTTAGCGACCCCACACAAAAAATAAGAAGATCTGTAAAATGTTTTAATGGTCCAACATGTGAGCTTCCATTGGTATTATATAAGATCGATTCATATTTTTTTAATGCATGAATAAATGAATTACTAGAAGTGTAGAATCCTAAAAATAAATAATTTTACAATTTGGATTAATATAAAAAATGTTATGGCCAAAATAATGAAATAATTTAAAACTATTAAAAATCCAACATTTGCTGTTTTTACGATTAAGCTCAAAATACAACAAATATCATATAATGTTAAAATTTATCTTAATGTAACACATTTTTGGGATTTAAAACAATGAAATTCAATGTAAATTTATTGAGAATATTTTCTATATCAATTCCCCCACACTTATAACATGGACTCCTAAGCAAGTAAACATCAATATCAATTAAAATTAAATCCAAAACACATACCCATGAGATCTACCAAATCTACATCGTGAAAGAAAAATATATCATCCCCCATAAAAAACCATTATTTCAAGTTCTCCATTTATATAATTTAATATATTTCCACTATATTTTTTAACCCATGCACATGAAAGACCTACCTCACATGAATTTTCTCTCATCTCATAAATGTAAATGTTCAATAAGGCTTTTCTCATCCAAACACATGAAAGAGTCACCATAGGCTTGATAAATTACTAAATCTTCACCTGATGTGACTCAAGGACATGTGTTTCTCATGAGTACTTTTCAGGGTTGTTCTATGGATTCAGGTTGGAAGGATTTAGATGTTTAAAATTCATAGGATGAAAATGGAGGGCATGGCTCTTTTTTTGAAGAAAAATTACCAGATTTTAATTTTCACATAAGTATGATCTTCTTCTATTAAAATTTGTAGAACTTTATATCCATAATAATGAAAATGTTTCGAAATTTAACACCAATTATCATTTCACTATATAAAATTTCTTCTCAAACATGGGTTTTCTTGAAAGCTCAATATTGGCATAACTTTCATTCTACTTGGGAATCTTTAAAAAGGTAGAAATTTTTTAATCATGAAATCTCTATAAAGTCATAGATTTTAAAAAAATAAACTCTTTAGTAGAAACACAAGCTCTTAAACCTATAATTTCCCACCAAATGTATCATAAAATGATGTGTTAAAACACAAGAAATCTTCCCCCACACCAAAGTTCAACTAGATCATGAAATTTAACTTCTAGAGCAGGTTCGTTAAAAAATATTGGATTCTAATATGGATAACCTAAAAATTTGTTCATGGTTTCTAAGGGATACAATGAATAATGTACATACTAGACCATAATAAATTAGATTATTTTGAAAAGGTGGATTAAAACCAAATAAATGACTCAATCATTTAAAACAAAAGTACCTCAAACCCTCAAGTATTGACAATAATAAATCAAATTCTAGGTAAATCAAAAAATGTATAGTTCTATCCTGAAATGTGGTGAATATAAATAATATGAAAAAAATGGTTGAGAAGTTTCATTGGAAAATGATTTAAAAAATAAAGACAGTGAGATGTGCCATGTGATTTAAAAATCCGAGTACTTTTCTTGAAAGTCCCAAAGATTTGAATTTAAAACAAAGTCATTTTAGAATTCATTTAAGGTCAGTTTCATGAAATATTTTGGTTCAATCATTAAATAGGTTTCATAAAATTAAATGATAATCATTTCATCACAAAAGTTTTGTCAACACACTAAATTTTAAAAATATACACACAATTATATGATTTTTTTATAAATATAGGAAACAAAACAACCAATGAAAATACTAAAATAAAAATATTCCCTCCACCAAAAATAAATGATGTAGTTTCCTCATGGAATTAAAATATATTTATGATGTAAAATTATTTTAAAATAAATCATAGTAGGTATGAATGTGTAACATATAGGTATGAATTTAATTATTGGCAATGCAACGTTGAGTTAAGATACTTAGTGTTTCTCATTGAAAACAAAAAAAAATAAAAATATATTATATATGAAATAGATTAAATGAAATGAAAATAGAATTTGAATGATAAATGAATGATTAATATGGGTTTAATCCACTTTGTGGACCCTGGGTTTTAAATTCCTCATGATGGGTAGTTCTAATCAGTTATCCCCAATCTGATGGTGGGTGAAGATTATTTATCATGAACCAACAATATTTCTTCTTTACAACATGAAATTGATTTTTTTAGGAATCAATGGATATAGTATACCATTTCCACCCCAATGAAACGAGATATAACATGAATATTGGGGTTAGTAAAATGAATGGGTCCTCCTATTTCATAGTTAATACTTGCATAATTTCTTCTTCAATGATCAGTGATTTCTTAAGGTATGCTACGTCAATGGAATAATAAAAAGAAATATTATATTATACATAAATTTAAACCAAATTAATTAATGATAAATCAATATAAAATTCATCCCCTTTAATTTGAGTATTACACATCTCATTTTCGTTAGGAGAATCCACATTGGAATCCTCTTGAACACCCTATGATTTGGGTTCAAAATGTTCAGGGAGCTATAAATGTTATTTATCAAGTGCAGTTTCTTTTTATTCCTCATCCACAAAGGCAATAGATGTGTTGAATGAATCTAAAAATTTTAAACAAATAGATTTGATACTCAATTAATTTTAGAAAAAGATACAAGATAATGAGTTCATGAAAATATCATATCCCTATGTTTGTTTATCTTCAATATCCTATTCAGTGGAAAGCTTCTTCTTGGAGTTGAGTAGTATCAAACAGAGGAAGGTAGACTGTTTCCTTCATTTCTTAGATCTCCTTAGTAAAATTAGGGAAGTATATGTGGGGATATTCTTGTACATAAGAAACATTATAAAATCCAGTAATGTAATGGGAGAATACAGTTAGCTCTTGGGCCATCACTTCAAAATTTTCATTGTTCATGTCCTCCCTCAGGTCGGATATGAATTCAATATATGTATGTTCACCATTATTTGACTTCTAAATTAACCTAACCAGTATAATAAGAAAATAAACCCCACAAACCATGTACAAGAGTGAGTCAATTATTAGTTATTTCATTACTGGGTATTTGTCCCATGAATTGAAAAAATAATCTTTTGAAAACATCACAACAAAGTGTTTTTTTTTAAATTTTATTATGGTCAAATTTTTACAATTTTAATTCTCCACTATGTCTCTAGCAACAATGCCTTGTTTGGTACACTCATGTTATGGGGTGTAGAAAAACAATTTTTATATTCCCTAAGTTTATTTTAGTTATTAACCTTCAAAAGTCTCCCAAAGGGGAGTGCAGAAAAAATAGTTTTTACTTTTAAACGGTGGTAAAAATGTAGTGTCTCAAGAATAAATAAATAACAAGATGATTGAAATGAAATATGAAATTAAAATTGTTGAAAACAATGATTTTAAATGGGTGATTGGGTTGTGTTCAGTTTCCCAAATTCACATCTATCCTCGTTCAGTTATTCTTCTGAGTTGATTAAAGTGAGTTTCCTCAACTATTTCTTCTTACTTCCTTTGTAAAATAGTAATGGTGAGAGAAAACCTTAACAAGATATTAAATTAGTCATGTAACAACCCGAGATTTTATAAGATACATTCTTTTTAATTTCATTCATATCATCTGTTGTATGATACACCAAGATTATCTTGTGCTATATGAAACACCGTATTAGCTTGTAGTATACGCAACACTACTCTTGGCTCGTGTTACACACAATTTCAAGTTCGTTTGATAGAAGTTATTCTACACAACATTGAGTGTGTATATATATATATATATTCAATGTATAAATAAAATATGGTTGGATTATGTTATACGCAACAACAAAGGAGTCCTGCACTACACCCAACCCTAACTTGGCTTGCATTACACGTAATCGCGACCTTCCCTGATAGCGTGTGTTGTATCAATACTGGGTTTTACTAAACAAAAATATATTATTATAATATTGTTATGAACTAGCCGTTATGAATAGTATTAACTAAATTTTGAATTTTATAACATTATTATTCATCTTACACATTTTCTAAAACATGGTATAAGAAAAAAATAAAATTTTCAGTTAAAATAAATATTTTTAAAAAAATACAGTTTTGCGGCCTTTTGATGGAGCACCCACTTTAAATATAGTTTTTGAAATGTTTATAACTTCAATTTGACAAAATAAAATTTTTCTTTAGAATCAAGAAATAAAAATTTACTTTGGATAAATTTTTCATTTTATTCTGATAACTTTCATATTTTAATGAATAGTAAAAACACGCTATATTTTAATTAAAATCAACTTTTTTCATCTTAATATATTATGTGGTTAAATTATAATATTTAATGGTTTTAAATTATAAATAGAATATATTTTTACCATTTAATATAATTTATGTCATTATCATTGATTTTACCATGAATTCGTAGGTTAAATCAATTCAATCTTTTGCAATGTTTTAAAGAAAAACCCGTTCTCTTTCGACAACCGGATTAATTTTAATTTAATTTTTGCAACTTTTGTGTATTTAATTTCGAAAAATGGATTCCATATTTGGAATCAGTGGGTCCAAATTATGTTAATAAGCTACTTTTTATTTTTGTGCATTGTGAATAGTAACTACAGTAAATTTTATTTACCATAGTTAAAGGTAAATCAGGTAATTAATGGTAAATATAAGATTATAAAATTACCCTAACACTTGGAAAAATCCTATTGGATGACTAAAAGTCGACCCATATCACCTAAGGGTCAGATTAAATTCATTTAATGGACTTTTTTCCATGAAAATAATTTAATTATTATTAAAACCAAAGAAAGTGACAACATGTCACTCTCTTAAATACTATAAGTATAATAATTTTAAGTTAGTGATAAAAATAATGAAACTTAGAACATTAATAATCTAAAAAAATCTAACAAAATTATCTACATCATGAAAATTTATTTAGAATTTTTTGGGATTATATAATTCTTATTAATTGTGACACAATAGTGATGCAGAAATTATTTATCTAGTGAAAAAATCAAGAATATTGTTTTTATTAAACTAATAGTGACCATAAAAGGTAGAAAACCCTGAACAAAACTTATTGGTCATGTAAATTTAAACTATAATCCTCCAATGGTCGAATATTTGACCATTTGGAGTCTTATACAAGCAATTATGACACTTATATTATTTTATTTTAAATGATGCCAAAGTTGTCACCTTCATAATATAATAAATATAATAATTTAAATATTGTGATTTTAAGATGATAAATTATAGTAAAAGTATTACTGTAAAATTTAATAGATTTATATTTATCATAGGATTTTATTTTTAATTTTTATGCAATATATATTTATATTAAATAATTATACAAAAATGTTGTAGTGATTATTTTATTAAGAGATAAACCAAATAAATGATTTTAAAAATAATAAAATAAATATTATATGAACTATTTAATGTTCTCCACTAATTTTCTAGATACATATGGCCTTTTATGAAACTATTAAATCTTTTAGATCGAACATATCTTTTGTATATATTTTATTCAAATTCATATAAATGAATAGTGTCAAAATTGACAGTTGTTATTTTATAAAAATAACATATTATAAAATTGTTTAAAAATCACAAAAATATTTAAAAATTATAAATTTAAACTTATATGGTCTAAAATGTTATAATTTATCCAATTATGGACAATTCACAAAAAATAAGTAATTTTTTGTTATAAGTTAAAATTTAGAATGTTATTACCACAAATAAAATTACATTGATTAAGTAAGGATAAATCAAGTTGATAATGTTTAAAATAATTTCCTAACATGTCTAAATTATATTGGTTGATAAGATTACAACCCTATATCATCTTATATTCGAATTGGAGTCATTTTTGGAGGTTTTTAAGTGGGTTTAGATTTATTATAAATTAATATTTTTACAATTTCCAAAGGTGCCCCTCTCCTCCCTCATAAAAAGGAACCTCCTACCTCTCTTCCTCACACCAATTTGACCCTTCATGCTCGGCCAACCCCTACCAAATTCTCTTATCCACTTCCCTAGAAACATCCTTGAGGTCCTGTTCTTCTTCAAAGACCAATTGTAGTTCCCTAAGAGGAGGTCTCAAAGAGGCGCTTCAAAGAAGAGGTAATGTTCGTTACCGATTCTTTCAACTTTATTTATTCTTCCACTTCTTCTAATTTAGTTGTTTCATTATGAAGTAATAACATAATTATCACTCATATATTGATATTTTATTATAAGTATGAAACAACCCTATTTCACAATTTATCCATCCTACGGAAAATGAAATCACCGCGCGTGCGTACGTACGGAATACCGTCTCCACATTGTGGTGTAATCTATTTTCCACCACCACCATACTTGGATGGGTTTAATGGTGTAAATAATGACTATATATGATTATTGTAAAGTGATATTTATTCTAAAATATTATACATACAGTTGAATACAATTCCATGATCATGGGAATGATATCATCGCTCGTGCGTACGTACGGACTACCGTCTCAACAACGCGATGAGATTCATTCTCAACGATTAACCAGTCATGAATGATTATAAATTATATATAATAAGTAATAATGAAATATATGACATAATAATGATACTAGATTTATGAATATATATATGTATGTCCTCTACTTAATTCCATTCAATTCAATAAGGAAACGAAAACAGTGTTCATGCATACGTACGACCTACCGTGTCCATGAACGGTGTATTTCCTTCCATTTATCGATATATTATATATATGTATATTATGAATATATATTATATATAAATTATTTTTTACATTCTGGATATAAGTAATCATGATCCAAGTAATCATATTAATAATTACAAGTTAAAACACGAACGACGAATGAGACGATTTTACCCAAAACTCTACTTTAACATGAATTTACAAAAGAACAGGTAATATAAAGTCATAAGTGGACCATATATGATATAATAACAATTAATATGATTCTTTAATAAGTCAATAACATTATTTAAATCATTATACAGGGGGTTCAGATACGTACGAAGCATATCAGGCCTAAGGTATGGGATAATTTTTCAAATCAAATTTTAATCCGAGATTTCTTATTCATAATTATTTACCGGGGTTATTGTTATCATCCATGTCCATGTTTCCTAAAAATGGTTTCATGTATGTTTAATGTCCTTTTTACCCAATTTTTACTTTTACTACATGGTATGTAAGGAATCTTACTTTTGTTTACGTTACAAGGTACTTTTTTTTTGACTTTTCTGACAAAAGTACGATAAGAATGTTTTTTTAACGTATACGGCATGAATGGATTTTTATGGTTTTATAAAGCATTATTTTCATGAAGATTCCTTAAAAATATTTCATGACTATTTTCAACAAAAACCTTTTCTTCTAAAATTTCATGACATTTTTTGAAAAGAAAATGTTTTTTTAAGAAAAAAGGATATTTTCCTCAATAATTCATTTGAATTGTTTTATCAAAACCCTTTTCATCTAAGATGAAATTATTTCACATGTGTGTGTTTCAAGTGTAATGTCTCTATGATTTACATGGTTTCACATTTTTTTATTATGAAATGATATCCATTTATTTTATATGGATTATGTGATGATGGGATGATGTTTATGAAACCCATTTTATTTATTGGGTTATTATGAATGATGCATGTTTATTTTGTGGCACAAGTAAGAATGATTTCATTATGAGATGGGTGGGACCTATACCTCCCTCTAATTCATTGGGTAAAGATTTATATCTCATGATATAGACATGGCTGGAATGGTAAGTTAATCTGGTTCAGTGTTACTGGACTGAAACGAGGAGTGAACTCGATTCAGAAAGGGACATTGTCCACCAAGATTTTCTTGGCAGCAATGCCTTGGCTACTATGGAAATCATGACATGTGCTTAATGGTTTCCAAAATTACATGTTTTATTCTCATTCTATTTTATCATTCTTAATGTTTCTTTATGATCTATGCCATACGTACTTCCATTTTTTATTTCATTGCTCAAGATTTTTATGTTTAAACATTATGTTCATGTTTTTAAGTTCAAATGTATATGGTTTGTTTTATTTTATCCATGCTTACCCTTACTCATCATTTGAGCTCACCCTTTTTATGTTTTCTTTTCCCCAGGATATAAAGAAAGGTTTTAGGTAAAAAATAGGGGGAATATCTTTAAGGGAGATGTTTAAGATCATTCACCACTATTAGAAAATTACGTTCCATGTTTCCAAAGACACTAAACTATTACGGTCCTAATGTGTCTGTTTGTTTTATATTAAGTATTCCACAAAAGTAATGTAATGTTCATGTACGTCAGGCTTCGGGTCTCTACAGTTGGTATTATAGGAATGGTTTAGTAAACCTTTGGAAACATGGATGTGAAAACGTTAGTGAGATCCCTAGATATATTTCTAAGGTATGTCTAGGGATGTCTCTAAGGTTAAGTATACGTATAGGTTATAGTCCTAGAATTGCACTAAGGATCTTATAATTTAACCTAAGATGTTAGATATTTAGGGTACTCCCCCTTTACTATGTTGTTTTCTCTAGAATGATTTTTCCTCTCACAGAATTCTTTTTGTGTTTTCGTTAATGGAGGGAACCAGAAGGAATTCGGTTAACATTGAATCCAATGGACAAATTGGTGACTATGAGCAACAAAATTGTGTAATGCCTAGAGCGAAAGATATTGTGATTATGCCTAATCAGTCATCGCGATATATGATTAACAAGGGGAAATTTAGTGGTATGCCTAATTCATCAAATAATAAGAAGATAGACTATTATACATGTTCGCATGTTGAAGAGAATAAAGAAAGGAAGATTGAGATTTCTAAAGAAGGGAAGAAGAGCCTTGAAGAATACCTCAAATGGAGGGACCGATGTTATCTATGTGGAGAAAAGGGTCATAGAGGGACAGACTATTGTGCAGTTCAATTTATTATTTGTGGAGAACATGGGCATTACCCAACTCAATGCCCTGACCTAAAAAGTTACTTCTAAATCAAGGAAGGACTTATTCCAGGACAATCATTGAAGAGGATGGATTGAAGTGTTTATGTATTGGTATTCAAGAATAATGTTGTTGAGGTACTTTTATTGCGTATTGGAATATTTTTGTATTAGTCTATAGTGGTTTTAAATAATTTTATGGAACCAGTAATCATGAAAAGTGATTCAAATATTTTGGAAATCAGATGATATGCGCATAATGAAGGGATAAAGAGAAAATGAAATGTTTGACAGTATTCATGAGCTCATGATTGATATAAGGACTAAGTGATATCATGGTTTGAGTATATAGAATTTTGAGGATTTTGGTATGTGGAAAGTGTTAACTTTTAACTCCATTCATGTTTTCACTATTGTTCAACGGGTATTCATTTTTCAAGAGAATACATGATTAAGGTATTCACATGATTGGAATGTGACCAACAAGATATATGGGGGATAAATGATAATATTCTCATGCTTGGTTGATGACATTTCAAGTAATCGTTTTCTTTATACTATGAGCCTGGACCGAAGTATTTTAGATAAGACTAATGATTAGAATGAATTATGTTGTACATAAGTTAGTATTGTTTAAGGATAGAACTTTTTTTTGATATTAATGATGGGATGTTTTAGCAATGTAGTTTTAGAAAAAGGACAACCTGCAGGACGGGCGACAGCCCATCGCGTCAGACAAGGCTGTGGGAATCGAACCCACAACCGAAGTGTGACTGGCCTTTATCGCCTACCACTGGCCTACTGGAAGTCCCTGTTTAGTAAAAACTAGTTTTATTATATTATGTAGTATGATATATGAAGTATAAGTCCATTTTATGAACCATATATTATTAATCTCACTATAGATGGACTTATGTATTTTTTTTGATAAATTTTCTAACCTTTTGTTTGAGACAGATGGAATGACCCATCATTCTATCACATGATCTGATAACACATCACAAATGACAAATTCAACTTCATTTTTTTAAGAGATGAATTGTAAATTTTACAAAGAACGACCAATGGTGAGACTATACCAAAATCATGAAAGTATTTCATCTAATTCCAATTTCATCATCTTTAGGGAAATAATCTTGAGAACCAAAAATGTTTTCCTAGTTCCTTTATATCCGATGAATCAGATGGTACCTTAGATCATCACAAATTTATGGCTTTGTGATTGTTGGCTTTTTCATAGTCATGTTCTCTACCACTCTCTATTAGAACACAATGGTTAGATTTCTCTTCCATATCCATATTTTCACCAATGTTATCCTATATGGAAACCCAGTGATGAGTTAATTTGGGTAACCATTATATTTCATACATTAGTTTTCATGTTCAGTTTTGGTATTTCTTTTTACGATGTGGGCTTCTATGAATAGTAAATGATTTATAACCCCAACGAATTTTGAGGGCAAAATTCATTTTAAGGGGGGTAGAATGTAAAAACCGAAGATTTTATAAGATACATTCTTTTTAATTTCATTCATATCTTCTGTTGTACGATACACCAAGATTATCTTGCGCTATACGCAACATCGTATTAGCTTGCAGTATACGCAACACTATTCTTGGCTCATGTTACACACAATTTAAAGTTCGTTTGATAAAAGTTATTCTACGCAACATTGAGTGTGTATATATATATATTCAATGTATAAATAAAATATGGTTGGATTATGTTATAAGCAACAACAAAGGAGAACTACACTACACGCAACCCTGACTTGGCTTGCATTACACGTAATCGCGACCATCCCTAATAGCGTGTGTTGTACGCAATACCGGGTTTTACTAAACAACAATATATTATTATAATATTGTTATGAACTAGCCGTTATGAATAAAATTAACTAAAGTTTGAATTTTATAACATTATTATTCATCTTACACATTTTTTAGAACATGGTATAAGAACAAAATAAAATTTACAGGTAAAATAAGTATTTTTCAAAAAATACAATTTTGCCACCTTTGGATGGCGCACCCACATTAAATATAGTTTTTGAAACTTTTATAAGTTCCATTTGAAAAAATATAATTATTCTTTGGAATCAAGAAATAAAAATTTACTTTGGATAAATTTTCCATTTTATTATGATAACTTTCATATTTTAATGAATAGTAAAAACATGATATATTTTAATTAAAAACAACTTTTTTCATCATAATATCTTATGTATTTAAATTATCATATTGAATGGTTTTAAATTATAAATAGAATATATTTTTACCATTTAATGTAATTTATGTCATTAGCATTGATTTTACCTTGATTTTGCAGGTTAAATCAATTCAATCTTTTGCAATGTTTTAAAGAAAAACCCGTTTTCATTCGACAACGGGATTAATTTTAATTTAATTTTTGAAACTTTTGTTTATGGAATTTGGAAAAATGGATTCTATATTTGGAATCAGTGGGTCCAAATTATGTTAATAATATACTTTTAATTTTTGGGCATTGTGAATAGTAAATACGGTAAATTTTATTAACCATAGTTAAACGTAAATTGGGTAATTAAGGGTAAATATAAGATTATAAAATTACCATAACACTTGGAAAAATCCTATTGGATGACTAAAAGTCGACCAATATCACCTAAGGGTCGGATTATATTAATTTAATGGACTTGTTTCCATGAAAATAATTTAATTGTTATTAAAACCAAAGAAAGTGACAACATGTCACTCTCTTAAATACTATAAGTATAATAATTTTAAGTTAGTGATAAACTTCATGAAACATAGAACATTAATAGTGTACAGAAATATAACAAAATTATCTACATCATGAGAATTTATTTATAATTTTTTGGGATTAAATAATTATCATTAATTGTGACACAATAGTGATGCAAAAATTATTTATCTAGTGAAAAAATCAAGAATATAGTTTTTATTAAACTAATAGTGACCATAAAAGGCACAAAACCCTGAATAAAACTTATTGGTCATGTAACTTTAAACTATAATCATCAAATGGTCTAATATTTGACCATTTGGAGTCTTATACAAGCAATTATGACACTTATATTATTTTATTTTAAATGATGCCAAAGTTGTCACCTTCATAATTTAATAAATATAACAATTTAATTATTGTGATTTTAAGCTGATAAATTCGAGTAAAAGTATTATTGTGAAATTTAATAGATTTATCTTCATCATAGGATTTTATTTTTAATTTTTATGCAAGATATATGTATATTAAATAATTATACAAAAATGTTGTAGTAATTATTTTATTAAGAGATAACCCAAATAAATGATTTTAAAAATAATAAAATAAATATTATATGAACAATTTAATGTTCTCCACTAATTTTATAGATACATATGTCCTTTTATGAAACTAATAAAGCTTTTATTTCTAACATATCTTCTGTATATATTTTATTTTAATTCATATAAATGAATAGTGTCAAAATTGACACTATTGTTATTTTATAAAAATAACATATTATAAAATTGTTTAAAAATCACAAAAATATTTAAAAATTATAAATTTAAATTTATATTGTCTAAAATGTTATAAATTATCCAATTATGGACAATTCGCAAAAAATAAGTAATTTTTTGTCATAAGTTAAAATTTAGAATGTTATTACCACAAATAAAATTAAATTGATCAAGTAAGGATAAATCAAGTTGATAATGTTTACAATAATTTCCTAACACGTCTAAATTTTATTTTTTGATGATATTACAACCCTATCTCATATTATATTCGAATATGAGTCATTTTTTGAGGTTTTTAAGTGGGGTTATATTTAATATAAATTAATATTTTTAAGATTTCCAAAGGTGCCCCTCTCCTCCCTTATAAAAGGGCACCTCCTCCCTCTCTTCCTCACACCAATTTGAGACTTCATGCTCAGCAAACCCCAACCAAATTCTCTTCTACACTTCCCTAGAAACATTCTAGAGGTCCTGGTATTCTTCAAAGACAAATTCTAGTGCCCTAAGAGGAGGTCTCAAAGAGGCGTTTCAAAGAAGAGGTAATGTTCGTTACCGATTTTTTCAACTTTATTTCTTCATCCACTTCTTATTCTTCAGTTGTTTAATTATGAAGTAATAACATGAGTATCACTAATATAATTATATGTTATTATAAGTATGAAACAACCCTATTTCACAATTTATCCATCCTACGGAAAATGAAATCACCGTGCGTGCGTACGTACGGAATACCGTCCCCACGCCGTGGTGTAATCTATTTTCCACCACCACCTTACTTGGATGGTTATAATGGTGTAAATAATGACTATATATGATTATTTTAAATTTATATTGATTATTAAATATTATACATTCACTTGAATACAATTCCATGATCATGGGAATTATATCATCGCTCGTGCGTACGTACGGACTACCATCTCCACAACGCGATGAGATTCATTCTCAGGGATTAACCATTCATGAATGATTATAAAGTATATATTATAATTAATCATGAAATATATGACATAATAATGATACTGGATTTATTTATATATATATATTTATGTCATCTACTTAATTCCATTCAATTCCATAAAGAAACGAAAATAGCGTTCATGCGTACGTACGACCTACCGTCTCCATGAATGGTGTATTTCTTTACATTTATCGATATATTATATATATGTATATACTGAATATATATTATATATAAATCATGTTTTACATTATTGATATAAGTAATCATGATCCAAGTAATCATATTAATAATTACAAGTTAAAACACGAATGACAAATGAGACGATTTTACCCAAAACGCTACTTTAACATGAATTTACAAAAGAACGAGTAATATAAAGTCATAAGTGGACCATATATGATATAATAACAATGAATATTATTATGTAATAAGTAAATAACATTATTTAAATCATTATACAGGGGGTTCAAATATGTATGAAGCATATATGACCTAAGGTAAGGGATAATTTTGCAAATCTCATTTTTATCCGAGATTGTTTATTCATAATTATTTACTGGGGTTATTGTTTTCATCCATGTCCATGTTTCCTAAAACTGGTTTCATGTATTTTTAATGTCCTTTTTACCCACTTTTTACTTTTACTACATGGTATGTAAGGAATCTTTCTTTTTTTACGTTACGAGGTACTTTTTTTGACTTTTCTGACAAAAGTATGATAAGAATGTTTTTTTAACGTATACGACATGAAAGGATTTTTATGGTTTTTTAAAGCCTTATTTCCATGAAGCTTACTTAAAAATATTTCATGACTATTTTCAACAAAAACCTTTTCATCTAAAATTGCATGACATTTTGTGAAAAGAAAATTTTTTTGAAGAAAAAAGGATATTTTCCTCAAGAATTCATTTAAAGTGTTTTATCAAAACCATTTTCATCTAAAAAGACATTATTTCAAATGTGTATGTTTCACGTGTAATGTCTCTATGATTTAAATGGTTTCACTTTTGTTTTATTATGAAATGATATCCATTTCTTTTATATGGATTATGTGATGATGGGATGATGTTTATGAAACCCATTTTATTTATTGGGTTATTATGAATGATGTATGTTTATTTTGTGGCACAAGTAAGAATGATTTAATTATGAGATGGGTGGGACCTATATCACCCTCCAATGAATTGGGTAAAGATTTATATCTCATGAGATAGACATTTCTAGAAGAGTAAGTTAATCTAGTTCAGTGTTACAGGACTGAAACGAGGAGTGAACTCGATTCAGAAAGTGACTTTGTCCACCAAGATGGTCTTGGCAGCAATGCCTTGGCTACTATGGAGATCATGACATGTGCTGAATGGTTTCCACAATTACATGTTTTATTCCCATACTATATTATCATTCTTAAGGTTTCTTTATGATCTACTCCATACGTACATCCATGTTTTATGTCATTTCTCAAGCATTTTATGTTTAAACATTATGTTCATGTTTTTACGCTCAAATGTATATGGTATGTTTTATTTTATCCATGCATACCCTTATTGAGCATTTGATCTCACCCTTTTTATGTATTCTTTTCCCCAGGATATAAAGAAAGGTTTTAGGTAAAAAGGGGGTAAGATATTTAAGGGAGATGTTGAAGATCTTTCACCACGATTAGAAGATTATGTTATAGGTTTCCAAATACACTAAACTATTATGGTCCTTGTGTGTCTGTTTTTGTTATTTATTAAGTATTCTGTAAAAGTAATGTAATTTTCATGTACATCAGGATTTGGGTCTCTACAAGTCTGCTCTTTTTCAATGTGAAAAATGTTGTGTCGAATATTCTAAATTGACATGGTGAATAAACTATCAGGTCTTGTTCAATCCAAACAATCAAGAATATCCTATATCCCCTTAGCACATTCTGAAGATCATCGAGTATATCACCCGTAATCCCTGGTCAATTCCATCATATATAAACTAGAAATTAGTGGAGGTAGACAATGATTATTTACCAAGGAAAAAATAAATGATAGAATTAAAAATCAAGAATGATTGAACTTAGTAATAAAATATGCTATAAAAAATTTAAAACAACTATGAACGAGAAATAAAATTCATTTAATTATGTCCAAGAACTCAATAATTACAAAATAGAAAACCACACCATCCCAAATCACTCAAAATGTTTACCCCACGATGGTAAGGATAATCAAGATTAATGGATAAGAAGAAGACATTACAAATCTTTGGAAAATAAATGAAATAAAATAGATAAATCCAAAAAAATCTATTTCTTGGTGTCTTGGATGGAATGGAATGGAATGAGATTATTTGAGATAGAGGAGGTCCCATCCTTTTATAGGAGTAATTACTTCCACTAATTTTTATGCATTGTAACCATATTAAATTATATCTTCAAATGTTTAACCCTTATTGAATATTTTTCATAAATATATTGGATGTATCTCCTCAACAATTAAGTGTATTTTCACTAGTCATCTGAGAGTTTTTCCATTGTTAATATGACAATTTATTCTGCCCAGTCAGACTCTCCAAATTTCATACCTCTTGATTAGATTGGTTTAGTGTCCATTAAAATGGAAAATTCATGCATTATATACATCATGAAAGATGTTAAAAACCCCTTGAGACTCTACCCACTAAATCTTATAGCAATTGGGCCCAACATGAATGAAGTAGGGACCCCAAACTAAAAAATTAAAGATCTGTAAATAGTTTCCAGGTTCTAAATTGTGAGCTTATTTTGAGATTTCATCTGATGGATTCATATTTTTGTCAAGAATGATTAAAATTAGCCCGGGATATATAAAATCCTAAAAATAAATAATTTAACAATTTTAATTAATATATAGAATGTTATGGAAAAAATACTAAAATAATGTAAAACTGTTAAAAATATGACACGGGAAATTTTAAATATTAAGCTCAAAATACCACCAATATCAAAAAATGAGTCAATTTATCTTAAAGTAACACTTTTGTGGGATTTAAAATAATTAAATTAAATGTAAATTTATTGAAAATATTTTCTATATCAATTATAAAAGTCCATCATGGGTGTATTACAACATAGTCACGAAAATGATTCCTTAGGAATCATAAAATTATATTTTTCTGATGTTTGAAGTAATTTAATGGGGATTTAGATTTATCAAGATCACAATGTCTGGGTTTTCAAATAGAAAATTTTTGGGAATGATAACATTATATAAATTCTAAGTGTTCATGAATAGATAATCTTCTCTTACATTAATTTAGTTTGTGTGGGGGAGGGTACATATTGTTAGATGATAAATGTTAGAGAGAAGGCCCCCCCTACCACAAGAGTTGAATTATTGGGATGTTTAATATTGTGTGACCATGACATTGAATATATCATTTGACATCTTATGGTGAGGACATATTTTTGATGTTTAACATCCTTTGTCTAGGATGTTATTAAATGAAATTTAAATTCATACACTATGAAAATTTTTCTATACTATTTAAATTCATACATGATGGGCATTATACAATGTAATTTAAAGTCATACAATAATGATATTATGCAATGATGTTTAAATTCATACAAAAAAGACATTGAACAAGTTATTTTTATTTCATACAAAAAGTTAATTAGTGGGGTGTGATTTTTGGTCCTTAGATTTGACGAAATGATTAATGATATTCACATTTTATGTAAAATATTTGGGAATGTACCATCATATTTAGGTGTGAGGAGAAAAATGTTGTAAGCTATAATATGGGGATACATGGAAACAAATTTAGGAATGCTGGAAAGGGATTCTGAAGATAGTGGAGATATCTCTTAGAGATGAAGTTTCCACTAGTTGAAAACCCAATTAAACAAGTTGTTTTATGAAAATCCAACTAGGGCATGGTACTACATTGTCAATAGTGGAATCCATTGGTTGGAAAAATCATTTTGGGGTGAACTTTATGAAATATAAACTGTGTCATATTATAGAATTACAAAAAATACGAGTCCTTATAAAATTTTGAATTTATTTACTCATGGTCAAGGATATATTATAGAGATTAATATTTCACTGGGAACCTATTTTTTTAATAGAAGGAGGTACCTGAATAAGGGAGGAACATTTCAAGTAAAAATTACTCATGAATTGGGGGAAAAATATCCACACACATGTCTAGCCGAAACATGGGAAATATAGCACCTATCATTTTAGGTAATACTCATAGTACAACAGTATTATGGAAATGATAGGTGATCTATATCCTATAAGGCCATGATCATTACCACATTTATCAAACATGAGGGAGGAAATTATAAACCATGGTCTTTAGGTTCTCAGATCAGAAGAAAAAATATTTAAAAAATATTAAAGGGTTTTTCATTGACTGAAATTAAATCATGGGTTCCAATATAATTTCATAAATTATTACATGGATAGAAGATAATTCTATGAAGGGTGAAGTTACTGCTAATTTACAGACAGATTTTATGTTTTGTTATATGTAATTTCAATTGGGGTGTGTTATTATATAGTCAAATAATGGAATCCTCTAGTGGGAAAACATATTTTGTGGGATGTTTTATACAAAGTAAACTAGGGTGTGTTATAGATTAGTCTGGTAATGGGCTCCTCAATTATCATCCATTCTATCACTGAGATATGGAGAAAGATTATAAATATCTGAAAGCATCCATGATTTGTATTATGAAAGTTGGAAGGGTTATTTCCAAAAAAAGAGTTTATTGACAGATATTGGTTATCAAGTATAGTGTCCCATTCAATAATATGACTTGTATTTAGAATGGGGAAAACCTATTTCTATTGTGGATCCCCTAATGTGGGGACCCTAAGTAAGAGCTCCTATATATATCTTTTTTTACAAAGATTGGGGTACTTTTATTTACTATGTGGAAATGACTAGGGAATGAGGCTCCTGCATCACAATGTATCTCATTGCAATGATAATCAAACACTATGAAGTTTTTGAGGTACCATTATATTTAAATTCATGTGTGCATGTTGTCAATTAAAAATATTGACATCATGCAGTAACGATTTTGGTGTATCGAGGGGAAAAATTAGAAGAATATTTTAGAGGAACCAGGTCATTGAGCCTGAGCATCACCAAATATTTTGTTGGAGAATGAATCAAGATACATTTAGTTCTAAAAAGGCTCCCCCAGTGTATTTATTTCATTTATGTGGAAAGTGGGTTTTTAATGATTCTATACTTTAGATTGGAGATCTTAAAATCACTATGTATCGTTCAAGAGCACGAATCCAGCCACACATAGTTCATGAAAAAATCATACAGTTATTTATCATGAAAAGAAAAATGTTAATTTTCATATTAAAGTCTTGTAGATAATACCATGATAGCCCTATTAAAAATTGATGTTCTTCGCTTGTGCAGGGAACATCATTATAAAAACTCCTAAGACAACCTGATCTATGCTCAGTGTGAGAAACAATGAGCATCAAAGAATTTTTCCACAACACAATGGCCATAAAAGGGAAGGGTACAAAAATTTAGATTATTGTGGTTTTTGGGATAGGAGGTATGATGCAGGTGTCACTACATATCTCATGAAAATTATAATCAAAATCTACATAGTTCATGAAGGATTCCCCATGAAAACTTGAATCACACATTGGAATATGGAACTTGTTTCATAATTTTCAATTACTGGGGCCAAGATTGGACATCTAGGAATCACTACAAATTTTTCTAGAGAAATAATCAATCTACACATACTTCTCAAAGGAAAATTAATTTTAACATCATGGAAAAAGGATTTAGGATTCCACCTATGGAATGTGGTATTGCAGATGGAAAATGGGTAAGACCCGAGAGTCACTATATACCCCATTTGAATGTGAATCAAGCCATATATAGTTATTAATAATATTTCCCCACATCAATTAGGTTTTAATGTGGGTATAATGGGATTTAATATTTTCCATAATGATTATTATGACCATGAAATTATGTCTAGGAATAAATATACCTCACATTTTAATAATAATCAAGACATATTTTCTCAAAAAGATCTCAATACTGATAATATATTTAAATTTGGAAAAAAGATGCTTTATTTTATTTAAAAATGGATGGAACCATGAAGGGGTGTTTAAGTGCCACTACATATCTCTTCATAGTGAGAATCATGAAAAAAATATTTCTTGAATAGAATATGTTGTTTATTGTATTAAAATGAGGATGTTGGCCATGAGGTTTTATATCATGCAATAAGGACATGATAATATTGGGACTTCTACCCATAAAGGCAGCCAAGTTCCACAATGAAGTGGAAATATTGTATTTGAGAATTACACATTAGATGGAGGCCCATACCTAAGGGACCCACAAGTAGGGTCTCAAATCATGGTACCTTAGTGGTTTCTAAACATTGAATAAGTGGGATGTTAACTTTGCAGTTTGACATCTTGTGGTGAGGATAAATGGTGGCATGTAGTTTTTGGCCATACCACTATGACCTTATGTTGTTTAGTTTATCATCATGTGATAAGGGTGATAATATCATGTAGTTTAACATTATGAGTTGCATACACTATGTTTTTCCTTTTATGGTCATTCAAAAATGGACTACTACAAAATTTAACATATGGAAATTGAGATGAAATTTTCATGGGCACACAAAATATTTCTTTAGGAATATTTTATTTGTGGTGTTTGTAATGATATCTCCATCCATTGAGATTAATGACTAAAATATGTTAGAGTATACATTGTTTATGGATTAAGGTCCCACCCATTTTGGATCATTCATGGGAGGATTCATTCCAGGTATCATCAGATCTCTAAGGAAAAATTGAAGTTCTCCATGGATGAAGATTATGAGGTGAACATTCTTGTTAAAGGATCATGCTAACGGATTTTGATATACCAATAAGTGATGAATGGTAAAAACTAATTTTTAATATTGTAAATCCAATTCCTATAGTATTTTATAGGATTTTTCAGCTATAGATAATTGATCATAGATGTAAACATGGATCTATTTCAACTGGACCGTAATGGTAATGGCCACTTCCATTCTGTATAACACTTTGTATAGTGTCCCTCATGTTAGAGTATGCATTTTTGTCCAGTAAGATCACAAGGAATACAAGATATTGTTAGGATAATAATTTTTTATCTCTATAAACCACCTTTTGGAGAATGTTTGATTAGTTATTGTTCAAGGCCTCTATCATCTTGTCATCCACTTCATGATTGTAGGATGAATGATTGCATTTGATATTTTACTCTTGATATAGATTTTCCACCATAGAAGAATAAATAGTTGGTATAATTTTAATTCATTATTTTGTGAGGGAAACCAAATCTGGTAATGTTGTTATATTTCATGAATTCCACCATGATTTTGGCTCTCACTTCTTTTAGGAGTGTTACCTAGGCCCATTTCGAGAAGAAGTTGGTAGAATATACAATTTATTTGAAGAACATGGACATAGTGGGAAGTCATGGACCCACAATATTCATTAAAAATATCATTAATGTCCATGATTATTTATCTATATGTAGAAACATTGGAGGTTGATGGATGAAGTTAGAATTCACATGGAATTAATTGCATTGAATTCTATGAAACACTACATCATTTAAGGATATATGTATCCAGGCCATTCTATTTTGTTAGAAATCATATATCTATATTGTTTGGCATTGAAACCATTGATTCACACCTCTCTTATGATAGTATTAGTCTCTTCTAAATAAATACACCTATGAAAAAATACATAAAATCATCATTTATAGAGGACTTTATGGTGATTCTGAATATAATAAATGGAAGTTTTGGATGATCACAATATGAATTTTTCATTCTAAGCACTGTATGATGCAAGTAATACATTTTGAAAATGGTCCATGATGGGAACCACCCACCTAGTGGTTCAACCATATGGTTTAGGAAATAATATATTATTCACTAATCTCCTCTATTCTAACATGGAAAAAAGGTGAGAAAATCTGGTGAAGGGAAATACTGATGATAGTCTCATCGTAATTTGGATCATCCATTGTGTTATCATCATTTTCCAGTGCATCCTCCTAAGAATTTTGTTGATCACAAGACATGGGTAAACATTTTCTTTAAGATAATTCTTCCATTAATATTCAGGGACAACCAATCAGAGCAATTAACTCTTCTTTTCTAATAGATTCAACCCATTTGATAATCTGGATTACCAATCAAAATCACCTTTCACCTCTAGATGGTCCTATGGTATTTGGAGTTCTAGTTCTAGACCTACAATGAGGGCCTAATGTTACACTTCCTTTTTTAAGTACAACATTCTATAAATTGGAATTATTAATGTAAAACCTCATTTTCGAAAGAGATAACACAATCCCTAACATAACTTAATTTAGTTTAGGGTCTCCCATTATCATTCACATTAAGATAATAAATGCACCATCAAAATACATTTTCTATATTCAAGGTCCTCCAAGAATATATAATATCTCTTTAAATGGTAATTCATTATTTAATGATGTTGTTTCTATAGATCGGTGTTTTTTAAGTAAATATTTCAAGGCCTAGACTTTCACTTTGACCTGAGGAACAAATTGTATATAAAACTACTACAAAATATCTTCACATAATATCTTAAGTTCAGTTAGCATATAATGATTGAGGATAAATTTTAGTGGGTTGTTACTGAGAGACCAATTGGACATCATGGTGTCACATATATTGCCTCAGTTTTTGAACTGTGAATATGAACTCTAGTTAGATCTTATCATATATAAATAATTAGTCTTAGTGTCTTTAATGGGTTGACTAAGATAATGAATCCTTTTCTCATTCCTAGAATTATTATTTTGTGCATGGAATGTTCCTATTTATCTTTCTAGGGAATCAAATATAGAATTATTGACTTTCACATTATTGGTGTCATTAATACTAGTGGGATCAAGAGGTATTTCTTAAGGATTTGAAATTCTCCATGATAGTAACTGGTCTAAAAATATGTGACCCATTTTTTCATTATTTTAGTTAAGGTAATACACTTTCCTGCAAGGATGGTTATGAGGAACCATTTATAGTCCATGTTTCCTTAAAGTATCTATAATTCATTTAGGTTTCATGGAGTTAGCATACTAATGATAGTATTTTTATTCTCAAGGACCAGTTCCATGGAGCGATGGAGTATGACAGAGCCATGAAATCTCCAAGCTGGTTACGTTGAAAACACATTTTAATTGGTTTATCTTTAGAAGTTATTTTTATATCTTGTTGAATATGGTCTCTAAGTCATCTAGGTTGTCATAAAATTATAAGGACATAACCACTAGATCATCAGCAAATGAAAAACATCCCAATAAAGGGGTTGAATATGGGATGTATGGAATTATGGTATATACAACTGAAATTATTCAAGATAAAGGGAATTACCCAATATTAAAATAATCCTTGGGGGGATCTCAAAGAGGTTAAATATTCATATTATAGGGACTTCCATATATGGTTGTATGAAAAAATCCATCTATGAAAGATATGGGTTTATAACAATCAATCGAATCAATCAAGAGTTATTTGATTGGAATAGAGAAGTAAGTTATCGGAAACTATCAGTGGAGATCTCTGAAGTCTATGAATAATCTAATTTTCTATTGTTATTTTTTAGAGTGACAATGATTTATATCCATTTGAGATATCAAACCTCTTAGATTTAGTCATCCACTCTTGGTTTTTCTATCTTAGACTCAATTTTAGAGTAATGAGTTGGGTGTGACCATACGACTTCCTTCTTCTACCCCCGATCCAATGTGATTTGTGGTCACATCAGGGTCGAGGTCCTGGCATCATCATGTTATTACAAAGTAATACATCCTTATTTTTACTCATGAAGAATATGCTTCATTTTCTTCATAAGTAATGGTTGTGCTGATAAAAATGGGTTTTGCATATTTTTCATGTCCCTATATTTATTTCTATCAGTTAATCAATAGTGGTGGAGAAACCTTCCTCAATGGTGGGTGGGGCATCCCAGATGTCTTACTCCTATTCCTCTTCCACATTATTTACCTCCCCTAACTCTTCCTAGGATGTAGGAAGTGGATAATGTTCTTTGGATGGAGGATATGAGTAAAAATTTTGATGTCCACAAGATAAAGAAGTTATTAATTTTTCAATATATGGTGTAAAACCTTTTTGGAGTTCAAAAGGGGAGATGAGTGACTATGAATGATAATCTATGCCTTCTCCAATTGATTTTAAATCTTCTTATAGATTAGCTGATGTAATATTGACTTTTTTGAATCTTAGGGGATGGAATAAAGAAATTTCCATCTAGTATTTCATTACAATGTGAGAATTGATGAATTATTCATTGTTTTCAGGTTCAGTTTTGATGACTGACATCACAAATTTTTTCAATTGTGTGCTCCAATTTGAACCCAAATCATCGACTTGGTTGATGGGGAGAGTATAAATTTAACTAAGATATTTTAAATGCGTCTCTCGGATCATCTATAAGCTTTTTAGTTCAATGATTCAAGCAATATATTCAACCACGGAGTGTTTCCCTTCATTATAGTTGAATCAGACATCAATGTACTATGACTCATAGAATTTAAATGGGGATTCTTCCCCATGAAATGTCCCATTCTTTCCATATATACAATATTTGAGGCATATATAGTATAAGGAGGGGATGACCACATTGTAATGTATACAAGGTCTTCCAAAGAGAACATTGAAGGTTGTATCCTTCTGAAAAACCATGAATTCTGAGTAGACATGAGATCCTTGAACTATGTCCTTCTGATTATTTCACAAAGGGGATTATTATAATTCTTTTTGTAACCTTATAACATTATAGTGGATGGGGAAAATTGGGATTTCTTGAAGCATAGTTGATGAAAATGTTAGATTGTAATGAAATTGACTCATAAACTATTACCAATTAAGGAACTTCTAATATAAATTTCATTTATTTGGTTAAATATATATGAGAAAATATAATTCCCTTATATGAACAAATCCAAATTTTGGTCTATGATATATATAACCATGTGACATTCTGTATGATCATAGTCGATAGAATAAAATTAGGAAAAAAATCAACATCAAATTCTTGAGGGATCAAAAAATTCTCTATGAGTTCTTGTAAGAGGTATTTTGATATACATAAGGTAGAAAATCTTGATTACATAGCTGAAAATAGTACTAGTTTCTTTAAATCATCATAATTATGGTCTAAAGGCCAGTGTTTCCCATTATAAGGTTGTTCTTTTGTAGGTTCATTAGGATATGAAGTACATGATGTGGATGGATCAACACTCAAAATAGGATCTAATGGTATTTCTACTCTTAGTGGATGAGGTTGACTCAGTCTACCTATCCACAGATGTTGTTTAATTGATGACATATTCTCTAGCTGATCATATAATATGACTATGTCAAGTCATACTATATCTTGTATATGGAACTTACTTTCTACTTTTGGGATTAATGTTGTTCTCTCCCATGAAATTTGGATGTATAGATGGTTTATGGAAGGATATTGTTAAATTGGTTTTTCCTAGCATGACCTCATGTTCCCCTGTATCCTCGACTTTGATTACTTATTCCCCCTAGATCCCAAAAGGATTATATGTAATTCAAGTTCATAATCATTCTAATTATCTAATAAGGTATATATCAAGTGAATAAAATTTACGAATCCTATGACTATCTCCCCATCTGATAGAGACACCTTCCTTTTTCTTGACTTTTTCTAAACCATTTGGTGGGGTAGAAGATTCACTTTTGATATTTTGGGCATTAACTCCAGTAAATTGAACGATAAAATTGGACTTATATTACTATTTTTTTATTACTCTTCCAGAAATGTCATTTTTTTTAATATTTGATTTTATAGTACTAATATACTAATGAAGTTAGTTGCATTTTAATAGATGTGGTTGGAGGCACAACTAGTTATCTCAATTTTTTTACGAGGATATCTTGAGTTTAATAAATCATATTACTAAACATACAATTACTAAACCTTTGTGTACCCTTTATATTGACTTACAACTATTTATTTTGTTCCTTTTTATTGGTCGTGGAATCATATTCCACCAGAGAAGGTGAATCTCTTAGATGTATATTCCAAGAGTCCACCATTTTTTGTTTAGAGGGATTTGAAAACCAAAAAACCATTAAATGATGTGCCATAGTACACGACTGAAGGTGAAATAATTTGGAAGTCCTTTATCACCCTATTTTATATTATTCCTATGGTTTGAGATCTTTACTATGTTTTTTTCAATGCTGAGATGAAGCAGTTGGGGAATTGGTAGTTTTAAAAAAATAACAGAACTCATTTTTTATCTCCTTAAACTATTTCTACATCATCTTTGTCTAATCATACTCATGTGGTGTGAATTGTTTATGATTCTCAGGAGGTGGAGCTGCAAGATTTAGTTCATGATTTGGGGTGGGAGTATGAATATGAGCCTGCTTAAGTGTAAAAATTCCAACTACTTCTCTTCTTGTTTCCCTTCCATAACCTGTTGGAATTACTCATGACTTAGCTTTGGTCTCTATGATGGAGTCTTAAACTGTATGAGAGATTGCAAAAATGTCCTAAACCCCTACCATGTATTTCATAGGGATAATTTTGGTATCCATATCATTGTGAAGGTTATATATATAGATAGGAAACTAGTATTCTTGAGGGAGTTGAAGGTAAATGGAATATGATAGTCCATTACAATGGGAAATTAAATTGGATATCATTTCATTACATTATTGTTTGCAGTTTGATAGGTTAGGTACTACCTTATTTTATATCATAAAGATGAATTGGAAGGGGAATTTCGAAAGGGGTTCTTTACACCCCGTAATTTTCAATGACAGAAATCAAGAATACCACAGAAAGGCTAAAACATACAGTGGTTGGATGAAGCCACTGAGTTTCACTTCCATTTGATTTTTAGGGTTCCCAATCATGAGATCACAACAAGTGATTAAATTAATCAATTGCAACTCTAGGTCCCCAAATACATTATGGATGTAAAAAGTTGGGATCCAAACATTTGGGGGGGGGGGGGGGTGGAACGATCCATTAATGCTAATGCTTCTTTTGTAGTGGTATCACTATGTGTAATTTTCTCATTTCTTCCAATTTAGTTTGAGCGACTCAAGATAATTCATGATACCTCGAGGAATTTCTTTCTAAGATAGATTTTGAACTGGTGTAGTGTCTAGTGAATCCATCTATGGAGGTACCACTGGTGTCCATCATCGATAGCTTATGGTGGTAGGCTGGTAGGGATTCACTTGGATTATTTATGGTAATGTGACCAATAGAGTAAAATCGGTGTCTTCTATTATGGTATCTAAATAGTTTTGTGGTTGATATCCAACATTGAGAGGATGTTCTGGATCTATTTCATTTTATGTGACAAACCCTCATTTCTAAGGTACCCTAGTTTGGTGATTTGAGTTGAGGAGATATTTATATAGTATATACAGAAAGAGGATTCCTCAGAGTAGTTATGAATTTATTATCCTTAATTCTTAAATCTCCTCCTCTTGTTGATAAAATATTTCTTCATGTGAAATGGACTTAACCTCTCCATGATGTAGGTGAGGTCCAATCTAACCCTTTCCCTTTTCCCTATTAGATGAGTTTTGAGGAGGGAATGTTGGATTAATAGATAGAACTACTATATTCAAGGAAGGCCTCTGGTTTGGGGTATGCACACCTATTTTAGTTGTATTTGTTTGGGCCACATTATGATCCAAAACATCCTCATATTTTTCCTCATCTGACTAGTTTTTTGTAATATAGACGTTGTAGGGTCAAAGTTGATGACATTTACTAATGTGTAATGAATTGAAGGCATTCAATTATATTATTTGTTACAATGACTATTTTTAGAACCTCCTGGAGGAATTTTATTGTCCATTACTAATTCTATTGGATTTTTTTTGGCGTATAGTAATCTAGAGGGAATATCCAAAAAGGTCAGTCATGCACTTCCCTAACAAGGGTTTTAGAAGAGAGAATGAGATGAACTGGGAGGATCCATTTTGTGTAATTTTTTTTAATCGAGAGAACACTGATTACATATTATGTTGTAGGTGTTGTGGTGAAAAATCATCCAACCCCAATTCATAGTGATGTTCCCATTTTTATTTTACAAATATTCAGGCCTTGTTTGCTGTCCATGAATGTTGGGTTAAAAACTCCCACAGTCATGCAAGATTGGGTCCCTCCTAAACTTCATTGGATTCTATTACCACAACTTCCCTTCTTATATTACTGAGTTCTGTCTGAACATAGGATGGGTACATCATTTTTTATGAACTTAAATCACCTAATTACAATGATTTTTTCGTTACTTATAACATTTACTCTATCTGATGATGGACTTTCCCGGTGTGGGATTCTTGCTCAATATTATCAGATGTTCAACCCAAATTTCTCTCAATAAACAGCTCTCTTCTAGCCCAATGTTAGTGATTGTCTGTTGCAACATATTGTCACTGAGCTTGTCTTCAGTTGTGAATATGGTATATTTATTGAATCCATACTAAATCTATATCATGGAATGATACCACTTTTGGTAGGATTTTCTGATTTTGGAGCGTGGTTAAATTTAACACCCTGTGTGCACCCCAAAAAATAATATGAACACTATCTGATGTATCTTCGATCTTTTGTCTCAAACTTTTTAAATCACCGAGGCATTCACATTAAAGGGATACATTATAATTCTTATTCTATAGATGATATTCATCAAGGGGAGATACCAAGAAAATTATGCATTGAATCAATCCTATTAACTTGATGAGGGTATGATCCTCATTATTGGGTAATACTTTTTCACTTAGGTTCAAATGATTGTTCCATATGTTTTGGTACATTTTATGAACACAATCATATGACAATGCCTCTAGAATATTGTATTGAGTAGTGAATATAATCCAAAACAATACTGGTATGTCATATTTTTCTAGATATTTCTTCGTGTTTATCATATATTATTTATATTTTTCTAGAGGTTACTCTATATAGTCCTACAAGAGTAGACATAGTCTCAATACCTTATCATAGAAAACAAGATTGGTAGGGACTTCTTCTATGATGCTGGAGTCAGGTGATCCAAGGGACATTTTGAGAATGACCGTCACCATGGGATGTATTCTTATTGAGAAATATTTTCACTTAGATATCTCAGTGAATCATACATGGTTGGGATATTTTTCCCAAGTTCATAATTGTAGGAGGGATTTCAAATTAGTATATAACCAATGGGAGGACCCTTCTAATGATGTGAATTATTAATATGTATAGAACATTCACAGCATGTTCCATCACAGGGAGGAAGAAAATTATGGATTACAGCAATGGGATGACCCTCTTACTCTTTGATCATTTATCCATGTTGAGGGCTGTTGATACTATAATCTGGAGATAGGATCTCAAGATCGATCAGATTATGGTCATTATGAAATATTTCATGGTGAACTTACAGATTAGTACCATCAAAATTACTAATACTACCCCCATAATTGGTAAATTGAGGGTAGGATCTTGACATTTTATTGTTAATAATATGAGGGATTCATGAAATCTGGAATCGACTAGGGAAAGATTGTATATAATCACTTTTTTAGTTGTATTTGGGGTGGATTTCTCATGGATACCTTCTTATGAGCAACTAGGGACACATGATGGGGGGAAATGAGTTTCATGCAAGAAATATTTTATTTCCATATGTTGTGTTTATTCGGGATGTTGATAATATGATTTTGGAATTTGAGAATGGGTTTCTTCTTACAATTGAGTGGGAATTGGAATCATCTAATTGTGTCATATTGGAATAGGTGTGTGTTATCAATTTTTTTACATGCATATCATGGGGTAGTTTTCCCAAAAACCCTTGTGTATGGGAGAAGATGTGTGTGTCTCCCCCGAGGTTCCATGATAATGAGACACCCTATTAGTGGGGATAAATTTGTGTATCCATCCTTATGGTACAATTGTTTCTCCATAATGATTTCTTAGAAATTCAATAGGATATTAGAATTTATTTTCATATTCCCTTTCACCATTTTTAGTATATGGTTGATGACTTTAAAGATTGTAACAAGGATATATTACCATTCTATATCTAGAGGAGGTGTACATTCTTGTTGCATTCCTCTCTTTTATGCTAGTGGATATAGAGAGTTATCATATGTAGGGGTAGATAATTTTATATTCCCCTATTTGTCAGTAAGACTTTCTGACTGACTTTACTGGGTTCTAATAGATGAGAATGTTGGAAGTATTTTTGAATGTAAGAATATTTTTTCACCTTCTTCCTGTTTTCCAGTAAACTTGGTTAGAGGTATTCATTGAATGTTTCAAAATGAGTCTGCCAACATGCCTGATTAGTGATAGCAGGTGGTTGTTCCTACTTGCGGTGTACCACCAGATTTGAATGGTGGGCTTCCTTGAGTGTTGTCAAGTGAGACTTCTGGAAAGATGAATTAGAGTGGGAAGGTGTATTTTCATACTCACAGTTTTCCAAAAATTAAGTATGTGGGATTCTTCGAAATGGATAATGGTGTGAAATTACTCCCTATTAAAAAGTTCATACCCCTATAGTTCTATCATACATGGACAAGTCTAGATGATCAGGGCCGAATGGATGAGGATGAGAACCTCATCTTGATGAAGGGTTAATATAGTGTGGGGTTGGTGATGATGATAACAAGGATGATCTATTTGGAAGGACCCATGTGTAGTCTAGATGGGTCTGTATGTGGTTTCTTGATTTTCCTCCCTAAGATATGAGAGGGAATTTTTTTCAAATTTTGGGATAAGCTCTTGAAATTATTGAAGGTAATGTTTGGGTATGACTACTTTTGAACAATTTATTGACACTAATTGAAAGATCTATGGGGTTTGGTGAGCTAGAGGGAATGTATGGTAGCCTCTCAGGTTAAGATAGTACAATGTTGATGATACTCCCACACCATTCCATCAGAGACCCAACGTTGAAGACACAAGGTTGATGATGATGTCTTCTCCTTTGTCTATAACGAGACCTAAATAGTAGCTGAGATGTACAGATATGGATATTAGAAATACATAATAGTATCTAATGGAGATTTAATAGAAATTTCATTGATATATAACAAAAAGAATAAAACATCATAAAAAAAGTATCTCATTTGAATTGGATCATGATTTATTTACTGTCTTATTTGGACCACATTCATTTTAAGAGAGAATGTGGCCTCACTGCTGGATAACACTATAATCTTGGTTATGGATTCATGTTGGGTTCGACATTTTTTATTTATGATGAAAACATGTATCCCAAATAAAATATTACCTGGGGTTTAATTTTGTACAATAATTCAAAGAGGTTTTTCTATTTTTGAATGGCTTCCAACCAATTTTTTTGTGGAACTAGAAACACCCAATGTATTTTTATCCTTGAATAAACTTCTTCCAAATGGTAGGTGTTCATGGGATGGTTTTTCCAAAAATAATTAAAAACATTGATTGGTCGAGAGGAAAGGATGTTGGTATCATCCACCTTTTTGGGGGAAATTATTTCTTACTATTGGACTCT
Organism: Viscum album; assembly: GCA_963277665.1. NCBI lineage: Eukaryota > Viridiplantae > Streptophyta > Magnoliopsida > Santalales > Viscaceae > Viscum > Viscum album. Next base: position 1,591,946,483 of record OY728148.1, read on the forward strand.
ATTATAAATTTAAGATATATTCATGAAACCTTAATTAATTCCCATGTATGATGTGCGGCACCCTTAAATTATAAATCAATTATTAGCATATATGATGTTTGGAATCATTTTTTTATCCTATGTTCTTTATCAATGGTGAAATCTACATGTATCCATGGTTCTCCATCAATGATTCCCTCTCATATACGTATTAGATATTCTTTGGTCATCACTATAACAAATATGGTTTCCTAGCCACTCTGTGGGGTGCTCTAGAGTGTATTATTTCCCATGGAGACATGAGTTGTTTTGATATTGGGACTAATCATATAGATTGAATTCCAAGGTATCCTTTCGAAAGGAATCAGAACCCACATATTTTTTCCCACATAACAGGACACATCATGGATTTTAAGGTCATGTGATAAGGGGATAACAATACAATTTAATAAACATTGACACTAATTCCTATAAAAAATGTTCTTAGAGAAGGTTTGGGGTGGGACTTATATCAAGGAATCCCAGTGAACCTTGAAGGGAAATTGATTTTCAAGTTTCATAACACCCTAAAAATAATGTGACCTAGAGATATTATTGATGATATGTGGTGTCAGGTTTGGGCATCATGACGACATTATACCTATCCTATATATATAGAAATAAAATATCACATTGTTCGGTGGTAAGGTCCTATGTCTATGGTAGCCCAAATATGGTTCTTCTCATAGGGGAGTATTCCCCTTTGAGGGGATTATGTTTGGGATTAGTTTGGAAAAATGATTCCCTATGGATTGTTACCATGAGTGACATCTTCAATAATGGTGATTTGTAGGATTCTTCAGGGATTATACAAAAAGAGGAGACCCAAATGTCATATTTCAAGGCATTTTCCATTGATGGGTTCCCTTTTGAATGGGGGTTGTGACAGAGGCATACTTTTAAAGAGGATTTACATGTATTAGTAATGATTGATTCTTAAATTTAAATTGTAGTCCATTGATGATTTGGGACTTACAAATAGAATTCTTCCTGTGGAGAGGTTTGGTTGGGGTTTACCACTACGGATGAAAACCAAATGGTTTGGGATCATGTGGATGTCATAACCAACATCAACCAATAAGACCATGTGATTCATTATTGGTTTAGAATCAATAGAAAACAAATGATATGATAAACCACACAATATATTATTCCCTGAGTTTGGATACCCGAACATGGGTCCCACACATATGGAGACACTCCGAATAAAGGAAAGATAAAGAGTTGGAAGAGATCCTCTAAAGAAAAATAAATCTGATTTGATGGATGTTTTGATAATTTCTATCATCTAATCACACATTATCCATGATGATTCATTGTTGAATGTGATAAGTGAGAGGAAGTTTATGACATGGAAAACCAAAAACTTATCCTCTTCTGATGGTGTAATAAGACAAGGAAACAAGGGAATAAAAATGTCATTAGATGCACCTGTTTTATATCTCATTTTGTAACCAAGATTGCCAGGTATGACTACACATACAAACATATCCCTTGAAGAGTGAGGTGGACTAGAGTTCATCCTCTAGCATGATAGTATAGAGGATTACTCAGCATGGGATGCTCTAAAATTGGTATTCAGAATGGACGGTGGATACAATTCAATGTTTAATCGAAAATAAAGCCTGATTCTTACCCTCCTTTCTTGGAACCAGAATGTATGGGTCTCAGAAATTAGAAGGGGAGGAAAGATTACTCACCCTTATTAATGATACTGAGAAATAACTAACACCATCACCAGGGTCGTGGTCCTTGTGAAAATCGGAATGCAAATCAACAATTACCCTAAAAACCTAACCATTAGGTGAGAGAAGTGTAGGAATCCTTTGACCATTGGAATGAAAAATAAAATGGGATACATTATTGTGTGCTCATCTACATGGTTTTACGTTTCCAATGATTCTGATAGAGGTTTCAATTTTTTCATTTTTGGAAATGAGATCAAAAGGAGGAGAGGCCCTTCCATCGGTGGTTTAGAATATGACCAGATCGAAGGATCACACTGTGTAATGTTTTTGGGTGAGCCAATGGGGTATCGTTCAAGTTGGATTAGGAAAACCAATGGAGGACCTCAATGGTAGTCATGGGTGATGTGATGGTACTTTGGGCCATGTACCACCTAGGTAAAAACACATGGGTGAGTATCTTCTCAATCCATCAAGGGTCTCAATAGTTGTTCTCAGATGTATCTCACTCTCACTCAGGTCTCTATTTATTTAAGGGGACCATGTTAATTTTTTTCAACCATAGGTGTGGGTTCTCCCCATCTAATTTTTATGTGTTGGAAACCATGAGAGGAATTTAATTCATCTACCCCACTTTAATTCACTAATATTTTGGTTTTGGAGGAGTACCAAGAATATTTTGGTGGGAGTAGGCAAGTGAATAGTGATATTAGGGCATCAGGTGGCCGCCATGACATTTTCCCCATTCAAATAAAGACCCTATTGTCTTATTTAGTGGAAAATATGGTACCAGATGTGAAGGGGTTCATTCTATTAAGTATTCTTCATAGTTTTGATGCACTAGCAACACAGGTCGGTAGCGTTGGTAAATGTGCATGTACCCCGTATGATAATGCTACTTAGGGGTACCCTCGTGAACTACCTTTTGTGGGTTTTGTTACTATTGTAACCCTTCATTTATTTTCTTCACTTCCCTATAAGTTATTTAATTTTTAAACATTTTAAACCTTTTTAAAATTTAGACTGTCAATAGTTTTCAATCGATTGTATACCTTAGGCAGGTGAGTACTAGACATGGTCATCCAAGAAGATTATAGAACACATAGAGAATCAATCTAACAATAGTGTCAATTTGGAAGACGATATGTTCTAACTAATAGAGAATCATTAGTTGTAAATTAATATTCCGAATAAGTAGAAATATTGTATACTTTAGATGTATTTCTAGGAATGATTTTCTGAGAATTTCTATTTTATGAATCTCAAATAATATATTGCTCTGGAATTTAAGCAGTTCACTCAAGGGACTATGTCTGAGATTGATTATGTTGGCTACTTCACTAACTTGGGATGTTTTGTTCTAGTTTTGGTATTGGATGAGGAATCAATGAAAAGATGTTTTATGAGAGACTTAGATGTGATAGAAAGTCCTGGGTAAATATATTATATTTAGATGTGTTTACATAGGCTGTGTATCAAATTGTCATTTCTAAATAAACGTGATTGAGGCTTCTAGTGGTAAATAGACCATTTTAGTTTGACAATTCTATGGTATGGCTTATTTTTGTAGGAAGAATCATTTTGAGAGGATTCACCATGGCGGTGGATGATAGAGTGGTTAAGGTATGGGGTCAGCCGCTAAGGATGGTGATTAGTTGTAATATTATCAGGAGGTAGGATAGGGAACAAATGACATTGGTTTCCCTAACAATGATATATGTTTCATGTATACAGTAGCATGCTAAATGTATAGAAGTTCCTAAGGAAACCATGGAAGGTGGGAAGTAATGGAGGATCTGGACTAATGCAGAGTGTAAGAATGGTGTCTACAACCCCATGACTAAGTAGCGATTAGGTGTTGTAGTGGCCATATAGGTTTGGGTGGTAGATGAGAAAAACCAGGTAAATAGAATCCATATTATAAGTGTAGTGCAGAACTGATAACATAGACCAAATCCCAATGTATAAGAGAAACATAACTTATTGTAGTTTCACATGTACCTGGGAGCGGTGAAACTCAACAATGGACTATATATAGTACAAAACATGTTTCATAAACACATTATAGCGCCTTATTTGATATATGGTCCTCTTCTTCATTTATTTATTATCAATTTTTGAATGTTTTTTTGTTCTAGTAATGGAATATTTAGGTGGGGATATTTCATTAAAAAACCATTACGAGTATAAGAGAAAGTATCTGTAAATGTAAGGAGTGTTCCCTTGAGGTTGGTGGGGTACTGTCAGGTTGTGAGTTTTGTGTTCTTGATATGTCTTTTTTTGAACTGATAATGAGGATGGATTGGTTGGTTACATACAAGAATCTCATATCTTGTTACTGTAAGAGAGTGAGTATCACTCTCTTGATTGCCAAACTTGTGGCAATCATAGGGAATTTAATATTTTTGTAGACTGTGCAAGTGTATTTCATCTAAAAATGGGTGATTTCACAACATAGGAGGTGAGTATTTCATTAGATTATTAGGTAGTGGATTATAACATATTTTCTATTATATTATAATAGTTTCAGGATTTTTTTTCAAAGGAACTCTCAGGGATTCCACCAGAGGGAGAGGTTGTGTTCATGATTGAGTATATTGATAGAGTAGAGCTAGTTTCTCATCCACTATATGAGATGAAACCACTATATTTTCATGATCTTAACACTCAATTTAAGGAATTAAAGAATAATATATTTATTATTCTGAGTACATCACCTTGGGATCGTCTGATTTTTTTATTTATAAAGGCATATGGAACATTGAGGTTGTGTGTTGATTATCTGAATTTAAAATGGATGAAATTTACGAACCGTTCTTCTCTTCCACATATTGACACATTTTTTGCTTTCTTAAAGGTATATTTTTGTTCTCCCAAAATGATTTGACTTCATGGTATCATTAGTTAATGGTGGGATCATATGCTACATTGTGGGATGACTTTATGAGCTGGCGTGGTTTGTATGAGTTCATCATAATTTTTTTGGGTGGATTAATTCTTATATAGTGTTTATGTCCTTGATAAATCAAATATTTCACATGTACTTAGAATTCATTGTGGTTGTTTTGTAGAATACATCTGGGTTTACATCCAAATTAATGACGATCATGCGACACATCATAACAACATCTTGAGTATACTAAGAGATCAATGTCTATACATTAAGTTATCTATGTGTAATTTATGGATCAAAAATATACTTTTCTAGGGTTATATAATCTCGAAGGATGGTGTCTAGTTGACTAAGATATGGTTTAATATGTTTTTCATGGGAAAAAACAATGAGTTCTTATGATATATGATCCATTGTTGGGTTCGTTTATTATTATCCAAAGTTTATCAAATTGTTTTATCTATTGGTAAAAATAATTTAAGGATTGATGAAGAGGGGTATAATATTTTATTTCATGAGAAAGGTGAGAGTGTTTCTCATCAATTGAACATTCTCTTGACCACTATAATGATATCTATATTACCTGATCTATATAAAGATTATTCATATTTTATGATGAATTTTGGATTGGACATTGGGAAGTGTTGATGCAGTGGGATGGAGTTATTGAATATGGATCATGATAGTTGAGTCCAAATGAAACCGACCTATGATACACATGATGTCTAATTGTACATAGTTGTTTATAACTTGAAATTCTAGAATCTTTACGTTTTGTTTTTTATGGATTTAATTAATACTAATAATTTTTTTAAAATTATATATTTTTCAAAATTATTTGACTATTTTAATTTTGATACAGGTTAAGTACATTATTTCTATTGACATTTATTTATCTTATATTTCGAGGATTGGAAATAGTGTTATGGATTCATTGAGAAGAAAGGTTTAGTCTCAAAAAGGTTGGGAGTCTAATTCCGAGTGGAGTATAATATATATTTTTGGAGAATAATTTAGTTGTTTTGTATGGTCACATGTTGATGACACTCATTCCCTTGTCTGTTGTTTCATATAATTTAAACAATTTCATGAGGAGGGAATATGAGGATTCAAAATGTCTAGAATTGGGAAATTATTTTGAAGGTGGAGAAAGACCTTCCGATAAGACTATTGATGAGGTTGATATTATTCATGTTAATGGACATTATTTTGTGTATACTTGCCTATGGGAAGATATGATGATTTAATTTCACTCATCAAAGTTGGAGGTGCACCCTATTTTGACAAATATTTACTAGGATCTTTAGCGATAGTATTGTTTGCCGGGAATAAAAAAAGAGATTGTAGGTTTTCTGAAATTATTATACACCTTTCTTCTTGTCAAATCTAATCAGCAATTATATAGTGGATTGTAAAAACCCTTTACAATTATGGAATAAAAGTGGGATGACGTTAATGTGGATTTTGATGTAGGCCTACTAAGGATGAATTATAATAATGATACAAGTTGGGTTATTATAAATCAGTTTCTAAGGTATCTAATTTATTGTCAATGTAATGAACTTTCACTATTGATGAGTTTGTTGAATTGTGTGTCCATGAGGTAGTAACAATTAATGGGTACCATAGAATATAGTTTAACTTTTTTATTTTCATATTATTTCTCACTTTTGGGAAGGGTTTCTGAAGGCATTGGGTTATTAGGTATTTCATTGTATGACATATCAACTATAAATAAATGGGAAAGAGAATGTATTGATAATGAAAAATAGGAAATTTTGATGGAATATGTTATGTAATATGGATGATATTGGAGAAAACACATAGTACTTGATAATATCACCTATAAAAAATAGATATAGGATACTCTTCATATGGAACCTAATGATTTACTCTAGGATAGGTCTTGTAATATTCGTTTTATTGGATAGATGTAGTATAATCAATGTTCTTATGACCGATTATTATGTAGGTGATATTGGATAATTTTAAGTTGAATTAAAATCATGTGGATATGGAAAGAGAATACACAATTAATATGATTATAGACTTAATTAACGTCATGAGTTTATTGTGGGTTATCATCTATTCTTGTGGGTATCATCAACATTGGGTAACCATCAGATTTGGAAATAGTTTAGGTTTGTTCCTAGGTATGTGGGTCCATTTAAGATTGTGGATAGGATTGGACTAGAGGTGAACTGATTATCTCTTCCACAATGGTATGTTGGAATTAATGATTTTTTATTGTGTCCTATCATTATAAATAACACCCTAACCATTCTCATGTTATCAATGTTAATGATGTAGTGGTTGATCCTGATGCTTACTTTGAGGAGAAACAGGTTCCTGTTATGGTTCAGAATGATATTTTTTGTGGGTAAGGACACTGCCATTGGTTTGAGTGTTATGTTAGTATGGTAATTTTCATGATCATACTTGGGAGAGGGTGGTTTTTATGTGGACCAAGTGGCCAAAACATTTAACATGAAGGATTAGATTTGATTTTCAGTGCAGCTCAAGTAAACATTGTTATAAAGTAGAGGGGTTGTGTGATACTGAACATTTGAGGAGGTACTTTATTGTTTAAATATTTAGTTAAATCACAATAAAATGTCAATGAAACAATTATCTAGAATAAGAGGAGAATAAAGGGTCTCTCTGGGGTTCATGACATGAAAAAGGATGAAAAGAGGCTATACTATGTAGGGACCATGACTGGGAAACAATTATTACAAAACATGTGTGTAACCATAAAACATATAGTGGGTGGTACACAATTGAAAACCCATGAAAGTAGTACCTATAAACCATGAGGTTTTTTAAAGATCCAAACACATGGCCTTATCATTGGTTGGAATACTATGGAGAATATGTAAAAACCTAGTCTTATCATACATATACGTTATATAACTATTATAGAATACAAAAAAAAATATACAAATGGACTCCCTAATTATATATTAGTTTAGTTCCTTTAGAAACATGTAATCATAAATTGTAGTACATGGATGGAATACATTATCTACCACTAGGTTGTCCAAGATTCTAACCCCTCTTGGACAAATTTTACATAAATTATATCTTCATAACATGGTGAAGGAAACATAAAAAGTGGAGAGAATAGATGCTCAGTAAGGGAAAACAACAAAGATATATAATAATAAACATGGTAATAAGGGTATTATGATGTGATAATAATATTAAAATATCATATACCATATTTAATATATTATAAACATAAATCATGGAATAATTATTCATAGTTCATAAGACACGAATCATAAAGGAATCAAGAGAATATGACACGAAATAATAACATAAGAGTAAGATGTGTAATTGTGGCATACACATAAACATATAAAATCCTAGGTTAATGATACCTACCAAGACCTTGATAACACATAAGGATTGGGATACAACCCATGTATCTACATTAGGCTTGAGATAAAAAACTATGTACCATTTGTTTTAAAGATTAGGCTATAACCCATTAACCCTATAACTTTTATTCTTGGGATACAAACTATGAAGCTTCTTATTCTCAGGCTTGGGCTAAGAACCACATACCTTCATGTTTCCAAACTTGGTAAAAATCCCATATACCATATTGTTTTTAGGCATGGGATACAAACCATGTACCCTTTGAGATCATATTCCATATATCATTACACATTGAAATGGATGGAGATATAAGTCCCACCCATATCATACTTAAATCAAAAATTAATGTTCCAAATGATAAATAACATTAATCATATTATGTCCCATTAAAATAAATATTATCATAACCCATGAAATGAGTTTGGTATTATAAAAATTTAATCATATCCTAAATTATGGAAAATATTTGGGTTTTATAATCATTTCATCCTACATGAACACATAAAAGGAAGTGGGTTTCATTAGAATTTAACATGGCATAACAAATTAAAGAGAAATAGGTTTTTATAATAATATAACATGTGGAATATAAATATGTTTTATAAGCATATAAACCATGAAACAGAAATGGGTTTTCATAAACCTCATGCCATAAAAGACCATTTAGGGAAAAATATAAATAGAACCTTATGATACATTCCCAAAATAGGATGAGTAACATAAAAATTATTTCAATAATGTAATATAATTTTTCAAAATATTTTTCAAAACATTTCTTGAGGAAAATATCATTTCTTAATAGAATAATGATTTTTATAAGATAATCCATTTTGAAAACCAATTTAATTTAAATTAATTTTAAATCATAGAAAGAAATATTAAAAAAATTTAGGAAACCATTTCATTAAAAACATATTGAAATATTATAAATAATTCCTTAAAAGATTTTGCATTTTTTTTTTGAAAAAATTGAAAATAGATAATGAAATATTGAGAATATTTTGGAAACTATTTCATTAAAATCACATATAAAACCTTTATATAAAGCTTTGTTGTTTTGAAATCCATTTTCCATGAAGCCTTATAAAATAAATTTGAAAACAATTTGAATTTTTTTTTACCTAAATTGTAACTAACTAAAATTTTGATTAAATTGTATTTCCTAACTTTGTGTGATATTTTATTTTATACTCAACACAACTATTTCATTTAATAAAAAGAGTATAATTAAAATAAGACTGTTGGGTTTCGACTGTTATATGACTGTTGGTCAATAAGACCATGAGAAACTAAATGTTATGATTATTGTCTATAAATACAAGTGATCTTGATTAATTAATATAAAAAGAAAACTTAATGGCCCCCTCTAGTAGTCTCGGGCCGATCAAAGCCCATCTGATGGAACTTGGGAAGGATGTAGCACCTTTGGGCTTTGTTCTACACCAAACCCATGCCGAACATCATCGTTTAAAGCTGGAACGAAATCACCTTCGCAAGAAGATCAAGCTGATAGAAATCACTACTCATGAAATGTTGGCCGAGCCGCCCCAAGATTCTGTCACCCTAGCACACCTTACACTTAGGTCCCACGGTGGTGTTATAAGGGGTTATGTAACGAGACCATAACTGCCTTTTGTAATCCTTTGATTTAAATATAAAATTGTGATGTCTTCTTATGGTGAAGTTTGTGAATTTACAAATTTTTGGATAAATATAGTATGAATATTATTGATGTATTCAATAAAAAACATATTTTTAATATATTTATATAAACCTTAAATAATTAATAATGTGTAATGATTTTAAAAAATGGTCTTCTACAGCTTTGTTCAGTATGAAATTTATAGTTTAATAAGATCAACATAATTTTTGGTGAATAGTAAATTACGAATAGTGATTTAATGCTTATGATTAGTAATGTGACCAAATGTAATAAGTATCCCCACTTAAAAAATTATTAATATAATTTAGGCTCCTTGATTAAGTAATATGATTCAACAAAATAGGTAAATAACTGTTTCAGAAATTATTTGTTAAGTATTAGCTTTTTTCGGGTGAATAGTTTTTTTATTTAAAAATTAAATTAAAATTTTTTAGAAATTTATTTTCATAAAATGGAGTTCATTTTTGAAATCAGGGCATCGATATTTTGTTAAGGTGCATTTTTGGGATTTTTCTGAAACTGTTGAATTTTCAGTGAATAGTGATTTTATTTAAAAATTAAATTAAAAATATTTAGAAAATTATTTTCATAAAATGGAGTTCATTTTTGAAATTAGAGCATTGATATTTTGTTAAGGTGAATCTTTGGGATTTTTTTGAGAATGTTGAATTTTCGGTGAATAGTGAAAATACTGTTTTTGAGTTTTGAGTGTTTAATGACATCATTAATGATGTAATAATTAGGAAATCATTTTGGTTGAAATATTAGTAGTAAGATAAGGTATGAGGTGTTCCAAGTGGACAATACTGTGGGAAAATACCATGTGAAATCCCATGGTTTTTCCAATACCACCGATGAGGTGTCCCTAGGCCATTAATGCTTTGTCCCCTCACTTCTCCTACAAATACCAAGCCTTTTCCTCATTCATTTCATTTTAAAATCCTCCCCAATAAAGTTCTGGTATCTTTACCTCCCAAGGAGTCCTCCCAAGGTGCCCTCAATCCTCTCAAGGACCTGACCTCCATGCATTCGAAGTTACTCTTCAAGGTAAGGGATCTTACCTCTCTTTATTTTCAAGTACCCCCTCTAATGTCATTTATTTTATGCTACATTTCTTAAGTTGGAGGATGTTATTTTATATTAACCATAATGTAATTTTTATTTTCATATAATGAGTGACTCCTTTTACTCTCATCATTTCATTTCCTGAATTATTATGTGTCATTGTTAGGCTGCCGAATTTTCGTAAGGGATTCTTTCACCCTTCTCATTTTCAAAGATATCTTTTCATTTAAAGTCTTTCAAGTTCCTTTTTATTATGTTGTGGTATGATATATATATAAATCATACTTTCCTTTTATGTTCACATGATGAGAGACCCTATTTAATATAATCAATTCATGTTTTTAGATGTTTTTAGTGACGTCGTTAGGCTGCCGAATTTTTCATAAGAGAAATATTATTTTTGTCTTCCTTCCATGTTTTTCATTTCAATTAGTATGTCCTTAAAATTTCATTATCATGATCTTATATCCTTAATATTATGTACCTCTACTATTTTATGGATCATTTATGAGTGGGTGACCCATGTCCCCGCTCTATTCAATGTTTTCTAAAACCCTGAAACATAGCCGTTATGCTGCCGAATTTTCATCTCAAAAATGTCTCTCTCTTTTTCTAAAATTCTTTTACTTTTTTAAGTGAATACTACAAAAAATTATTCTAAAGGGGTATTCACATATTTATCTAAAGTTTCTATTTTAAATTCTGTGATTCACATACAGGAGACCCGTTTTCCTTTTCTGTGGGTTTAAAGTGACATAATGATCACGTCTTTAAAGCAATTTTTAAAATGTTATGACTATGAAATGAAACCCATTTATTTTATGATATATGGGTTATTTATGAAATGATTTATGATGATATATGTGGACCACATGATAATTAATACAAATTAAGAGTGCTCCCTGATAGAGCTCCAATGTATTGGGTAATGAATTAATCTCTAGAGATGACCATTTTAACGATACCTTGGTGAATAACCTTGGTAATATTTTCTAATGCCACTTTTGGGATGGACCTTAGTGTAACAGAAATTATTTCCTAAGTTAAATTTTTTTTCCATATCTTCATGTTATTAAATATGTTATTTTTATTATGATATGCCTCATGATCTCTTTCTCATGCCTTCAATTTATTTATCATGACTTTATTGATGTATCTGAAGTTCACATGTAAAATATTTCTCTTGTTTCCTTTACCAGGCCTTCTGCTCACCATTTTGTTTGATGTATGATCCCAGGTTATGGGATGCTGTAATATACATAGGATGAACAATGAAGAATCCTTTCAAGTGTTTAGAAGAATGTTTTTGTTGTTTTCTTGTATTATGTTTTTGATTTCCAAGACAATAGACTTTAAAGATCCTCGGTTTGTAAAATGTAATGAAAAGTTATGTATTAAAAATGTGAGATGTTGTAGTTGGTATCCAAGGATATTTTAGTTATTTATGGAAATTAGGATATGAAAATTTTAGGAAGAACTATATAGAAAAGTTTTAATATGGGAAATCTTCCTTGTATTTTGGTGAGTAATGAGTAAGTGGTTTATCAAGTAAATACATCCCTCTCTGGATATGAACAAGTAGAGGTGGCTCTGGCACAAATTTACATAGGGGTAAAACCCAAAAACACCGCTTTGAGCTAGATTCCAATGAGAACTGCTACATGATAACAGGACTTGATTCACTCTTGGTTACGAAAGTCCTGGGGGATATGTCTGGTTAATCGCAATATTTTTATGAATCATCATGAATGAATTATTGAAAAATGTAATTGTCTAAGAAGTAAGTTTTGATGCATAAAATCCATTTTAGTTAAAATATTCATTAATTAAATAAGTTTCTCATGAAGGATTTATTCTTTTAGAAAATGTCCCCATCATGTAACAATATGTTGACATATTTCTTGAGGAGTTACCCGGACCTCCCCTGAAAAGAGAGGTAGAGTTCTCCATTGAACTCGTACCTGGATCTCATCTGATGTCAAAGACCCCCTATAGGATGGAAAATGTGGAGCAGAGGAATTAAAGAAATAACTCCAAGATCTTTTTGATAATCGGTTTATCCAACCAATTTTGTCTCCTTGTGCAGCACTAGATCTCTTTGTGAAGAGGAAGGATTCATCGATGTAGATATGCATTGATTATAGAGAACTGAATGGGATCACAGTGAAGAAAAAATACTCTCTTCCAAGAATTTATAACCTATTTCACCAATTTAGTGGGACTTAATTATTCTCTAATATTGATCTTCTTTCTGGTTATCATCAATTGAGGGTGAAGAATGATGATATTCCCAAAACTACCTTCCCATCAAGATATTGGCATTATGAGTTTCTTGTTATTCCCTTCAGACTGACTAATGCACCTGCTATTTTTATGGATCAAGAATAAGTTGATTTTGTAAACATATGATTTATCAAATGAATATCCTTTGTATAGGAAAATGATTTGGTGATTAAATGATAAATGTTATTTTGGATGATATTTTCTTTTTTAGAGTAATATATATCTAAGGGAAATAAAATAATACATGATTTAAATTTAGGAGATATGGTTGAATTTTTTTTGTATAAATTTATGTATTTACTGTGGACATATGGTGATTTGGGTTATTTCTGGAAAATGATGAACCTAGCATAGTGAATATGTGAATAGGTTAATCACACTTTAGTATGAGTCTTCAATAGTAGTCGATGTTATTTAGAGATAAATGTTAAGATTTATTGGGGAAGAATATGTGGTTAAATCTTTCTGTGTTTTGGGTTTCAATATTAGTTTGGATTATTCTAATGAATTTTAAGGATGTTTGTGTATTGAATAGTCTTTCTGGAACATTGGGTACTTTTGTGAAATTTTGAAGATTAATAGTCATATTTCTTTTAATATCGGATTATCCTTTTTGGGGATTATATGACCTCGTACAAACCATTTTAGTTTTAGTTGATGACTAAAGACGAAGGAAAAATATAGTTATTCTTTTGTGGATTATGTGATTCTCTAGAAGATGATTCATGTGCTTTTTATGAGACCAAGTCTTTTTGAATGCTCATTATTTGGAGAAAAGATTATTCTTGGTAGAACCTTATTAAAGGATGAAACTCTACATGAAGTTATGTATATTTCCTTATGTTTTTATTCTATGTAGTAAATGAATTTTTAAAAATTATGAAAAGAAACGTAAAAACACATTGTTGGATTATGTTTCCTACTGGGTAATCAACGACCGTTTAACACGTTATATGTTTGTGATCTTCTTGTGGTTAATTTTCACCTAATCATGTTTTCTATCACTCTCCATCAGAATTAGGCCCTTTTTTTCTCTTTCATATCCATTTTTTTCTACATGGAATCCTAGTAAGGATTAACTAATTTGAACTTTTTACTTTTCTTTCTTTCTTTTAATGTAATAGTTTTACTGGCTCTTTTTTCTGCAGTGGGACTTTCAAGGAAATTTCCAAGCCCAATTTTGAAATTACAAGGACGCAATTTCTAAAGGGGGGATGATTGTAACGACCAAAAATTTTGATTAAATTTTGTTTCCTAAATTTTTGTGATATTTTTTTATACTGAACAAAACTATTTCATTTAATAAAATGAGTATAATTAAAAAAAATATAGTTGGGTTTCGACTATTATATGACTGTTGGTCAATAAGACCATGGGAAACTAAATGTTATGATTATTGTGTATAAATACAAGTTATCTTTACTAATTAATATAGAAAGAAGATTCAATGGACCCATACAGTAGTATCGGGCCGATCGAAGCCCATCTGATGGAACTCAGGAAGGAGGTAGCACCTTTGGCTTTACTCTGGACCAAACCCAAGCCGAAATTCATCGTGTGAAGCTGGAACGGAATCTCCTTCATGAGAAGTTCAAGCTAATAGAAATTACTACTTGGGAAATGTTGGCCGAGCTTCTATAAGAATCTATCACCCCAGCACACCTTACTCTTAGGTCTTATTCTGGTGTTATAAGGGGTTACGTAATGAGACCATAACTGCCTTGTATAATCCTTTGATTTAAATAAAAATTGTGATGTATTCTTATGATGAAGTTTGTGAATTTACAAATGTCTGGATAGATATAGAATGCATATTATTGAATAATTCTATAAAAAAGATATTTTTAAAATATTTATGTAATCCTTAAATAATTAATAATGTGTAATAATTTTCAAAAAATGGTCTTCTACAGCTATAATCTTTATGAAATTGATAGTTTTACATGATCAAAATAATTTTGAGTGAATAGTAAATTATGAATAGTGATTGTATGCTTATGATTTGTAATGCGAACAAATGGATTAAGTTACTTCACTTGATAAAGTATTAATATAATTTAGGCACCTTGATTAAAGAATGTAATTCAATAAAATAGGTAAATAACTGTTTTATAAATTATTGGTTAAGTGACATTTTTTTGGGTGAATATTGTTTTTATTTAATAATTAAATTAAAAATATTTAAAAAATTATTTTCATAAAATGCAGTTCATTTTGTGAAATCAGAGCATCGATATTTGGTTAAGGTGAATTTTTGGGATTTTTCTTAAAAAGTTGAATTTTCAGTGAATAGTGTTTTTATTTAAAAATTAAATTAGAAATATTTATAAAATTATTTTTATAAAATAGAGTTCATTTTTGAAATAATAACATCGATATTCGGTTAAGTTGATTTTTTGGGATTTTTCTAAGAAAGTAGAATTTTCAGTGAATAGTGAAAATACAGTATTTGAGTTTTGGGTGTTTAATGACATCATTAAGGATGTGATAATTATAAAATAATTCAGGTAGTCTTATTAATAGTAATATAAAGTATTATGTGTTCCAAGTGGCCAATACCATGAGAAAATACCATGGGAAAGCCCATGGTTTTTCCAGTACCACCGATGAGGTGTCCCTTGGCCATTAATGCTTTGTCCCCTCACTTCTCCTAAAAATACCAAGCCTTTAACTCATAAATTTCATTTTCAAATCCTCCCCAAATAATTTCTAGTCTATTTACCTCCAAAGGAGTCCTCCCAAGGTTCCCTTAAGCCTCCCATGGTCCCTACCTTCATTCTTTCAAAGTTACTTTTCAAGGTAAGGGATCCTACCTCTCTCTTTCTTTTCAAGTACTCCCTCTTATGTCATTTATTTTATGCTCCATGTTATTATGTTTGAGGATGTTATTTTATATTCAACTTACTATAATTTTTATGTTCATATAACTAGAGACTCCCTTTTAATCTCATCATTTTATTTTCTGAATTTTTAAGTGGCGTTGTTAGGATGACGATTTTTCATAAGGGATTATTTCACCCTTCTCATTTTCAAAGATCTATTTTCATGTCAAGTTTTTCAAGTTACTTTTTCTTATGTTGGGGTATGATATCTATATCCATCATAATTTCATTTTATTTTCACATTATTATAGTCCCTATTTAATGTCATCAATTTATTTTTTTTGATGTTTTAAGTGACGTTGTTAGGCTGCCAAATTTTTCTTAAGAGAAATTTTAATTTTTTCTTCCTTTCACGTTTTTAATTTCATATGGTATTTCCTTCAAATTTCATTACCATGTTCTTATATACTTTATATTCTGTCCCTATACTATTTTATGGATCATTTATGAGTGGGTGACCCATGTCCCCTCTCTTTTCAATGTTTTCAAAAACCCTGTAACATAGCTGTTATGCTGCTGAATTTTCTACTCAAAATCTCTCTCTCTTTTTCGAAAATTATTTTATTTTATTAAGTGAATAATAAAACCTCTTTATTATACAGGGTTATTCACATATATATCAATGAAAATTATTTTAAATTCTTGTATTTATATACAGGAGGCCCACTTTCCTTTTCCATGGGATTAAACTGACACAAAGATCATGTCTTTAAAGAAGCTTCTAAAATGTTAGGACTATGAGATGTAACCCATTTATTTTATTCTATATGGGTTATTTATGAAATGATTGTTAATTAAATATGTGGCTCACATGATAATAAAAGTAAAATTAATGGTGTGCTCTGATAGCGCTCCAATGCTTTGGGTAAAGACATAAACTCTAGAGATGACCATTTAAACGATACCTTGGTGAATAACCTTGGTAATTTTTTTAATGACACCATGGTGATAGACCTTGGAAAAAGGAAATGATTGACTAAGTTAAAAGTTGTAGCCACGTATTCAAGTAATGAAACATGATATTTTTATTATTATATGCCTCATGATATCTTTCTCATGTCTTAAAATTATTTATCATGACTTTATTGATGTATCTCATGTTCACATGTAAAATGTTTCTCTTGTTTCCCTTACTGGACCTTATTCTCACCCATTACTTTGATGTATGCTCCCAGGTTATGAGATGTTGTAATAAACTTAAGATAAACAATGAATAATCCATTCAAGTGTTTAGAAGAATGTTTTTGTTGTTTTCATGTATTATGTACCTGATTTCCAAGACACTAGAATTTGAAGATCCCCTGTTTGTAAAATGTAATGAAAAGATATGTATTAAAAAGGCAAGATTATATATAAATCTTACTTTTAAAATTTTTTTCGTAAAAATCATCCTTTTAAAAATGGATAAAAATCTTTATAGAAATGACAACATGTAAATTTTTAAATGTGTTATGGGTTAAAAAGAATATTCCTTTTTCACAGTAAAAAATTAATAATTTTTTTTGAATGATATAAGAATATTTGATTAAAAAATTTCTTAAAATACCAAAAGAAAAATTCATTTTTATTGACTATAGAAGGATAGTATAATTTTCTTTGAAAACATTTTTATAAAACACGGACTTCAAGGAGAACGAATTTTCGACTGCAGGGATAGGTAAATTCAAAATTTATTATATCACTTTATTTAATATATTATGCACCTATGCATTAACAAAATGTAATGATATTGGAATAAATCATGAATAGCTAGAAGAATAAAATTCATCAATGTTCTTTATAGATGGATCCTAGGGTTTCATCAAAGGAATCATAATAATAAATAATCTCGAAAAGCGATGTGGTTGTTTTAATAAACACTTACCACATGGTAACATTGAATCATACAACCCATTTAAGAAAATAAAATTAAACGAAACATAAAATATACTTAATAGAAATATATTAATGATATAAAATGTTAAAGGTGTTATATACTCCACCTGAATAAAATATAGATTCATAACATTGAATATCTATTAATGAAAAAAAATTGAGACAACATCATTTTTACTGATTTGATAACTTTTTAAAAAATAGTCCTCATGAAATAAAAATATTTAAATGGATATGTAAATATCCATAATTTTATGTATAATAATAATATAATACATCCCTGGAAATTATACACAACACAAAAAATAAATCAGTGGTGAATAAAGAATGTTTCTGACAAAAATAAATAGTGAGGAGAAATTTTATTACCTTGTGTCTTGAATCACGCTGTACTCATTCATACCTCATGTATGATAAATTTAAGTTTGTTAAGAATATTTTATAGAAATTTATTATAATATCTATAACCATATATGGTTTTATTATTAATTTATATTATCTTTTTGTTAACAATTTAAGGTTATGTTGTGGGTAATATTCGCTTAGTTTTTCTCTTGTGTCACACACTGTTATATATATGGTCCTTATATATATATCATGATTTATATAATTTTAAATAATGATAAAAAAATAATTTATATTAATTATATTTTTATTATAATAATCTATATAAAATAGTAGTATGAAATGGAATACATCATTCATGGAGACGGTAGGTTGTAAGTAGGGATGGACACTATTTCTGTTTTATTGTCGTATTGAATGAAAGAACGAAAAGGAAATATATTTATATATTTATATAATATCATTAAATTATAATTATTATTTATGAAATATCATATATTATCTCTAAACAAATCATTGATATTTTATAGTTTGTGTGTGAATGAATCACATCGCTTTGAGGGGGTAGTAGTCCACACTTCCACAAACAAAATTATCATATTAACACAAGATAGAAAGCATAAAGGTGTGTTATAAATAATAATTACATAAAAATAAAGAAATTATAAATATAATATATCATATATAAGTATATTTTCCATCATAATTTACACTATGAGTGGTGGTGAAGGAAAAAATGAACAATCATCATGTAATGAGGCGTTAGTTCACCATACATGTAAACAATATGTTTCTTACCAAATATATGGATGTGTGTGTGAGTGTAGGAAAAAAATATGATTAAAAATATCCTTGTATATTTATGATAATTGTATTTTGATACAATCATGGAATAAAAATAATTTAGGGGTGGTGACGGATGAAAATAAAATATAGAACATGAGGATGAATGTTACCTCTTATTCAGGTAATGCCTTTTTGATTGCAACAAAGGGATTGTATGGAATTATTTATAAACAAGGGAAGGATTCTAGGATTAGGGTATGAATTTTCAGAATCTAAATGGATAGATATTGGTCAAGAAAAAGTGTCTTGAGAGGTGTGAATAAGTGGGAGGATGGGATCCTTTATAGTTGAGAAGGAGGGGCACTCTTGTAAATTTTGGGAAAAGGGAAATACACCCATATTTTTACCATGTAATGTGGATATTATAATTGTAAAAACTATAAAAAAGTGATTAAAGTATAGAAATATGGACATATAGTGTAATTTTGAAATTTTTATTGGTCAATTATACCATTAAGATAAAGGTTAATTCCTTAATAATTTTTAATTTTACATTAATCAACGTAATTAATTATTATTACATTCACTTATATTTTTGGATAAAAAATAATTTGATCTTATTAGACATTATAAATTATTCTGAATATATATATGGAATACATTTTTCCAAACTAAAATCATATAAGTGATAGAAATTAAATTAAATTTAATCCCATAGTTGGGTCGACAAATCATTTTTTTAAAGTAAAAAGCTTCAAACATTAGTAATGTTTTTATATTCATTTTCAAAGTGAAGTCTATCCAGATAACCTAAATTGAATTTATAGATAAAAATATAACCTAATTATAATTTTAAATAAATTTAAAATGTAATTCACTCTTATAAATAAATTAAATAAAAAAATGTTTTGAACTAAAATTCGGCATTTTCACTATTAATTGAAAAACAAATCTTCATAGAAAAATACAAAAGAAATTACCATAATATAACTATTCTATTATAAATTAATAGTTTATGATTATTTGGAAATATTAAATCTATAAAATTTCCAAAAATTGGATGTAAAATGGGTTCATCATTAAGAGTATATAAAAATGCCTTAATAATAATATATGTTTTTAAGCATAAATTTTGGTCTATTATTATATTATGTCTATAAAATATATTAGATAAATAATTTTTTTGACTGAATGTATTAAATATATATTAAAATAATATCAATAATTAATTAATTAAATTATTTAGGGAAAATAGGTTTTTGACCAGAAAAAAATAAAATTAATTTCTTTTCAATAAAAGCTGTATTAATATTCATTTCTCCATAATTTGTAGCATATACTTTCATATTATAATTGTGTAAACCATATATTTTCATAAATTAGTTTTTTAATTTATAAAAAATAATTTAAATATAGGTTTATATGTTATAATATTAAATAATAACATTTTAAATTTATATTATTGTTTAGTAAAAATAAGTATTGAATGTCACACAATCTATAGAGGAATTTCCATTATGTGTGTAATGTATTCTAAACTCGGAGATTCTTGTATATAATTTTATACATTATGTTTCATTTAGTGCATTGTAACTTGGTTTTGTGTATAACACAATCAAAACATAATTCATTAATATTAAGTAAACTATTTTTAGTCCTAGGTGAAATGAAAAATCTAAAAAGGATTAAATTAAACCAAAACATTTTTAAAAAATCATTGTCAGTTATAGTTTCCCAAGGGGACTATGAAACTCATCCATCCTCTTATAAAGAGTTTAGCATGTGCTCTGTAGATTATTTTTCCTACAATGATGGAAATTTGTTTCCTAATAAGAAATGTAATTTTTCATTCCCTCTATTTGATTTTAGGAGATCATACTCAGTTTTTCTCTTACATCGATCCTTAGTGGATTGAGTGATGAATTAGGACCCACCATTTATTATATAGATAATTTCATATAAATTTTGAGTTATTTGATGCACTATTAAGGGAAAATCAAATATTTGGGTGAGTCTCTCACTTTTATTTCATCTATTTTCTATAAGATGACTTGTATAATTTATATTTTCCTTTTACATCGTCACAACCATAGTTTTTGACCAGTTTCTACATTTTTACCTTGAAGATATTTTTGAGTTAATATCAATAACCAAGGTTAATCAAGAGGTTATCTAAAAACATGAGGTTTTAGTAATATATATTATATCACATAGTCATTATGGTTATTAATCTGCATATAGTTCTTGTTTTGTGTATTTACGAAGCATAATTGAACCCTTGGTATGAAATGATAAAACAGAAGTGTGAATAGTGTGTCAACCCCTCATGATCCCCATTTTATAAGTTTATTAATACTAAAGTAAGCCTAAAAGACCACCCATGGGGTGTGTCCGTCCATTGTGACTAGAAATTGAGTTGTTAAATAAAAAATTGATGGGTTTATGTGATTAAAGAAACTTTAATCGTGTTTAGTATCATAATATAGAGTACGAGTTAGTTTGGATTATCTTATATATTTTAAATTAGTCTAAACTTATTGATGGGTAAATGTGATAATAGGTCAAAGATGAATTTTAACATTGTTAAAAGGTTTTAACGGGGGAACCAATTCTTGTAATTATGCTTAAAAGATGGAATGGCCTAGTTATGAAATTGGGTCAAGAGTTGAATATTATAATCCTTGGAAATGTGTAAAATGAAGAGCTTCACCCTGGTTGAATTTTTCATTAAAAAAGGTCATAAATGATGAATATTGGGATAATGATAAATGGTATGGCTGGGATATCAGAATAAGGCTACACACCATTGGTTCACTCAAAAATGATGATCTAGGATCCAATAATTTATTGTATAGTTTAGTACTCCTGGATTTATTCTCCAAACTCTTAAGGTATGGAAATGAGATATATAACCAGACTGATTCTCTATGAAATAATTTTAAATTGAACTTATAAAATAATTATAATTTTATATAATTTTCCCAATTATTTTGTATAGTTTACACCAATAGCATAGGTCGGGGTGGGTTTAGTAGTTTGGGTCTCCATTGGAAAACAAAGGAAAAGAATTAATCATTTTTTATTTCATGAAAACTTTATTATTTTTTAAAATATCACATGTTAATCTTTCTACTTATGCATACAATTTTATTTAAATGTATATTTTTTATGACACCATTGGTGGGGTCCTACTGAGTTTTAATCGAATCTTTCTTGGGCCGTCATTGGGTATTCACGTAGAAATCATGATTGTATGACACATTATGGACAATGTACTTATGATATATTGTTGGTAAAGGTTGGATCATGGATGACGGGACTAGACATGTTTTTGGGACCCTAATTTGAAGGATGTAAGCATGAATTTATTTTCAATTTACCATTATTATAGTAGACTTTATGACATGATATATTTTACTGTATTGGATTTCTAATACTTCCCCTATTTGGGAATGTGGTATGTGTTTCTTTGGGTTATCTTATAATTCATGTTGATCTTTATTTTTATTTTCATTATTGGATTACTATATTAAATAGGGTATTGTCACCCCACATATTCTATTAGAACCACACTACTAGTCGGTAGCCTCCAGTGTCTGGGGAGGCACAGATGAGGCCAAGAAGTAAACTAGCTAAGAGCACTAGTTATATTAGAACATAGTATTGATAGTTACATGGAATTAAATAGAAATTATATGAGGTAATATGACCTTTATAATCGTAATATGATCATTGGAAAAGTAATGTGATTATTGAAATAGTAACCTGACCATTGGTAATAGTTACCAGACCATTGTGATTAGTAAAGTGACATTTGAAATGGAAATTTGACCTTAAAATATCATAATTTGATATAAATAAAAATTTTCATGAATATTTTAATAAACTATAAGTATTATAGTTCCATAAAATAAATACCATGATTAAAAACTCAAGAAAAATTTACGCAAATTTTTAATAAACTATATTTTAAGGAATATTTAAAAAATTAAAATTTTTATTAAAAATTTATATTTCATTCATTGGAAAAATATTTTGATTAAAGAAATTTAATTTTTTGAATCACCATGTTAAATGTTTCCCTGATTTATTTTTTTGGAAATTTTCTCAAATATTTCAATTTTAAGTGAATAGTAAAATATAGTTTTTTTCAGAAATGTTTTATCGTATGTTACATTATTCATGTTATTATAATGAGCTGATAAATTTTATAAACATAGTATCATCTAAAAATATGTCTCATAAGTAAAATAATCCATGATATTAAAATTCTAATCCCAAATATTAGTATAGATAGTCTAATGTGAAATGTGCACCCTTAAAATAAAAATTTATCATTCTCTTCCACATACTTTTTTAATAAACTTGTGAATTCAGTTTATAAAGGGGTTTAAATTCCTCTATCTAGTTTATAATTATTTAATAAGATTTATATTTTAAAAAATAAATTTTACATGGTCTACCTTTGGTATTAAATTTTATTCAATATTTTATCCTAAAAACACCCCTCTCCTCAAGTATATGTGACTTCTCTCAAACCACATAGAAACCCACACGCAACTCACATACAAAATAAAACATTATATCCAAATTACATATTGAAATATTCTTATAAACTCTATGTATTTTTTGTATGAACCCCTCTCCATAAATCAATGGATTTTTGGGCTATTCAAAAGAAGAAATAACGAGAAAAGGGTAAGTTTTCTTTAACTCTTATCTCATTTGTATCTTATCATTCTATTTTTTCAATTACTTTAAATACCTTATTCAATATTACTAGTTAAGAGTAATATTTGAAGATTAATATTTATGCTATTGTACTGATGTTATCATATTTATAACATGGTTATATTTCATAATTCCCTTTCTTAACCTAGGACAATGTACAATTAACGGACGAATAACTACTCTTGTGGATGTTGAAAATTATTTTCCTACCACCACCATAATATAGGATTATAATAAACTGTATATAATATATAAATATATAAATATAATTATTTCTAATCTAATGGATTTAATATTAATAATTTACAAAAAAATTAGCATGATCTTGAAATCAATGAAAGGAGAGATCTTTTTTTTGATATATAATATCAAAAAAATTGACCATTAAAAACAAAAATTAATAATCATAATCAAATTATTAAAACTGATAAATAGTGAAAAATGAACTTAATTTACTTCTCTTTCAATGTTTAAATAAATCTAATTATACTATTTTGGAGATTGAAATGAAATGAAATAAATCTGTATTTTCGGTAAGAGAATACTCCTCATATAATTTCTCATTCAAGAATGTGTTTATTCTAATCCTTATAAATGTTTATTTATACACATACCAAACAATTTTATTGTTGAAATTACTATCCAAATAATTCTTTATTAATGGGATGGCTTCATTCCCTCTAATTATTCACATTCCCTGATCTATTTTTCATTTTGTCATCCTCCTGAATTCATTTCTTGAATTTATCTATTTTACATAAAATGTTATTATATAGTGAAAAATGAAACCCCTTACATGACCATGGGTATTCACCAAGATACAAAAATTATTTATTGATTTGTGGATTTACATATATGGAACCCACATTCCATTTTATGTGGTCTGAAAATGATTTAATATTCATTTCCTTAAACACTTAATACTCAATGATTTATTGGAAACTACCTTTTTCATTGGTAACTAATGTAATGTTTTATTATCATATTTGTGGAAGAAATTAATTTCAAAATTTAATAGGTTAACCCTTATATATCTCTCCTTTACTATGTAATCAGTTAATATCTAGATATGACAAGTATTATGATGTTGTGGTGATTAACAATAGTAATATTGATTTATGAATCCTTGGTGATAATCCTTTAGGATATGATAAATTTAATGTTTTATCCACATTTTCATGTAATGTATTAGGTGTTTATGATTACTCTATAATGGTGTGCGATAACTTTATCCCTGGGGAAAATTCATGTTCTATTGGTTTTTTTATCACTTAATGAGAATTATATTCACCGATTAATTTTAATGTACGTCCCCAGGAAGTTACATAGAGTGAGGTTTAGTTATAATTATTTATAAAGGATTAAATAATGTTTCTATTTATTTTTTCTTATATATTTCTTCTATTATGTTATTAATGTTCATGAAATAGAAACTATACTGATAAATTGAAATCATTTTTGTAATTTTTTTTAAAGAATTATGTTGAATTTAATGTATAATAAAATGTGGGCTTCTATAGTTTGTATTGTATGTAATTTTACTGATTATTTGAAATGAGGATATGAAACATTAATTATGAACCCCAGGATATGTTTAAATATTCAAAGACATCCTGTAATTTTGGTGAAGTATTAAGTGATTTATTTCTATGTAATGAATTCCCTATATAGATAATACAAGTTGATGTTGATCTAAAAAAATTTACCTTGGGATAATAACCATTAAGAGGGTGTATTGGGATTTAACTAAGCCATAACATAGTTAATTAAAAGGGGGCCTTGATGGACACCTGGTTTGACACTCCCAAGTGATATATTTGGTTAGTAAAATTCTTTTTATATACCAATATGAAGGACATATAGAAAATTAAATTTTTTTAGGAGATTAATGAATAACGTATTTATTATGTTGAATTATAAAATCACTCCCTTTAGAATTACAAGATTCTTAAAAGTAACATGCTTCTCAATATAGTTTTATATTTTTAGAAAAAAATGTCGTAGATTCTAGGAAT
Source organism: Viscum album (assembly GCA_963277665.1). Lineage (NCBI taxonomy): Eukaryota > Viridiplantae > Streptophyta > Magnoliopsida > Santalales > Viscaceae > Viscum > Viscum album. The sequence goes on from OY728148.1 coordinate 1,591,972,108, forward strand.
AAATTAAATGATGAGTGTAAGGGATGATTCAATGATTAATTTCCTAACAATGTAAAAGATAGAATAGATAACATTATAATGATGATGAATAACTTATCTTGGTGTATGAATACTAACCTTAATCATGTTGACTTGATGGATACACCTCAATGGTAAAATCTTGAAGTTGTGTTATTTAGGCATCAATAACCATATTCTTATAGTATATATGTTGATACATTAATTACCTCAACGTGTATTAACTCTATATAAAAGTTATTTTCATTACTCAACTATTTATAACTACTGAAATTTACCTTGGTAATATTCCTCGTAGAAAGAGAAAGAGATCAGTTATGAAAACTGATTAATAATATGAATCCATGAATGTACATTGAACCCTTTTAGTGGGAAGTGTTCATAATAATAAGTTATAATAAATATTTTATCTATTAAATATTAATAAAATAGATAATGAATTTGTTATGTTGAAGAATAATGAAAATGAATCAGTTAGAAGCATTAAAATGAACATTACGAGACATTCTCATTGTACATTTTTGTTGTTATGGATTCTAAATAAACGGTTCATAGGATATATGGTGAGATAAGACCCCTTCTGAGTAAGGATATTGAAATTTGAGATAATGAAATCTATTAATAGATAGTTTAGAGTTATTTAAAGGTTCAAATTGTGTGTGGATGGATTCAGTGGTTTTATAGGCTGAATGAAAATCTATGAGAAATATAGCCAACCTCAAGCAATAATTTTTTTTTGAAATAGGTGGAAAAATAATGAAATTACCCATGTTAAAAAATGTGGGATGAAAAAATATTGTAAATACATTATTGCGAGTGTAAACTGACATGTGTGTGAATGATATGATAATATATCTTGGGGAAATCATATTTAGTTGATCAAAATTATCTCAATTCAAATGATAATGTGATGTGGTGAAATAAAATCATGAAGTTCAATTATTTAAGTGCATAAAACATGGATACATTTCAAATAAATATAAAAATGAAATGATAATGTATGAAACCATCATCAACCTCATTATAGTGTAATGGAGCAAGGTTTGGATTTCAAAATCACAATTGAGGAAGTAGAGGCTCAAAATGATGTGGTGGTTGGCACACCCATTATTATCATTAGTCTGAAAATTTATTTCTTTTACTCTAGTTAAATGAATTCTATTTTTTTCATAAATATTTCCAATGAATGTATAATCATATCAAGAATTTCTAGATTTTTTTTTATTTGTTAAAACTCCAAGATGAACCTTCCATTAATCCAAGGTGTATAGAAACTCTAAAATAAACTTTTTAATGTAAAATCTCATAAAAATATTTTATTCATTACCATGAAGGAATTCGACATTATAATTGTGATAAATTGGATATTAAAGTATAATGATATGATTAACTAAAAAATAAAGTAAATTTTTGTGTACTTGAATGGAAATTATATTGTTATTTTAGAATGAGATATATTCCATCCTTAACTGTATTTTAAAGACACTATTATAGTCTTATTTATGGAAATTATTTGTGAAGAAAAATAAGAAAAAATGTATAAAGATATAAAATTTACTAATAATTTTGGAATATAATGATGTGTTTATAGAACAGTTACCCCCCCCCCCCACACAGAAAAAGAGAGATATTGTACTATCTTGAACTCATTCCTTGATCTATGACACTATCAATGACACCATATAAATTTAAATATATAGAGTTATAATAATTAAAGAATAAACAGAAATATATATTGGGGAAGGGTGTAAATTGACCTACTATGTCTCTTTGGGGATCACATTTAATCTTTTTAATCACGAACAATAAATCAATAGTTCCATCATAGATTATAGGAATATTAGTGTTTTTACAATGAAGAATAAAAAACTTTTTTCGATGTATTAATTATATGTTTGACTTTCTTCAAGGGGATTATATCTTCTACATGATTGTCCGCTAATCGAGGTATTGTTAGTAAAGGGTGAAGAAAAAATATTTCTTGAAGACTACATACTAAACAAATATTTATCAATTATCTAGTTTATGATCATAATTTTGACTAATGATTTTTATATATTTACGAATTTGATGAATATATTCTATAAATACCACCTTGAAAAATTTGTGGCATACTTTATTGATGGTATTATGATATATATAAAAATCCATGAGAATAATGAGGATCATTTAAGGGTCATATAGAAAAATATGGAAGGATAATCTATTTATAAAATTCATTGAAAATTCGTTTAGGTTACAACATGGTTCTTTATTGGTGAGCATTATGACCATTAAATGAATCTCAGTTGATCATGCCAAAAAATGACTATAGAGGAGTAGCCATGTCATACTAATATAACTAATATTAATAGTTCTTGGTGTAGAAGGATACCATATAAGGTTCTTGAACACATTTCTCAGATTTTTAATCCACTAACATGTTTAACTTGTAAGGGATTTTTGGTTATCTATAAAAAGGAGTTTGATGAATGTATCTAGGAATAGAGAATAGGATGGTTAGTGAACCAATTTCATCTTTACCTACTAATTGGAAAATATTTGTTTTCTATAGTGATTCAACTCTAAAAGATGTTAGGCGAGTCCTCATAAAAAATTAAATGTCAAATTCTTATGTGTCTTAATAGTTACCATCCAATGAGAAGAATTATCCTACATATTACATTAATTTAGTTGAAGTTATATTATCTTTGAATTTATTTTGACATTATACTTTTTTGTAAAATGAGATATAAAAATGAATTCTAATATATGATGAATATAATCACCCCGAAGGATACGAACATGTGTTTTATAATATAGTTATAGCTAATGAAGTATACTGACTTCATTATTCACTACTTTCTTTGGAGGTAAAATAATTTTGATAACAATCATATCAATAAAGTACCTTATAGAATATCCATGTTGTATTTGAAGAAATGTTATATATTCTTAAATATGAAAATGATGGACCTAGAATTCATAATTGTAAGGAATAAATCCTACATTACAAAAATGATTTCATAATAATCTATATTTGAAAGGATCAAGGAGTCCCAAACGGATGATCTGGAGGTTCAAAAGAATGTGAATGATGTAAAAGAGGGAAAGTTTCACAAACTCTTTATCTAAGAATTTAATGTCATTCAGTTTGGAAATAGAATTTTTTATCATTCATAAACTGATATAATGAAATAAATATTATATTAAACTCATATCACATCATTCTCTATCACTCTTGGAAGTTCAATGATGTTTCACAACCATCAAGAGAATTTATAGTTATAAAAAATCAAGAATGAGATCACTTAGTATAACTCAATGTGCTTGTAATTATATAATGATAATTAAGGAATATTATTTTTAAGGGGATGATGAAACCAAATCTTATACCCACATGGAAATTGGATAAAATCACTTTGTATTTTTTAATAGTGTCCTTAAAACAACCATATGAAATAATGAGATTTGTGTTGTGGTGGATTGACTCCCCAAGACGTCCCACTTCATCAATATTCAGGAGTATTTTTATCTTAACCAAACTTTTATGATATTTTTAAAGGAATTATTCAGGATACATTAGGTTCCAATTTCAATAGTTATTATCATAATCTGTGGTTCACCTCAATATTCTAGAGAATTATTCAACATCATTTGAATATTGAGTTACATTTCATTATAAACAATCTCCATAAAATTGATGGCCAATATAAAACGTCCATTTAGACCCTTGATTACATTATTAGTGCTTAATCTATGGAATATAAACGTACATTGGATTAATATATCCCAATAGTTCTGTTCTCATAAAAAATAACCATCCAAACATTTATTCAAATGGATCCATATGAAACACTATTTGGGAAGTGATGTATAATTCCTACTTGTTGGGATGAAATTAATGAAGGAATGATACATGGATATAATATTTTTCAATATATAATTGAATAGTTTTAACCATCCATCAAAAAAATATAATTATCACATAGCTAGGATGAAAATTATCATGGGGACACATAGTTTGATGCTGGAGAAAACTTATTCCTTTGAATATCACCATTAAAGGGAATCATACAGTTTGGAAGGGAGGGAAAGCTTTACATTAGGTAAATTACCCCTTTTTAGATCCTTGATCACATATCATATATGTCATATTCATTAGAACTTCCATGAAATAAGTCTCATGTTCAAGATGTGTTCAATGTATCAATCATGAGGATGTACATACATGATCCCCCAAATGTAATTTTTTAAAAAATGGAATAATTTGATAATGAACTCACCTTTGAATATCTTCATGTGATGTTCTTGGATTATAGAGGTAGATTTATAAATATAAAAACTCACATTGTCCAAGTGTGGTGGTGAATCCATAATAATAAAGTACTAATGTGGTAACCAGAGGAAATAATGAAACATAATTACCCTAATATATTATCAACCAATAATATGAGTTGAAATTTTAGGAAAAAATATATAAAGGGAGGATGAATTAAATGACCTAGACATTATTAGTAATATTTGTTTCTTTAATTATTTTTCTTCAATTATATATCATTATACACAAAAAAAACTTAAAAAATAACACTTTATTCCATCAATGAAGAACGTTACATTAGTCATAAATTGAACCCATGAAAATAATAAATAGTGTAATCACACAAAAAATATACAATAAACAAAATTTTAATGGGAAAATTTGGATTTTTATAATCTTATAGAGTCTTAGAAACCATGAGAACTAGTATAGAGAATAGCTATAATATCAATAAACCAATCTATATATTAGAAAATTAAAATATATAACCTTAATAATACTTTTACTAAATGATTAACGAAGGAATAAAGTAGAATTTATATGTGGTAAAGAATATATTGGTATAGTAATATGATCACTAGGATAGAAATGTGAAAATTAGAATAGTAAACTGATAGTTTGGAATAGTAACATAACTATTGAGAATTGTAACATGTCTATTGTAAAATAATTTGATATTAAAATAATAAAAGACAATATAAATAATATTTATTAATATTTAATTAATAAAATATAATTATTATAGTTCTATAAAAAAATACCACTATTAAAAAATAATAAATTATAAAAGTACATTAAAAAAACATTATTGTGTTGTATTTTATAAAAACCATAATTTTTTAAAATAAAATATTATAATAACCTATTTTATAAAATTATTTTGATAAAATGAATTTCCTTTTTTGAATAATTATATCAAAATTTTATAGGGGAGTTTTATTTTGATAATTTTTTTATATACATTAATTTTTAGGTGAATAACAAATATAGCTTTTTTCATAACTGATTTATCTTCAACTAAATTAATAGTTTTTTTAATAATAAAAAAATATGTTCTATAACTTTAGGCTCAATAAAAAACATGTTGAACAATTTAAATAATCCATGAAATTCAAATTCTATGCCTAATAAATTACTTTTCAAAAGTCTAGAGTAAAACATGTTTTGATAAATTATTTTTTAATTTTTTCCACATTTATTTATATTAAACTTGTCAATTAATTATATAGATGTGTTATAAGTCCTATATCGAATTTTATTTTTTATAAATTATTTATAATTTCAAAAAATAACTATTTCAGGATTTACCTTTGATATAGTATTTTATTCAAAAAAATTTCCTAAAAATACCCCATTCATCTAATATAAATTACCCCCTCTCTCCCCTTGGAAAACAACTCATCCCTCACTTATGAAAGAAAATGTTCTATATATATTCATACTCTCAAGAACCATATAATTCATTAGGATATTCTGGAGTAATAAAATCATATCATCAAGGGAGTTTTGTAATATAAAAATTATTCAACAATGATAAGAGTAAATTTTCGTTAATTATTCTCCCATTTTCCCATTTTCTTCCTCTTCTTCCCAGTACATTTAAAACGCAAATCATAAAAGTTCAATTAAGAAAAACATTTTCTTAAGATTAATTATTTCATCCAACATAAATTATTTTATTTTAAAAAATATTTTTATTTCATATTTTTCTTCCACTTCTTTAGAAACACCCCACTAATGAGTATTTTACTACCCACAATGACGATGTAAATTATTTTCCTATAAAAAAATTAATGTATTATTATAATTAATTATTTATAATATATAAATTCATCTATAGTTGTGATTTAATCCCATGAAGTACCAAAATAGATCATGGAATCAGCTGGTTGGTATATGGATGAAGGGGTTTATTCCCTTTGTGATTCATAGTGGACAATGACATGTGATGTCATTGTCGCTCAATATACATCAATTACATGAAATTGATGGTGTAGGTTAGTATGTATAGATGATTATCGTGATCAAAAGGATAATAATCTGATCTCATGATCATGAACAATGGAAAAGTTGATTGGTTGTGTAATGTGGTGATGTTTCAGGTTTAGTTCTTGATGATGTATGACATGCATTCAAGGAATGGGTGGATAGATCTAGTCACCCTTAATAGATGATGAAGATATAAACCCAAATTTCATTATGGAATCGGTCATTGGATATGAGAAACCTATTTTTAGGGGGGTCATGATCTAGAGAAGTTTATTTTCATTGAATCACTGAAGATACTAACGAAGGGAAAGGATAACCCTGCTCAAAAATGGGGTTGTGGTTCGACCGAGTGAAGATGGTGGGTGACCTTTAAAACCACTGGTAATGATGGATGGGGCTCATTTAGGTTATTGGTTTATAGATTATTTTCTCTAGGACCCATTGAGTGGTGGTGGGATCATGATGGTGGCATCAACATAGAATGACACATGTCGTAGGCTATGGGGGTGCCCGAACATTGAGGTTGTTTAGTGGTCTGGTCACTGATTGATGTAGGTGGTAGTGCCGAACCAACATGATGGATTACTAGATGAAATCATTGGTTGGTTAATGTAGAAGATTATATAGGGGTATTCAATGGTGTCTTGAAGACTAATGAATGTTTGATGCAGTCAAAAATGGGATTCTAGTATGAATGAGATTGGCAAACCCCCTCTCTACAATGGGGTGGTGGTCTAGCTGTTGTCAGTGAAATTACATGACTTCCAATGAGATGATGGTTTCTTATATCCTAGTTATATAGGGAGGCTCATTCAACTAGTTCACGATGAAGGAATTAATAGTGATGAATAATGAAATACAGTTACCCAACCTTATGGTATATAATTGTGGGCCTTTCAGGGCATAATTTCCAAGGGTATTCAACCCATTAATGGGAGGGTTATCCCTTTGGGGTGGTATGACCTGCCCATCCGGGTTGAAGCATGTGTGTGTTTTAAAATATTTTTAACTATAATTACCTAATATATAAATATATATGTGTGATTTAAAATCTTCTAGATTTAATCATAATAAATTATATATATGAATTAATCAAGGTTATAATATCAAAGAAATAAGGGACATTTTTATTGAAGTATCATATAAAAAGGTTCACCTTTAATGATATAAATTATGATTTATAATTCAATAATTATAATTGATAAATAGTGAAAAAAACTTCTTTTTTAATTTTTTAATAAACCTAATTCTAAAATTCAGGATGTAGGAAGGTGATGAAATAAAGTAATATTTAATGCATGAGAAATCTCATTTTCTTATTATTCATTCAAGCACTACTTTGTAGTAAGCATTCAAATTTTCAAATTAATATATTTGAATTGAATTTTATTTATCCTATTACTAAAAAAATAATTTATTATCAATGGTATTTCGTCATTCCCTCTCATTATTCCCTTTCTTTAATCCATATTTTATCCCTTCATACCGCAATATTAATTTCTTGAAATTTCGTCTTTTATAAGATATATTATTATATAGTGAATTCCAAAACCCATTTATTTTTCCCTAAAATTTAATTTTCATATTTATTTTATATGAACCCATATCAAGGTTGACGGGGACCCACAAAAATATCACATTACTGGAAAAACAAGAAAAAACACCCAAACAATTCACTAATCATTTAGTCCAGGAGGGTACCTAAACTTCATGTCCTGATTCTTCATGTCAAGATGAGAATCTTTCCACTTGGGCTAATTATTAATGTATAATAAGAAGTTTTCTACCTCTGCGTATTGATTTAAATGAAAATTACAATGGATAAATTCCATTAATAAAACCTCATGTTGTTTAAGGTAAAATTTTACTAGATACCCATTGAGGCCCTTGGGATCCCTTGTATTCATTATTTTATACAAATCCTCTAGTGGAAAATATGGATCAAAGATCCCTAAATCTCAAAATTCATCCATAAAATCCTTATATAATTTTTCATTTGTTTATTTCATCATTTCATTGAAATATTGTGGAAATGAATATTCTTTACACAAATTGGAATCGATTTCCAAAAGGTTGGAATCGGGGTTAACCTCTAACTGTAAAGACCCAAACATTTCATCGGCCATTTTGTGGATATTCACAATTCTCTTCAAAATCATTAACACAGTTTTTTCCTATATTTTTCATTACCAACCCTGTGACCATTGGATTTGTATGCATAGAGTAGTCCTTCTTTTCCCTAAATCTATTACTTTTGTTGATTGGGTATCCCCCCAGATCAAATTTAACCTCTTTCTTATTCTTCATATCTTCTCAAAAGTACTCTAGAGCCTATATCTCTGGTTTACTATATGAAGTTTCTAAATGAGATTCTACTGAAATAGGAGAAACATCCTTTAATGTGGTATGTAAATTTTGATATTTGTCAAAGATCGGTGGTCTACGTCCAAGAAGTGAAAATATATTACACACCTTCCTACATGAACCATTAAACCTAGATCCCAAATTCTAAATTGTGTCTAAATGTAGCTATTGAGTTTTGACTCTTGAATTGACATCGAATACATAAGAATGGTTTTGATGATTTTCGTTGGATTGGCTCAAATAGAGGATCCTCCCATCCAAAACATCAATTATCATCAAGAGAGGGTACTAATTAGATAAATTACAATTTGGACCAAATTAGTGTACTGAGATACTCTTTATTTATGAGAATAGTTAGACATAAAAATTTAAGGAGTTATTGTAAGTATGTTTTACTTTATGTCTCTACTGTAATAGTGAACCGATAACTATAGACTAAAAATGCAATGAAGAATTACAAATGACCCAAACCACTTAATTTCCCTAGTTTATTCACCTTAATTCATAACTAATTTATTAATTTGGAGAATTATATGTATGAAACCCAAATTAAATTTATATTATTAAAAATTATTTTAATGATTAATTATTTAAGAACATATACACTGAATTGTTTTATATAAAACCCATAATTTATTTTGTAGGGGTCATTGATTAAAAGTTTCATTGTGATATTTGTGGTAGATATGAATTAATATATATGAAGGGTGTTCCCAAATATAGATCCAATTCTTTTTGAAAAAATGCATTTCTATAGATGACACATAATATATTACCATGTTCTATAACTTTGCTAATTAAGATTTTTGAATGAACGGTGATAAAAATTGGTGACATTCTTATGAATTTTTCAGTTTTAGATATTAGAAGCATTTACAAGTTATGTATATAGTACTTATGATTATTATATCATGTTATGAGTAATTTATTATCTATTTTGATCATTCATGTTTCATTTACATTATTAATAACTTACTAGGATTTATTCTCACCCCTTTTTTAATGTATGCCACATTGGAAATTATATGCATTAAGGTGTCCTTGAGAGGATTATCAAAAGAGTATTTCAAAATTATTAAAAAACCTATTACATTTATGATAACCTTATGTAATCCTTATATTATGTTCTTAATTCTAATGGGACTATATGTCAAAACAAATTTTGATGTTATTAATATATTATTTGTCATGTAGTTCTGGAAAAATACATGTATTAAAAAAGTAAGGCTACCACACAATCATAATACTGTGATTAAAAATATAATATCATAACATATAGGGATGAATTTATCTGATTCATATGTGAAATAAAACATGGGAAAATAATATGTAGGAACCACCATGTCATAGTGTTAATGATTTTCCATTGTGGACTTAAGTATAGATAATTTTGTCTAAAAAACCACTATGTCATTGTGATTATATTAGGGAAATAATCTAGTATTAATTACAAAAGATTAATGAATCATATGAAACATTAAATATTTAGGAATTTATGGGTTTATTACCATCCCAAAATTGGGTACAGAAGTTCAATAATAAATTTGAGTACTCACCCTATCCTTATCATAAAGAAGTCCTGAAACTCATTAGTTGCATAATATATTAAAAAAATAAGAGGAAATGACCAGGGGAAAAGATATAAGATGATATAATTGTAGAGGGATTATTTAATAGTGAATTCCACAAGTTACGTACGGTTTTCTATCATCTACTTTCTGCCCCATCAACACTATAACAAAATTCTTTTTCTCATAAATCGGGTCCTTTTCCAAAATTAAAATAATATAAATCTTATTTATATAAATAATTAATTAAATAAAATTTATTTAAATAAAATAAAAAAGTGAACAACAATATTAATGATATGTTACATACCGAATATGATTATGTTCTTACATAGGAATAAATTCAAGTACTATTTTAAGAATTTTTTTACAAGTATATATTGGATATTGAACAATCCTCGAAGCTTATATAACTCTAGTAGGGGGATAAAATGATTAATAGTATAGTCATGATTATATAACTATTGATTAATGTAATGAAATTAGGTGGTTATGAGTCAATAAATTCTTATTAATTATATATCACATTGATTCATGAGATTCCTTATCAGATGGGGTTATTTTTCCTTACATATAATATATATGTGATGAATATAGTGATTTTGGGAATGCGTAACCATGATGGGGGTAATTTCACCATATTAATTCTTATACCGATTGATATAGTAGGGTATCATTAAGAATCCATAAGGCATTATCTAGAGAGATATATTACAGATTCAGTTAAGGGGGTGGATTGAGTGGTTGAAAATTTAGAATCTATAAATACAATATGTTTGTAGTGTGGAAGATTAATATTTATATGTTTATATTACTCAAATAATACAAATATTCATATATATAAATTTGGTAATGAAATATCTAGCACCTATATCATGATAGAAATTGGGATGATAGTTGACATGCTTTTAGTTAGTACCCAAGTCCACTAGCATGTATAATATGATTTATATCGTTTCATATTAACGGTTTAATAGTGACACATAACAGTATATTTGACAATTATTTTTAATGTTATTCATATTGTAGGTTTATTTTTTACAAATTCAATGAATATGAGTATTAGCTATCCAAATTCATGTATTTATGAAATAAATTAAATATATTTTATCTAGAAAATAAGTATGTAAGGTATAGTCTTAGTGATGTATTAATTATATAATTATTTGTATTTTACAATGAGATTTCTTTTTTGTTATGATTTAATTGAATATATGTTTACTCAATTTTTTTAGAACTCATTAGAGTTATTATTTATAAATAAAACTTCAGATTATTGGATTGAAAATATAAAGGGATTCTTGAAAAGTTTTTCTATATTGAGAATCAATATAATTATATTCGATATTGTAAAACAAATTACTTGTGCCTTTTCCATCACTAATATTTGATATTTGATTCAGTATAGGTTAACATTGGCTTCTACTTTAAATGAATATTGTATGGTACTGGAAAAAAAACTTATTCATTATTCCAAAACTGGTATGTTACAAAATCAGGGTGTGTTTCGAAACACCATAGGCTAGAATAAGTTCCAAAGATTACCAATCATTAACTTTGGTCCCAATTTATTATTTATATATGATAAATAATTATTAAAATAAATATAAACCCAATATGTATATAACATCTACTCATATACACAAATTCATATAAATGACAAACAATTATTATAAGAAAGCATAAATTTCCATAAAAATGATATAAAGGCATATCTATCTCCACATGTAACTAAATAACCTATATTTTCCCACCTCCATTAGACCCCATTAGAGGAAATTTTACACCCTCTAGAAAAACACAAACGAAGATACCTAAAAAATATAAATTATGAAGATAATAATACCCACTAATGTTTGTTTTTAGTGTATTAGGAATAACATAGTAAGATACTATAAGGACTCTATGAGACATGTTTTATAAAATTAAGACAAAAATATATTTGTTAATAAAATTTAGTAAAATAATTTGAAATATTGTTTGGAAATAATACAAAACTCATATAATTTTCCATGTTTAAAACCATTCCACCTGGGAAATAAACATGAATATATAACATCTATATAAAAATAAATAATAAACACACAATATATGCCATTATGAGAATGAAAGTGGAAGATAAATAATATAGTAAAGTGTAACATAAAATAAAATAACACAATAATTTAATGTATAACATGGAGTAAGACACATTATTTAAAATATATAACATGAAAATAAAAGGATAAAGCATGTCAGAAGAAAAGTAGAATGCATGGGATGAAATCCTCAAGTCTTCTAATGATAATCTAGGACCTCACTAATGGAAGACCTATTATAATATAATAAAAATAAAATAATCAAACCTTGAAATACCATTGGACTCAAAGGGTTTCACCCATAGTGTTATGGAAGCTCTTAAAAAAGGAATATACTAGAGTGAAATAAAATATCATGTGTCAAACATCCATAATTTTCTACTTAGTACATATGAATCCCATGTAAATTAAAAAATATGAAACTTGGACCCTCTAAAAATTCAATAACATACTAACAATATCGAAATTCATCAATTAATAACAACAATATTAATGAGATTGGTTAGTAACTACAACATTAAAAATACTAATCAAAACATTAAAACATAATTATAACCCATAAAATACCATAAAAACCAGGGATTTTTTTTGATAAATATAAAATTCTTTGAAACATGTATTATTTGTTCATAAAAAACATAAGTATATTAAAAGAAATTTTGAAGAACAACTTTTTTACTGGTGAAAAGTTACTTTTTAAAACCATCTTCTGAAATCCATAGAAATATTATTTTATAAAATCAAATACCACTCAAAATGTTGTTTATAAAATATATTCAAACAAAAATGGATCACTATTTTTTTATAAAACACCTTTGAGGTTTGAAATACAAATATATAAGAGTAACATATAGATACCGTAGAGAAACCATTTTAGTTAATATCCAAAACAAAAATGGTATTGGAAAAATTTCTATCTAATCATGTTTATGTTAAATAGGAACTATTAATATATTGAATTATTTTTTAAAACAAGTAGAAAAGGTGTATGACACCGATGATGTTACATAAACACATATACCGAGAATATGATGAATCTTTAACACATTTATGAAATAAAGGTGGATTAATGTTGACATAGTACATTCCACCTTATGTAATGCCCCATCAAAATAGTGTTTTTTCTATGAAACGAAAAATAACATCTTGATATCAACCCAAGGATGAATGAAAATATTAAAAGGGGATTGTAATGGATTATTAATGAGGATAGTGTAAGTAAACCATAATTTTGACCACATAGTGTAGATCTCCCGTGGTGAATAAATAAAGGAAAGATAATATCAGATTATTATAACAAAAAATATCTTTAATACACTTTATTTCATGATATATTACATAATGGTAAACATATAAAATTACAAAATGATAATGGAAGCTAGTGTTTTTGGAAAAAAATTTATATAAAATGACAATATGAAACCTGAATATAATGAAATTTTATAAAACATCTACAACATGATCATAAAATTAAATTTTTTTTTCTAAAAGTTTATTAGATAACATGGGGACATACATAATAAAAGGATGAGATATAAATCATAGTATGATAATAAATAAAGCATAGTATATGTAAATTAGTACATGTGATCCAAGAGTCATATCATGGTAAAATAAGAGGGATGATAATCATAATCTAGAATAATGATCCATAATATAACAAGATAACATAAATGGAATATAAGAATGTTTAAACAACATAAAAAATGGAATCATAAAAATAAGTCAAGGATAACATCCAAAAAATAATAACATAATATTGTTAGGATAAACTCCCACACACCATATATGTAATTTCATGAGAATAAAACATTACTTAATTCATTGTATATATATATAATTCTGGTCACACCTGTCACATTTATATAATGTACATGAATATGTGTGAAACATTGATAATAAAATATAAGGATATATTTTATCATTTTAATCCCATTATTATGGAGTGAATGATACATGAATTTAAACCAATAAAAAACTAATAATATGTAAAACTAGTTAAATACCCTTGAGGGGAAATGGATATGATAATTTACACTATAAATGATTGGCATAAAAAATCTCAAGATAATTTTGATTGAAAAACAGATGTACTCAAATATTCATTGGAGGGACTAAACAGAGTGAAATGGGTCTCTAATAAATTATAAATTATAAATATATTATGATATTTATGTAATATCTTAATCTATATTCTGAAACTAGAAATTAATAGGGATAAATAAAAATAAGGTTCCTCAATAAAGAGGATAAGGAGAGGTTCCCTTACCTTTAATGGATGCTTCTAAAATGTTGGGAGGAACCAATGATGATATTTAGGGAACCATAAAAAAATATAGAGAGTTGAAGGAAGATTAATGACCTACTATAATGTTTTTTATTGAATAGTAATAGTATTTTGGGTGGATGATATAAAAATGAGAGCATGATTCATTATAAATTTCCAAATATAGGTTTCTTACCTTTTATGATAATTTAATCAATACCAGAAACATTACCATGGATTCTTTACATGTTTCTTTTAAAGAAATTTTTTTCTATTATTTTTTATGGATAATAACCAAATACATTAAAATAATTCACTTTCTGTTCTGGAAGTGAGTCACTTTTATAAATAATTGATTTTAAACCCTTAAAATATAGTATATATTTTGTAGGATTCATTATGGGTTTATAAAATTCATAAAAAAATAGGAAAAAAAATTATTTTTAAATGAAAATATATATTTAGTCTAGGATACATTTTATGGAATATATTACATCATATTTTGGCCATTATGATGCCATAATACATTATTTATATTTATACGGTATTTAATTTAAACCAAAAAATTTGACATCCTTTGAATTTTATTAAAAATTCTTTATGAAATTTTTTGATGTGCTGATATTAAAAGTAATATTTATTATAAAAAAAATTAGTATCTAAATTTGATAATTTACTCTTTAAAATAAAAAATCAATTTATGCAAAATACTAGTTTTTTTAAATGGAAATATTTTATCCCTAATAATTTATCTAAATTCAAAAAATTATATTATAATTCATAATAAAGTATAATTATTTAATAATAATATTTTATCAAAATATCATATATTTCAAAAATTAATGAATTAATTAAAATTATGTGTCTTGATTGAAAATACATATTTTCCAATTATACAATTTTCTTCAACATATCAAAATATAATTTTTATCAAACAAATTATCTAATCATTTAAAATTTATTAATAATAAAGGATAAATATAAAAAATATTTTATTAAAAATAAAATATAAAAATTTATAATGTTTGTGTCCATATACATAAAAATTTATTTAAATATAAAATTTCCTAGGGGTAAGGTGTGTGATTATTAGATTTGCTTGGGGTGGTTTGGTTTATTTGGTTTGGGCCATTATCTGAACATGGTTGAAATTATCTCGTAAAAGGATTATCTTTTACTTCAGTGATTGAATATTGACTTGTGATTGGTCATGGGAAATTCCCATTGATGATATCTCTGTTGAAATCTATGATAAATTGGATCCATAGGCTATGAACCTACTAATCCTGGTCATCACATACATATTCTGTGTCAAATGTATGGTATCATGACAATTAATATGCTATTATTAATGGTCACATTAGAACAAATATATTATTAATAGTTATGATGCATAATGGATTTTAACATTTGACAGACCATGTGATATTTAAAATTACCAAAGTTGCGCATGTATATTCTAAAACTGCTTTAGATAATAATGAATTTATTCATTCCAAAATGAAATTTAAATTATAAAAATTTGAGGCTTTAATTTATTCACACCACCATAAATTTTCCTATAAATTTTTTTATTTCAATCATTAAAAAATATGAGGGTATTTTTATTTCATTTCCCCCTCAAGATCCCATTTTTCTTCCTCAAACACGTTGTTCCACCATAACACTTTGACAATATGATATGTATTGTTCCATAAAATCGTTTATCTTTGATCTATGATCATCATTTACTAATACTCATATAAAATATCAATATCTAATGGTATCTTTTCTATATTTAGTACATGTGAGGGTTGTAGAATGTATTTCCTTAAGAGGGATACAAGAATCACATAATGTACATTAGGAGGGAGTTCTAGTCGATATTCAACTACACCTATGTTATTAAGGATCATAAATGAGATTATATATCTAGGAATACTATTTATCTTCTTCCATAACCTCATGAATTTTATGAATTGTGATATATTAAGGAATACTTTATCATCAAATCCAAAATATAGGTAACATCGATGATTTTATCCATAGATTTTATATTATCATTTTACAGATTTCATATGATGCTAAGTGGTTTGAACCTTCTCTGTGATCTTTGGGATATGATCATGTATCATATTCATTTCCTCTCCAACATCATCCCAAAATGTTGGAGTCAGACATATATTCACCTAAATAGCCTTATAAGGTTCCATTTGAATTATAAAATGATACAATAATTATATTAGTACTTCAATTTTGGGAAGGTTTGGTTCCCAATATTCTTAGAAACCCATTAAACATGATCTCAAAATATCATCTATAGTTTTAATGTTTCTTTTATATTAACTAGTCATTTAAGGGTGAGAAGTAGTGTTGAATTTCACATTTGTATCAAACATTTTCTAAAGGTTTATCATAAACCATTATTTAATCCTCTGATCTTGATTAGATACATTAACAAGTATAAATCCATGTAGTCTTAACAATTACCTTACGTATATCTTGGGGAGTTGGTCAAGTGAAAAAATCATTTGTAGTAATTAAATGGGCTTACATGGTAAGGTGATCTACTACCACCCATATAGAATTATTATTTATAAGTATCCTAGTGTTTCCAATGATGAAATACATGGTTATGTTTTCCCATTTTCATACTAGTATGAGCAATTTTTTCATCATACAATTAGACTTATGATGTTTATCTTATACTTATTGGCACACCGAGCATTAAGATTCAAAACCACAATCTCCCTCTTCATGTTATCCGACTATAAGTTTTTCTTCAACTCTATATATATTATAGTTATTCATGGATGAATTTATAGTGATGAGTTATGCACATTATCCAAAATCCTCCCTTATTAGTTTGGATATTTAAGGGACACACATCAAGATTATAAACCATATAAATCCATCCTCAGCAATTCCTAACTCTATAATATTCCATAATTATTTGTGTAGAAGATCAATATTCATATAAGTCTCCTTGATCCTCATTGGAATAGAAGGATTAGTATTTATTTTTGAAATGTAAGAATAAGTTAATTTTATTATTCATATGTCCATCCTCAACATGATCTAAAATATTGGGTCCCTTGAAATACTCATCATTGATTGGGTTGAAGGATCCTTTTAATTTAGAGCATCTTCATCTTTTTTCCTTCTTTGGATTGTAAGGGATTGAACAATCATAATCTTTGATTATCATTAACCATCTCTATTTTTCCATATTGGTATCCTTTTTGTGAATATTTACTCTATTTTTTATTTTTATATATGTGGTACTTCTCCCTATAGAGATAATGATGCCAAATCATCAGTGTGAAGATCAATACGTCCAACCCTAGATCATGCATCTAGCCTTTATAGTTAACTTTATTTAATTGGATGGAGGAATATGTTATCAAATTTTCATATTACATAACTATATAACCCAATAGCTTTTTAGATAAAAAATTAAAGATAAAAATTCCTTCCCCACAAGTCGGTAATTTGTGAACAACTATATTGAATTACCGATTCTTCATCTATTTAAATATTTATTATCCTTTATTAGTGCATAAATAAATTCCTCTATTGTTTCAAATCCAAAATAGTGGGATAGAATATAATTAAATGTTTTAATAAATTTATGTTAGTACTCTATTGATGGAATGAAACTATATATTTTTGTCATAGATGTTGATATTGACCATTTATCAATTGCCTTAGTTTTTTTTGGATCCATAGACATCCCATTATTAATGATAAAATAACCACTAATTTTTACATTATCTATATAGAATCCACATTTAATATACTAAATGAATAAATTATTCTTTCAGAATGTCTTTAATAATAAATGTAAATGCTCATCATCTACCTCTATGCTGTTGGAGTTGATAAGAAAATCTTCAACAATGACTAAACAAATATGTCGATGTGATCCCAAAATACAATATTCATGAAATATATGAATATTTATATAGAATTAGTGAGTATAAATGGAATCACTATGAAATAGTAAGGCACATACCTTTTTTAAAAAGGAGTCTTGGTGATATGTAATTCTTCTCTTTTACTTAATAATACCCCAAATGAAGATCATCCTTAGAGATGTTCTGGGTTTCATATGGATAATCAGAAAATTGATCCATCCATGAATATTTATATTAGTTCATTATCAGATTCATGTTGAGGTCTTGATAAATAATTCATAGGTGCATTGGCCCATCCATATTTCAGATGAAGAGGACTAGTGCACCCTTATGGTAAAAAACATGGGTGTATTAACACTTATTCAGATTCTCATACGATTGTTTTGTAAAATTATCATGTTTAATAACATTGATTAAATATAGAGTCCTATATATTGGAAAATATCTAGGAATGATATATATTGAGAACCAAAACTCTTGACATAGTGGAAGACTATAAAATTCTTCAGGAAACACATCAAAAAATTCTTTTATAATGGGAATATTTTCATGAATGATGTTTTTTTGGTCCCAATAATTGGAGATATATATTATTTATTAAAAAGAAACAATATCAATGATTGATATTTTGGTAATAATGAAGATTACTTCTTCTCATAATACATGTATAGAATTAGAGGGTGATTTGTGATATTAAGGATGATTTCATAACATAAGAAATTTATGTTTTCTCTATATAATGAAAAAAAATCCATGATAAAAATTACATCATAATATATGAATGAGATTATAAAAATTTTCTAAAAGAAATTAATCTTGGGAATATGGACATGGGATGAATTACATGCTTGGTATGCCATAATTGACTGATTTTCCATCTACACCAATAAATCTGATTCTATTTTATGAGGTGGTTTTTGAATTGTTCTACAAAAAATATGTGATATGAATTAATTTTTAGAACCATATTTTCCTTGGAGATTTGATTTTAATTATTAAATGATAATACTTCTTTTCAATATATGATAATATTACCAACAATTTAGATTTTCAAAATTGTTTTAGGGGTGATAATTTTTAAAATAGTAAACACATAAATGGTAAACAGTGATCATTAAAGAGATTAAAAATAAATGGAATCAATTACATAACCTTTGAATTTATATGTTGAATACTATTATTTCCATGATATATTTTTTAATATAAAATCTTATGTGCATTTTATCCCTTAATAATGGTTCATAATGAGTTTATTAATGTTTTGTCTAAGGTATTTGTAAAGACCCGTAAAATTCAAGGAATTTTTTTTCTTAATTTTCATTTGAATTTTACAAGAACTCAGTTTCTGACGGAACCTGATTCTGAGGCCTGGTGTGCCCGGAATCATTTTCCAATGTTTAGCTCGTGTACGTTCAGTGAACGAACAAGCGGGGTTTTCTAACTTTTGAACTGGTGCTCGGAATCGAATTCTGAGGGCACTGATGGAATCGCAGCGCCGATATTTGCTTAGAAACGCCTTTTCTAGAGTTGCATTTGCTCGGGTGTGGTTTTTATTTTTTTGGGGTTAAGTTAGGAAATAAAATAAAGTGGTGCGACAACTTTATTTTATTTCACTTAAATCCACTTAAAGCCACTTAAGCCAAGTTAAACGGATAGGGTGGAACCCAAAATATCCTACCCACTTGGTAGGATATTTGTGGGGTGGGGCCCCCACGAGCCCCATCGTTACTTCCCCTCTAAGTAACGCACCTGCGAAAACCTCTTTTAATGAAAGTCAACTGTGCGTTTTTCTGGTTAAGAAACGCCCCATTTAATTGGGAAATTAATTCATTACCAATAATTCATCGAATTAATGGTTCGTTTCTAAACTTTTAATTTCTAATCGTTGGCATGGGAATAAAATAAGACCAAAACTTTTTGTTGAGGGGTTGCTTGTTGAGAGGATTTGGAGAAAACTCCAAGGCCTGCAGATCTTCATCCTCCTTCACGACGAACGCAAAGAACGCGAAGAATGTGAAGAACGTCAGCCTTCGACGAAGGGTGAAAAAGAACGCCGAACCCTCGGAGATCGACAACGTGATGCCGTGTACCGTGAAACCAACGAATCTCCTTCCAAGACGTTTCTTACGCGACATTCCTTCCCCGCGACAACCTTCTATCAACAACCGATTGAGGTAAGGGATTGCAGTTCTTTTAATTCTTGTGAATTATTTTCTCAACATGGGTTTAATTGGTGAATTTAAATATGTGTGTTTTTAATCCTCAGAGTTTGACTACACGACGCCGTGTACCACGACGACAGCGACACCCCGTCCGCGACGCGGTGATACTCTTTTTACACATCGGCTAATTCCGCGACGAACTCATGTTCGTTGACAACGTTGAAGTAGGTGTTGATTCATCTAAATATTTGTGATTTTTACCCGCGGAGTATGATTAAATATTTGTAGTGAGACTTTTAAAACCGCAAACGCAGTGGGTTCGGACCAACGAACAAGTCCGAACCCACCACCCTTTTCGATATTGGTGTGCGGAATGGCGGACGACGTCAAAACAAGCCGCACGGGTGATGTGAGGTCCTCGCAGTGAAGGAAGGACCCCGGGAGGGCCATTGACGAAGACAGCGTGCAATTCCGACCACTAGAACTCGTCAGGTGGTCCGCGGAGCAACCTGCCGCCGCGCCACGCCGGCACGGGGGCGCCAGCGGCGGGAGGCGGGGGCGCCCGACGCGCCGCCGGGGAGATCCGCCGCGGCTGAAGCCGCGGCGGTAGGCCGACCATCCTACGACCACGCGGGACCGGCGAAGACAGGACACGACACCACGGCCGCATCCGTTGGCGAGAGGCGGCCCCCCATGCGAGGTTGCAGATCATTCAAGGGGGCGGCGCCACCCTTGCGAACCGCTCGGCCGTTACGGCCGAGCTGCCTGGCGACCGGGCCGGGCCATACCCAGGCCGGTCCGGGCTGCGATATCCGGGTCAGACCCGGACCCAGTTCGGGACGACCCGGTTCGGGCCAACCTAGGGGTTTGGGCCGGGTCGGTCCGGGCCCAGACCCTCCGTTTCCGGACCCTTTTTGGTCTTTTGCCCATATCATGGGCTACTGACCTCCGATCGATGCACCGTCAGCAGCGATATGATCCTTGGATCGAGACGGTCGTTTTGACATATTACACTCAAGGTTTCGGAATACTTTGGGTTCGTCCGGGTTGCTTCGTACACGAAACCAACCGAGCCCTCGGAGTGGAAATGCTTATTACTTGAGCTCCGGACGTCCGATTGACGTGCCGTCAACTTTGATGGTTTCCTATAAGTGAGACGGATCTTTTGGATTACTCCACCCGAGATTTGTACGCAGTTGGAGTATGGTCGTATTGGTTTTGACTTAAAACCCAACTGGGCCCCTGGGACGAAAAAGCCAATAACTCTCAATCCGGGCGTCCGATTGACGTGCCGTCTGCGACGTTGAGTTCCTATTGACGATACGGAGATTTTGGATACATAAAATCTGGACTACGTGTCAGTTGATGTATCATCCTCTCATCTCGTGGAGCGGACCCTCCCGAATGAGCTTGCTGTGTGCGGGAACCCTAGAGCTGGCTGCGACTGCGACGACGACGATGACTGTGCAGATATTCTCAGTGGATTCGACGACGACGACTACAACACTCAGTGATCCTACATGGATCAGTGCTACAGATCCTGTGTGGGTCAGCGCTCAGCGGTCCTGTGTGGGCCAGTTCCTAAGATCCTGTGTGGGTCCGATCCTGTGTGGGTCATTGCGGGGGTTAGTTACCTATCGATCATGTGTGGGTCAGTTCCTTTGTGGGTCATTGCGGGGGATAGTTACCTATCAATCCTGTGTGGGTCAGATCCTTTGTGGGTCATTGTGGGGGTTAGTACCTGTCGATCCTTTGTGGGTCCGACGACATAGATGAACCAGTGGATATATCTGATCATCTCTATCGTCATACAAAGAAGTATACCTGTGTGAGATGAATTTGTTTTGCTTTCCTGTGTGGGTTTCGTTTTGCTTTACTGTGTGGACTGGGTTGTACTTGGGGCTTGGATGTTGGAGCCGAACCTGGAATTGATGGCTTAGGTATATGTATGGGCATATACCTAAGTAGAGTCGGATGTTACTTTGTGATTGTATCTTTCCATTGTGGATTATCCTCTGTGGATTCTGGGAGACCTTCAGGGGTCTCGGGGTCCCTACTGAGTAGCTTATACTCACCCCTGCATGGGCTATGCCCGCACTACATTGTGTTGGATGTAGATGACGAACATCGCTGATCGTGGTGGAGGCTTGTGGAGCAGGATGGTACCTAGAGGTGGACCATTGTGCGAGACGTACTCGGAGCGGACGGCTGGACCCTAGGAGCTATGGAGGCTATCTGTACTCACCCTTCAGGTGGGACATCCAGTTGATGGCTCGACGCTACGACTTTACTTTTCAGTTGATGTTTTCCCTTTCCAGTTGTACTTTACTTTCATTTTGGGTTTGTATTCTGGCCCACTTACTTTTCCGCACTCATTGTTGTACTCATTTTTTACATAGTGTTTACTTCTACTGCTCACTTGCTCTGTGGACTTTTTTTACTTTACAAAGGCAATGCCTTCCATTCTTACAGGGATTTACGCCTTGGTGCTAGTCGGCAGCCCCTGGCCTATGGAAGGCAGTCTTGGGGTAGTCACGGAACGGTCCCCGAGGACGGGTCGTGACAAATTGGTATCAGAGGAGTTCGGTTCTACCACAGAACATTGGACTCTAATCTTTTCTGTGTGAAGCAACAATGTTAAGTGTATTGGGTGTGGTTATCAGTCCAGGGAGTCCAGTGCTGGTGCGGCGGACGACGTATCCGTACACCATGACCCTGACTTTTGATTTTCCAACTTAATGCACGAAAACATTGATTGCATGTGTTTTTCATGTTTTCTTTGTGATTACTATATGTCAGCTCACCAGGTATACTGTTTTACCGTGGAACACTTTTTTCCTTTCAGGATAGCCCCACGACGACGGCCAGCTAGGGTTCCAAGAGTCGTACGTGAGGACATCCCGCCAAGCGACGAAGCCTTCGTATAGGGCCCTTTGACAACAAAGGCACCAGCGGTACCTCTACCCGCCGAGCCATCGATGCTACCAGCCCCATCCGCTGACGATGCACGTTGCCTTAGTGTACTGAACGAGTTTCAATGCCAGTAACTGCCAAGGTTCCGCGGGGAGACGGACCCCCAAGAAGCCGAGGACTAGTTAGAGGTAGTTGTATGGGTTTTCAGGTTAGTGAGGACACCAGTAGACCTCATGGTGACCCTCGCAGCGAGCTTACTACACGCGGCTGCGGGCCAATGGTGGAGCTTGATGATCCATGTGAACAATGAGGAATCTATTATTTGGTCGGCCTTTGAGAGCCTCTTCCGCTCAGAGTTCGTCCCAGCCACCCTCTGTGCGGTGCACATCCCAGAGCTTCTTCAGCTACGGTAGGGCAGCTTGACGGTCGCCCAGTACTTGGCAAGATTTACCGATCTCTCACGCCACTCGACAGACATGGTATGGGACATATTTTTCCGGGCCTGAACCTTTGAGCAAGGATTGAGGCATGAGATCAGGGCATCGCTGATCTCCCTCAGCATTCCCACCCATGCAGGAGTACTGGAGCGAGCCATTTTTATCGAGATCTTTCTTGTTGAGCCTTCATCAATGCCGAGACCCACCGTAGGGCGGCATGTAGAAGAGTCTTCTACATCAGGAATTCAATGGATGACTCATGGGTCCAGGCAGAACAAACCCTCAGGCAGATGACCTTAGGACACTGGCTCAGCTGTGAAGGGAACACAGCGCGGGGCCAGTCTTTCGAGAGGCAGACAATGTTACGCATGCTGCGGGCAGGGCCACATGGCTCGTGAATACCCGACCCCCCATGCCGAGGAGCAGAAGACGATTGAGGGTCTACCCAGGCAGAGGTAGAGGGTTGATCGTGGCGGTCCGCAGGGAGAAGGCGGACGAGGAAAAGGAGCTGGCCGAGCAGCAGGTGGTGGGCGATTCTTTGAGGCTCTACCACCACCACCACCCTAGGAGGTCCACCCCGACCACAGGGAGCTGGCGGACAGAGACATGCCCAGCTCTAGGTAGCGGAGACCTACGACCACGGTGCGCCCGAGATGATTCGAGGTACTATCTGTGTCTATTACACCCTTTCTGTAGTTCTTATAGACACAGGAGCGAGTCATTCTTCCATAGCTTCTGCCCTTGTTCGGGGCTCAGAGATTCCGACGGAGCCGTTGGCACGATTCTTATGGCTAGAGACTCCTACGGGAGCAGGCTCGATGATTACACACTGGTTCAGGCAGTGTGAGCATACTCTAGGAGGCGAGATCTTCGGCTGGTATCTTCTTGTAGCAGCGTCGAGGCCTTACGATGTCATATTGGGCATGGATTGGTTATCTACAGTCTATGCTCAGATTGTCTTTATTAGGCGCAATGTGTGATTTGTACGCACCGACAGAAGCAGGTTCACCTTCACCGGCGAGAAGGGAGCCTTCGTAGCATAGGATGGACTCTCGCAGAGGAGAGGACAGCCCATCACTCATCAGTTGGCTAGCCTCATCCTAGTAGCAGTTAACATGCAGAGTCCTAGTTTTCCTGCAGTGGTGGATCAGTATGCGAACGTCTTTCCCTACGACGATCCAGGACTACCTCCTCGTAGATAGGTAGACTTTTATATTGATCTGTACCTCGGGACAGCCCCGATATCCACTCCAGCATATCGGATGGCTCCCGCTGAGCTTCGAGAGCTACAGGTACAGTTGGAGGACTTTTAGGGCAAGGGATTCATCTGACCCAGTGTTTTACCCTGGGCTTCCCCGATATTGTTCGCCAAGAAGGTGGAGGGGAGCTTGCGACTTTGTGTTGACTATCGTTGCCTGAACTATTTGACAGTGAGGAACAAGTATCCGCTACCAAGGATTGATGAACTATTCGATCACCTCAAAGGAGCATGGTGGTTCTTGAAGATAGACCTCAGGTCAGGCTATCATCAGCTCAGAGTTCGGGACGAGGACATGCAGAAGACGGCCTTTAGAACTCGGTATGGACACTATGAGTTCTTGGTTATGAACTTTTGCATAACCAATGCTCCAGTGGTGTTCATGGGCCTCATGAACAGGATCATTCATCCATACCTTGATCGATTTGTCGTAGTATTCCTCGACGACATTCTGATGTACTCGACGACTGAGGAGGAGAACGCCTACCACTTACATGTTGTAATAGACACACTCCGAGAGCACCAAATTTATGTCAAGCTCTCAAAGTGTCAGTTCTAGTTACGTAAGGTCCACTTCTTGGGGAACGTCATCTATGAGGCAGGATTTGTGGTGGATCCTGTGAAGATCGAGGCAGTACTAGCTTGGGAGCCACCCAGGAGCGTGACGGAGGTGCAAAGTTTCTTGGGACTAGCTGGATACTATCTGAGATTTGTGCCAGACTTCTCTAGAGTTGCGGCACCAATCTCATCTTTGAAAAAGAAGGGGAAACCCTTTGTGTGGTCAGACAGATGTCAGCAGAGATTCCATAAGCTAAGATAGAGATTGACCAATGCACCTATCATGAGGTTTTCGGAGGAGGGGATAGGGTACATAGTATACTACGATGCATCAGGGACCGGAATCGGATGTGTCATGATTCATGAGCAGGCATTGATCGCCTATGGATCACGTCATTTGAGGCCGCATGAGCAGAACTACGCCACCCATGACCTGGAGTTAGTAGGAGTGGCCTTCGCTCTGAAGACATGGCGACACTATCTGATAGGTGAGTGCTTTATAGTCTTTTCTGACCATCAGAGTCTCATGTACATCTTCTCTCAGAAGGACCTTTACCTGAGACAGCGACGATGGCTTGAGTTCCTCCAGGAATATGACTTTGAGATAGTCTATACTCCTGGGAAGGGGAACGTAGTAGCCGATGCTCTCAGCAGGAGGATAGACTTTCAACTGCTTGAGGAGGCGACGGAGTAGCTAGCCGCTTTGTAGATATCCTTTGTGGATAGAGATGGAGCAGCATTCCTTCAGTCTCTCACAGTCACTCCTCCACTACTGCAGCGGGTCAGAGAGGCACAGCGTGGGGACGCCGACTGTGAGACGCGACATGCGCAGATATCCTCAGGACAGGCACCTGATGGATTCTCCGTGGGAGGAGAGCATGACATCCTTTTCAGAGGACGTACCTTGGTACCAGTTTCATTACGGGAGGATGTGCTGAGAGAGTTCCACACTTTTCCTTTGGCGGTACATCCTGGAGTGGTAAAGATGTACCATGATCTCAGACAACAGCACTGGTGGCCGGGCATGAAGAAGGTTGTGGCAGAGTTTGTTTCTCATTGCCTCACCTTCCAGCAGGTGAAGGAAGGGCATCAGGTACCAGCAGGCTTGGTACAGCCCTTGGAGGTCCCGGAGTGGAAGTGGGATGGGATATCTATGGACTTCGTGACTGGAATTCCGCGCACTTCCAGAGGTCACGACTATATTTGGGTGATTGTCGACCGACTCACCAAGTCGGCTCACTTCTTACCCATCAGAGAGCAGGGCTCAGTGGAGAGCTTGGGGCGTCTCTACGTTCAGGAGATTGTAAGGCTTCATGGTGTGCCATAATCTATTGTCTCCAATAGAGATGCTCGCTTTACTTCTCGGCTTTGGAAGGGGTTGTAGGAGGTGTTCGGGACACAGCTACATCTGAACACCACATTTCACCCTCAAACAGATGTTCAAACGGAGAGGACCATTCAGACTCTCGAGGACTTTCTCCACGCATGTGTCTTCGACTTTGGTCACAGTTGGGAGGACCACCTACCCTTAGTGGAGTTCGCGTACAACAACAGCTACAACTCCACCATCGGGATGGTATCATATGAGGCGTTGTACGGCCGACCTTGCAGACCTCCTTT
The DNA here is from genome assembly GCA_963277665.1 of Viscum album. NCBI lineage: Eukaryota > Viridiplantae > Streptophyta > Magnoliopsida > Santalales > Viscaceae > Viscum > Viscum album. Next base: position 1,591,999,535 of record OY728148.1, read on the forward strand.
GTGTTGGACAGACCCTGGGGAGTCCGCACTCATGGGAGAGGAGATGGTCCAGGCCACGACAAAGAAGGTCCAAATCATCCAGGAGCGGATGAGGATAGCTCAGAGCAGGTAGAAGTATTATACTGACAAGAGGCGGAGGCCACTAGAGTTCGAGGATGGCGACCACGTCTTTTTGTGGGTCTCACCTCGACGTGGATTAAGGAGATTTGGCCGAGGTGTCTAGTTGTCTCCACGCTTCATCGGACCATTCCAGGTCCTCAGAAGGATTGGCGAGGCGGCTTATCGCCTGGCTCTACCACCTCAGTTGCACCGGGTGCACGATGTCTTCCACGTATCTCAGCTGAGGAGATATGTGCACAACCCGATGCATATCATTGACCATGGGGAGCTGGGTCGATGATGGGGCGACTTTTGCGGAGGTCCCGGTGGAGATCGAGGATCGACAGGAGCAGGTCCTACGTGGACGGTCAATTCCTCTAGTGGACATCAGATGGCAGCATGGTAACCTCCAAGAGAGCACTTGGGAGTGGGAGGCTTAGATGCATGCTCAGTACCCACCTTTGTTTCCCTAGTTTATGATGTATCTTTACGGGGACGTAAAGCCCTGAGGTGGGAGTGATGTAAAGACCCATAAGATTCAAGGAAATTATTTTTTCTTAATTTTATTTGGAATTTTACAGGAACGCAGTTTCCGACGGCACCTGATTCCGAGGCCCGGTGTGCTCGGAATCATTTTCCGATGTTTAGCTCGGGTATGTTCAGTGAACGAACGAGCAGGGTTTTCAAACTTTTGAACCGGTGCTCGGAATCGAATTCTGAGGGCATCGATGGAATCGCAACGCCGGTATTTTCTTAGAAACGCCTTTTCCGGAGTTGCGTTTTCTCGGGTGTGGTTATTATTTTTTGGGGGTTAAGTTAAGAAATAAAATAATGTGGTGTGACAACTTTATTTTATTTCACTTAAAGCCACTTGAAGCCACTTAAACCAAGTTAAACGGATAGGTTGGAACCCAAAATATCCTACCCACTTGGTAGGATATTTGTGGGGTGGGGCCCGCATGAGCCCCACCGTTACTTCCCATCTAAGTAACGCACCCGCGAAAACCTCTTTTAATGAATGTCAACCGTGCATTTTTCTGGTTAAGAAACGCCCCATTTAATTGGGCAGTTAAGTCGATACCATTAATTCATCGAATTAATGGTTCGTTTATTAACTTTGAATTTCTAATCGTTCGCATGGGGATAAAATAAGACCAACACTTTTTGTTGAGGGGTTGCATGTTGAGAGGATTTGGAGAAAACTCTAAGGCCTGAAGATCTTCATCCACATTCACGAAGAACGCAAAGAGTGGGAAGAACGCGAAGAATGCCGGCCTTCGACGAAGGGCGACAATGAACGCCGAACCCTCAGAGATCGACGACGTGATTCCGTGTACCACGACACTGACGATTCTCCTTCCACGACATTTCTTCCATGATGTTCCTTCCCCGCGACAACCTTTGATCAACAACCAATTGAGGCATAGGATTGCAGTTCTAATAATTCTTATGAATTATATCCTCAACATGGGTTTAATTGGTCCAATTATATCTGTGTGGTTTTAATCCTCAGATTTTGATTACGCAACGCCATGTACCGCGACGACAGCGACACCCCTTCCGTGACGCGACGATACTCTTCTTCCGCGACGGTCAATTCCGCGACGAACTCACGTTTGACGACAACGTTGAGGTAGTGGTTGATTCATCTAAATATTTGTGATTTATACCCGTGGCGTATGATTAAATATTTGTTTTGAGACTTTTAAAACCACTAACGCGGTGGGTGCAGACCAACGAACAAGTCCGAACCCACCGCCCTTTTCATTCTTGGTGTACGGAATGGAGGACGACGTCAAAACAAGCCGGACGGGCGATGTGAGTTCCTCTTAGTGAAGGACGAACCCCGGGAGTGCCATTGGCGAAGACAGCGTGCAATTCTGACCACCAGAACTCGTTCGGTGTTCTTCGGAGCAACCCACTGGCGCGCCGCTGGGGAGAACCGCCGTGGTGGCAGGCCGGCCATCCCGCGACTGTGCGGCACCGGTGAAGGCAGGACGTGGCGCCCCGGCCGCGTCCGTTGGCGAGAGGCGACCCCCATGCGAGGCCGCGGATCATTGAAGGGGGCGGCGCCCCCCTTGCGCACCGCTCGGCCAATACGACCGAGCCGCCTGGCGACCAGGCCGCACCCGTACCGGCCAGGACAGGCCGCGCCCAGGCCGGGCTGGGCCACGACATACGGGTCGGACCCGGAACCAGGTCGGGTCGACCCAGGGGGGTTGGGTCGGGTCGGTCCGCGCCCAGACCCCCCGTTTTCGGACCCTTTTCGGTCTTTTTCAATTTCTTGTGCTACGAACCTCTGATCAACGCACCGTCATCGGAGATGTGATCCTTGGATCGAGACGGTCATTTTGACATATTACACTCAAGGTTTCTAAATACTTTGGGTTCGGCCGGGTTTGTTCGTACACGAAACCAACTGGGCCCTCGGAGCAGAAACGCTTATAACTTGATCTCCAGATGTCCGATTGATGTGCCATCGACTTTGATGGTTTACTCTAAGTGAGACAAATATTTTCGTTTAATCCGCCCGAGGTTTGGACGTAGGTGGAGTACGGTCGGGTTGGTTTTGACTTTAAAAAAACGGGGCCCCTAGGACGAAGAAACCAATAACTCTTAGACCGGGAGTCCGATTGACGCGCTGTCTGCGACGTTGAGTTCCTGTTGGTGATACGGAACTTTTGGATACATCAACTCTAGACTATGTGTCAGTTGATGTATCAGCCTCTTGGCTCGTGGAGCGGACCCTCCCAAACGAGCTTTCTGTGTGCGGGAACCCTAGATCTAGCTGCGACTACGACGACGACTGTGTAGAGAACCTCAGTGGATTCGATGGCGACGACTACATCACTCAGCGATCCTACGTGGATCAGTGATATAGATCCTGTGTGGGTCCGATTATGTGTGGGTCAGTGCTCAGCGGTCCTATATGGGCCAGAGCCTACAGATCCTGTGTGGGTCCGATCCTGTGTGGGTCATTGCGGGGGTTAGTTACCTGTTGATCTTGTGTGGGTCAGATCCTCTGTGGGTCATTACGGTGGTTAGTTACCTATCGATCTTGTGTGGGTCAAATCCTTTGTGGGTCATTGCGGGGGTTAGTACCTATCGATCCTTTGTGGGTCCGATGACATAGATGAATCAGTGGATATATCTGATCGTCTCTATCGTCATACGAAGAAGTATACTTGTGTGAGCTGAATTCGTTTTGCTTTCCTGTGTGGGTTTCGTTTTGCTTTCCTGTGTGTACTGGGTTATACTTGGTCTCGGATGTTGGAGCCGAACCTGGAATTGATGACTTAGGTATATGTATGGGTATATACCTAAGTATAGTCGGATGTTACTTTGTGATTGTATCTTTCCTTTGTGGATTAACCTTTGAGGATTCTGGGAGACCTTCGGGGGTCTTGAGGTCCCTACAAAGTAGCTTATACTCACCCCTGCACGGGCTATGCCCGCACTACGTTGTGTTGGTTGCAGATGACGGACAACGCTGATCGTGGTGGAGGCTTGCAAAGTAGGACAGTACCTGGAGGTGGACCACTGGGCGAGATGTACTCATAGCAGACTGCTGGACCCGAGGAGTTGTGGAGGATATCTGTACTCACCGTTTAGGTGGGACATCCAGTGGATGGCTCGACGCTACAGCTTTACTTTTCAGTTGCTATTTTCCCTTTCCATTTGTACTTTACTTTTAGTTTGGGTTTGTATTCTGGCCCACTTACTTTTTCGAACTCATTGTTGTACTCAGTTTTTACTTAGTGTTTACTTCCACTACTTTCTTTCTCTATGGTGTTTGTTTACTTTAAAAAGGCAATGCCTTCCCTTTTTACCGGGATTTACGCCTTGGTGCTAGTCGCCAGCCCCTGGCCTATGGAAGGCGGTCTTGGGGTAGTCACGGCACGGGCCCCGAGGACGGGTCGTGACAGTATTAGTTTGACTTTTAGGTCTTATGTTTTGGGAGTCACAAATTTCATTATTAATTTTTCAAATAAAGGACTTATTGTGAAAATGGTTTTGTATTTCAGTGACTGATTTTTTTCTTTTCATGTCTGATTAGGTAATTATGATTGAGTGCTATTAGGGATAGGCAGATGGAGTGACCGATCATCATATTGATGGGTTTGAAGTGTTTGAAAGATATATGTTCCAATTAACTATAAAATCGAGGGATTTTGGGTATAGCAAGGAAGGTGTGTTGAGTATCTTATCGAGGGATTTTTGGTTTTGGTGAGACATAGCTACTATCCTAGGTGAAAGGATACCCTACTATTTGGGATAAAATAATTTTAATATCTTTTACTTTTACACTGATTACTATATTAGAAAGTGTATTCTTTTATTTCTTCTCTCTATTTGTATTATTTTGTAATTTTTTTAATTACATATTACACTTTTAGTATTGATTAAATAAGATATATGGAAGAATAATTTACAATTTTATTACTCTGATATTTGTATTCTATCTGAATATAATTTTCTTATAACCTGTGGTTTCATATTATATGATCAGACTGAGAGTCAATCCGATCATTTGTTTTCTTTTATAAGAGGCTTTGTGTATTATTTTATTTATTTTAAACTAAGAACCTCAAAGGATTTAAATTTTTTAAATATATAATTCACAACCCTCTTGTATTTGTTCCATATCATATCCATTTATAACCAACAATGATGTTACCAAAAAATATTACCAAGGTGTGACGAAACTAGTGCACAAAAGGCCTCTATTTAATGTATTAGGTGATGATCAAGTCCATAAAAATATTCCCATTATTGTTTTATTACACCTAGGTACCTATGTGTAGGAAAAAAATCCATTATATTATCTAGACAGAGATATATTTTCTTGGAAACCACTTACTGTATAAATTTATAAAATTTTGGGATGATTCCCTTTATTTATTCTAATCCCTAGTTATTTTAAAAAAGTTTTATAATCGTAATCCAAAATATTAATAGGATTTTATATGATACCAAATTTGAAAACCCATGTCATTAATAGTGTTTATTTCAGGATTTATTACCCATAGTTACACAATATATAATCTATTAAGATCATAAATACACATTTATTTCATAAATTATGTACATAAAATGAAAACATGAAACTAGAAAACATTGAAATTATTGAAAATATCCTTCACATGGAACTAAAATTTCATCATTCATCTAAAACTGCATGGGATAACCTAGGGAAATATATAATAATAGGGTGATATATAAAGCCCAATAATGTACTAAAAAAGTCATAGCATAATGTAATGTATTATATGTGATCCAAGTAGAATATAGAGGATACGTAAGAGGGGTTATATATATAATATTGTATAATTATCCATTATATTACAAGATAATAAAAATGAAACATAAGAATGTGGAAACAACATAAAACATGGAGTCATAAACATAATACAATTATCATCCCAAGAAAACATAAAATAGTATTATTAGGATAAGATAAATCATGTCATATATGGAATCTCATGAATTTAAAATATCACCTAATGTGTTGAAGGTATAAATAATCTCTATTCCACATGAGATATTCATAACACATACATGTATAATTGTGCCCGGTAGATCACATAACATAAATTGTATTTGATCAATTTTACCCCATGATTTTTTATTGTGGGTTAGATACATATAAATAAAAAATAAATTAAGGGTAAGTACAACTATTTTAATACCCTTTAGTGTAAATGGATATGGGTATTCACTATAAAAATGTTGGGCATGAAAAATCAATTGAAAATTTCAACAACATAATGAGGGTATATGAATATTCATGGGATGAACTAATGAGATTAAAATGGGTCTATCATCATTTTTAAATAATATGTATATTGAAATTGATATGTAATAACATAACCTACTAAGGGAAATTAGAAATTAATGGGAAAATACAAATAATGTTCTTGGATAAAGAGGAGAAGGAGATGATCACTTACAAAGATTTGATGCTTCTAAAAGATTGTAAGGAGATTCTTAAGGGTATTGCGGAACCTTAGTAGGACACTATAGAGTTAAAATAAGTTAAATTACATGATCCAAGGGTTTTATTTAATAGGAATGTGAGTTTGGGTGGGATTATATAGGAAAATAATAGATAAATGGTTATTAATTTCCAAACATTGGTTTTGGACTCTATATGATAAAGTAATAAAAACCAAAAACCATCCCAATTTTATTTCAATGGATTATATCAAATAGTTTTGATTATAAATATTTTATAATATATTTAACCAAAAACATAAAAATATTTCTTTGGGTGATGTAGAAGCAATTTATGTTTATAAGAAAATGATTTTGAAACTGTACTGTAAAATATATGTATTAGAGGGTTCATTAAGGGATTATAAAATTAGTCAAATAACATAAAAATACATTATTTAAAATGGGAAATATTTATTTTTTCATTTTTTTTATTTTATGTAATATATTACATCACTTTTTTTCATTATGATGTCATAATAAAAACTGTATATTTATACCATATTTAATTTTTACCTGAAAATTCGACCATCACAAAAATTTAGAAAAATTAGGAGTGATATAATTTCAATTTAATTATTCAAATATAATATATATTTCATCAAAAAATTAATACATATATTAAAATATAATCTTTTAAATAAAAAATCCCAATTTATTAAAAAGCACTGTTTTTTTATAAAAACATTTTCTTGACCCCTATATAAATTATTTTTTAATTAATGATGTTATATAATAATTTATATTTAATATAAATTATTTGAAAATTATATTTTATTAAAAAATGATCTGTTCAATTTTTTTTAATTAATTAAAATAGATTTTCATGATTGAAAGTGAACATTTTCCAAAAATACCATTTGTGTTTCATTGTATCAAAATATATTTTTTATATAACATAATATCTAATCATTTAAAAGGTAATTATAAAAGTAAATGATTGTTATAAGCATTATTTAATATCAAAAATAAAATATAAAAATCCAAATATTTTGGTCTGGATATATATACCATTATCACACTAGATGATTCGCTAAGGTTGTGAGGTGTGATGAAGAATTTTTTGTGGGGGTTGATCTCAAAACACAATTTGGGATATAATATTGGTGAGCATGAACTTTTCATGTCGATGGTATCGATCATTCTACGGTTATTTAATGCTGGCTTCGACTAGGTCTTGCAAAAATCCATCCGATTCTATCTCTCCTTAGAAGCTTTGATAAACGAGCTTCGTAGTGTATGGTCTCACTGGTTATGTCCATAACTTCCTCTGTTTGTGAAAAATGTACTTTACATAGGCCTCGATATACTAATATTAATGGTCACTGTAAAATGGTTATATTATCCATGTTTATTATGATTGAAAATATTTTAAAATTTTCAGACTATATGGTAGTCCAAAATAACCAAATTAGTGAATGTGTTTTCTATAAGTACCTTATATAATAATTCATTTCTTCATTATGAAATATAATTAAATTTATAAATTTTCATTTCATTATCAATATCCCATAGTGAAATGGATATGATAATCTATATTAAATGATGGGTAAATCCATTTTCCCTCAAAGACTCTAATAATGTTAATAGTAACTATAACAATACAAAATAGTAATAACATAATAATAATGTTCAATAGATAACTAATTTACTCTCGGTTTACATAGAAACATGAAATAATAAAACACTCATATACATCCATATTTTAATAATAAAATACTATGTCAAAACCAATGAATAATAATGAAAATAATCTAATAAAATACATAACAATAAATTATATATGCCTTATTTTGAATTTAAAACTAATTTATAATAACTTAAATTCCATGAGTGTTGTATCAAAAAAAATATTCTATAAATCATTCTAATACATCTTATGTAAATTATAAAGGATCACAAGATGTTGATATGTAAAAAAAATTATTTAGTTCAATTGAAAAAGTTATATGATTATATGAAATAGTTACCCAAACTATTCATTGACCATAAAATACATTATAACTCATGCATTAAACTGTTCATGATTTATTTTTTGAGTCTCCCTTGACTGTAGTCAAACCACACATTCTTTATTTTTTTCAACCATTTAAATTTATATTATTTTTAATTCCAAAATATTTATTATAAGAAAAAATTATTTGAAATATAAAAAGGTTTGGTGTCATAACCAAATCCATCATAACACATCCCAAACATTTAAAACCACTTTATTTTTTGACATTTAAAAATATAAAAATAATGTTTAAATTGAGAAAAACAAACAAATTTTAAGATACTCACTTATTAATTAGATTCTCCTAATTTTTATATGAACTACATCTTTTCTTGAAAATAATGTCATCACTGAATTTAATTCATGTGGGTACACCAAACCATGTAAATCCCCAAAAAAATTAGAAACATTATACCTTGGTACCCCCATCACTAACACTATTACAATGGGCCCCTCCTTACCATAAGAAATATTATTTAACTCGTCAGTCTGATATGGAAGAACCATCATTATAATTTATTATACTATTTTACTACTCATAAATAAATATAATTAAAAAAATATATTTTTCTTCGATAATAGATGAAATGTTTTATAAGAAAACATCATTATATAAAGAAAATCAATTTTCATCATCGCTAAATATTAAAATATCTCAATTTTTTAAACACGTGATTTAAATATTTTATAATAACGAAATTAAATATAAAGGTTCAGTTTCACCTTTCTAAATATTCCCTTGTACATGGAAAACTAGGTATCCTAATTGATAATTATGTTTTATAAGCCTTTAAGGAGTATTTTGAATAATAACAAACAAAACACATTGTAACAGAAATACTAAATGTCCATAAACACATCAAAATATACAATTTGATAGCTAATAGAACTAAAATGGGAACCTAAATCATCGTTTTGGCCATATAATGATGAAAAACTATTTTTAAATTTTCATTGAAAATTTGAGATGTCTATGGAACATAACATGGAAATAGAATTATTACTATGGTTAATTTAGTGATATAAAATACGGTTTTATCACACTCCACCATGAATTCATAACATTCATGGGTTCTAAAATTAGTACACACCAAGAGTGATGTTCCAGAATGTGGCTTAGACATGAATGATTTACCTGTATAGTTTATGAAAACATCAGACAATCTTACTCAACTTCCAATGAATTTTTTGGACCCACATCGTAAGATTTTATGGTATAAAAATCATTCCCTAATTAGAAATTATCTTACATAATGTAAAGCATAATTTTCAAGAACTTTGATCAAACCATTTCAATTTTTCAAGTAAAACATTTATGTTAAGAAACACCTAATTGAGACACATTTTAAATTATTTAGACACAAAACATACCAAAGTCATTTTAGGTAATAACTATATCATATTAAAGGTATATTTCCACAAGTATAAAAATATTAAAGTATTTTTCCTTCTTCGATTAATCATCTTATTATGAAATATCAAAAATATTATAAACACCAAATCTCATTCAGTAACCCAACATGAAACTTTTTTAATTATCATCACAAAAATGTCAAATAACAACCCAAAATACATATTTTTGGAAATTAAATTCGTGATGATATTGAAAAATCAATTTTGAATTTGTTATTAGCCATAAAATAATATTCATATTTTAATTAGAAAATGAGAAACAAAAAAATACTTTACAAATTAAAACTAATAAAAAAATGGACTAATAACAAAATTCAATTACAGACTATGGAAATCAATGTAAAATGATAAGATTCTAAATATGTGTGTTAAGAATCCGAAAATTACAACCTTTAAATCCAGAAATTGTTATAATGAGATAAAAAGTTAAAAATAAGATACTTTTAAAAATCCAAAACTATAAAAACACATTTATACAAAATCAATTACCCATATATGTCCTTATAACATATGATGATCAATAGATATCAAATAAAAACTACTAATTTTTTTTCTCAAATACAAAGTAAATATTCAAAACAATTATGATACTAAAAAATTTACATTCCAAATATTTATAAATGAAAACTTAATATCAATTTAATGAAACCATAAAAGGATTTTACTCTAATAAAAAATAAAAAAACACCATCAAAACATAAATAAAATAAATTTTTTTTACTTAGAATCATTAAACTACAGACACAAAAATTGTTCAAATGAAGTATTCAAAAATAAATTACAGTAAAATATTTTAATTTCTAAAATTTTTTATCCATGAATACCATAAATCCTAATATTTACATAAGAGACATATTATTATATTGATAATAATTTATAAAAATTAAATGGAACCAAAATACTATAAAATCACCAGGATACTCTTATTATTGAAAATGTATGACAATATGAATGAAGAACTATCCAAGAAAAGAATTTTCAATAATGCACAAAATTTAAAATTTATATATGTATTATAAACTTAAATACACCCAAACCATTAGTGTTAAAAAAAGGATTTATATACCTTGTTTTCACTCAAATTATTCTTCTCCCCATAAACTAATTATCTATTATAATAAAAAATATATAATTTTTTATAAATATAACCAACGAGAAATTCCTCTATATTTTAAAAATATCAGATAATTTCGAGAAACTATATTTTTAAACAGGTGTTCTAATTCAATTAAATTAAAAAAATGTTGAAATAAAAATTAATAATATAATATTATTTAAACAAAAGTATCAATAACTATTTGTAACATATAATGTAACCTCTTTAAGAATCTAAATTTTAAAAAATAATTCAATATTGTTTTCAAAACACAAAAAATTAAAAATTTCACAAATACTTCACTTAACACCAAATACAACATAATTAAATTGGATGAACCAATAATAATTATATATTGAACCACACTTGTTTATAGAATGAGTTCGTAACCAATTTACAAGTAGTTCACCATTATAATATGGCCTTTAAAACTCACTATAATACATAAAATGTTAATTTTATATTAATGAATTTGACATACAATTTTATGGAATCCTAACACTATTAATGATATAATTAACCATGTTTCATCATAATACAAAGATATTTCAATATGAAAATAGACATAATATACATCATAATGAATGGAATGAACTATATATATAATTTACTCAAAAATTACAAAAAATACATTAGAATTTTTGATTATAAATATTAGTAATTATTAGTATTGGAATCATGTTTTTTTAATACATTTCAAAATCATTTAAAATAATTTAGATCTCTATTTTATAATAAAACATCTAAATATCATTTAATAATGTTGGGTTCATAAGAAATAAATTTTAGTAAAATAAAAAATTATATTAGTATAATATTCAACAAATAATGATTTAAAATTATCATTATGTTTGAAAAAATATTAATTTGTTTATTTGAGTTATGAAATACATATTTAGATAACATTTTAAATCCCACTCTTTAGAAAATATGTATACATAGTAATGTATTTTTATATAAATATAACATTCAATCAATTAATGGACCATTGATACAGTCACACATATCATAAAATATTAGTAACACAAAAAATGAGACGTATGAGTCAAGGAGATCACTACTCATAATCATTTGCAGAAAACACATTTTGAGTAAAATATATACCTAATTAGTTAAAAAAATATATCCAATTTTGAAAAACCAATTATAATTATTTATAACTAATGCCCATGAAACCACCACTTGGTAAGGTAAAATATAATAAATCTCGTTAAATAGTTTGTGGAAAATAATCAATAATAGATTTCCAATAGTAATATTAGTTTTCAACATGAATGGGTTGATCACATTCATTCATATATTATTTCTTATGTTCAAATGGTCAAACCTATACGTAGGGATTGGCTATTGTCTAATGCTTTGTGACAATTTTTCAATATAATTCTCGAGATACTTTCCCTCTAAACCTGAATTTACATAATACATACCTAAGGGATGTTACCAATTTCCATAGTAAGATATATATTCAAATTTATTTCACTCACATAATTAATATTTACACTTTTGTACCATAAATTGTTTTTTAAATATAAGAAAAAGAATTAAAAAATATCTAATGATATCAAAATAATGTTATAATTATCAAAAATAATGAGTACATGTTTGATGTAATGCCAAAAAAAATTACTGAAAAAAATATCCCTTATTGACACATGATTATCAATATAAACCCATATTCATTGAATATTATATGAGACAAGTTTCCATATCATGGAAAAATAATAACTAATATATATAAAAAATAGAATAATAAAAATCTATATACTCAAAAAATTATTTAAATAGGTTGTGAGATAAATCATATTGGGCTACCCTAATTAATCATTCTAACTCTATTTATATAACAAACACACCATGCTAGTTTGAATTAAAAAGTATGAAATTACATTGAAAAATTCGATTTTGAAGTAATATTGATGTGGCTTTGAAACACATTGATATTTCATGGTTTTATAAGTACAATAATTATTTATAACAAAATTATAATTTCTCAATTATTTAATTTCACTCATTTATTCCCTATAACATGGGGTTAGAAAATTATTTTATGCTTACATTGTTTATAAGATACAATAATGTTTATAAATTATTACTATTATGATGTTAGTGTTTTACATGTTTTTCTTGAATTAATCTGAGAGAAACATTCATCATTATATAGGATAACATTATAGATACACTTAGTTTTCATATAATAATATTTTTTCAACTCAGGTTGTATCTTTTGAACAATAGTGTGAAAAATATACAAACCACTACATAAACAAAATCCAAGTGACTAGTTTTGAAAAAGGAAAATGAAAAAATTAACAAAATAAAAGAAACAGCATGAAAAATGTTTAATCTACCATAATCTATAAAAGAGAATAATTATAAATATTGAACCATCCACATTATGAAATCAGATCAACATAAAGGTATTCAGTCAACAGTTACTGAATATCATATAATTTAATATTTTATAGTTCCATTAAAAGATACCACTTAATTAGATTTTATTTTACTAGATAATAATTTTTTATTAATAATAAGTTAAATTTTCTATGTGTTTATTTGAATTCACATTGAAAATTTGATCAAATACACATTTGAAAATTGATCAAACCAATGTTATAAAATAGATCTAACTTTAGTTGGTGTGATATTATACATGAGAAAAATAATGACTTACTACAATACATGAGTTACTAAGAGAAATTGAATGTTCCTTGATAACGAATTTCCAATGATTATCTATTCATCTTATGTTTTATATTTTATACCCTTTCATTTTTTACAAATTTATTTTCAAGATTTTGAATGATATAATGATTTCAAAAGCACTTTTTAATTGTTTAGATTCTTATTAACTTTATTTTGATGAATTATATATGTTATTAAATTCTATTCAATTGGGATAATATATTATGTATGCTTCTTAGGAAACATGATTTTTAAATTTAAATTTGATTGAATTTGAATAGATGTCCTTACATGATTTATGAGACTATTCTAATGGACATTAATTATTTTTCATTTATATTTGTAGTGTTATATTAATTATTTTAACATTTCCCATTTCATAACATGATTTAGATATTATTAGTTATCGAAAAAATCTCATAGTTATATTTTTCATGTGTATTTATTAAAGACACATACATGTGTTTCTTTAGGAATGAATAAATGCAATATATTAAATATTTTTAATCTTCTATGAATGAATGAACTTTGTATATTCTGTTTGGTAAAACCAGTAAAGTAATGATTTTGAAGATATTATAAAACTAAAATATTTGATATACCATGGTAATCAATCACTTATCTTTTAATAACATTTATCATTTTATCCCTTTCCATAATGAAGAACCGTTCTATCCTAATACACAGACCCATTGTTATTAATATAGATGATGTGGTTCTTACCAATTTATAATTTATTTATTTTTAATATTTTTCAGGTATTACTTCCCCTCAATGGTTGGATTATGGTTATAATTCCAATAAAAATGTATTTTTTTATGTTGTGCCTCTAGGTTTTCGAAAGGAATAGAAAGTGGGATGCTAATCCATGTGATAAAAATTCAAGAGAATATTATGACTACATGTGATAAAAATTAAGCCTTGGGTATTAATTCCTGTGTTTAAAAACATTTTTATAATGTTTTATATCTCCCTTAAGGATTCAAATATTCAAATGTTATTGGGATCCCCTTCACTTTACTTTTGAGAGGGTTAAGGTGTAGATTATGATCATTAAGATCCAAACTACTATAAATATCATTGGGTTTATTTATATTTAGTTAAATTTCATTTATTATTAGATTTATTAATAATTTTCAATTCATCCAACCTCTTTACATTTCTTCCAATATTAGATTGGGGCCTAAAAATTGGTATCTAATGGAGTTACCTAGATTCTATAAATGTCTATATTATTTATGTTAATATAACCCTAAATTAAACTATAAATGGAAAAATATATGTTCTACGATGGAATGAATGTATGAGAATGATGGCCATAAACATATAATACAAATAGATTTGGACGGAAGTGATTATTGGTATTGGAAGACTCACATGGAAGCATTTTTGAAGCACCTGAACATTTATAGTTGGATAATAATAGTGACATCATAAAAAATAAATGATATTGATCCAAAACCATTAATTAATAATTACACTATTGTATATTTTTTGGATTACAAGGTATTGATTCTTTTATATTTTGAAATAAGTAGAAATGATTTATGTCATGTGTCTGTATATAAAACAAAACATGTGATATAGAGTTATTTTTAAGATAATAATTCTTATTTAAATAATATTACATGGACAAAATAGGGCATATTATGGGATGATTGTCAGGATGTTAAAACGGGATATGAAGGAAAAAATCTAAATTTCATCAATTTATGATTATTCAGAATGTTATGAGAGGCATAAAAAAACTATAGTCAAATAAATCATGGATTAAATAATTTTAAGAGTATCACTGAATGAATTCAATGCTAAAAATATAGTTATTGATCAATGTAAAAATTTCATAAAATATACATTAAATAATATTATCATTCCTTTATTGGAATAAAAATTTAAATTTTAAACCATTTATCGAGGGGAAAACATGGTAAATAAAATGTATTAATTTTAATTAAAAAATCAATGTAACAAAATAAAATTATAATTCTAAATTAAAAAGTTGTGAAGGTGTTAATTATGTAAATGTTTCCCAATGGATAAAGAGGGAATAAGAAGAGGGAATATAAATACAAATTTCCCAAGACTCAAAAAAGATTAAAAAAATGAATGGAATAAAATTATACTATGTTAGAGTAACACTTCAGATTTATATTAATGTAATTAATCTTGTATAGGAAAATAAATATTAAACCTATTTGAATTGTATTTAGAATAATAAGTAATATGATATAATTTTTACTCCACTTGTAAACCATAAATTTATTCTTCAAAATATTATGTTCATGAAAATATTTATAGCAATATTAATAAAGTTAACATGATTACCAGATTATTAAAAAATAAAAATATTTTATATACGGATGTTCATGAAGAAAATATAAAATTGAAAATTAATTCTTTGAGATAAAATGATGTATTATGTGTTCATTTGGAAAATATTTATCATGAAAATGTCACACAAAAATATTACTAATTTATATGGGAATAATATAATGTAATTAAATTTAATTACATTTTATATAACAATTATAAATATAAAAATTGAATTGAATGATTTCAGGTTGATGTATCCACTTTTTCTCATGGGG
Source organism: Viscum album (assembly GCA_963277665.1). NCBI lineage: Eukaryota > Viridiplantae > Streptophyta > Magnoliopsida > Santalales > Viscaceae > Viscum > Viscum album. The sequence continues at coordinate 1,592,015,403 of OY728148.1, forward strand.
GGAAAGTTATGAAAAAATATGAGTTTATACAAGATTAATAAGAATAAAACGGAATGTGTTATTATAAAATATTATCCAAAATCTATGAAAAATATTTTTCCAGGGTTAATGTGGATGGGAATATACTTTTACATGTTTTAAATGTATAATTAAATACCATTATAAAAATGATTATTCATTATTATTTCCACTGTCTCTTCATCACACAAAAGCATTAATTTATAAACATTTATATTTTATATTACTTTTGGAAACAGATTTGAAATATACATGGGTTACCAAGAGTTCATATACTAATCCCATATGATATATTTTTGAGGGGTAAAAAATTATTCTGAAATCATATCATATGTTCAGCCTATCTTGGAATTATTAATCAAGGATTTATGGTACAGGTATAGTGGATGTTAATGAAATATGAATAATGATTTCTCTATATTTTTATATATTAATTAGGGTGATATGGGTAGTGTTGATTTTTTGTGATAATTCTTCAAGAAATGAAAATGGATTTTGGAGAAGCTAGAATTTAAAATAGTGATGCTATTTAATAATAATAAATTTTAATGGAATAAAAAATATATTTAAAAATTATTTCATAAATATTTGGTGATAATATGAATGTGAATTTAGAAAATAACAATTGTATTTTTTGCAAAGGATAATATATCAATTTTGATATAAAAATGTGGAAAAACATATATTCAATTATTTTTACCATGTAGACAATACAAAATGCTAAATTTTTAAATGTATTAAAATTAGAAAATGCATTATTGAATAGAATATTGGCCATGGATATTTCAATTAGTTACAAAATCAATCAAAAAAGTAAAATTTGTAGTATCTACTTTATTTCAAACTAGATAACACCTATGTATGTGATTTATTCCTAAAATTTAAATAACATAATGAGTAATTTAAATCAACTCGTGAGGAACTAACATCCAGTCTCCATCAACTTTTACATTTGGATTTATTTGGCCCCATGAAAACTAAAATTCTTTGAGGGAAAATGTATTTTGTGTTATTTTTTATGACTATAGTTGATTTATATGTATATATTCAAAGCACATAAATCTAATACCCTATCTATATTTATTGACAACATTTAAAATTTTCAACATAAAAATGTTTATTGAATTTTATCACTTAAGTGTTAAATTAGTGGTGTGTTTTAAAATATATAATTTGAAAAAATTATAAATGTAAATGTATATAAAAATTATTTTTATCCTTATAAGACAAAATACTAAATTTTTATGATTGAAAATAATAATAGGATATTACATGAAATGTATTGTAATACTTTATATGAATATTGTTTTTAAAAACATTTCTTAGCTGATTATACTATCATAGTTTGTTAGGTTTTATGAGAAGTTACTATGTCCCATTCCTAAAAATGAAACCATATATAATCTTGAAGGAATAGAATAAAAGAATTAGATATTTCAGAGAATTTTCTTATAAGGATTATATTCATAATTCCAATTATTTATTAAAAATGATTCATTCAAAATCTGATGAAAGAAGTTTTATAAGATATTCTAATTCACATAAGGAATATAAAATTTATAACAAAAATGAATTAGATGTTTTATAATATTTTTGTGTTCAATTTGATTAAAATAATCAAAATAAAATATTATTTTGACAAAGGTGAATAATATTTTAGAGAATTTATCTATTATGAACCAACAAATTCATATTTTGATGCATCAGTTAAGGGGGAGAGATACTATTAAGAAGAAAATTTTAATATCCATAAAGACTATATAGTTATCAAATAAATTCATGATATAACCATAGGAATTAAAAATATAAAATTAATAGAAAATATGTTTACTTATAATTATTTTATATGGAATTTTTTCCCTCAAAATATGGCAACTCATATCTAATCCAAACAGAAATATTGAATTATAAAAAGAATTAAATTATTTTTATTGGGAAAAAATATTGAATAGATATGAAACCAAAAGAATAAAAAAATTATGGGAACAAAATGGTTCATTAAAAACAATTATATGATTTTGTTCAAATTACAAGAAATAGGGATAAGTTAGTGGATAAAGTATACAAAAAAGAAAAAATGAATTGATTTTATAAAATCAGAATCCCTCGTTTCTGGAATAAAATATATAATAATTATTTTTCTAATACATAAAATTTATTTATTATTTTTTTTAAAATTAATTTCAAATTCTCCATTTTTAATTTATATGTTTATGATATTGATTTTTAAATAAATACCCACTATTTGTGGGAGAATCTAATATTTATCATGTTCTGAAATTTTTTAAATCTTTTTATGGTTTGAAATAATATCTTTAGGCTATGTATGAGTGGGTTTCATTGTTTCTTACCAATAACAACTTTGATAATGTATAATGTGATTCAAAATTATTTATTATATGATATTTAAATTATATTATAATTTTAAAAAAATATTTTTTTGATATTATAATTTAATCATAAAGGGTTTCTCTTTCTAATGAATTCTTAAAATTTATTGTCATCAAAATTTAACATAATTATTATTGGTGAACTTTTGTTCTTTTTGGGTTTGAAAATAGTTCAATGTAATGATGGTATATTTTATAATGAATAAAAATATATTAAATAATTTGTCAAATGTTTTGGAATCTAGGGTTATAAATTCTCAAATGTTCTAATGAGTACTTCTTCTAAGATATATTATGATTAATTTGGAAATAATTTCATGAATAAGTTTTTTAGATATATTATTGGTAGATTAAATTATATGAAATTATGTAGACCAAATTTTATGTCTTAGTGTGTAATGGTGAATATTTTAATATAATAATAATGAATTTCATTTAATAAAAGTAAAAATGATAACTAATTATGATAAAGGATCATTACAACACATATTATTTTATGCTAAACCTAATTTTTTTTAAATTAAATTATTTATATTAGAAAATTTATTAGTAAAAATGTATAGAAAAATAAAAAAGTATGTGTCACATTGGTGGTAAATAGTTATTTTCATGGAGTTGTAACAAATAAAATAATGTGGATTTATGTGGGGTGGCATCCGAGTAGTTAATACTATAATCTTATATTCAAATGACCATGGTTTGAATATTGGAAAGCACCTTGGGGGATTATGACACAAGCGGTGTTGTAGGAATGATGCAGTTATAGAGGGATTCATTCATTATGCAGACTATCGATGAAGCAACAATAATGCATGTAGGATAATTTAAACAAGACACTGTGCTAGGATTTCAGGCCATGTTCATGGGACAGTAACTTGGGCCTAGGATCTATGTAATAGGTGTCCATCTATCCTAGTATAAATATTTTATTTATCAAAGAATAGAAAGAGTATTCACTCAACTTTTTTATGAAAATGTATGGCCTTATCAACTAATGAAACTGTTTATGTTTCTAAAGATTTTTTCTATTCAATATAATTATAGATTTGAAAAAATGTTTTTGAATTTGGTTAATTTTTTAGAATATTATGATTTATTTTGGAAATATTCTTATAATTTATACCACTATAAATATTTTTCAGTATTTGTGGAAAAAAAAATTTATGTCAGATACCTCTTCCTTATATATCATGTTATGGGAATATATATTATTTTCTATTATATTTATATAGAATATGAATGTACTGTCAATTTTATAAAACCCCAAGATTTAGATATATTTTATAAAATAAAACAAGAACATGGGTTAAAGGGAATTTGACATGATAAAATATATTTTAAGGTGAATTAAATTATACTTCTTGGATGTTTCTATATTTTAGTTCACTATCTAGTGTGTGTATATTTTTATCATTTATTATTTGAATTATATGAAGTGATTTTTGAGTTAGTTACTACATCATTAATTGAATATGTTATCATTTTATTAATATATTCAAATGTTTTCAGATCTATTTTACTCATACTAATTTTTCTAAAAAGGATTGTACTATTGAATACAAGTAGAGGTTCATGAAATATGGGAGAGCAGAATTTTTTGAAGGTAATTTTATTGTTAGTTTCATTCCTAGTATTCATTATTTAATTTAGGTGGAGAATATCTCCAATTGTAACTATTTATATATGAAAAGGGAGATAATTTTTATAGTTTTATTATTCTAATAAATTTTGAATAGGTGGATAAATTTCTATATTGTTTTTTAATCATAAAAAAATTGGTAGAACAATTAAGAGGATACTAATCACATTATTTCTATTTTAGAAATTAAAATACTTCTTTATTGAATAATTAAATTTTTTCACAAATTTTATTTCACTCTTTGATACTATATAGACTGGGTTTATAAAATTATTGGATGCATATTTTTTTCTATAATAAATGCTATTATTTATTTTTTATTAATAAAATGATGTTCATTTTTGTTATGTATTATATGAAATGATTTTTTTATAAAAATACTTTAATATATCTTTTAGCATCACATATACTATTAGTCTATAAATTAATTTTTTTTCTAAATATGGATATGTCTTGATAGACCACATGAAGAAAAATTCGTTGGCTTTATGAAGAATATCGATGCAACCACATGAACTGAAGACAATACAGAAAATATAAAAACTGAATTAAACCACATGAATAAAATTCAATCAACCATAATAATAATAGTAGTATTTTTTAAAGCTATTGAACCATCCACCTGATGAAACTTGATCGACCACATGGTATTCAAAAATTACTTAATTGAAAATATTGAAGGGTCATAGACTGAGCATTCCATTCAAAGTTTCCAGATGTAGAAATGAAAATCGACCACATGATCATTTTTTATCTATCATAAGGTAATATTATCGATGTATTGAATCAAACACACATTATAAAATCAATTACTCATAAATAGTAAATTTCATTTTCCATTAATAAAAAACCCAATTGAATTCATATTAAAGAAAATAAACTACATGATGAAAATATATACTTATTATAAGACATGAAATACCTTGAGAAATCATTCACTCATTAAGTGGTTAATTTATATATTGCATTGTTTGTCATAGTTTTTATATATTATACTTCTTTATTTATTGAAATTTTTCTTTATGGGTTTTAGTTATCATAATAATTTATTAAATACTTATTTATTATTTAAATTCATATTAATTTTATTTTTAATAGTATTATGTGGAATTAAATTATCATTTCATGGGTTAATATCTTGTGTTGGTTTCTAGAAAAAAATGAGTTTGAAATTAAAATTCATGGAAATTTTAATATATTTCCTATCATGAATTATGTGAATATTATAAGGGGAATTAATAATGGATGTTAGAAATTATTAAGACTATATTTATTATTCTAGCATGTTCTATTGTAAAAATGGTTCTATATTTTACACATTATTTAATTAAATCATATGTGCATATTTTTTAAAAATACTAAATTAAGATACTTGCAAATATTTCTTCAGGAAGGATGAAGTGAAATAGATTTATTCTTTTTAAATATATTTTCATGAATGAACACTATAAGTTTAGTCTAATGAGCACGTATTGTAACAATGTTTAGGATATTCATGAACTATACAATGTGATACCCTTTGGTGATATATTCCTACTATATAGTCAAATTCAATCTTTTGATACATATAAAATATAGAGAAAATTTATTTCTTTACACTTAGATACATTATTTTACATTAGTTTTATATGGTCCTTACTAATTTCCATTTACTATGTGCTCATTTCATTCCAGTTTATACTACCAACAAATGGTAGGATTCAGGTTATTATACCCCATACAAAAGATATTTTTGGGTTGTTCCTCTATTTGTGAATATGGATGGGTAATTGGGATATGGATCTATAGGAAAGAAATTAGGCAGTGTATTGTGACTATTTGTGAGAAAAATTCCACTTTGGGTTCATTCTCTATGAATTAGAATGGCTTTGTAAAGGGTTTTTTTCATTAAAGTATTACAGATTCCCTTGTTAGATGGTTCTATTTCTCTCTTCATTTATGATGGGTGATGAGAAGTGTAGAACCATTTAATTCTAAACTAATTTAAAAATCAAATTGACCATTTATTTCTAATTAAACTACATTTTATATTAACTTTTATAATAATTAATTAAATTTATTTAAAATAGAAAATTCCCCCCTTTATGTTTTTGAAAATATTACACTATGATATAATGTGTAAATCTATTAAAATATAATCATACAATATCAAAACCATTTAAAAATAGAAATAAACAAAAATTTACAATAGAAAAATAAGAATCCAAAAGAAATAAAAAACATATTCTATCAGGTGAACCAGAGTGAACGACATATGATGCAGTAAAGTGTAAAAGCATGGAGACCCTTATTTTAATACACATTAATTCAAGATTTATTACATAATGGTAAAAATAATAATATACCAATATATTATGATGCATAATGTTTTTGGGAAATTATTTAATTAGTACAATAACTTGAATCTTGTGTACAAATGTTTTTTTAAACTCTAGTACATGAACATAAAATTATATGATTCTTCTAAAATGGTATGGTATAACCGATGTACATAAATATGAATTGGGTGATGTATAAAAGATGGTTAGTGAATAATAAAATAATATAATAAGTAAAATAAGTAAATGTGATTCATGTTCCATAACTTGGTAATGCAATAGGGGTGATAATAATAAACATACGCATCATAGCATGATATAAAATGATTTCATAAAGAAAATATGGTAATTTTGCAGCAACAAAAAACCTAAAATCCTTAGAATATGTCAAAGATAATAACGTATAAATGAAAACATAATCAGACAAGGAAAAAATAACAATGACTATATGTGGTATCTCATGAGATAAAAAATTACCCAATGAATTGAAAGGATATATAATTCCAAGCCCACAAAAAATTTTCTGAACATTTACATAGATAAGTCTTCCAAATAGATAATTCAACAGAAGGATTAATTTCATCACTTTTAATAATGTGATTAAGGTTTTAGGAATATATAAATAGAATTAATCAATACATGAAGCTTATGTACATATTGGTTAATAATATTGAGTTGAAATGTGGATGGGCATTCTGTATACAATTGTTTGGCATAGAAAAGAGTAGGATAATTTAGTAAGCATAATGGGGTAAAAAAGAATCGTGGAAGGGTTCAATGAAATTAAATGGGACAAGTAATTAATTAAAAATCATAATTACTATTATAGGGTTATGTAAAAATATATTCCAATATGATAAAATGACAATCAATATGTAGAATAAAATGAAGGAACATGTATAAAGTGGAGAATGAGTGGATCAAATACCATGAAATGGTGCTACTAAAAGAATGGGAAGAGATTGTTAAGTGCATGTGGAAACCACCGAAGAGATTCATATAGGTAAATAAAGAGTAATTTATTAGTGAAGTGCAATAGGACTTTGAGAGAGTTTTTATTGAAAAAGAGTGGTTAAATGTTTATCAATCTATAAACCTTGGTTTTGTACTACATTTGATAAAATAGTCCAAATGAAAATCCATCCCATAATTATTCCCATGTTCTCTACGAGAGACGAGTACTTTTAAATATTATATAATTATTGGAATCATACCATTTAAAATAATATGTTATTTTGTGATAATGTTATTGATATTCATAAAGAATTAATTTTAAGAACATAAAACATGTTATATGTTTTGAAGGATCTGTAATGATTTATAAAATTAATAAAAAAACATCAAAAATTAATTTTTAAAGAGAAATTTTATTTTTTTAATTGATACACTATATAGTATTTTTTACATCAATTTATAGATTTTGTGATGTCATAATACATAACATATATTTACACCATATGAAATTATTTCTCATGAATCTAAAACATTAAAAAGAGAACGAAAATATAACCGTTTTCTAATTTTGTCTTGATGATATCAATAAAAATATTTATTTTTCCAAAATAATTCTTTAAATATTAAAATTTGAAATTTTAATCCATAAATACTAATTTATTAAAAAATATATGTTTTTTCGATGACAATAATTTTCAAAATCTTATAAAAACTACAATTGAAATCACAAAATTGAATTATCATTTATATTTAAAAAATAATATTTAATACAAATATTTTATTAAAATGATGATTTTCTTTAAAAATTCTTGATTTTATCAAATCCTTTGTCTTGATTGATAGTATATATTTTTCAAAACATTAATTTGACTTTCCTCGTATCAATTTTTTTAACAAATTCATAATTTAATAATTTTTAAAGAAATAATATAAATGGGAAAATTAAATCATTATTTTATTAAAAATAAAATTTAAAAATTCATATTAGTATGACCTAAATATATATCCATTTATTATCCTAGAATATTCACAAAGGGTAGTCGTTTGATGATGAAACTTTCATAGGGTTGTTCGACAAACATAGTTTGGTTCGTGATCTTAATAAGCATGAACATATTGAACAAATGTTTTGTTCCCATGTTTTGGATGTTGAATCTCATCTTGGGATAGGTTAAGGGAAAATATTATTGATTCAATATCAAATGGAATATTCCATAAATGGTCTTCCATGTGTATTATCATATAATTCTAGGTTGTCATTTCTTTAATATGTGTCAATCTGATTTTATCGTAACTTTAAATATATACAAACCAAAATAGTAACATTACAACTACTATATTATCAATAATTTTTATACCTGTCACACCCTTCCTTTTTATATTTTTTTGGTAATCGAATAGATCAGGTCATGGCCCGAATTAAATTTTCCAAGCTCTTATTTAGAAACAAATGTTTCTCCCTTGGTTGCGTCTAGCGCACCGCTGTCGAAGCTGCGCGGCCTCGCCTAGGTCGCGCGTGACCTAACCCTAATCGCCGCACATCATTCCAGATGGTCAACTAATGAAATAAGACAAATTAAGATAGGTTTTAATAATATTGATAATATTAATGTCACTTGAGAATACTATTATTTTCTTGGATAATAATTTAATTAAGATTATTATTTTTATAAACAACATTTTATAAAGTTGATCATTGTATAGTTTATTATTTAGGGTATTAGGAATGTTACTATCTTATTATTATTATTGTCATTATTATTATTGATGGTGTTAATAATATAAATTTTATTAAGTTATTAATATTATAATAATTAATATTTTTGAATTTTGTGTTTTTTTGATAAATGAGTCTTCGAGGCTTGGCAGCGTGCGACGCGCCCGGGCCACCGTGTGACCTTCCTAACAATCAAATAATTAAATAAAATAAGTTATTAATAATGAAGTAGATTTAAATGTGTGGTAAAAATATATATATAATAGGTATGTAAAAAAATTAATGAATCTACTTTTAATGATTATAATAATAATATTATTAATTGTTATCATTATGAATGTTAATATTTTATTTAACAACATTATCATTGTAGGGGTGTAGCTTTTAATATGCTATTATTATTATCGGTTTTTTATTTTAGTTTTTTAGGTTTTCTTTTATTTTTATTCTTTTTATTATTTTTTCCCTCAATATCATTTCCTCCCTCTACCTCCTTACCCTTTTTTCCGCTTAGGGATTCTCCCCACCCTTCACGCATCACGTTTCATCCCTTCTTTCCCCTAGTGATGTCGTGTTACCTATCTTCCCTCCAGCTAGCTGCGTCATACATCCATCTCCCCACCTCCGCGCTTCTCCCTCTCCCGTCTTGGACCCATCGCACCCCTCGTAAAATCCCTTCTTGCCCCACCACCCCGGCTGGCCGAACCTCACAGGTCCCCGACTGGCCGTCCCCATGCACCGCGTCTTTATTTCTTGGCCAGACTCCTTCCAGCATGCTGTGGTTCAGTAGTGGCTAATTTTTTAATATGGGTTTTAGGAAAATAAACATTTGAGAAAAGGGGTTAGGGTTCCGTTATTTTTAAAATTGGGTACGGGATGCGTGAACGCCGTTCACGCATCACTGGCCCCGGGAAGATGCGTGAACAGGGTTCACGCATCTTAACTGCGTTGAAAGATGCGTGAACCCCATTCATGCATCATTCACAAAGTTGATTAATGATGCGTGAACGGGGTTCACGCATCATACAGTAACTTTTTTTTAAATTGTTTTTTGTTTTTTTTTGTTTTGTTTATATATATATATATATAAATACAAACAAAACAAAAAATTCAGCAGAATTTATCTCCTATTTAATATCCAGCAGTACTGCCATTACAGCAGTCTGGATTCTGACAGAAACCCTCACCCAGGGCTCTCTTTTATAAGAGGGTTTGCCCAGGAAATCATACTGCATTTCAAATGTGGGATTCAGGTTCTCTTTTCCTACACAGAACATTCTGTATTTCCGATGTGGGATTCTTTTTCAAGTATGTGACTTTGAAAGACTATAAAATACAAACTATACGACCAAAATAAATGAAACTTAAAATATGCATTAAACATATAAGAAATAGTTGAAAATAAAAAGTATTTCGTAAAAAGGGTTGATGAATAATAATTTATAAGCTTTCAAAACCACCAACTTGAAACTTAAAAAAGTTTCGAGTAAGTGACTTTGAAAGACTATAAAATAAAAACTATAAGACCAATATGAATAAAACTTAAAAAATGGATTAAACATGCAAGAAATATTTGAAAATAAAAACAATTTCCGAAAAAGTGTTGATGAATAATAATTTATAAGCTTTCAAAACCACCAACTTGAAACTTAAAAATGATTCAAGTACGTGTTTTTGAAAGACTATGAAATAAAAACTATAAGACCAATATGAATGAAACTTAAAAAATGGATTAAACATACAAGAAATAGTTGAAAATAAAAGAAATTTCATAAAAAGTTTTGATGAATAATAATTTATAAGCTTTCAAAACCACCAACATGTAACTTAAAAATGATTCAAGTACGTGTCTTTGAATGATTATAAAATACAAACTATAAGACCAATATGAATGAAACATAATATACAGATTAAACATATAAGAAATAGTTAAAAATAAAAAGAATTTCATAAAAACTGTTGATGAAAAGTAATTTATAAGCTTTCAAAACCACCAACTTGAAACTTAAAAACGTTTACGTGCCTTTGAAAGCCTATAAAATACAAACTCTAAAACCAATATAAATGAAAATTAAAACATGGATTAAACATATAACAAATAGTTAATAATTAATTTGTGAATTAATAATATAATTATTAATTAGTTAACAATTAATATAATTATTAATTATTAATTACTAATATAAAATAATTAATTAGTTAATTAGTAATATAATTATATAATAGTTAATTAGTTAATTAGTAATTTTTAATTATATAATAATTAAGTAGCTAATTACCAATATAATGATTAACTATTAAAAATTAATTAGTTATTTAGTACTATAATTATTAATTATAATTATTATATATTAATTAGTAATATAATTATTAATTATAATTAGTAATATAATTATTAATTAGTAATTAGTAATTATTAATTATATAATAATTAATTAGTTAATTACCAATATAATTATTAATTATTAAAAATTAATTATATATTAATTAATTAGTTAATGAGTAATATAATTATTAATTATAATTATTAATTATTAATTATATAAAAATTAATTAGTTAATTAGTAATATAATTATTAATTATATAATTAATAATTATAATAATAATTAAAATTAATATTACTAATTAACTAATTAATTATTATATAATTAATTATTAATGATTAATAACTAATAATTGTAATGAATAGTTGTAATTATTTATTATATTACTAATTTACTAATTAACTAATTAATTATTATATAATTAATAATTATATTACTAACTAAATACTTAATTATTATATAAATAATAATTGTATTACTAATTAACTAATTAAATATTTTTTAATTAATAATTATATAACAAATTAACTAATTAATTATTATATAATTAATACTGATATTACTAACTGACTAATTATTAACTAATTAATAATTATAATACTAATTAACTAATTAATAATTAACTATTTTTTATATGTTGAATCCATGTTTTAATTTTCATTTATAGTTTGTATTTTATAATCTTTCAAAGTCGCATACTTTAAACATTTTTATGTTTCAAGTTGGGAGTTTTGAAAGCTTATAAATTATTATTCATCAACACTTTTTATGAAATTGTTTTTATTTTCAACTATTTATTTTATATTTAATCCATGTTTTAAGTTTCATTCATATTGGTCTTATAGTTTTTATTTTATAGTCTTTCAAAGACACGTACTTGAAACATTTTTAATTTTCATGTTGGTGGTTTTGAAAGCTTATAAATTATTATTCATCAACAATTTTTAGGAAATTGTTTTTGTTTTCAACTATTTCTTGTATGTTTAATCCATGTTTTAAGTTTCATTCATATTGGTCTTATAGTTTTTATTTTATAGTCTTTCAAAGTCACGTACTTGAAAATTTTTTAAGTTTCAATTTGGTGGTTTTGAAAGCTTATAAATTATTATTCATCAACCCTTTTTATGAAATTATTTTCATTTTCAACTATTTCTTCTATGTTTAATCCATGTTTTAAGTTTCATTTATATTGGTCGTATAGTTCGTATTTTACAGTCTTTCAAAGTCACGTACTTGAAACAGAATCCCGCATCGGAAATGCAGAATGTTCTGTGCAGGAAAAGAGAACCTGAATCCCACATTGGAAATGCAGTATGATTTCCTAGGCAAACCGCCTTATAAAAGAGAGCCCTGGGTGAGGGTTTCTGTCAGAATTCAGACTGCTGTAATGGAAGTACTGCTGGATATTAAATAGCAGATAAATTCTGCTGAATTTTTTGTTTTGTTTGTATTTATATATATATATATATAAAACAAAAAACAAAAATAAAAATTTTACAAAAAAGTTACTGTATGATGCGTGAACCCCGTTCACGCATCATTGATAAACTTTGTGAATGATGCGTGAATGGGGTTCACGTATCTTTCAGCGCGGTTAAGATGCGTGAACCCCGTTCACGCATCTTCCCGGGGCCAGTGATGCGTGAACGACGTTCACGCATCCCGGACCCAATTTTAAAAATATCGAAACCCTAACCCCTTTTCTCAAATTTTTATTTTCCTAAAACCCATATTAAAAAATTAGCCTTCGGTAGCTCCGGCTCAATACCGCCACACTAATATTTTTTCTTCCCTCTCTCCCATCTGGCCGATGCACCACCATCCCAATTGGCTGGCCAGCTCACGTTACACCCCATGGAAACTGGCTACCACCAGGCCAGGATTCCTCTTCCTTCTGGACAGTTTTCCGGCACAACGCACATCTGACGGTCTCCATTAATCTCCGGTTATCCTTCCATATCTCCATTTTGGTTGCGTTCTATTTTGATTGATTGTTTTTATTTTTGCTGGAGTTGTGGGTGAGATTCTCATGTTGTTGGGGGTCCAAATTTTGCTAAATTTGGTATGATTTTAAATCTTTTGTCAATATATTGTCTCTAGGGTTCAGTTAGGAATTGTTGTGGTGCGTTTGGTGGGAAATTGGAGTTTCACGTCGAGTGTCACAGTATTCGACACCTTAGGTAGGTTGTTCCACATTTAAACATTATATAACGAATTGATTTTCTAGCTTAATTAATTTATAATGATCTTTGATTAATTATTTTTGGTGCGGATTTGGTTTTCTCGAAGTTTTTAATGTGTTAAATTTGTTTGGTAGTATGTTTATACGGGTGTTTGCATTCATTTGGCTGAAAACTTATATTTAGTCAATTGTTAGTGTTTTATTATATGTGCAATTAGATTTTTTATTTTTGAAAGTGGTGTTAATTGTGTTTCGACATTCCGTTGCATGTTCTTGGTCCTAAGTGAATGTGTTCTAATGGTTGAGTAGGTTTTTGCTATGAAAACCTATGTGAGCTATCTTCTAGTTTTTTAAAAAGTTTGTGTTTTATTTTTTAAAAATGTGCAAACTGCAATATTTGTGTTCTAGTATTTTTATAAGGTTTGTGATTGATTTGTGAAAATGTGAACAGTGTGCCGTTTGTGTTCTTGATGTGGAATTTGGTGTGTTTTGTCATGAAAGAGGGTTGAGTTGGTTTTTTGTGTTAAAGTCATGTTATGTTTTTTTTAAAGAATTTTTCTACAAAGAATTTAATATGATTTAATAAAATTATTAATGATAAAAATTTAATATGTTTTTCTTAATAAAAAATTATTAGAAATGTTTAAATTGTTTTAATTGAGTAGGTTAATGTCTTTTGGCATGCGTACTTTGTCAAATGCGTTTCTTTGTGTGTGGAAGTGTCATGTTGGGTTTATGTTACACCCTGTTTGTTTTATTTGTCTATGTTTGACATGAAAATTGAAATGTGAACATCTTGAACACAACAGGGGAAGCCTGGGTACTAGGTAGGCAGACTAGATCTAGCGTGCTAGTAATTCGGAAGCGGCTATGGTCTAGTTTCACTTAGATGGTTTGACAATTACAATACTAACTAAACATTGGATGATGACTGGAGACCACTAGGTTATGGATGTGTTTCCCTACTAGTGGCTCGTGCACAAGAACATATTTTTTTGTGGTTTCTATACTTCTGTTCACCGAGACGCGATGTGCCAGGGTTCCATTCTTTTTTCTAGTACCTATAGGGCCTCTCCCACTTTTAGGGATCCTGTATTACTATACACTCACCATCGGCATGTGGTGTAGCATTTGGGTTCTCTTGAAGGTTTGAGTTTTCTTACCTGCAAGGGTGTTTTATTTTCATTTAAGTTGTTTTCTTTAAAAGTGTATTCTTTATAGAAACTGTTTCTTTAAATTTGTTTAAGCCTTGGTGTCATTTTATTTATTTAGCCTACAAATGTATTTTTCATTTAAATTTTATACATGTAACCTTTTTATTGGGTGATTTCCTACTGTGATTTTGGCTCACACCCTACATACACCTTTGGGTGTATGTAGAATTTGTTTATTGTGTATTCCAGGTTGAGACATCATGCTCAGTGACGGTGGTTCTGGTCATTGATTGTCTTCTCGTACAGTTTGGTCTTGGGGCGTGTGGATGTTGCACCTCTCTTGTTTCATGGAAGTTTGAGTGAGTGTTTTAGTTTCTTTTGTTTTTATTTATCTGGATGTTGGTTCAAGTTATAAAACTACAAATTTGTTTTTAGTTTAAGGCCCTATTTGGTTGTCTATTTTTTAGTTTTAGTTTCTTTATCTTATTATTTGTTTTGTGTTTACTATTTCAGGTAAATATTTCCAATGTGTTAGTTTTGATTCTCGGGAACTTGTACCAACCCTTGGGGATCGGGAACGCCCTTCGGGCCATGTCATAGAATGGGTCGGGCACTGGGTCGGATGGTGACCCATCCTGGTTCGCGACAAGAATTGTATCAGATGTGCAAGTTTTCTCTCTTGGGTTTTTTATTTTATGATAGAGTCACGGTAGGCTAATGTTAAGGTTGTCAAGACTTGACGTTTTGGCTATTAGTAAGGTGTCTCGCCAGCACACCTCATGGAAGAACTCGAGTTACCAAATCATGTAGAGGTTTGTATAAACATTTGGTCAGTGTGGTTAATTTCGTTTAGGGGAAATTAAAAAGGAGCAGGTTCAGTTGTCTTAGTGAGCATGCAGGGTCTGGAATGACATGCGAAGCTGGGGACACTATCTTAGAATACCCTCTCTGGTAGTGGTGTGATTTGTGTATAGCCACCAACCATATGTCCCAGTCACCCACTTACAATAGTTTCTTCATTCACTGTCCCTCATCTCTTTGTTTTGGAATAGTGGAAATTTGGTTTTTAAGTAAAAATGTTTTGGTCTTAGAAAATGTTTTCAAATGAAGCACTTTAGAAATAAAATGATGTGTAAGGTTTGGAAAGCGTGCGTTGAATGTTTGGTTTTGAAAAAAAGGGAAAGGTTCCAGTTTTGATTCTTTGTTTTCTCAGGGGAAACCACACGCATGAGTGTATATAGAAAGAGGAATGGTCAATGGCATGAGCGGATGAATTCCTGGATGGATATGAGGTGGGTGCCGGTGTGGCATGGGGACATGCATGTGTGAGGCCCATGGGACGCCATTGGTGTTTGTGCAACCAACAACCTTTGCTTATTTTCAAAATGTATTGTTAAATGAGAATTAAGTATGTTAATAATCGGTGTTTGGGTGGCGTGTCCTTGTGTTTTAGAAAATGCTGGATGTGAGGTATTTTGAGCTGAGGTTCCCTTCTAACTGATTTGTGTCCTGAGATTGAATTCTTATATGTAAGTTGGTATAAAAGCGTGTTGTTAGTTAATTATTTTGAAAAGTACATCAGGGAGCACTTATAGTGGTTCCCCCTTCACGTTTGGTGTTCACTTGTGGTATGTTATAACCATTGGACCAGTTTGGTTGGGTCCATGGTTTTCGTTCTTGACTAGTGTACCCCCCCATAAAGCATTAACATGCAATTGAAGTGTGGCCACGGGAAATTAGCAGTCGGCAGACCCTCCTATTGATCAGAGGAATCTCTTCTGGGATTCTAGAATTGATCCCACCTCTCCTTTTTACAACTTAGAGGATCCTCTCGTAGCCGGATAACAAATTCAGGGGGAAATGAAGGGAGTTTTGGTCTTTTGAGTGTCTGACTCATTGGGTATGAAGTTTGAGATTTTCTTGTTTGAAGGTTTCCCCTAGAAATGGTGAAAGGAATTCCAGCGGGGAAGGGTGAAGGAAGTTCATAATTATCAGTGTTGACGAGGGTCTTGAAGGGCTATGTAGTATTTAATTCAGCTGCAAGTGTCATGTTTGGTGACATCATGCAGTGTGACTTTTCTTTGATAATCAAATTTGATGTCTGAACTCTTTAATTTGAATGTTCTATTTGGAAATGGTGAAAGAGATTTCAGTGGGAAAAGGAGGAAGCAGCATAGAGTGGTCAGTTCAGGAAACCATTCTAAATGACCTTTGGTACTTCGTTGGTTTCTTTTAAGAAAGGGTCTTTGTTAGGGCACTAGTGTGGCAAACCCAGTCACATGGGGATGCTATGGTCAATTGCAGGAATCACATGTTGGTTAAGAATCAGTTTAAAGTCCCTCTCCGTATAATGTTCCTCTCAATAGCAATGGTCTTGTTCAAGTGACGATTTGTGGTGTCGTGCTCTTATACAGTGTGACAAAGGGTGATTCACATGCACCATTTCATCTCTTCTGTTGGTTAGGGTTCCGTGTATGATCAGTTGGATGTCATAATGTGTTGTGTTTGCTGGTGTTGTCTCAGTTGCAGTGTGGTTGCGTGTGACACCAAAAGAAGAAGCTCCGTTTGGGAGTCTACCATACTTGATTGTGAGGAAAGAGATGCTTCAAACATCAGGGCTCTAGCTGTAGGCCTCGGAGTGAAGCTGGCACGTGGTCAGGAACCCCGAGAGCGTATGATACCCCAACTTTATTTCTATCATTGGTGTTGAAAGTAGAGGAAGTTTAAATTGTTTCTACGGTTCTTCCGCTCCGAACGAACTGTCTAGTTGCATAAGGTTTTCGTGACCATGTGGAGGTGTGTTCTTCTTGTTGCCTTAAGGTCTTGGGGGTTTCTTCCCACTGGATGTAATTGCTTTAGTGGTCCTTATTGAAGCCTGTTGGGTAAATCTGTCTCAAATTTTAATAATTCTCATCCAGGAATGTGGAAATGCTGGTTTGTATTTGGTCATTCTTTTGACGCCCTGGTATTCAGGGCCCTCCCTCCTAACCACTTGTGGTATGGTTTTTGGTCTCCATCGGGAATGTTTTCAAAGTTTTGTATATTCTGTCAGTTCTAATGATAGGGAGACCCACGATGGTTCTCGCTCAAATTTCACCGGAATGAATTGGTTTTGAACTTTTTCATAATGGTGTGGAGTCCGCTCGTGCCTCCCTATGCCCATTATTTCAATCACGTCTCAAGCATTAGTAAGTTTGTAATTTTGGGGAGCCCCTTTGGGCTTTTCCATGTTGACCTTTTAGTTATGTTCTTAAATATTACATGGTGGTTCGTGATGCAGAGTGTTCATTGGACGTGGTTGGTCTAATTTGTTATTCTCTATCAAACGGTGTGGTTTTCATTTAATAATGATTGAGGTGTTTCAGCTTGTGAAGCTGGTTTCCGTGGGTGCGAGAGTTCATTTCTTTGATCAGTCAACTAGAGTACTTCTAGATAATTGGGGTGGTCGACACGTATTAGAGTCATTTTACGCATTTCTTGAAGTTGTCTTTGAGTCACATTCTCTGAGCATGATGCTTTTTCCTCTTTTGGCTTGATGATTTTGGGTATCCTATTTGATCCTTAGCAGTGTATCCATTTCTTCATTGAGTCTCAACCTTAGTTGCTTCTTTACGAGGACAGAAAGCGTTATGGTGGGGAGAATTGTCACACCATTCCTTTTTATATAAATTTTTTTTTGGGAATCGAAAAGATCAGGTCAATTCCCGACTTAAAATTTCTGAGCACTTATTTAGAAACGAATGTTTCACCCTTAGTTGTGTCTAGCACACCGCGGACGAAGCTACGCAGCCTTGCCTGGGTCGCCGCATGACCACACCCTTCTCGCCACACGGCATGCCCTATGGTCAACTAATGAAATAAGAAAAATTAAGAAGGGTTTTAATAATAATGATAATATTAATGTTACTTGAGAATACTATTATTTTCTTGGATAATATTCTAATTAAGAGTAATATTGTTATTAACAACATTTAATTAAGTTGATCATTGTATAGTTTATTACATAGGTTATTAGAAATGTTACTATCTTATTATTATTATTATCATTATTATTATTGATGATATTAATAATACACATTTTATTAAGTTATTAATATTATAATTAGTAATATTTTTGAATTTTGTGTTTTGTCGATAAATGAGTCTTCAAGGCTTGGCAGTGTGCGACGCGCTCAGGCCGCCGTGTGACCTACCTGATGATCAAATAATTAAATAAAATAAGTTAATAATAATTAAGTATAATTAAATGAGTGGTAAAAATATATATATAATAGGTATGTAAAAAAATCAATGAATCTAAATTTAATGATAATAATAATAATATTAGTAATTATTGTCATTATGATTGTTAATATTTTAATTATAAACATTATCATATTAAGGGTGTAGCTTTTAATAAGCTATTATAATTATTGGTTTTTGTTTTTAGTTTTTTATGGTTTCTTTTATTTTTATTGTTTTATTATTTTTTTCCTCATTCCTAATTCCTCCCTCTACGTCCTTTCCCTTTTTTCACATAGGGCTTCGCCCCCAGCCCCCTTCACGCATTGCGTTTATTCCCCCTTTTTCCCCTAGTGCCATCGTGTTCCCTCCCTTTCCTCCAGCTAGATGTTTCATACAGCCAGCACCCCACCTACGTGCTGCTCCCTCTCATGGGTCGGACCCATTGCACCCCCCATGAAATCCCTTCCTGCGGAACCACCCCTACTATCCGAACCACGCAGCTCCCCGACTGGCCGTCCCCATGCACCACATAATTCCTTCTTGGTCGGACTCCTTTCGGCGTGCTATGGTTCGACGGATCTGGCTCAATCCATCAATACCAATATTTTTCCTCCCTCTCTCCCGACTGGACGATGCACCACCATCCCGATCGGTCGGCCACCTCGCGCCACAACCCATGGTAACTGGATACCACAAAGCCACAACTCCTCTTCCTTCTGACCGGTTTTTTGGCACGACACACCTCCGACGGTATCCTTTAAGCTCCGGTTAACCTTCCATATCTTCGTTTTTGTTGCGCCCTATTTTGATTAGTTTTTTTTATTTTTTCTTGAGATTAGGGTGAAAGTATCATTTGTTTGGGGTCTAAATTGTTCTAAATTTGGTTTTATTTTAATTTATTTGTCGATATATTGTTTCTAAGGTTCGGTTTGGAATTGTTGTGGTGTGTTTGTTGGGCAATTGAAGTTTTACGTCGAGTGTTTGAGTATTCGACACCTGAGGTATGTGGTTTTTCATTTAAAAATTATTTAACAAATTGATTTGCTAAATTAGTTAATTTATGGTGTTCTTTGATTAATTATTTTTGTTGCAGATTTGATTTTCTCGATGTTTTTAATTTGTAAAATTTGTTTGGTAGTATTTTTATATGGGTGGTTGCGTTCATTAGGATGAAAACATATATTTAGTCAATTGTTAGTGTTTTATCCTATGTGCAGTTATCTTTTTTTTTAAAGTGGTTTTAATTGTGCTTCGACATAGCATTGCATTTTCTTGGTCGTAAGTGAAGGTGTGGTAATTGTTGAGTAGGTTGTTTCTATGAAAACCTATGGGAGCTGTCTTCTAGTGTTTTATAAAGCTCGTGTTTTATTTTGTAAAAATTTTCGAAGTGGAATATTTGTGTTCTAGTGTTTTTATATGGTTTTCATTTGTTTTATGAAAATGTGAAAAGTGTGCAGTTTATGTTCTTGATGTGGCGTTGGGTGTGTTTGGTCATGAAAGAGGGTTGATTTGGTTTTGCGTGTTAAAGTCGTGTTATGATTCTCTTTAAAGAATCTTTTAACAAAGAATTTAATATGATTTAATAAAATTATTAACAATAAAAATTTAATATGTTTTTCTTAATAAACAATTATTAGCAATGAAAAAATTGTTTTAATTGAGTTGGGTAAAGTAATTTGGCATGCGTACTTTGTCAAATGGTTTTTTGTGTGTGTGGACGTTTCGCGTTGGGTTTATGTTACACGCTGTTTGTTTTATTTGTCTGATGTAGACATGAAATGTGAAATTTGAACATCTTGAGCACAAAAGGGGAAACCTGGGTACTAGGTGGGTGAACTAGAACTAGCGTGCTAGTGATTCAGAAGCGGATCTGGCCCGGTTTCACTTAGCTGGTTTGACGATTACAACACTAACTAAACATTGGATGATGACTGCAGACCACTAGGTTATGGATGTGTTGCCCTACTAGTGGCACATGCATGAGAACATATTTTTTTGTATTTTCTATACTGTTGTTCCCCGAGCCACGATGTTCTAGGGTCCCATTCCTTTTCATAGTACCTATAGGGTCTCTCCCCCTTTTAGTTATCCTGTATTACTATACACTCACCATCGACAAGCGGTGTAGAATTTGGGTTCTCTTAAAGGTTTGAGTTTTCTTAACTGCAAGGGTGTTTTATTTTCATTTAAGTTGTTTTCTTTAAAAGTGTTTTCTTTATAGAAATAGTTTCCTTAAAGTTGTTTAAGCTTTGGTTTCCATTTATTTATTTAGCCTACCAATGTATTTGTCATTTAATGCTTATACATGGAACCTTTTTATTGGGTCTCTTCCTATTGGGATTTTGGATGACACCCTACATACACCTTTAGGTGTATGTAGACTTTGTTTATTGTGTATTCCATTTTGTGAAATCGTGATCAACGATGGTGGTTCTAGTCGTTGATGGTCTTCTCATGTAGTTTGGTTTTGTGGCGTGTGGATGTGGTGCCACTCTTGTTTCTTGGAGGTTTGAGTGAGAGTTTTAGTATCTTTTGTTGTCGTTTATTTGGATGTTGGTTCAAGTTGTAAACCTAGGAATTTTCTTTAGTTTAAGGCCATGTTTTGTTGTCTATTTTTTTTACTTTTATTTTATTTATCTTATCAGTTGTTTTGTATTACTATTTCGGGTAAATCATTCCCATGGGTTAGTATTGATACACTGGAACTTGTGCTAACTCGTGGGGAACGGGAACGCCCTTCGGGCCATGTCACGGACCAGGTCGGGCGTCGGGTCGGATGGTGACCTGGCCTGGTTCATGACAATACCTAATGTTCTTTTAAATATGAAATTATATAAAATATAGTAGTATAAAATTACCAAAGTAGAAAATGTGATTTCTGTATCTATATTTATGGATATAACATTTATTGATTAAAAAGGTAATTTTATTTTAAAATTATCAGATCGTTATATTCTACCCCCTTCAAAAATTTCACCCTTGAAATTTCATTTCCCACATTATAATAGATGAGGGTAAATTTGGTTTATCACATATTTTTATTTTTCTTATTTATTCCTCAAATGTGTGGTTCCACTACAACACTTTGACCAAGTGAGTTTTCTTATTTTATATAACATTATCATTATGATTTAAGATCTTCATTGGATACCACTCATATAAAAGGTAATTATCCAAAGGATCCACCTCTTGATATGGCATATGTGAGGGGTCTTGTATGTAATTCCACAAGAGGAAAACATAGAACACATCATGTACAAGATATAGTTTAGGTGGGAGTTATTTTCAATAGTTCATTGCTTCTATATGATAAATGATCTCTATGTTACCGATGTATCTTGGAATAATATTTCAATTATTCCAAAACCTCAGGAAAATATTCCATGGTGATATAAAAATGAACACTTTATATCAAACCTAAAACACTAGACCACTTCGACAACTATCTGTATAGATATTCTATAGAATTTATGTAAATTATATATGATGTTTAATGGTTTGAATATTCTCAATCCCCTGTTGGAAAAGATCATTCCTCCTTAGATTCTGGACTCCATTATAATAATAAAATATTTGATTCTAACACTACTTCTCATATAGAGTGTCAGAAGGTTCCATTTGAATGATAGAATAGAAACTTTTGTTACATGAGAACTCCACTATGTGATTTGTTTTATCTAAAAAACATTATAAATCCATTAAACATAATCTCAACATATCCTTTGAATTTTTAATGGTTCTATCCAACATTCAATCTTTGTCAGGGTGATAAACATAACATAGAATCAATACTTTATCCCACACATGGTGAATAGTTCTCTATAATATGAAGTTAAAACTCAAATATCAATCAAGTACACTAGAGAGTGGAACTCTATATAGTCTAACAACATCCCTTTTGTATATCATTCATAATTTGTTATAAGATAATTCTTTCTTAATATTAATGAAATAAAGTGTTATGGTGATTGACTACCATCAAGATGGTTTTATTTCCATAATATGTTAAAGCAATCCTATTATAAAATAAATGGTTGTGTTTTCCTATTTTCAATATGGTATTGGTTGTAATTTAATCATACACTTAGACTTATGTCACTCATCCTCGACTTATGCTACTCATCCTTGAATTGTTTTCATACCACGCATCGAGGTACACATTCTTAAATCTATCTCATCATGTTATTGAACAATAAATTTTGATTGAGATTTCTATAAATTTTACTTCATCCTATTTTGAATAGAGAAGGAAGTTCAATTAACATCACCCAAAATATCCTTATTCCACTTTCACTTCCATGGGATATATAAATGAGATCCAAATATTATTACACATTCTACAAAAAAGTAGAACTCTTAAATAATCCCTAATTTTTTTTGATGTACATCATCATATTGTGGGCCCCCTTTATCCTCTCTCGAATGGAATATTCAGAAGATATTTAAGAAAGGTCGAGTGATAATAATTTTAGTTTTTCCTTTTCTATATTCTTCATGTCTAAGAAGATTAGATCCCTTGAAAACCTTATCATGTATATGGTTTCCAGATCCTTTCTACTCTATGAGTCTAATACATGGTTCAGCTTCCCAAAATGGTAACGGATTGAACAATCATAATCCTTGATCATATCTAACTATATTCATTAGAAAATATTGAGTTATTATCTATGAATATATAAGTGATAATTTTATGATTGGTATATATGTCACACTTCTCCCGAAATAGATAATTTCTAAAATTCTTCAGTATAATGATCACTAGAAGAAATTCCAGGTCATGATTTGGGTGTTTTTTCTCTTAGATCAGTAATTTTAAGTATGTATATAATATAAATCTATTAACTTTGATGATTACACAGCCCATGTACCCTTTGGATGAATTACGACAGCTAAAAACTCCTTATCTACTACTGTGTAATGTGAGAACATGTTATTTTATTGGCATCTTCATCGACTCAACAATGCTCTCCATGCATTCAACTTTCTAGAAAAATCTGACTACCTTTTTTGTTATCTTGGTCAGTGGGACTGATAATCCTAAAATGTTTTTCAGAAAACTACAGTACTAAGTAAATTCAATGACATTGTGTATTTACATCAATGATAATGGTTTGTAAGATCCTTCAGTTGCATCTATTTTCTAAGGATCGACATATATCACTTTTTGGATATAACATGCCTCGAAATTGTTACATTATCTATCCAAAACTCCAATTTACCATACATTTATTATATTGTTTATTTATTAAAGGCCTTCAGTACATCATTTGAATTACACAATAGTTCCTTATATCTTTTGGAGTTGATAAGAATATAATATATAAATAATACATAAAAATTTCATATTATCCAATAAATAATAGATTAATAAAGTGCATAAATTTACCTAGAATATTAGTGACACAAAATAGTATCAATATGAACTCGTATTTTTTGTAACATGTTTGAATGGTATTCTTGGTGATATCCTTCTTATTCACTTTTAATTAATAATATCCCACTCATATACCCCCCTTATAGATGTGTTGGGATCCATGTAACTGATTCAAGACTTCGTTAATCCATGGAAGAGGATAATTTTTATTAATCGTGGTCCTATTGAGATTATGATAATCAATGCATAGGCACATTAGACCATCTTTATTTTCAGAAAAAATTATTATTTCACTACATGATGGAGCACATGGGTATATAAACCATTTTTCTAGATTCTCTTATAGTTTCTTCTTTAGCTCTTGAAGATAAAAATAGAAATTCTATATAGTTTCTTGGATAATATCTGATACTTAGGTATAATACTAATAGATAATTCAACCTCTCAAATATGATAGAGACTAGGAAATTCTTCAAGAAACATATAAGATAATTCCCTTACAAGGGGAATGTCATAAAGGATAGTCTTTTAATTTATAGTAATCATTTGATCTAGATACACTCTCTTAAAAGGGAATTATATAAATTATTAAGATAATGATGCCAAAAATGATTCATATTACTCCTTGAACACATTTAGTATCATAGGGTTATTTGTTATAGGGAGGGTGATTTTATTCACTTAAAAATTTAAATTTGATCTAATCAAAGAAACACAATCAATGCTTAGAATATATACAATTTTTTCTAAAGGTATTATCACTGGTTTTTCATCAAAATTCCTCCATGAAATTTTAAAAAGGGTTAATTTATATATTTGGGATTCATTATTTTACCCATTTACTATCTTTACCAATAACTATACATTCATGTTTTATGGTGTTGTTTCAATAGGTTGACTAAAAATGTGTGGTGTAGGAGAATGAATAGAACTATAATGAAATAGTAAATTTTATATCCATGATTTTATAACATGTATAATTTTCACTAGTTCATTGTTGGGATCCACCTCAATGGTTGTGATGAAATAAGTTGTCCATTAATTTGTATACCTTAGTGGTAGTTTTCATCGATTATCATCAAAAAAATCTCTTGTCTTGTAATGTTCATTCATAGAGTCACATTATGCCATGAGGTTGGAAAATTAGACAAAAGGATTTAATTTGACTCAAGAATTATTATCACGCATCACATTGGTAGTATTGTACTGTCAGTAACATCCTGTTCGGTTTTCTTCCTCCCCAATAAAAAAATTATTTATACCATTTAGGAAATATAGTAGTTGATTATTAGCACACTTTTGATTTGTGTGATATTAGAATGTCATCCACCTATAATATTTATCAGACTCACATCAAAAATTCAAATACATACTTCTACTCTATATCCATATCTATGATGTCATTTAGATTTTATGATCTCTATTTTTAAAAAGATTTACCATCCGACAATTTCTTCAAAGATGATAAAGTATTATATAAAAAAAATTCCATAGAATCATAATTAGCCTAAAATTTAATCCCTCAACATTATATTCACTGTTGATGAAAAAGATTGATGGGTATTGTTAACGATTTATGATGATTTACATACACACCCCAATGGATTCTTCGTCATTTTTTACTGAGTATAAGGAAATAAATAAATTTTTTATGTGAGTGGGAATGAAGAAAATATTTGTCAAAATTGAATTTATGAAATTATATCCAATCCATTGCTTTAATATCCTCCTCAGGCATCGTATTTAACATACATAATTTATCGTCTTCTATAATGAAAT
Organism: Viscum album; assembly: GCA_963277665.1. NCBI lineage: Eukaryota > Viridiplantae > Streptophyta > Magnoliopsida > Santalales > Viscaceae > Viscum > Viscum album. The sequence continues at coordinate 1,592,041,477 of OY728148.1, forward strand.
GATAAAAAACTAACGTTACTTTCTCATTATCATATAATAAGGATTAATAAGATGTTTTAAATGGAGTTGATACATTGTTCCATGACTAATGGATAAAGAAGATCCACTAAAATTGTAACGGCATTGTGATGAACATGGCCCATATACCCTATCAAAACATGAAATAAATATATAATGTAGAGAAAAAAGGTTAAATAATAACATGAATTAAATATTCCATAATAAAAATAAAATAATAGAATAGATAAAAAATCAAAAGTATATATATAATTCCAAGGTAAATATCCAAAAATAATGGTAAACTAAAACCAAAACAACATATTCAGGTTATAGTGTGGGAAAACACTAATCTTCAAACTACCAACTACCCATTCACAGCTAATAAAAACCTCACCACCTCACAATGGATCATTTTATTTCCCTATATAATAATTAATAAAAATTATTTCACACCAATTAAGGGGTGAACATTGTTTGAGCTAAACATGATCAATAAGATCCCACCTATGTGTTCTATATGAAGTCTCTATACAGAAATCCAAACATCATCACATTTAAAAAATCTATTGATAAACTACTGAATAGTTTCCATATCAAACTAATGGTAAAACACCTATGCCATTTCCATAGTTTTGAATAATCTATGTTTTTTTTCAAATAATGTCACATATTTGAACGTAGTAAATGAAGATAATTAATCACATATAATTCCAAATCCAAAGCATTCTAAAATAATGAGAAGGTAACATCATGAAAAGGATAATAATAATTAAGACCAGTTGCGAAAACCATACAAAAACATTGAAAATCATGAACATGAAATCCCTAGATATATACATTGAATGTAGAGAGAAAAGGAACCCACCAGCAAGTAAATGTCAGAAAAGGTCTAACAATACCCTATAAAAAATGGTCCACGGGGGATGTGAAACAACCCATGAGTAAACCCCCTTATAGTATCAATTTGATGAGTCCTTTTACACAACCTTCCATGGAAGTACCAAAGGCATCCCATGTTTGACATTTTACAAAACATTTCACCAAAACCATTATTTGAAAAAACATTCATAAAAACATTTCTAAATTATATTGAAGCCCCATTTTCATTTACAAAAACAAGGTCAAAACCACCTTTTTTTAAATCCCATTTTTACACACACAAATAAGTTAATAAATAAGGAAATTATATATATAAAACCAGTTATCAAAACCAATGAAATAGAGTACATTAAACAGAGGAAAAATATTGAACCACCAAAATCAGATATGTGTCACTCACACAAAAAATTGTATCCACAAACACATAAATAGACAAACAAAACAACATAGGACCTAGAATATATTATTACATATCATAATCAACTCAACAAGAAAAATTGGTCGAGGAGATAAAAACTAAATCCATACCTCACAAAACCCACACACCTCACCACAGTAATAATAAAAAACAACATATGAAGGAATATCACACAAAATATATATAAATGGTCAAGAGAATCATCATAAAAAGACAAACAGATCTAAAATAATAGCATAAGGGATCTTCTATAACCAAATTCAACAATAATGGAGAAAAATATATTACTTGGATAGATGCGGAAGAAACACAACATTGATAAATCACAAAAAAATGATCAAGAACAAATGTAGATAACCAAAATCACCAGGGAGGGCTCTTATGTTTCAATAGATATGAATTTGTTCAACTAAAACTGAAATGAAACATGTAGTGTAGTTAAAATGTAATGTCTAGAAACATTCATGATCTAAATTCAACAAAATTGATGATATTAAAAAATGTGTTGTAGTAAATATAAAAACTCTAATCTCCCTCAAAGTGAGGTCAAATGGACTCATGATGTGTAAACAATCCCACTCTTAACTAATTGATGGCTCAACGTATGAATACATACATGTTGTTTAATAATTTCATGAAATAAAATAGTCTAGTAAGAAGACTCTTTTAAAAAAATTATAAACGGAATCATGAGTCATCCAAGACCCCAAATGGGATCTAGATAAAACATTTTGATATATATTCCTAGACTCTATAATTACAATGAACATATATAAGTGAAAATTAACTCATTTTCTACTAAAAAGGTTCTCCATCCAAGAAAGCCTAAAAAACACTCAAACAAGGAGGGAAACAAAAAGATAAATGTGAAATAATTGATAAAGGATAACAAGATGTAATAAACTCCCCATAAAAATCCATTCCTCTAATGTGAAGTAATCTAGAAGAAATGTTTTCAGATAGAGGTGTGGCCACTACACCCTCATCAACTAATCCAACTCCCAAGAATTATAAAATCTATTATGTGTTTCCATATTACTATTCCCAATTTATTCAGCTTCCTATAAAAGATATTTTTTATAAGAGTTGATGATATCCACTAGATTTTATACAATACAAAAATATGGCACAAAATAAATATCTTCTCATCTCATAATGTGATAGGGATCACGATGGTTCATACAACGTTAATAATTTTAGAAAACATCATGAATACCAATGAATTTAACTATATATTCCAACAAATACAAAAACATACCATGAAACTAAGAGACCTAATATGGTCCAATATATCTTATTGAAAATATTCCACATTTTTCAAATTAGTTGGTGACCTAAATATTGGTAAACATTCATGAATACCCAACCACCAATAGAAAACACTAAGGGATCTTGATGAAAATTCACATATGATTTTTTAAAAATATGAGTTTAATAAGACAATGATTTATATCCTGATTTCTTAACAACATATCCTAAATAAGACTTGGTTATATATGATATGCCTCTCAAACATCCTTCAAACAAAGAAGATACATTCATGGGAAATGATAAAAAGCCTCAAAGGGATCCATTTTGACCGATAATTAAAAAATGTTGTAATATTAAAAATTCACTATTCATAGATGGTTATCCCATGAAAAACAAAAATCCATAATGTAGGAATAAATTATAACCTAAATAATCTAAACATTTCACTTCCTCTGATATCCAATCTATGAATAGATAGTTTTACTCAATCCGAACCACGTCAACATCCCCTCATAGAGAGTCTTCTAGAATCATGTTGTAAGCATATGATCCCTACCTAAAAAATTACATAGTAAACCTTGTGGATCCTCAAAAACTTCTACACATACAACATACCTATTTCTTAAACCTTAATGGTCTCCCTGACCAAAATGACCTGAGGATAATTTTTCAATGGATCAATCACCACCTAGATAGAATTTCTCTAATAAAGAGTCTATGGTATTCAAAAAAAGAACTTATAGACATCTCATACCATTTATAAACTAACACTAAAATGATGGAAAATTGTATAATTTTTTAGACGGTCTATTTTTATCTGTTGAAAGGTGTAATAGTGGACACATAATTTAGAATATCAGGCTTCATACTAGGCTAGAATAATAACTATATCAAGTCATAATACAAATTTATAATTCCCAAATGATTAATATAAGATAAAGTATGAAAAAAAACAATACTGACCTCCTAAAATATTTTGGGAATAAAAAATGACCTTCAAAATAAAGAAGAGAATCTGAATAGTGATAACAACAAGAAACAATATAGACACCATATAGTGTTTCTCAAATTACTCTAAATTAATCATCATGTTGTTGATCCTTCATAATAGGCATATTGAGATTTTATCCCAACTGAATACTGGTCAAAATCACACATGGAACATATTTTGGTGAATCTAGATGAAATTTTTCAAAGATACACATAAGGATCCACTTTTCATTCGATTATAGAGTAGTCCATGATGGTATATTACTCTGAGAAGATCTATAATGAAATTTTCATTTCATAGGATGAAGGAAATGTCAATGGAAAATTCATATATGATGTCCACACACTATATATAATTGATATTATAGTGTTTTTGGTCAATGATATAGTTCATACTCTTATTTCAATAAAATACTGTGAATATCTTCCAAAAAAGAGAGTGCCTCCAAAAAATAAGATAATGCATAACCTCAAAATTCATTAAATTATATTGGGGGTGATTCTTCTCATGGAATGAAACATGGAATGAGTTATAATCCACAACATGATCATTTTTCATAATATCAAAACCCTGATTTGCACAAAATGATTCAATTAAAACCACATAGCCCTTATCGGGCTCAGGTTATATCAGAATATGAGCTAATGTCAGAAGTCATTTGATCTCATAAAAAAATACTGAATCATTTTTATCCCAAATTTATTTCACCCCATTCACGACAAGATCTGTCACAAGTGATTAAAAATATAATAAATCCATAAATAACAATATATATTATCTAATAAGACCCACAAGTAATATAATCTCAATGATGTTTCATGGATCTTCCAATAAAAATACATTTTTTACCTTTTTAGGATTAGGTGATAAACTATTACTATCATTAGAAACCCAATAAAATTCTTATTCTTGGAAATATAAACACTTTTTTTGACCTCTTTAGACACAAATAGTGACTCCTCAAGATATTTATAACCAAACTGAAATAGTTCTCTTACATGCACTCACATCAATAATAAAAAAAATACCAACCATGAACCCCTCCAAAAAAGTGTCCAAATACTCATGGAATATTTGGATCATCAAATCCATAAATACTAATGGACAATTATTTATAACCAATGTAATATTAAAATATTTATATTTTCTATACCAGATCTTGAAATCCATATTCAGTATATCTGACACCAAAACATTGATATGATGATAACCCGAACGATAATTGACCATTAAAAATCACATACCAATTTTAATTGATCAAAAACATTATAAAAAGGGTAAACTGATGCATATTTTTAATCATTACATAGTTAAAATTTAGATAATCCACACACAATTTTAGTGACCATCAACCTTCATGGTAAATTGCATATTGGCTTCCCAGTATGAAACACTAGAAAGAACCAAACATTTCTTCATCTGATCAGCAAACCGAATCATTGAGCTATTATATCTATTCTCCTACCATATAATATAAGGGTATAAAAATTACCTTTGTTATATAAACTAGATCAATCATCAAATCTAAAAACTTTTTTGGAGGAAGATTGGAAAAATAATCTTTAAAAACACTGAGAAAATCCATAATAATGAATGGAAGATTAACCAAGAAAACATCATCAGGATGAACTGAAACAATAATAAAAAAAATCATGATCTCTGGGTGGGAGGGTGTTTCCAAAATTGATATATGATTCCACTTTAATTAAGACATTCCAGATCTCCTATAGATAACAGAGAATAAAATAAATAGATGGTGAAAAGTATTCACTACCTGGTGAGTGATATGACAATCCATCCCGATGATGATGTCAAATAGATCTACATTGAGATCTATAAAATCTCAAACTAACTATGAATGATATATCAATAGAAAATAAATACACTAAATACCATTCTCTTTATTTATTCCAAGAGTTACATCTATTTCAATAACAAAGGGAATGAGTTCTGTTTAATTTTTTATCATATCCACAAAACAAAAATATATAAATGAATGATAGTGACCTATATCAAATAAAAATATTTTCACTAATGATTCAAAAAAGATGTAATGTTATAGTATTAGTGAGCCCCCATCAACTCCACCGAAAACTCACCCATTGCAAGATGTTGATTCACTCATGAGGATTATATATAGACACATATAATCTTAAAAGAATATGACTAAACTATAGTATCCTTTAAAGAAAATTATCCTTGACTATAATGAGTCATAAAAATAGACTAAATAAATTCTATAGATAAACACAGTGTCCCCAACAATTACACATTTTTTAGGTGTTGAAAAAGAACATTGGGTGTTCCTAACCTTCCACAGTGATAAAAAGTTTGTGGTACCCTACTAGTTGTAACTAAAGGTGTGTAAGAGGCACATAAGGGACAACCACACCAACCAATCCTTTGATGATCAGGTTATTGTTTCTCCATAACATTAAAAACACTAAAGCATACAATAGGTGTAATAAATTATGAATAATAAATGTATCTTCTTATCATATGCATTTAAAGAATCATTATTCATTTAATTTTCTCTATATATGTAAAAATATTCATCATTAATTAAGGCAATTTGATATCTGGTCATAAATCGTATAGGTACTTCTATGCATTCATATAGTCAATCATTTATACCGCATGAGAAAAACGAACAAAATTTTTTGTACTGATTAGTGAATTCAAGTAGTTATTTATAACTGAGAAACAAAGAGAGGGAACATGGAGACTTATCCATCATCGGTGGCAATGGAAAAAATATATGAATGATGTGTTTCTTAAAATCCTTACACTCCAATGAGACTTTTCAAATCCCCCATGCACCCAAAAATCCCATCGTATCTTATGGGGACCATGTATGAACAATTAACACTTGTAATAGTCCAACCCAAGTCATCTAGACAAGACACCTGTAACATCCCAGGTAAATAAAGAATAAATAATTTTCATATTTATTAATATTTACGAATTAAATATTAATTTTATTTTAAAGGGGTTGCTATGTTCGATAGCGTACCCGATACACAACGATGAGTTTCATTGAAAACTTACGTTGCACACTAGTAATATAATAATATTATTTTAAATGTTAGTTAACGAGTAGCCGTTGTACTGGCAGGAATGGATAGAAATAACTAAAATATGATTATATATGTTTTTAAAAGTTTTTATATTTATCCAATAAAATATAGAGCCTTAAAATACTGAAATAATTCAATTTTAGGCATTTATACCCTATTTTTCACTAAGGGTTCACTTATCACCTTTTGATGGAGAACCGTCATTAAATATAGTTTTGATCACTCTTTTACATTATTTTGGACCAAATATAACTCTTATTTAGAATCGGGACATCAAAATTTACTTTGTGTAAGTTTTTGGTACCTTTCTGATAAAGTTCATTTTTTTATGAATAGTGTAAAATGTTGTATTTTAATTCAAAACCTCATTTTAATCTAATTTATTTATATGATTATATTATCTTTCGAATTGGTTTTAAAGTGAAATTAGAAAATATTTTTACCATTAAATCCAATAGTGGTCGTTGGAATTAATTTCACTTTGAAATCGGACTTAAACTAGTGTCAATCTTTTGATACTTATTGTTTCATAAAAACACGTTATTTGCTCTGAAAGCGGGAATTAATTATTAAATTAATTAATGTGACTTATATGTTTTGAATTTTCTAAAATAGACTTCATTTTTGAATTCGCAATATCAAATATAGCTTAGGCTGAATTTTTGGTAATTTTCTGAAAAACATCAATTTTTGATGAATAGTGAAACCACTAAGTGGTACTTATAAAGGCTGATTTTCCGTTTAAATGAAATTTTTCCATCATTGTGTTTTGAATTTCAAAAATCCGACATACATGGTTGTCATTAAGAAGTAAAATGTGGTTCAATGAGATTATAATAATTTTTTGGTGAATAGTAACATATTAAGTTCTTAATCGCGATTAGAGGTAATTAGTGTAATTTAAGGTAAAAATGATATTATAAGAATGTGAAAACACCGTGACACTTGTATTACACCTATTGGGTGAGTCATGTCCGACCCAGACAAGCCATGGGCCAACTTGGGGACCCCATGGAGCCACTTTAGTTGGAAAATGAAAATAATATATTTTTATTTAATGTTAAAATTAAATTGACACAAACATGAGTTGTTTTACTAAAACAATTTTTGAGTAGGGTTACACAAGTCCAAATTTTGATTATAAATAGTCATTGAAAAGATAAAAAGATTTACTACATCATAGTATTTTTTTATAATTTTTAGACATTAAATAAATTAAATTATTTATGACATAATAATGATGCAGTGCTGACATCATTATTTAATGATTTAAATAAAATGGAATGATAATGTAAAATCTATGAACTACACATGTATAAAACCAATTGGATGAGTGGATTTCGAACCCTTATCACCTTATCCACGAAATATATCAATGTGGGACCTTTTAAAACCGAAACACATTTTCAAATAAAGTAATATTTCTTTACTTTCCAAAAGTGCCCCTCCTCTCCTCTTATAAAAGGCCCCCACCTCTACCTCATTTCACACACTCCTCAAGCCTTTTCCTCGGCCAAACCCTGCCCATTTACTCTCTCCACATCCCTCTCCTCATCCTAGAAGATTACCTTTGGGAATAATCCTTTCAAAGGAATCCTTTAGGCTCAAATCAAAAGGAGTTACACTTTTAAAGGTAATTCATTCTCTCTTGTTCATTTGTTTTATTTTGCTTCTCCAACCCTCTAAACTCTTTTCATTTACTTAATTTGTAACAAAACCAGTATATTCAATATACTAGGATGTTGTTATAATATTTATTCGAGCTACACTCTCACACAACTACATCAAATGGTTAAAGAACATACGGTTTCCGTGGATGGCGAAATTCTGCCTCCCGAAACGATGATTGTTCAATACTCATTTAACACCTTCAAGGGTGGCCATTATGATGTCACTATTTTTATATATGATATATAATATGTTTAGTTTTTTTTCATTAATCTTCTGTATTTTTCATTGTGGGCATACCTTTATGGTTTCCATTATGGGTAAACATGATTTCTTAATTTAAGGAAGTGCGGACTACCTCCCCCTCATAGTGATGTGATTCGTTAATGCCATATGTGGGATGTGTAAAGGATGGATTTAAAGTTATTATATATGATGTTATACTGGAATTATAATATACCTCTATATAATTATTATTTCTTTCCATTAAATTATGAGATAGAAATGAAAGTAGCGTTCATGCGTACGTACGGCTTACCGTCTCCATGAACGGTGCATTTCATTTCTTATCCCCAAATGTAATGTACAATTAAAAGTACATGTATATAATGGATATATATAATTAATGATATATCTAAATGATGAATATAATTCTGGAATTAAAATATACATACCTCTCATTTAGTTTTAATTCCATTAATATGACAAAGAAATGAAAGTAGCGTTCATGCGTACGTACGGCTTACCGTCTCCATGAACGGTGCATTTCATTTTTTACCCCTAAATGATTATGTAATATTATAAATACATTTATATGCTGGATATATATGATACATATTATATCCAAATCGGGAATTTCATTCTGGATATAAAGAACCTTTGACCACACGAACAACATGTAATTGTAAGAAGTCCACTTTCGACTTAAGAACCAAATATTGACAAAACAATCATTATTAACTTAAATGGTTACGTAATGTTTATAACATGGAAATAAGTGATATAAAAGGAATAATGAACTTTAAAAAGGTTCTTAATCAAGTATAAATTAACTCAAGTTTATTATTAAGGACGTTAAATAACGATCGAGTCAAGTCGGACCCGAGGTAAGGGAACTTCTTAACCCAATTTCCATTCTATGGTTTAATCTCCTACTTTAAAATTACGTCATGATATTATTATTTCCTATATTTTATTTGTACTTTCATTATGTGTAATTATAGTGAATACAAATAATAGATCTATTTTATTTAAAAAAATGATCTTTGTATGGGACTTCGTCTCAATCTCCTTTCATTGAGGCATATTTCGTTTTATACACAACTTTATTTTATACGGTGTATAAACCCCTTTGACTTTTACTTTTATACAAAAGGAATCTTTTTCTATGAAGTGTTTTACTAAAAGACAAAAAGAAAGGTTTTTTTAATGTACGCGGTGACAACGACTTTTTCCGCCTCCGCAATTATTATTTGGTCTTTGACTTCCTCAACAAGCCGTAATGTTTTTAAAATAAAATAAATACCATATACTCTTTTATGTATTTTGGTATTGAAAATGGTTTTGATAAAGGATTCTATTATGTCAATATATTTATGATATATTGTGATTGAAATGTGGAAATGTTATCTTTCCTTTATATTGGTTTTATGTTTTATGATTTTATACTGGTACTTGGACATTTATTGGGTGGTTACGTTATAAACCATATGACGGGTGGTGCCGTGAATACCAGGACGGGTGGTTACGTTATAACCTCCAATGCATTGGGTATGGAAGTCGGCCGTATGGCTATTCCATTATGTATGTATGGAAATTGGCCATATGGCTATTCCATTAAGTGATATGTGTGGAATTCGACTGTATGGTTATTCCACTTAAGTAAGTTTATGTCCCAAGTTACCTTTATATATTTTATGTGTTCTTTTTATGGATTTTATGGTAATCCTTTGGTTACAAAAAGGTAAGTAATGATACTTTATTCAGTGAAGAGTTTTTTACTACTTCATGAAGGTGAAGGTATTACTTTGGTAGAGTATACATGGTTTACTTGATGTTTGAAAAACTAACAGTTTTCATTCCTTGTGTATCCCTTACTGAGCTTTTTATGCTCATCCCAAGTTTTTGAAATGTTTTTCACAGGACTTTGCATGGAATAGGGTCAAGGATGGGATCAAGGGAATGTCATGCTATATAAAACATGGAACTAGACATGTTTCTTTCAAGAGTTTTTTATTATTATGGAAACTTAGTATAAGTGACTACTTTGTAATCTTTTGATATGTAATAGTTATGTTCTAATTCTCTAAAACTCTAAACCTGAAAAGATCATCAATGTGAATTATTCTTTTAATTCAATATTAAGTAAGGTTTAAGGCTGGGGCCTTATAGTTGGTATCAATGGTCGGTTTAGACAACTTTAGGAGTTAGAAATGTGTTAAATTATAAGATGATTGAAATGATATAGCATTTACGGATTACCATGTTGCTTGGCCTAAGATATTTCTGTGTTCAGAATGGTTTTCCACAGAGGAAACAAAGCAGCTATGTTGGGATGACGTCAGGAGGAAGATAACCATCCAAATCAGCAACCTGAGATGGTCGGAATCGGAACTGAACAGTTTGTTGCAGTGATGGCACAGTTGACTCAGGCTATAAATGGTGGTGGTATCCATGCACGAGATCATCCAGATCAACCACAGAGGAACATGTCAGTGGTGGAACATTTCATGAGGCAACATCCCCCACCATTCAGAGGATCATCTGACCCTGTGCAAGCTGAATGGTGGATTAAAGCACTAGAAAGGATTTTTGATGTCATGGGGTGTTCAGAACATCAAAAGGTTAGTCTTGCTGTTTACCGTTTTGAAGGTGAAGCTGATCCGTGGTGGTCGATGGTGAAAAATATAAGGGATAGTGATGAGATTGAGGATCTTCACTGGGACGAATTCAAAGGTATGTTTCTTGAGAAATATTTTCCTAAGGTGGTTCGTCTTAGGATGGAAAAGCAGTTCCTAGAATTGAGGCAGGAGGATGATTCAGTGGCTGCTTATGAAGAAACGTTCACTCGATTGGCAAGGTATGCTCCATACTTCATACAAGATCTTGATAGTAAAATAAACCATTTTTACTCAGGGTTAAAGCCAAAGTATCGAAGGGATTTAGCTTCTCGTGAGTTAAAAAGTTATGAAAAACTTGTTCGATGTGCGGAGAAGGTGGAAATTGAGTTTTCCGATGATCAGGTGTTCTATGACAAACAACAGAATAAGAGGTCTAGTTGGCAGGAAAAGGGGAAGAATTCATCAAAGAAGCAAGGAGGTAAGAAAACCAAATATCCATCCTGTGAGAAGTGTGGTAAAATGTATCCGGGAGAATGTTTATCCAATTCTGGTAAGTGCTTTCGGTGTGGTAAGTCTGGTCATATTGCTCATAACTGTAAGGAAGATGATCAAGCAGGAAATGAAAATCCAACGGTAAGATGTTTTAAGTTTAATGAAATGGGTCATTATGCAAACGAGTGTCCAACGAAGAACTCAACTTGGGGAATGCAGCCAGACTACAAGCAGAAAGGGGTGGTGAAATCCTTTGTAACAACTTCAGCAGATGTTGGGCCATCGAATGAAGTGGTATCAGCTCCAGGGAGCTCAGTATTTTTTGAAGATTGACTTGAGGTCGGGGTACCATCAGTTGTAAGTAAAAGAAGCAGACGTTTCGAAGATTTCATTCCATACTAGATATGGCCATTATGAATTTGTAGTTATTCCTTTTGGGTTAACCAATGCACCTGCTGTATTCATGGACCTTATGAATAAAATTTTCCATGAGTTCTTGGATAAGTTTGTGTTTTGAGGTTTGGGAAGAGGTTATGTGTGCCTTGTGATTCACAGTTTAAGAATGAGTTGTTATGTGAGGCTCATAGTTCCCCGTTTTCTGTTCATCCTGGCAGTACTAAGATGTACAGAGATCTGCGGGAGTATTACTGGTAGGATGGAATGAAAAGAGACATTGCTGATTTTACTGTGAAGTGTTTGACATGTCAAAAGGTTAAAGCAGAGCGGCAGGGATGCTTCAGCCTTTACCAGTGACAGAGTGGAAATGGGAAAACATATCCATGGACTTTGTTGTGGGATTACCGAGGACATCTCGAGGTAATAATGCAATCTGGGTTATTGTTGATCGCTTGACCAAATATGCTCATTTCCTTGCTATACGATATACTTTCTCTCTTGATCAACTTTCCCGTTTGTATCTTAAAGAGATAGTCAGGTTACATGGTGTTCCTCTCTCCATTGTATCGGATCGTGATCCCAGGCTTACTTCTAACTTTTGGAAAGGCCTTCAGAAGTCTTTGGGTACTGAATTAAATTTTAGTACAACTTTTTATCCTCAATCAGATGGGCAGTCAGAACGAACAATCCAGACATTGGAGGATATGCTACGAGCATGTTCTATGGATTATCAGGGAATTTCGGACCAACATATTTCTTTGGTTGAATTTTTATATAATAACAGTTTTCATTCCAGTATACAGATGGCACCATTTCAGTCATTATATGGGAAGCAGTGTCGAACTCCAGCTTTCTGGGATGAAGTGGGTGAAAGGAAGTTGATGGGACCATAATTGGTAGAAGAGATGGCAGAAAAAGTTCAGCTGATTCAGAAGCACATGAGAACATCTCAGAGCAGGCAGAAGAGTTATGAGGATAACCGGAGGAAGGATCTATCTTTCGAGGTAGGTGACCATGTTTTTCTCAAGGTTTCTCCTTGGAAAAGTGTGATGAGATTTGGTATGAAAGGAAAGTTGATTCCAATGTTCGTTGGACCATATGAAATTCTGGAGAGAGTTGGATCAGTTGCATACCGAGTGGCTTTACCTCCGAGTTCATCTCAGGTACACAATGTTTTTCATGTTTCAATGTTGAGAAAGTATATGCCAGATCCATCTCATGTTTTGAGTCCAGAGGTAGTTTAGCTGGAAGAGAACCTATCTTATGAAGAACAACCAGTCCAGATTCTTGACCACAGGGAGCAGGTATTACGGAATAAGGTGATCCATCAGGCAAAGGTTTTGTGTAAAAACCATGTGATTGAAGAGGCAACGTGGGAATATGAAAATGCTATGAGGGATAAATACCCCCACTTATTTTGATAAATGAATAAAATTGCGAGGACGCAATTCCCAAAAGGGGGGAAGGATGTAACATCCCAGGTAAATAAAGAATAAAGAATTTTCATATTTATTAATATTTACGAATTAAATATTAATTTTATTTTAAAGGGGTTGCTATGTTCGATAGCGTACCCGATACACAACGATGAGTTTCATTGAAAACTTACGTTGCACACTAGTAATATAATAATATTATTTTAAATGTTAGTTAACGAGTAGTCGTTGTACTGGCGGGAATGGATAGAAATAACTAAAATATGATTATATATGTTTTTAAAAGTTTTTATATTTATCCAATAAAAGATAAAGCCTTAAAATACGGAAAGAATTCAATTTTAGGCATTTATACCCTAATTTTCACTAAGGGTTCACTTATCACCTTTTGACGGCGAACCGTCATTAAATATAGTTTTGATAACTCTTTTACATTATTTTGGACCAAATATAACTCTTCTTTAGAATCGGGACATCAAAATTTACTTTGTGTAAATTTTTGGTACCTTTCTGATAAAGTTCATTTTTTTATGAATAGTGTAAAATGTTGTATTTTAATTCAAAACCTCATTTTAATCTAATTTATTTATATAATTAGATTATCTTTTGAATTGGTTTTAAAGTGAAATTAGAAAATAATTTTACCATTAAATCCAATAGTGGTCGTTGGAATTAATTTCACTTTGAAATCGGACTTAAACTAGTGTCAATCTTTTGATACTTATTGTTTCATAAAAACACGCTTCTTGCTCTGACAGCGGGATTTAATTATTAAATTAATTAATGTGACTTCTATGTTTTGAATTTTGTAAAATAGACTTCATTTTTGAATTCGTAATATCAAATATAGCTTAGGGTGAATTTTTGGTAATTTTCTGAAAAACATCAATTTTTGATGAATAGTAAAACCACTAAGTGGTACTTATAAAGACTGATTTTCTGTTTAAATGAAATTTTGCCATCATTGTGTTTTGAATTTCAAAAATCCTACATACATGGTTGTCATTAAGAAGTAAAATGTGGTTCAATGAGATTATAATAATTTTTTGGTGAATAGTAACATATTAAGTTCTTAATCGCGATTAGAGGTAATTAGTGTAATTTAAGGTAAAAATGATATTATAAGAATGTGAAAACACCATGAAACTTGTCCTACACATATTGGGTGAGTCATGGCCGACCATGAAAATCCATGGGCCAACTTGGGGACCCCATGGAGCCACTTTAGTTGGAAAATGACAATAATATATTTTTATTTAATGTTAAAATTAAATTGACACAAACATGAGTTGTTTTACTAAAACAATTTTTGAGTAGGGTTACACAAGTCCAACTTTTGATTTTAAATAGTAATTGGAAAGATAAAAATATTTCCTACATCATAGTATTTTTTTATAATTTTTAGACATTAAATAAATTAAATTATTTATGACATAATAATGATGCAGCAATGATATCATTATTTAATGATTTAAATAAAATGGAATGATAATGTAAAATATATGAACTACACATGTCCAAAACCAATTGGATTAGTGTATTTCGAACCCTTATCACCTTATCCACGAATTATATCAATGTGGGACCTTTTAAAACCTAAACACATTTTCAAATAAAGAAATATTTCTTTACTTTCCAAAAGTGCCCCTCCTCTCCTCTTATAAAAGGCCCCCAACTATACCTCATTTCACACACTCCTCAAGCCATTGGTTCGGCAACCCCTGCCCATTTACTCTCTCCACATCCCTCTCCTCATCCTAGAGGATTCCCTTTGGTCATAATCCTTTCAATGGAAGCCTTTAGGCTCAAATAAAAAGGAGTTACACTTTTAAAGGTAATTCATTCTCTCTTGTTCATTTGTTTTATTTTGCTTCTCCAACCCTATAAACTCTTTTTATTTAATTCTTTTGTAACAAAACCAGTATCTTCAATATACTAGGATGTTTTTATAATATTTATTCGAGCTACACTCTCACATAACAACATCAAATGGTTAAATAACATACGGTTTCCGTGGATGGCGAAATTCTGCCTCCCGAAACGATGATTGTTCAATACTCATTTAACACCTTCAAGGGTGGCCATTATGATGTCACTATTTTTATATATGATATATAATATGTTTAGTTTTTTTCTTTAAGATTCTGTATTTTTCATTGTGGTCATACCTTTATGGTTTCCATTATGGGTAAACATGATATCTTCATTTAAGGAAGTGTGGACTACCGCCCCCTCAAAGTGATGTGATTCGTTAATTCCATATGTGGGACGTGTAAAGGATGGATTTAAAGTTATTATATATGATGTTATACTGGAATTATAATATACCTCTATATAATTATTATTTCTTTCCATTAAAGTATGAGATAGAAATGAAAGTAGCGTTCATGCGTACGTACGACTTACCGTCTCCATGAACGGTGCATTTCATTTCTTATCCCCAAATGTAATGTACTATTAAAAGTACATGTATATAATGGATATATATAATTATTGATATATTTAAATGATGAATATAATTCTGAAATTAAAATATACATACCTCTCATTTAGTTTTAATTCCATTAATATGACAAAGAAATGAAAGTAGCGTTCATGCGTACGTACGGCTTACCGTCTCCATGAACGGTGCATTTCATTTCTTACCCCTAAATGATTATGTAATATTATAAATACATGTATATTCTGGATATATATGATACATATTATATCCAAATCGGGAATTTCATTCTGGATATAAAGAACCTTTGACCACACGAACAACATGTAATTGTAAGAAGTCTACTTTCGACTTAAGAACAAAATATTGACAAAACAAACATTATTAACTTAAATGGTTACATAATGTTTATAACATGGCAATAAGTGATATAAAAGGAATAATGAACTTTAAAAAGGTTCTTAATCAAGTATAAATTAACTCAAGTTTATTATTCAGGACGTTAAGGAACGATCGATTCAAGTCGGACCCGAGGTAAGGGAACTTCTTAACCCAATTTCCATTCTTTGGGTTAATCTCCTACTTTAAAATTACGTCCTGATATTATTATGTCCTATCTTGTATTTTTACTTTCATTATGTGTAATTATAGTGAATACAAATAATAGATCTATTTTATTTAAAAAAATGATCTTTGTAAGGGACTTCGTCTCAATCTCCTTTCATTGAGGCATATTTCTTTTTATACACAACTTTCTTTTATACGGTGTATAAACCCCTTTGAATTTTACTTTTATACAAAAGGAATCTTTTTCTACAAAGCGTTTTACTAAACGACAAAAAGAAATGTTTTTTTAACGTATGTGGTGACAACAACTTTTTCCGCCGCCGCAAGTATTATTTGGTCTTTGGCTTCCTCAACAAGCCGTAATGTTTTTAAAATAAAATAAATACCATATACTCTTTTATGTATTTGGTATTGAAAATGGTTTTGATAAAGGATTCTATTATGTCAATATATTTATGATATATTGTGATTGAAATGTGGAAATGTTATCTTTCCTTTATATTGGTTTTATGTTTTATGATTTTATACTCGTACTTGGACATTTTAACGGGTGGTTACGTTATAAACCATATGACGGGTGGTGCCGTGAATACCAGGACGGGTGGTTACGTTATAACCTCCAATGCATTGGGTATGGAAGTTGGCCGTATGGCTATTCCATTAAGTATGTAAGGAAATTGGCCGTATGGCTATTCCATTAAGTGATATGTGTGGAAGTCGACCGTATGGTTATTCCACTTAAGTATGTTTATGTCCCAAGTTTCCTTTATATATGTTATGTGTTCTTTTTATGGATTTTATGGTAATCCTTTGGTTACAAAAAGGTAAGTAATGATACTTTATTCAGTGAAGAGTTTTTTACTACTTCATGAAGGTGAAGGTATTACTTTTTTAGAGTATACATGGTTTACTTGATGTTTGAAAAACTAACAGTTTTCATTCCTTGTGTATCCCTTACTGATCTTTTTATGCTCATCCCACGTTTTTGAAATGTTTTTCACAGGACTTAGCGTGGAATAGGGTCAAGGATGGGATCAAGGGAATGTCATGCTATATAAAACATGGAACTAGACATGTTTCTTTCAAGAGTTTTTTAATATTATGGAAACTTAGTATAAGTGCCTACTTTGTAATCTTTTGAGATGTAATAGTTATGTTCTAATTCTCTAAAACTCTAAACCTGAAAAGATCCTCAATGTGAATTATTCTTTTAATTCAATATTAAGTAAGGTTTAAGGCTGGGGCCTTATAACACCCATCCTGACCCATCAGATGGTGAGTTA
Source organism: Viscum album (assembly GCA_963277665.1). NCBI lineage: Eukaryota > Viridiplantae > Streptophyta > Magnoliopsida > Santalales > Viscaceae > Viscum > Viscum album. The sequence continues at coordinate 1,592,059,215 of OY728148.1, forward strand.
TAACAAAAGGTGATGTGGGAAAATTTAAAAAGGATTCATTTAAACCCAAATAATACATAAAACTAGGGAATAATAAGAAATAAAAATATATACATCGAGATCCATAAAAACCAATCCAAATAGGATAATAGAAAATCAATGAATCTGACGAGACCATCAATTCTCCATGTGAACAGAAGTCACCTCTAAGATATCCCAAACCCAAGGCTATGAGCAATGTAGATGTCACTATACTATAATATTCCCTTCACTTTACCCATATCATATAATACAACATCTCTAACCGCATAAAGGAAATATTATGTTGAAAAAAAATCCTATTATGGTACCAACATCGAGTCTATATAGGTTCTGTTATAATTAATTCAAAAGTTCTATATTTTAATACAAAATTCATTTTACCAATATTTTTTATAAATCCAATCCCATTTGTAAATCATTTTCTATTTTTTTCTATAAAATTATTTCAAAATAGAAAAATCATCAATATGATAAGTATAAGTGATATAACAGGGAATTATTGTTTTACACCATTATATAGGAATGTAAACACATATCTATGACATAATATATCTTGTAAAACCGTTTTATATAACCTCATGTGAAAACGTGTGAGAAACTATCCGTGAAAAAAAATATCATTCAATAAATAAAAATAAATGAAAAAGAACTCTTTATTATTCTCTAGACTATGGGAATACATACTATATATAAGATAGAATTTCATAGGAATATGTTGGTAATAACCAATATAGAGTCCCTCTATAGTCCAATAATATCACAAACTAGACCTAAGTAGTACTACACAGACTAGGGTCACTAATCCCAATTCCCCAATGCACCTAAAGTTACAAAATTTCCATGATTGCTAAAATATATTTCAAAAACTATGATCACAGTTTAGAAAAAAATCAAAGGTCATCCAATAAAAATTGGTGTTTGAAACCCCATTTTCAATCCAATTTCACCGTTCATGTATTTAATCAATCACTTGGAGTGAATAAATTTTTTTAAAATAACAACATTATAGAAACATGAATCATTCAATGAAATCCATTGAAACCATAAATAACTTACATTCACTGAATAAACCAATGCAGTTTTACAATAATGCTAAACAATTCTAATAATTAACCAATTATAGAAGAACAACTACATCAAAATGGAGGTAGCACAAACTAAGATCATGGAATGATTGATTCAGTCCTCATGTTCCTAGATCCAAAACAAAAAAAAATCAAACAAGTATAAAACCCCATATATACATCATACACATCACCTTCATATTACCCAAGACTATAGGAGAGAATATCTACCAAGGATCTATATGGAAGTGGATAAACAAGATTAATAATGCAACATACCTTACACATATCCCTCAACAATAGTGGAATTGAACAATGAATACAGGTTGAGAGACCTCTAATTCACTAGGTAAGGATAATGAAGATCCAAAATGACATTAGGGGTTGATTAGGTTTAAGAGATAACATGGGTAACATGGTAAAATACCATTTTTAATTGATTATAGGAGGGATGTATGGTTTACTATAGGAGGCCACACGATTGAACTAACCATGTTCCTTATCTGTGTACACATACCATCTATTCTATTTTGGATGAATGTTTTGGATGAATATTTAGTTTAGTCTTGATCAAATTGATAAAACCCCTATGTCTAAATCGTGCACATTTTTTATTGGTGGTTGCACCATTTCTTTAACCAATCACAACACATGGAAAAAATACCCTCTGAAAATAGAGTTCCATACCGCATGGTTAACACATGGTTAAACTAATTGTGTGCCTTAACATTGAGTTTTTCCCCTTTTCACATTTATTATTTTTATATCCTCTTCTCCCATAAATATTTTTATATCAAAAAAAAGATAAAACTAAGGATTGACTAAGGTATAACATTGACCTGGAGGGCATGATAATTATCCGCACAATAAGAACATTCTCTACCACAAAGTCCCCAAAATTCTAGACTCACTAAAAGAGTAGGCTACTACTACCTCATCAATGATTAATTATCCTATGTTTTCTAACTATCTTGTTTGTGCTTGTAAAGTACATAGAAAAATTGAATCGTTTAACTAAAAAATTCCATATTATGGAGATCCATAATTTGAACTATTATCCCAACAATGGTGGTATCAAGATAAAGTTCAAAATAATCGTATAAAATCACATGGGAAGGAACACATAGTTACCTCTTTAGATAGAAAAAATTAAAACATGGTAGGGATCAGAGTAAAATGAGACACTAAGTCTAACTATTATTCCACTATTATGAGTTTCTACATGATCTCAAAGGGGATAAAAAAAACTTCTGTGAAATGTTACCCTAATTATCGAACAAATGATGTTCCAAGAGAAGTGAAACTATTAGAAAATCCTGATCACTAAACAAAAACTCTAGGTTGATGATGATGGTCCACATATGACTTCTGATGAATTTATTCAATGACCAAACTCTTCTTGATCAACTTCTCCTTTTCTATCATGTCCTGAATGAGAGTAGGCCCAATCAAGGATCACTCTCCCATCTAATCCAAACACAATTCATATCTACATGAAATTCCATTAAATCATTCAATCAGAACAATATTTATTTAATCCTTATATATATTGTTATATAAAAATTTTAATAGGGTAAAATTCTTTTCTGAAGATCCTCCAAAACCAGTCATGGAAACCCATTTCAAATCCTCAAGAACCTGGATAACTCTCTATATCTACCCATCGACCTATGTATGATATTTAATGACCAATTTTTTATAGGAATGAATCACATCATGAATTTTGATTCATTAATATTGATGTAAACCTTGGGAACATATCAAACACAACCGAAAATGGAATCCCATGAAGTCACACATTCTGATGGACGTACAAGCCCCCTGAGTAGATCCAATTTCTTCCATTAATTAATAAGCAAGAAATTAATTGATTTAATAATATAATCAATGATGAATGAAATCACATCCTTCTCATTAGGAATATGTCATAAAAAATTTATAATGTCTATGGAAATATCATCCCACTTTCATACCATAATGGGAACAATTTTTAACAAAAAAAAAGTCAATAATGATCAACGTTAATTATTTGACATGTGATACATTATGAAATGAAATCTAACATACATCATTGTAATGCCCTGAACCTAGTTACCCAAAATCAGTGCCTTATTTCATAACATTGTCATGATCACAAAATATCAAGTCTCGAAATATCGATTAGTTTAGTAGCCTTGAAAATCTAGATACATTCATATGTATTACATTATATCATGAAATAAAAACTACAACAACATCTTGTCCCCTTTGAACACACATATCCCTTAGAATATCCCTGCAGGTCAATAATAATATACTTCTTCACATCTTGGAAAAAATAATACATAGAAAGGGGTGAGATCATATGCTTATTAAGGATAACAATATAGCGGAAACATTCATAAACAAGCATAAACATTTAAGGTAATTGTATAACTAAAAAAATCCTTTTAAATATGAACTTCAGAATAACATGGAAAAAATAAAAGGAAATAATGTCATTTACATATTCACATGGATATTCTAATAGTCAAATATTCACATGAAATATTAATAACTACTTTCCTAATGATGGAATGCATAATGTCAGACTATCATAACCACATAGTGAAGGCCTTGTGCCAAGACTACACATAAAATTTTGTCTAGGCCTTGTGCCAAGACACTAGATTGTCTCATGAGACCTACCGATGCATCGAGGAGATATAGCAGGCTCCACCCCTCACTTAATAATTACAATTCATTCTTTATATGAAAATGTTTAAACATATCAAAAACTATTCCCAAGACCCATAACATAATTGTATCACATAAAACATGAATAAAGGAAACATAAAATTTACACATTTTAATCACAAGATGTCAATAGAACACATTGATAAAATAAAAATTTTATCAAAACCATTTTCAATACCAAAATAAAAGAAATGTAAAACCTGGTATTTATTTTTCATTTAAAAAAATTCATGGCTTGTAGAGGAAGCCAAAACTCAAATAATGGTCAAAGTGGCGGAGAAGACATTGCCGCCGCATACATACGACAAAACATACCTTTTGATGTTTAGTAAAAACACTTCCTATAAAAATATTCATTTTGAATAAAAGTAAATGTAAAAGGTTTTTATACACCATATAAAATAAAGATGTGTATACAACAAAATATTCCTCAATGATAGGAGATTGAGATGAAGTCCCTTACCTCATGTCCAACTTGACTTGATCGTTTGTTAATCTCCTGAATAATAAGATATAGTTAATTTATATTTTCTTAAGATCTTTTATCAAGTTAATTATTCCTTTTACATCATTTATTACCATGTTATGAACAATATGTAATCATTTAATTTAATAACGGTCATTTTGAAGATCCTTGGTACTTGAGTCAAAAATAAACTTCTTATAATTACAAATTGTTTTTGTGGTAAAATATAAATTATCTCCAGAATTATATTCCTGATGTAGATATCATATATATCATATATAACCAGTATATACATGCATTTATAATATTACATAACATTTAGTGGTAATAAATGAAATGCACCGTTCATGGAGATGGTAAGCTGTATGTACTCATGAACGCTACTTTCATTTCTATTTCATATTTAATGGAATGAAATCATAATTATATAAAGGTATATTATAATTCCAGTATAATATAAAATATAATATCATTAAATCCATCCTTTATACGTCCCACATATGGCATTAACGATTCAAATCACTTTGAGGGGGCGATAGTCCGCACTTCCATAAATTAAATTTTCGCGTTTACCCATAATGGAAATCATAAAGGTATCCCATAAATGAAAAATACAGAAGAATAAGTAAAACATACACAAAATATATATTATATATAAGTATAGTGACATCTTAATGTCCACCATGAGAGGTGTTAAAATAATATTGAACAATCATCGTTTCATGAGGCAGTTATTCGCCACCCATAGAAATAGTATATTCTTTGACCATTAGATGGAGGTGTTTGTAAGTGTAGTTTGAATCATTATCATAACAAAATACAAGTATATATATTATACTGGGTTTTTTACAAAATAAAAGAATAAAATTAGTTTAGGGGTTTTACATGTAAAATAAAAGAAAAGAAGTTATGAGAAATCATTATCTTTAGTTTGGGCAACTCTCTTTGGTTTGAAACATTAGGACTCTTGAAGTTACTTTTTCATAAGGTAAGGCTTCTAGGATGAAGGGAGAAAAGTTTAGAGGGTATTTGGGTAGTGGTTGGATGATCCAAATTACTATGAAATTGGGAATAAGATGGTAGAGGTGTGGGCCATTTATAAGAGGAGAGGAGGGGCTCTTTTGGAAAGATTGAAAATATTATTGTATTATAAAATGGTTTTCAAAGTATAAAGGTCCCAAAATGATTTATTTTGATGATAAGGCAATAAGGGTTCGAAATCCACCCATCCAATAGGTTTTTGATAAGTGTATGTCTTATATTTTACCTTATCTTTTCATTTTATTTAAATCTTTTATTAATGTGGTAATCACTGCATCATCATGGTGTCATAAATAAATTTATTTAATTATTGTTTAAAAATTATAAAAAAAATTACCATTATGTAGAAAATATTTTTATATTTACAATGAATTTTTATAGTCGAAATGATATCTTGTATATCCCATTGTAAAGATTGATTTAGTAAAACAATACATGTTTGTGACATTTTTATTTTTACTTTAAATAAATAGTATTAATGTCATTATCTTAGCCAAGTGGCTCCTCTGGGTCCCAAAACTCATCCCATGGTTTTTCTTGGTCGTCCATGAATCATACAATAAGAGGAGGACATGTCTAAAGATTTGTTTATATTTTTATAATATCATTTTTACCTTAAATTACCCTAATTACCTCTAATCGCAGTTAGTAAAACTCAAAAGTTACTATTCACCAAAAATTACTTTCATCCCATTGAACCAAATATTACATACTAATGACAACCATATATATTGGATTTTTGAAATTCAATTCATTGAAGCGGTAAAGTTTCATTTAAACAAAAAATCAGTTTTTTTAACTACCACTTAGTGGTTTAACTATTCATCAAAAATTGAATTTTTTTATAACAATAACAAAAATTCACCCTAAGCTATAATTGATATTACGAATTAAAAAATTATTTCTATTTTAAATAATTTTAAAAATATAAGTTTCATTAATTAATTTTATAATTAATTCCCGTTGTCAAAACAAATAGCATGTTTTAAGAAACAATATCAGTCAAAAGATTGACAATTGTTTAGGTCCAATTTCAAAGAGAAATTAATTATAATGACCACAATTGGATAAAATGGTGAAATTATATTCTAATTATACTTTAAAACCACTCAATATTATAATTTATCACTATAAATAATTTTTTTTTAAAATGTTTTTTAAGAATTTTTCACAATTCATCGAAAATTGGACGTTCTCAGAAAAATACCAAAAAATCAAAATAGACTAATTTTGATATTCTAAATCCATGAATAAAGTCCATCTTGAAATATAAAATTTATAAAATTCAAAAAGAGGGTATTACTATTCATAACGGCCACTTTGATTGGTCGCGGTGTGTTAGAATATCGAACATGCGTACAATGCAAGATATTGCATTATTGAAAGAGAAGCCTACCGTGGAAGCGCACAGTGTTACATTCTCCCCTCCTTAAATAAATTGAATCCTTGAAAATTGAAATTGTTCTTCGAAAGGTTGAAAATAGAAACCACCTTTGTGGAAAACCCACATCGGAAATAAGGTTAACAAAATTTAGCCTTAATAAGAGGGAAATGGAAATGAAAAATTCACCACCAAATTATGATCTCGATTAGGAGAACATTGGTGGAAATTAGAGTCACATAATTGGAGGGAAAATATAAATATTTGTAGGGAGTGATTTAGGTAATCAATGAAAAACAAGTGTAAAATTGAGGGCACAAAGCCTTCAATCTATGGTGATTTATAATATCACCAGTTCAACAAAACATAAGGTATTAGGATAACAAATTTTTTGTTTTAATATCCCTTTTTATAATGTTTAAGGATTAATTTATTCATAGAATAATAGATAGGTATATATATATATCTACTTGACAAGTGGAGTATCAACCTTCAACAAATTTCTACCACAAACTCATCTTTCACTCAAAAAGATAATAGAACTCAAAAATATTATATTTATCTTAATCGTACATGGTTCCAAATATTAACACATACCATTTAGATTAGGAAAACTATTTTTTAATAACTAGGGAATTCTTGTAGGCTAGTGGTAGTAATAAAGTCATGTCGCACTATGGTTGTGTGTTTGATTCCTGCAGCTTTTTCCGACACGATGGGTTATCCCCCGACCTGCAGGTTGTACTTTTCCTAAAAATATAGTATTATAATTTTCAAAAAAATAATATTTAGAAATTTTCTAACCTTAAACAATACTATCCAAAGATCAAAATAATCCATTCCAACCATTATAGTTATCCAAAATACCTCTTTCCAGACTCTCTCTAAAAGGTCTCTAAATTCCCAAATCAATTGTAACATCAGATTCCCCAAACAAAGTAAAGTTTCTATTATTGTCACATAATAAAAATCTAATTACCTTTATCATATTAAAACCATAATGAAAATAATATGTACTGCAGTATAATCCTTATTTATATGACATTATTCTTATAACCATAATATAGTTCTTGAGTCCAAAAACACAAATACAATAATTATTCAATTTCATCTGTAGTAACAGCATATGATTGACCTTGATCCCTTGGCCTTTTCTGAGGTAAGGTTACTTTGCGCTTAGAGAATTCATTTGCATAATTCCCCATTTATCCACAATTGTAGAATTCAACATTCACATCCTCTTTCATTCCCTTGCAATCACGAGTCTGGTGACCTTTTTCTCCACATTTGTAACAAACTCCCATTATTTTTGGCAAGTACCGGGGTGTTTCCTACCAAAATTATCACATAATGGAAAATATATATTTCCGTTTTCCCTTTATTTGTCTCTTTCTCAACCGTTCACTTCCTCTCTTTATTTACTTTGTTATCATAAGACCTAGAGAATTCCTTTTCAGTCTTGATAGCACACGAGACAATATCGTCGTACGATGAGAAGGATTGTGATACTAAAGCTCAAAAAAGAAATGGTTTTAACCCAGAAAAGAAATATAAATATTACTTCTTGGGTTATGTATATAATCTACAACATGCCTCGATAACATTGTAAAGTTAGACTCATTCTTTGCAACATTCTCGTCCTCATTTTTCCTCAGACTCAGAAATTATCTTTCAATATCCACTCGATGGTCATGATGAATGTATAATTCTAAGAAAATATATTTAAACTCTCTCTATTCCATATATTATAATTCTTCATCTCTTTTATATTTTGAATCATTGAACACCATTGATCATCATCTTCAGTGAGGCGGTAAACTGCCATGACAACTTTTTCCCTTTCACTACTTCCTAAAACCTGAAATATTTTCTCTAGGTAATTTATCCATTTCTCAGCTACTAATGGATTTTTACCCCAATTAAATGTTTGTGGTTGTTTACTTATTAAGTGGTCTAACATTGATCCTCCACGTTGCAGATCAGGGTGCTCCATACAAGTAAGTTTATTATTCATAACCTGAGTGAGTAGTCCCAGAATGGTGATAAGATAATCAACACCAGTTGTATCACCATCTCCACTATAATTATCTTGATTAGAAGGTAAATCCCTACATGGAGTGCATGCATTGATACAGTTTCAATTCCTTCCACTAGGAGCCTTTTCTAAAAAATGGCATAAACTAGATTAGTTCATGAATCAAAATACATTATTCTTTATTTGTAAAACACTTAACATAAATTGAACTATTTATGGATATAATACATAATCATATAAATGTTTCTTTCTTTGAGGATGTATATACTCATAAACCCTTCTTAATGGTTTTAAAAGAAAATGAAAATTATCCTGAACATATCCCTTGGGAGTGTCATAACCAAGAGTGCAACAAGGCCTGTTGCCGTGCACTAGTTCCTGTTCGAGTCTAGCTCAAAATGTTGTTTTTGGGTTTTACCCCTAGGAACATATGTGGAAGACCCACCTCTACCTGCTTGTATCCAAACATGGATGTATTACTCAAAAAATACACAAAATATATACTTTACCAAAATTCTAGGTTGTTCTTCTATACTAATCCTCAATTTCTATCTTAGGGCTATGTGCTCTAATCAGAGTTTATCTAAATCTAGCTTCCAAGGTTAGCACTAAACTGCCTCTGATACCAACTGTAACACCATGACCCTAGTTACCCAGAGTCGGTGAATTAGGACATAACATTGGCATGATCATAAAAGATCAAGTCTCCAATGAACGATTCTCTTAATAGGCTTGAAAAACTAGATACATTCATAAGTTTTACATTACATCATGAAATAAAAACTACAACAACATCCTTTACCCTTTGAACACCATTATCCCTTAGACTATCCCTACAGGTCAATCATTATATAATTTTTCATATCTTGGGAAAAATAAAACATAAAATGTGGTGAGATCTGATGCTCAGTAAGGATAACAATATAGCAGAAACATTCATAAACAAGCATAAAAATTTAAGGCAATTGTATAACTAATACAAAATCCTTTTAATCTTGAACTTCAGAATAACATGGAAAAAATAAAATTAAATAATTCCATTTAAATATTCACACAGATATTATACTATTCAAATATTCCCATGAAATATCAATAACCACTTTCATAATGATGGAATTCATAATGTCAAACTATCATAACCACATAGTCAAGGCCTTGTGCCAAGACAACAAATAAGATTTTGTCAAGGCCCTGTTCCAAGACACTGGTTTGTCTCCTGAGACCTACCGATGGATCGAGGAGTTATAGAGGGCTCTACCCATCACTTACTATGTCCAATTCATTCTTTATAGGAAAAGGTTTAAACATATCATAAACAATTCTCAAGAACCATAACATAATCATATCACATAAAACATGCATAAATGAAACATAACATTTCCACATTACAATCACAAGATATCAATAAAACAAATTGATATAATCAAAATATTATCAAAACAATTTTCAATACCAAAATAAAATAAAAGTAAAACATGTTATTGATTTTTCATTTAAAAATTGTTATTTTTTATAGAGGAAGCCACACAGTCACGATGGCGGAGAAGTTGTTGCCGCCGCATACGTACGAAAAAACATTCCTTTTTTAGTTTAGTAAAAATTCTTCGTATAAAAAGAATCCTTTTGAATGAAAGTAAATGTCAAAGGTTTTTATACACCATATAAAATAAATTTGTGTCTAAAACATAATATTCCTCAATGAAAGGAGATTGGGATGAAGTCCCTTACCTCGTGTCCGGCTTGACTTGATCATTCTTTAATATCTTAAATAATAAACTATAGTCAATTTATATTTGCATAAGAATATTTTTCATGTTCATTATTCTTTTTACATCATTTATTACCATTTTATGAACATTATGTAATCATTTAATTTAATAGCGGTCATTTTTTCGATCCTTGGTACTTGAGTCAAAAATAAACTTCTTATAATTACAAGTTGTTTATGTGGTAAAATATCCATTATCTCCATAATTATATTCATAATGTAGATATCATATATATCATATATATCCAGTATATACATTCATTTATAATATTACATAACATTTATTGGTAATAAATGAAATTCGCCATTCATGGAGACGGTAAGCCATACGTAAACATGAACGCTACATTCATTTATATTTCGTATTTAATGGAATGAAATCATAATTATATAAATGTATATTATAATTCCAGTATAATATCATATATGATATCATTAACCATATCTTTTATACCCCCCACATATGGAATTAATGATTAAAATAACTTTGAGGGGGCGGTAGTCCGCACTTCCTAAAATGAAATTATCGCGTTTACCCATAATGGAAATCATAAAGGTATGCCGTAAATGAAAAATATAGAAGCATAAGGAAGGCATAAAAATAATATATATCATATATAAATATAGTTACATCTTAATGTCTATCACGAGAGGTGTTAAAAGAAGATTGGACAATCATCATTTCAGGAGGCAGTAATTCGCCACCCACAAAAAACGGTATGTTTTTTAACCATCAGATGGAGGTGTGTGTAAGTGTAGTTATAATATTTCTCATGAAAACATCCAAGTATAATTATTATACAGTTTATGTTACAAAATAAAATAATAAAAAGAGTTTAGGGGTTGTAGAAGTAAAATAAAAGAAATGAAGTTAAGAGAAATTGTTACGTTTAGTTTGGATAATTAACTCACATTGGTTTGAACCAAAAGGACTCTCGATGTGCCTTCAGCCTAAGGTAGGGATTATTGGATTAAGGGAGGAAAGTTGAGAGGGTATTTGGGTAGAGGTTGTCTGAGAAAAATGGCTTTGAAGTTGTGGATAAGGTGTTAGAGGTGGCAGCCTTTTATAAGAGGAGAGGAGGGACACTTTTGGAAAGATTGAAAATATTATTTTATAATAAAATGGTTTTTGGATTATAAGGGTACCAAAATGATATATTTCTAGGATAAGGTGATAAGGTTTAGAAATAAACCCATCCAATAGGTTTTTTACAAGTGTAAATCTTAGATTTTACCTTATCTTTTCATTTTATTTAAATCGTTTATTAATGAGGTAATCACTGCATCATCATGGTGTCATAAATAAATAAATTTATTTAATGTCTAAAAATTATTAAAAAAACTACCATAATGTAGTAAATATTTTTATCTTTCCAATTAATATTTATAGATGAAAATATAACTTGTATAACCCCTTGAAAAAATTGTTTTAGTAAAACAATACAAGTTTGTGACATTTTTATTTTTACCTTAAATAAAAGGTATTAATGTCATTATCTTACCCATGTGGCTCCATGGGGTCCCCAAAATCGTCCCATGGTTTTTAATGGTCTTACATTACTCATAAAATAAAATTAGGACATGTTTCAAGATATTTTGATATTTTTATAATATCATTTTTATCTTAAATTACCCTTATTACCTCTAATCGCGGTTAAAAAAACTCAGAAGTTACTATTCTCCAAAAATTATTTTCATCCCATTGAACCAAATTTTACTTACTAATGAAAACCATGTATGTCTTATTATTAAAATAAAATTCATAGAAGCGGTAAAGATTCATTTAAACGAAAAATCAGTTTTTTTGACTACCACTTAATGGTTTCACTATTCATCAAAAATTGAAGTTTTTCAGAACAATACCAAAAATTCACCCTAAGATATAATTGATATTCCAAATAAAAAAATAATGTCTATTTTATAAAATTCAAAACATATATGTTTCATTAATTAATTTTATAATTAATTCCCATTTTCAAAACAAATAGCGTGTTTTTAAGAAACAATATCAATCAAAAGATTGACAATTGTTTATGTCCAATTTCAAAGTGAAATTAATTCTAATGACCACCATTGGATAAAATGGTAAAATTATATTATAATAATAATTTAAAACCACTCAATAGTATAATTTATCAGTATAAATTATTTTGATTAAAAAAAAAATTTAAGTATTTTTCATTATTCATTGAAAATTGGATTTTCTCAGAAAAATACCAAATATTCAACTTAGGATAATTTCAATATTTTGAATCCCAAAATGAAGTCCATTTTGAAATATAAAATTTATATAATTCAAAAAGTGAGTATAACTATTCATAACGGCTACTTTGATTGGTCGCGGTGTGTTAGAATCTCGAACTTGCGTACAATGCAAGCTATTGCATTATTGAAAGAGAAGCGTACCACGGAAGCTTGGGGTATTACAATCATCTCATCCCTTTCCACCAAAACTAGAATCTCAATTCATGTTAAATTTTTGTTTCCATAGGGTTTGTGGAGAAACATGATCGGTGTCAACTATCTATCAAATACTACCTTAGTGAAACTATAATAAAAGACCTGTTAATGAAAAACAATACATTGGGAGACCAACTCCACTCACCAATTATTTTCCTAGAATAAATGATTTACCAAAGAATTGGAACCTAGTTATTATCACCTACCCGAGCCAAAATCACTAATCCAAGAGTATTCAAATTTCATCAAATCTAAGAATAAATTTCCACCATCCCCTTCGATACAAAAGCATATCTCACCAAAAAATACTCATCATACAAAAATACGCAACTGATTACTTCAAGGATTATGCCAAATATTATATATTAATCACATTTAAAACAATATTCACTTTTCTAGGAGTGTAAATTAAATCAAAATAAAAGGGTTGATGATACTCTACCCGACGTCTCTTTTGAAACATCATATCATTCTTCTTTAAAACACATTTCGGGATCTCATTATTAAAATATACTATAAAATTCTCCAAAAATAGATAGTGACACAATTTTTTGATTTCATAAATTACGAATGAAAACTCAATATTATGGTCATGGTAGTTATTCTCATTATGTTTTAATAATAAAGATCCATAGGACACCACCTATTTTCCGTACATCACAACACATCCCAACCTATACTATAAGAATTATAGAAAATATAATAATCCAAAAATGGTGTTGGAAAAATAAATATTGGTTTGGAAGTAATCATCAACATAAAATCCTATAAATATATATAAAAATCTTAATTCCATTCAAACATTACACCTAGAAGGGGTTATGACATCATTGGAGATGCGGTCATGGAGATACTGAAAAAGCCATCTATAATAAGTAGCCTATCCCAAGAAGCATTGGATCTCAAAAACATTTATGTGATTCTCCAATTACATTAATGCATGTACATACTCATGATAAACTAATAAACCCTCTCACATATCATGTATTCTAGAAATTTCACTTCATATATTAAAACTAACATTTTTAAATCATACTATATAGACAATGTCTCTTCAAGGTTCCATGAATTATATCCAAAATAGAATTTATATTTGTCATATATCTCAGAGTAATCCAAAATTTCATCCATCAAAAAAGAAACTAAAAATTATATTAATAAATGAGATATTTTTTTATGAAATTCATAAATACTGTAGGAGGGTTTATGAGACTAAATTTCATAACCAGAAACTCAAAATTCCAATACCTTCTCCAAAACTTCATCTTAGGTATATCATATTCATACAATCTCTACTAGTGATACCCTGACTAAATTTGAATATTTTAAAATTGATATGTTCCTATAATATATTAATATTGATAATATATCTTAATAACAAGATATTTTTTCTTAACAAGAACCGAATTTAGCATTCAATAATGCACGCATAGTTTGAGACTCACATGTCATTTCTTAGATTAGAGCATAGGTAAAGACCATGGTTACATGTTAGGATGAATACATTGATTATCTAATATATCATCCAGCTGGAATTTCAGTTACACCAAGTAAATGGGTTCTATTAGATAAGACAACATAGAATAGTTATTATTCTATAGAGAACATCAATAGAACACTCAACCACTCTCTATAGTGTTAAAGATGAAAATCCAACTAGGAATCCCTCAGGGGATGTACTCACCACTGCAAGAAGTACAATACCAAAAAAGGGTCAATTATATCACAAAATATATCCTAAAAATGGAAAAAGACTACCATAGTATATGGAAATATAGGCCCCACCATTCTCTATGTTGAGTCTCACTCACATTGAAAAAACATGAAAAAAACCATCAGTAGATAAGTATTAAACGCAATGAATACAAAATTTCTATCTAGACATTAATTATAATAATTATTTTTAAAAAATGTATTGGGTTTAATATGTCAATATTAAGAACTAAAAAGTCCCATATCAGCTCATAGTCAGCTATAATCACCCAACACACAGGAGAATGAAACTCCTATTTGGACCTCTTTCCCAAAGGTGTGGAAGGTTCCAAAAATGAACACATAATTTACAAATGTAATTCCATCATATAAACTAACTATGATAATATAATGGAATAATTAAAATAATATCAAATAAATATAGAACCATAGAATAAGAAATAAACACCATACCTTTAACTGTTGCTGGCCTTTGTTTAGATTCCTTCGTAACATACTGAGTATCATAAAGATGATTGTCTTAGCCACATAAACATCCCCCATGGCCTAAAGATGAAACCCATCACCCTTGGAATAATCGTTACGATCATTCAAACCCTTGGTTAGAGTGTCTCATTACTTATTACCCTTTGATATCCTTTCAAGAACGCGCTTTAGATGGCCCGCTAATCCACATCGATGAAAAGTAGTAAGTGCCTCTATATAGTTAGTATTGGTATAACCACTCCTTCCAAAATCATAATATAAAAACTACAGTTATCCTAACAAGTCCTGTAAAACCAATACTAATAAATAATGACCACCCTTATATGTCATTTTTCTATCCAAAATACATACCTTGTAGAAGAACTCTTCCAAATTAAGCTCCTCCCAAACCAGTATTTCTTTCTATGTAGTCCTCAACCAATGCATATTTTTCAACAACCTCCATGACGTTTATAAGACACATGATAATAAAAATTGAGAAAATATATGAAAATAGTCATAACTCAATATTCCAAGATGTTAGGTACTCATTATTGAAAATATCTAATGTTAGATGCACCCACTCAGCAATGCAACTAGACTAATCTATAAAAGTACAATCCCCTTGCTGCAAGGTCATAAACTCTCAGGTAGTCACCTCATGTGACATATTAGGGTAAAACTAATGATAAAATATTTTCTTAAAATTATTCAATATAATTTCCTCATGAAACTTATCTTTCATGATGTAACCGCAATATATTATTCTTATTTCATCAAGAACGAATGTTGAAAATCACACCTTAGTGTCCTTTGGATTCTTCATGGTTTAAAGATCATCTTAATCTTCTCCGAAAAATCATTAAATTTATCGGGTCCCTTATTACCATGAATGACTAGTGGATGCTACTGATTGAATTTAAAGCTATTATCCACACTATGTCCCAAGTTTCATACACCAAATTGACAGAGATTCTGAATTGTACAAATTATATGATTAACAAAACAAGGGAATAATGGTGGATTGACCTGCATATCTTGTTGGATAGTTTCCTCTCATAGATTTTGATGATATATTCTCATATACATAGTATTTTATGCCCAATACAATGAACACAATTCTTTAAATCATAATACAAAATCCTAGTTCCATATACGATAATTTAGGTCTATGTTTTCAAACATCATGAATTTAAAGAAATTTAGATTTATACAAATGATAAAGAACACTTAAGAAGGAAAATGTCCATTTATGTAAAAATCCCATGTATTTCATTCAAATTATCTCAAAATACATGTTTCAAACATGGTATCGATAATTTTCTGACCACCCTTTCTAACTTGAGTTCAAACACAGAAGTGAGCGGACCTGGAACCCTCCCACACTTACTAATAAAACTATGATAGCAAGAACTCCTATCTACCCCATGGATAGAACCAAGAATATATGTTTTAACAAACTTCAACATAATAATTAATTTTATTCCAATTTTTAATAGAAACCCCCAATTCTACTAGACATGCCACCTAAGATGGTTCATCACATGATGAGGTATATATAAAGGGTAAATAAGAAAATATAAATAATTCTAATATAAAACAAAAAAATACGTACAACCAAAGTTCAACATTCAAGGAAAATAGATTCATCTATATCTATATAGACATGAAAAATAAGAAAAAATATAAAAAATGAACTAGACTACAACAAAAAATCTATATGTGTCCTACTTTCACCTCCAAAACATATCGAACCAAATGCTTCGACCACAAGAGAAAAAATACGGTGAACCATTATTAACATACATGGATATTAAATCATATTATATGAATAATAAACATATTCAAATAATAGATGACCAAATACCATAATCTTTTTGTGTCTTTGGAAATTTAGAAACAAAAAGGATTTATCTTGGTAAAAGATCTTCAACATATCCCATACAGATCATCACATGTAGTACTTCTACCTGAAACATTTATTCATAACCTAGGGAAATGAATCATAAGAAATGGGTGAGCTCTAATTCTTAGTATGGTTAAATAATCTAAATACATAATAATAACATTAACAAAAGGCTATGGAAATTGATCATAATATTTAATGATCATACTCTATTTAATATATATCATAATAAAGAATTCAAGTTCATAAGAAATATATCATAAGAGAATTAATAGAATGAGTAATAAAATCATAACATAATAATATGAAATAGAATTTCTTTCGTTCACATTTCGTAATAATGTTGTGATCATGTATAAGTATAAATAGGTTCAGTGATTATGTTGAGGACATGAAATCAGGCCCCTGTATCAACTTCTGTAAATTCAACCAGGTCCATGCATTAAATTATGAACATGTAATCAGGTTCACACATAACCTTATAGACATGAAAGTAGAACAATACATAACATAGTGAGCACATAATCAGTTTCACATATAACATTTGGAACATTTAATTAGGTCTAGATAAGAACATATGGGAAAGCATCCGGGTCCATGAATAACATTGTAAACACGTAACAAGGTTCACTCCTAAATTTATGAACATATAATAAAGTTCTTGCATAACCTTATGGACATGCATCCAGGTCTATGCATAACATTTTTAACACGTAATCAGGTACACACATACAATTTTGAACATAAAATCAGGGTCACACATAACACATATACTCTTTAATCTTTAACTTTTACTCAATTCATTTGAGAGAGATATATGTCCAACCCAAGACATAAAAAATCATACATATGAGTTCCACAAGATTATAAAAATTATCATATCATAATCCATGAAATGAGATAGGAATAATGAACATTTAATCATATCATTATATTTCTACAAGAGGTGTGTCTCATAATCACCACCCAGGGAAAAAAAGAGTGTTTAAAAATCATATAACACATGAAATAGAAACAATTTTTGTAAACATCATTCCATCAAATCATTAATCATTCATTAAATAAATATGAATTGATGAATTGAATAATTTCTCCAAAAGGGAATGATTGAAAACAAAATATGTTATCATAGATAGAAAATAATTTAAAAATATATTTTAAAAAATTTTATTGAGGAAAATAATATTTTCTTTAAGAAAAACGATTTTTTTAATATGATAAAACTTTTTGAAAATAATTTCCTATTAAATATTATAAAAATGATTAAAAAGGTTATTAAAATAATTTCATTGAAATTACATTTAATTATTATTAAAAAATCTTGAAAAAATGAAAAATATTGAAAATATTTTTCCTTGATAATTATCTTCTAGTATAATTCGAAAATATTTTTTAAAACATGGTTTTTGAATTAAAATTGATTTCCGACCGAAGAGAGAATCAATCAGATTTTACATAAAAACATTATATTGAATACAAAATACTGAAACATGGTACTCATACATGAATATATCTTGAATAATTAGATTAGAAGAAAATTCATGATATTTCATGAGATATAATCATGATATTTTATTAATTGAATCATAATCATTAATAATATTTTAAAGCAATGAAATTATTTCTACAAACTCTTATATGTAGGTAACATGGAATAATACTCAAAATGTTAAAAATTTACATTATATGAAATATAAAATATCATTATTATAGGTATATTAATGATATAATATGTAAAATGGAAGTATATACACCTTGAAAAAATATATGTGTACGACAAAACAAGTGTCACAGTGAAAACAAATTGGGGAAAAAATGTCTTACCAATTTGATAGCTTTTAAAACATAAATCCCAAGAAAGGAATTTAATAAAATGGAAATATAAAAAATCTATAATAAGATACATATTATACATTCATATAGATTATATACGCCACATAAAATAAATTAGTAGTGAATAAGTCTTGAATCTTACAGAAATAAATGTGATATTAAATTTCCCTTACGATGTATCTCGACTCTCTTCGCAATCTATCAAACCACCTATATAATACATATTAATTTATTATAAATCATTTAATGAACCATATTATTATATATAATACCATATATTTTTTTATTATGACTATATATGACCCTATTGTTAACAATTCTGTGTTAAGGTTTCACTTCAGGTTATATCTACTTTGTTCTTCACTAGTGACTTAATTTGTTATATCGTTGGTCATTATAATTATATAATGATTAAAGAATAAATTACATGATATAAATAACATATATATTCAATATATTTTTATTATAATAATATATATAATATATAATTATGAAATATAATACACCGTTCATGGAGATGGTAGGCTGTATGTATGCATGAACATTGTTTCCGTTTTTATTGTCAGATTGAAAGAAAAAATTAAAGAAAATGAAATATATGTATAAATGTGTATAATATAATTAATGTATAACATTAATATTATATATATATATATATTATAATTTCAATAAAACCATCTTTATTTTATTTCATGAAGTGTGTCAATGAATCACATTACTTTGTGGGGGTGGTAGTACACACTTCGTCAAATGAAGTTATTGTATTTACACCAAATGGAATGTTAAATTTATATGTGATGTAAAATGAATTAATAAGATTAAATAAATAATAAATATAATATATTACATATAAAAAAATATTTTCTATAACAATTTACACCGTTATATGAGGTAATTGAGAAACGAACAATCATAGTTTTGTGAGGCCATAGTTTTCGGAACACGTAAACAGTATGTTCATTGCCCTTTAGATGGAGGGGTGTGAAATTGTAATTATAAAACATAGAGTAAAAGCATCATAGTATATTGATGAAACTATTTTTGTTATTAAATCATGTAATAATGATATTGGATGGGTGGATAAAATAATTAAAAGGAAGGAGTTTTAGAGTAGATGTTGCCTCTTAATCAGGTAACATTTTCGGTTTGTGAAAAAATGCATCGTTGTGTTATATTATTACAAATTGTATTATATTGATGTTTTTTAGAAATGTTTTAAAATTATCTTATTATACATTAGGAGATCTAACGAGCTTTATAGGTGTGAGGAAATGGGAGGAGAGGCCTTTTATTATGGAGAAGGAGTGGCACTCTTATAAATATTTGAAGAGAGAATTCCATCCACATTGGTCATGATTAAATTGTCTAAAATAATGGAAAAATGTATATCTAAGGGTGTATAGGGACAACATATGTCCATAAATGAGGCTTTTTCATGTTTCATATGTTTTTATAGAGTCTTAATTTTATGGTTTATTCTTTAGTTAAGCATAATTTTAACTTAATCAGTGTAATTAATTTTACTATCTTTCACTAATATGCTTGGTAAAATTCAATGTTAAGCTTATTAGAAATTATATATTATGATGACTCCCAATATTTAGTCCATATTTCTAATTTCTAATAACATAATTGGTAGACATTAATTTAATATTCATCCTACTGACGGGATGACACTATGATGTTTTAAAGAAAAAAATGATCAAATTATTTATATGTTTTTATATCCAATTTCAATTGAAAATTGGTTACAATGACGTAAATTGGAATAATTTATAAAAATATTCTCTAATTAAAATTTGAATTAAATTTAAAATATAATTTATTGATTTAAATTAAATAGATGAAAAGGAAGTTTTGAATTAAAATGCAGTATTTTTCACTATTCATTAAAATATGAAACTTCATAAAAAATATCATAAAATTATGAAAACCTAATTTTTATGTTTAAGTTTTGACGATTTTGTTTCGTTTTACATATTAATGGTATAGAAGTTTGAATATTGTGATTCAAATCGGGTTCGACATTAAAAACAATTAAAACTGCCTTTTTAAAAATATTGTTTTTATGCATAAAATTGGGTTGGTTCTTATCTAATGTATATCAAATCTATTATATGAATATCAAAATTATTATATAGAATATATAACATAAATAGTATATTAATATCACTATATAATTGAAATTAATTAAATTTAATATGGTAAAATAGCTTATAACAATAATATTTTCCTTTACATTCAATCGGTTCTTATATTGAATTCTGATTAATTTTCATCTAATGAATTTAATAGTGTATTTTCTTATGTCATAACTTCAATTTGTAACCATAAATTTAATTGATACGTTATATCCTATTATATTAAATAATAATATATTTTATTTCGGTAACACTCTATATTATGTGTTATGCTAGCCATCGAGGAACATCAATCTGGAATGTAGTGTATGGTAACCTTGGTGTTCCATATAGAGAACATTAAACAATATGTTCTGTGTAGTGAAAAAATAACTTTATGCTTCATATAATTTAACTCAAACATAGTTATTTATTATAAAATGAACTATTTCCCTTGCTGCGTGAATTGATAAATATCAAAAAATTTCAGTTAATTAAAAATTAATAACTCATATAATCTTGGGGTTTTACATAACCCCCCTCAAATAAGAATTTCACTGTAAAAATTAATCTAGGTTTTCAAAGGATTAATACGACAATGTTACATTTATAGAAACCCACATTGTTAAAATGAATATTATAACATCCCTTAAAAAGTGTGAGTTTGGACCATAACGATTACCCAAAGTAACATATAACTATGTTTCCACATAGGATAACATAGGTTGGGAGTGAAGATTGTATATGTAACTAAAATCATAAATACTTATAGGGAGTGACTGAGGACAAAAATCACAAACAATTGAATGATCAATGGAAATTTGACTGCCTCAAAGTCATAAATAATTGATTATTTAAAAGCAAATTGGTTGAAAATAATAGCTACTAGAGAATTTTTTTATCATTATCCAATCATTGAGAAATTATTTATAATTAACAAGAATATAACAAATTATACTTAATGGATGTTATTACATTTCTTATGAATAATCCCATCCTTTTTTATGACTTTATTGATTTACAATTCATCTCTTACCCTAGGAAATGAATAATAATTCATTTTTTTATTCCTGAATTACTAACAGATCTTGAGAACCATGATATATCAACCCACTTAACTTCAATTACCATGAATAAATAGGTTTTAAAATATTCATAAGTCCTAAATTGGTGAGATAATAGATTAGTATCAAAACACTATTTTTTTGTTGAATAACAATATCCATAAATGTATAACCTTATAACCCTTAGAAAATATTAAGAAATAATTTTTTTTATAATTTCAGGAAATTTGATTAACATTGATCCCAATATACCACAAAGTTCTATATGTTTGTTGTTGGATAAAATATGTAGATGTATACGTATATTAGATGGAACAATACAAGAAGGTGGTGAATTTTAGGTTTAAAACATTGTATTTAAACACTTAAGAGATTAGTATAAAGGTTTTAAACTAATAAAAATACAAACACACACAATTGTATTGAATATAAAAGGTATGATGTAATGTAATACTAATGAAATATAAAACAATTGTATTCAAGATGAACACAATAATCAGAGTAATATAAAGATGAATGATTCTACCTTAAAGCGTATAGAATCAATCAATAAAATATGTAATAGAATGATTGTAAATGAAACAATTACAATAGAGTATGTAAGGAAGAAAGGAAACAATACAAATTCTTTTCTAATACAAGCAGCAGTGGAAAATCAAGAGTATTACAATTCTTTTGACCCAAAGAGAAGGGTTATCCTTTCACCTAGGATAAAAGGTATGTCTCACCAACACCTTGGTAAGCCCTCGATACGATGATCGGAATGGCTGTCGGCCTATCCCCAGCAGCCCTCGATACAATGATCAGAACGTCTGTCTGCCTATCCCCAGCAGCCCTTGATACGATGATCGGAACATCTGTCTGCCTATCCCCAGAAGCCCTCGATACGATGATCAGACCGTCCGTCTGCCTATCCCCGAAAGCCCCCAATTTTGTAGGTAATCGGCACCTCTGTATTTCAATCACTTGAAAGCCCTCAATACGATGATCAGACACACAAAGCATATGAGAGAAGTCACAGTGTCTATCTCTAGAACTTGATAGAAGTAGAGTATCGTAGTTGTTCCAAAAGTCTCTCGTTCTTCTACTTTCAGCTTCCAATGAACTCCTATTTATAGGCCTCAGGTTCCAACGGTCATGTTGCATACAACTGTCATATTTCTCCAAAAAAATCAGAGGGACATGGACACCTTTCATTATAACGGTCATATTGAAACAGAAAGCACGACATCGTTTTGATTAGGTTGTAACTAACTCAACGCCATCGTTTTTGTTAAAAAATAGGATATATGAAAAAGATAATCATGAGTACGATTTATATGAAACATGTGTTTTTGATTAAGTACCAAAACATGTTTCTAATGAAAGTTATGAGCAGAGTCAATACAATTTGCATATTCAGTACGATCAGCATTGTACGATTGGTATGATCAGTATGATCAACATTGTACGATTGAAATGGTCAGTACGATCAGAATGATCAGTATGATCAGTACGATCAGCATGTTCAGTATGATCAGCATGGTCAATACGATTAGCATATTCAGTATGATCAGCATGGTCAGTACGATCCGCATGGTCAGTACGATCAGCATGTTCTGTACGATCAGCATGGTCAGTACGATCAGCATGGTCAGCATGATCAGCATGCTCAGTACGATCAGCATGATCAGTACGATCAACATGATCAGTACGATCAGTATGCTCAGTACGATACGATAAACATGATAAAAGACATTTGTGATTTCCAAAACAAGATATAGATGTCAAAAGAGGACATTTGACTCAACAATCTCCTCCTTTTTGGAAAGCACAAATCACAAAATAAAAACTAAAATAAATACTTATCTCCCCCTGAGTTGTTGGAAATTCTTTTGAATAAGAAATTGAATACAACTAACTCCCCCTTAGGTATGGACTTTCCTAAGGATTGTATTCATATATTTTCCTTAAGTTTTGTAATGAATACTCCCCCTTGATAAAACATTCTCCCCCTTTATAAATATTCTCCCCCTTTGTGATTTACAAAAACAAAGGGATAAACTTGAATTGTCTAAAAGTGTTAGAAAATAAATACAAGATAATGGATAAAAGAAATTTCATTACGATAACAATCAAGACCAAACATGAAAACAAATACAAGTGACTTGTTTTCTCTATCTTTCTCCTTTTTGATCAACTCATGAAGATATACATTCATATTTTTTATCTCCTTCTTGTCTTCATAAATAGCATCACCCTGAGATCTTAGAAGGTCTTATTGATTGTCAAAGAGTTGATCCTGTTTCTGATTGTATCTTCCTGAACTCTGATTACTTCTTCAAGAGTATCTATTCTGTCTTGAAAATTCTTGTTATCTTTGGATAACCCAGAGTTCTGTTTATTCAAGATAACTATTTCATCTTTCAAAGATGAAACCTTCGAAAACTCAACCTGAAAGGCATTCATTCTCTCCTGCATTTCTTTTACTGAAGGAACATCGGCTCGTTGAGAAGACAAAAGATTCAACCTTTCAACTGTTTGTCTAGCTTATTGAAAGCAATTGCAAGCTCATTTGACAACCTTCTTATATCTTCAATTGCTAACTCATGATCATTTACTGAGCTCTCTATTTTGTACGACCACTTGGTCATCTTGTTGCCGTCCTTCTTATGGGCAGCCGAACTTTCTGAAAGACTTTTTAAATCAGCTTCAACTGACAAAACATTATTTCTTAATTCTTTTACAGAGCCAAACTTATTCTTTTGATTTTCTGTAATAAAATCAATCTTCCCTTCCAGCCTGGGAAAGTAAGGAATGGTCTTTTCAACCCTTCTGAAAACATGAAAAATATAGTCACTCTTCTTGAGAGAGATTGTATGTTCTGAATCAGTATCTTCATCGTACGAAGGAAATTGATTTGATCGGATTGAGTCTGCAACTGGCTGTTTCCCTTTTGATTTTTCTTTTTGATTTATTCTTCTTCCACTTTGTCACTGATAACAATAACTTTATCAGTGTGAGAAGATTGATCACCTTGCTTTACCTGAGAAGAAATTCTATCCGGAGTTTCAGAAGATTGATAAAGTGATTGATCGGCAAGAGGAACTTGATGAATACCTTCACTTTTCTTTTTAACTGATTCCTCTCTACTCTTCTTCGAACTTTGAAGAAATTCTAAAAGAAAATATCCTTCCTCTTCTTGAACTTCTTGTATCTCTTCTAACATTTTTTTTTCCTTTTTCTTTCTCAGGAAGACTTTGTACGATGGGTTCTTGATGCACTTCTTCTGTCAGTTGAGCACTGGCATCCTCAACCATTCTGAGTAATTTCGAGATATCAAAGTCTTGAGCCTTTATTTTCAAAATAGTATTCTTTTTTTTCATCTTTAAGGGTTTCCTCTACCAGTATTCTTTCTTCAAAATCCTTACCTGGGTCAAGACCGAACTTTCGATCACCTTCCTTTCTCTGCTCCTTATCCTTTCTCCATTTGGCTACAACCTCCTTACTGTACTTTGGATTCTTCTTAGGCTTTGAACTAGTTTTCGGATCTGACTTTTGATTAATAACAGTATATTGAATGTCTTTGGATGGCATAGGTGCATATTGATTCTAAGGAGATTCAACTTCGACATCCTTATCAAAATGTTTTGAATTCTGATCAAAACAAACATTCAAATTCCTTATAGTACTTTTGCTAATCCAGGATGGTTTTAGATCTATCAACATTCCTTTCAAAGGAATGTTGCAAAACTTCATACTATCAATAATAAACTTTTTAATAATATCTGAATACATAATAAAATGAGATTTTATTTCCCCTGACTTTACATTCTTAATTGTTTCGAAAACATATCCCATGAGATTCACTTTTCTCATGTTGACAAGATAGTAAAACATGAAGATATTAGAAACTTTCAAAGATTCTATATCCCCTTTCCTTGGGATAAGAAAACCTTGCATCCATAAACCCACAAACTTATTGTCTGGTGAAAGAT
Source organism: Viscum album (assembly GCA_963277665.1). NCBI lineage: Eukaryota > Viridiplantae > Streptophyta > Magnoliopsida > Santalales > Viscaceae > Viscum > Viscum album. The sequence goes on from OY728148.1 coordinate 1,592,085,244, forward strand.
GAGACACTTTCCTTTTCTCTTCATTCACAACAAACAGAGACTTCTTGACACTTTCTCTATTAAATGTACCGACATCTTCTGGTAATTTATGAGATGGATAGTAGGAATCACCTTCTATCGGGACATTCAAAAAATGATCCACTTGTTTCACATACATAGATAACATTGTTTCCCTTAAAATTCCTTTCTCCGAGAAAGCATTTGAAGACGTATAGGCAGGAGTGTTGGCAGAAGACTGAGACATAGGGATGGAGCCGATGAAAGATCGTACGATGACTTAAAAACAGTGGAGCAGAGCTTCGGCTCAAAACCTGAAAAACAAATGTGGGATTGGGGAGGGGGGGGGGGGGGCTATTTATAGGTGATACAGGGGTGACCGTTGATCTTCTATGGTCAATATTAGAGATAAACAGATCAATGGTTAGGATTAAAACGAAGGGGAATTTTTTTAAAAAAAAATGAAAAGTACCTACCGGAGAACGTAAGGTTATTGTTGGTTTTAGTATAGTTCAAAAGAAAACACAAATGTATGAAGTAAAAGAATACTATAAATTGTCATATCGATGGAAAACAAAGTCGTTATCATTAACTGACATGCCGATGGAAAAGAATCTTGTTACCAACAAGCCGATGGAAAACAATCTCGTTACCATGAACTGACAAGTCGATGGAAAACAATCTCGTTACCATGAACTGACAATACAATGGAACACAATCTCGTTACCATGAACTGACAATACGATGGAAAAAAATCTCGTTACAATGAACTGAAAATACGATGGAAAACAATCTCGTTACCATGAACCGTCAATACGATGGAAAAGAAATTCATTATAATGATCAGTCGATATGATGGAAAAGAAATTCCTTACCATGATCGATCGATACAATGGAAAAGAAATTCATTACCATGATATGTCGATACGATGGAAAATAAATTCATTACCATGATTGGTCGATATGATGGAAAAGAAATTCATTACCATGATCGTTCGATACGATGAAAAATATATTTATTACCATGATCAGTCGATACGATGGAAAAGAAATTCATTACCATGATCAGTCGATATGATGGAAAACAAATTCATTACCATGATTAGACAGTACAAAAAACAGAAAAGTAAATGATACGATAAAACTGTCAATATAATAAATAGAAAAGTAAATGATATACCAGAAGAGTAAATAATAAAATATCATAAGATACAAAGAAACATAGTAAAAAAAATATAGTAAGAAATGTCCTCCCCCTTTCAAAGGGATTTATTTAATGTTAAGAGAATCATAAAACATGAAGTAGATATGAATGATTATTTTAAGGTAATCATTCCTAGCTTCTGTTTTATAAATTCAAACCTATCGGAAGGTAAAGGTTTTGTAAAAATGTCAGAAAGTTGTTCTTGCGTTCCGATGAATTGTAAAAGAATATCTTCTTTTTGTTTGAGATCCCTAAGAAAGTGATGCCTAACATCTATGTGTTTTGCACATGAGTGATGTGCTGGGTTCTTACTAAGAGCTGTGGAACTAGTATAATCACATAGAATTTGAGTTTTGGGGAAACTCAATCCATAGTCAGTGAGTGTGTGTTGCATCCACAATACTTGAGCACAACAACTTCCAGCTGCTACATATTTTGCTTCAGCAGTGGATAGTGCTACTGAGAGTTGTTTCTTGCAAGACCAGGAAACCAGAGAATCTCCTAAGAAATGACATGTTCCAGATGTACTTTTTCTATCCATTCTAAAACTGCCAAAGTCGGCATCTGAAAAACGTTTTAAAACAAAATCATTCCCAGAAGAGTAAAAAAAGACCTAAATCCATAGTGCCTTTTAAATACCGAAAGATTCTCTTTACGTCTTTTAAATGAGACTATTTTGGATTAGATTGATATCTTGCACATAAGTATACAGAAAACATAAAGTCTGGTCGACTAGCTTTCAAGTATAACAAACTTCCTATCATACCTCTAAAAATTGTTTGATCTACTGGTTTCCCAGTTTCATCATGATCAAGTGTATTTGAGTTACCGATTGGTGTGCTAATAATTTTAGTCTTGTCATAACCATACTTTTTGAGTAAATCTTTTATATACTTATGCTGAGATATATATGTCCCTCCTGGATTTTGAAAAATTTGAAAACCTAAAAATAATTTTAACTCACCCATCATACTCATTTCAAACTCAGATTTCATTAAATTTGCAAAAGAACCAGTTAATTATTTCTGAGTTGATCCAAATATGATGTCATCAACATAGATTTGAACAATCAAAATATCTTTATTTTCCATTTTTATAAAAAGGGTTGGATTTTCTGTACCTTTTGTATAATTGTTTTGTAAAAGAAATCCTGTAAGTCTATCATACCATGCTCGAGGGGCTTGTTTAAGACCATATAGATCCTTGGTATGTTTGTAGACATGATCAAGAAGTTTTAAGTCTTCAAAACCAGGAGGTTGTTCGAAAAAAACATCTTATTGAACAAAACCATTTAGAAAAGCACATTTTACATCCATTTGAAATAGTTTGAAATTAAAGAATGATATAAAGGCTAATAGAATATGAATAGATTCAAGTCTAGATACATGACCATATGTTTCTTCATAGTCTATTACCTCTTGTTGATTATAGCCCTTAGAAACAAGTATTGCTTTATTTCTCAAAATGATTCCATTTTCATCAAATTTGTTTCTGAAAACCCATTTTACAACAATTACAGTTGTTTCTTTAGGTATATCAAATAATATCAAGACTTGATTCCTCTCAAATTAATTTAGTTCATCATGCATTGATTTGATCCAATAATCATCACCTAAGGCCTCACTTGGACTTTTAGGTTCAAATTGGTAAAGAAAAGAAAGATGTTCTACTTCATTTCTTAAGTAATTTCTGGTCCTTACAGGTTGATTTATGTCACCAATGATGTTATCAATGGGATGATTTCTAAGAAACAATTGATTTGGGTTTTGTAAAACCTATTCATAAACATATGGTAGAAAATATTTGGTGGTAAATGTATAAGGAATATTTTCTTGAACATTTTCTTTATCAGAATGATCTTCTAATAACGGTTGATAAACATTTTTAGAAAACACATCCGAGGATGTTGGATTGGGTTGGTTGAAAACAAAAGGATCAGATTCATAAAAGTTTACATGTAATGTTTCCTCAACAGTACAAGTATTTTTATTGAAAACTCTATAATCCATAGGTGTTGTGGAGTAACCTAGAAATATTCCTTCATCAGATTTTGGTGCAAATTTGTGTAGATTAACTTTTGTATTCAAAACAAATACTTTGCATCCAAAAACATTGAAGTATGAGACATTAGGTTTTCGGCTAGTCCATAACTCATAAGGAGATTTATTAAGAAATGGTCTAGTTAAAATACGATTTATAGTATAACAGGAAATACTAACAGCTTCAGCCCAGAAGTGCTTAGCAATTGAGTATTCACTCAATATGGTTTAAGTCATTTCCTGAAGAGTATGATTTCTTCTTTCAACAACACCATTTTGCTAAGGATTTCTTGCAGCTGAGAAATTGTGAGTAATAACTTTCTTACTACAAAAAGTTTCAAAATCTGAATTTTTAAATTCACCACCATGATCACTACGAATAGTTTTCAATGGTAGGTTTTTCACATTTTTATCTTGGACTCTAAAAGTTTTGAAATAGGAAAATGATTCAGATTTCTTTGTGAGAAAGTAGACCCATGTAAATCTAGTAAAGTGATCAACTAAAACAAATACATATTATTTTCCTCCAATCCTTCTAGTTTGTGTGGGACCAAAAAGATCCACATGCACTAGTTGTAATGCATTAAAAGTTGAAACTTAATTGATTTATTTAAAGCTAGTTTTATGTTGCTTTCCAAATTTACAAGGATCACAAACTTTTGAAGAATCATATATAAGATCCGGTAGTCTCCTCACAAGTCTTTTTTTTAAGAGTTTACTAAGGTTTCTCAGATTACAGTGTCCTAGTCTTCTATGCCATATCCATGATTGGCCTTCTATTGCACTTAAGTAGGGTAAGTTTTGGCTCTTAATGTATTCTAAGTTAATGGTGTAAACATTCTCTTGCATATGAGTAGATATAATGAACTCATCCTTGGAATTGTGAACTAGAAACATATCATTTCTAAAATTCACAAGGTAACCTTCATCACATAATTGACTTATGCTGATGAGATTGTGCCTAAGACCTTTAACAAACAAAACATTTGAGATAAGAAATTTTCCAAGAAAAACGATATTACCTATACCAATAATATTTCCTTGAGAATTATCTCCGAAGGTAAATTTTCCACCTTTTGTTTTGAAATCCTTTTCAAAGAGATCTTCGTTTCCAGACATGTGACGAGAACAACCACTATCCATGTACCAGATATTCTTATTGGTACACTTCTTATTTTCCAGAAAAAGAAACAATCAGTTTTTTGGAATCCAAATTAGTTTGGATCCAAAAGGGTTAGATAAAATAATTTTTGGAATCCACATTTGTTTTTCAAAATGAGCTTTATGAAATCCAAAAGATTGAGTTCTGTTAAGAGAACAATCTCTTCTCTAGTGTCTTACATATTGACACATAGAACAAAAAGAGGTTTTTTGAGGAACAAAATAGTTATTACTAAAAACAGGTTTGGAATGAGTATAACCAAGACCAGAACGATATCTCAAAGGTCTAATTTGAGAATACATCTTGTCAAAGATTTCCTTTCCATGAGTAAAGTTTGACAAACATTTCTTTAAAGATAAAATTTCTGACTTTAGTTTTAAAACTATGTTTTTATTTTCCTAAAAATTAGAATTTGAACTAGAGTTAGGCTCTAAAATATTTTTCTTTGAAAACACAGTTTCTAGGTCCTTAGAAAGTTTATCCTTATCAGATTTGACTTTCTCAAGGGTTTTTAAAATACTTTCAAAATCAGAAGTTTTCACATAAAGATCTTTAGAAAGATCTGATACTTCTTTAGTCAAGATTGAAATTATAGAATTTTCTTTCTCAAGCTTATTCTTGAGTTTAGAATTTTCATTTTCAAGTAAATTAGCAAATCTAGAGTCTTCTTCAAAAGAAGGTAATATATCATCTTCTGATGTTGATGATTCATCATTTGAAGATTCATAATATCTATCATCAGTATAATTTTCATTTAAAGAGACATTTTTAATAGCTTCAGCATTATGTACCTTAGCCATGAGACAATGATCTTCAATTGGCAGTCTGGATATAAGTCCGATATCTCTCTGTCTTGAGGACTCATATTATGAAAATTCATCTGAAAAATCACTACTACTTGCACTCCAGGTATTATTTTCCTTCAATACATTCTTTGTTTTATAAAACCTTTTCTTGTTTCTTTGAGAGTGTTTCTCCTTTCTGTCTTTCCTCTTCAGTAAAGGACAATCAGGCCTTATATGTCCTGCTTTCTTACATTAATATTAGGTTACATATGAATATTTTTTGTCCTTCCTATCTTTCTTTTTGAATCTATATTGGAAGTCTTTCTTTCCCACAGTCTTGTTCATCCTTCAAGCGAGATTGGCTAACTCATTTTCTGAAAGATCACAATCACTTGACTCAGATATAACTTTCATGGCTTTGGATCTTGTAAGCCTTTCAGGTGTTTTAGCCTTAGATGTAAAGGCTACACTTCCATTCCCATTCTTCTTCTTGTTGAAATTAGCATCTCTCTTCACTCTTATCTCGTGCTGTAGAAGAGTTCCAAAAAGTTCATCAAGAGTAATCTGGGAAACTTATCTATTTTCATCAATAGCTGTCCTTTTTGACTCCCATTCATCCGGAATTATATCTATAATCTTATCTACTAGAGCTTCATTATCAATACATTTTTCTCACATAGATTGTAAGCTGTTAACAATTGTCATAAACCTTTGTTTCACATTACATACTGGCTCTCCATAAGGAAAAACAAATTCATGATACTCTGCTCGAAGAATTTATCTTCTTGTTTCTATAACCTTGGATGTACCAAAATGTGTGACTTCTAATTTCTTCCAAATACAGTTGGCTGGTTCACATGAAGATATCTGACTATATATATTCCTGGTCATAGAGAATATTAAAGTATTGCCTACCTTGTAATTCAGTTGATATTCTTTCTTCTCTTGGTTAGTGAAATTACTAACTTCTTTGTCAGGAATTTGGTAACCTCTAGTAAGCATAATAAAATTGTCTACACCAGTATTGATAAAGAGCGTCTTCATATGATCTCTCTAGTACTTATAATAATTTCCATCAAAGATAGGTGGTCTAGAAGGATTCAGATTGTCTATTGACCCAATATTCATTCCTTCCATCTAATACAACAAAAACTTTTCCACTTCACACGTTAGTGTAGTAAGTAGTTAAAAAGGAATTTTGAAAGAAATAGAGCTAGTAATACAAATCAGTGGAAACCTCTTCTGATACCAATTGTTTGATCAAATATGTAGATGTATATATATATATTAGATGGAATAATACAAGAGGGGGAGGGGTGAATTTTAGGTTTAAAACATTGTATTTAAACACTTAAGAGATTAGTTTAAAAGGTTTTTAACTAATACAAATACAAACACCCACAATTGTATTGAATATAAAAGGTATGATGTAATGTAATACTAATGAAATGTAAAACAATTGTATTCATGATGAACACAATAATCAGAGTAATATAAAGATGAATGATTCTACCTTAAAGCATATAGAATCAATCAATACAATATGTAATAGAATGATTGTAATTGAAACAATTACAATAGAGTATGTAAGGAAGAAAGGAAACAATACAAATTCCTTTCTAATACAAGAAACATCGGAAAAGTAAAAGTATTACAATTATTTTGACCCAAAGAGAAGGGTTATCCTTTCACCTAGGATAGAAGGTCTGTCTCACCAACACCTTGGTAAGCCCTCGATACGATGATCAGAACATCTATCTGTCTATCCCTGGAATCCCTCGATACGATGATCGGACCGTCCGTCTGCCTATCCCAGGAAGCCCTCAATTTTGTAGGTAATCGGCACCACTATCTTTCAATCACTTGAAATCCCTCGATACGATGATCGGACGCACAAATCAGATGAGAGAAGTCACAATGTCTCTCTCTAGAACTTGATAGAAGTAGAGTATCGCAGTTGTTCCAAAAGTCTCTCGTTCTTCTACTTTCAGCTTCAAATAACATCCTATTTATAGGCCTCGGGTTCCAACGGTCATGTTTCCTCCAACGGTCATATTTCTCCGAAAAACTCGGAGGGACTTGAACACCTGTCATTATAACGGTCATATTGAAATAGAAATCACGACATCATTTTGATTAGTTTGTAACTAACTCAACGACATCATTTTTTCTAAAACATAAGATATATGAAAAAGATAATCATGAGTACGATTTATATGAAACATGTTTTTTTGACTATGTACCAAAACATGTATGTAATGAAGGTTACGATGAGAGTCAATACAATTTCCATATTCAGTACGATCAGCATTATACGATTGGTATGATCAGTATGATCAGCATTGTACGATTATCATGGTCAGTACGATCAGCATGATCAGTACGATCAACATGTTCAGTACGATCAGCATGGTCAGTATGATCAGCATGTTCAGTACGATCAGCATGGTCAGTACGATCAGCATGGTCAATATGATTAGCATGTTTAGTACGATCAGCATGGTCAGTACGATCAGCATGATCAGTACGATCAACATGCTCAGTATAATCAGCATGATTAGTACGATCAGCATGATCAGTACGATTAGTATGCTCAGTACGATACGATAAAATGATAAAAGACATTTTTGATTGCCAAAACAAGATATAGATGTCAAAAGAGGACTTTTGACTCAACATTTGTCACATTCCAATAATGGGAATACCCTCATTTTGTATTCCCTTAATTACTATAATTCTTTTTGAAAAAAGCATTATTCCTTATTCCAATGATTACTGGATATATTATTTAAATCCAAGAAGCTGAAAACTTCATTCTTGATGACATAAAAAACTTTTTTAGTAATCAGTTATATGGTAATTATTACCGTAAAATTTTTCTTATTCATATCATCTTTATCTTTATCCAAATTTCATTATCATAACATTATGTATTAATTAAGGGATATAATCATTTAATAAAAATATATCTTTTCCATGAAATCTATTTTGTTTCTCTTTATCACTATTCCACTTGTTCTTTTAAAAACATAACAAAAAATTAAAAACAAAAAATTTTATATTTCATGATTTATATACCCTAATCATGGTATTCAAAAACATAAATACTTAATTATTACAACATTATTCTTAAAACATTACGCATGCTTTATCAACTTATTACTTAATACCTCTTTCCTATAATATAAAATATTAATCTTGTCTTATGTTTCCTCAGCCTCAATCTAATCATGATTCTTATGATTAACATAAACAATAATAGAAGTGTATCACAGAACATATATATATTTTTTGTGGTCTCGTTATCTTTATTAATATAACCCATTGTTATAACACTTTTTTGATTCACCTTATGTGATTTCCACTTGGGAAATAGATTCATATAATTCCTAGGATTCCCACATCCAGAACATTAAATGTTAACCATGTTCCTTCTAGTTTTATCATTTTACTAAAACTAGAAATAATTTTGTGAGAATCATTGAACATATTTTGATACCATATAATAATCAAAGAATTATTATATGGTGTGTAAAATAGGGCTCCAACTTCTTTAATATAGGAAACAATAGATTTATATTATATTATTCATTGTTATCCTATAATTAAATCATTAATAATGGTTTGTAAAAGTTTGTTGAATCTTGATGTATATCCCCTGAGATTGCCATATCAGGTTCGTAGCAAGTACCATTGTTGTGTACCTCAAAACAATGAGTCGGGCCTAGGAAATCATGTTGAAGTTGGTACACCTAAGTAAATATGCTTCAGAGCCAAATCACCTTGATGTATCCTAACATGGAAGTATTTCTAGGATACACTCACAATATCCTTTCCAAAATTACAAGGAATTTTGCTAAATATTAACAAATCTTTATACATATCTATAGATAAATACCTAAACATATCATAGAAATATACAAAGGGATCTCACAAAAAATTTCCCATCCAAATTTCCAAATGTTAAATAGCCCTTTCCATGGATGAAAACAATAGAGATGCTGGATTAACAGACATAGATATTATATAATATTAGATGAATATTTTGTATATTAAAAAACAATATTTTCCCAAGGATTGCAATAGTTTAGTGTATTTGGAAACATGGAAACAAAATCATTTATCATGGTAAAATATATTATATATCTCCCCTAAAAATATAAAACATTAGTACATCTATGTAAAACCTTTTTCCATAACATAGGGAAAGAAACCACAATAAATGGATGGGTTTATATGTTTAATAATGTCAAATAAATGAAATTCAATAGAATAACATGAAAAAATGGTATAGAACTTGAGAATAACATTTGTAGATCATACCCTTCATATTTGAGATCATAAAAAAATGGATTTTTATAATACGTATATCATATAAAAATTAAGTGCATAATTCATGAAATCATAACATAGGAATAATAAATGCAATTTTTTGCATGAACATTGGTTTATAACATTGTGATCATGTATAAGAAGTAGGATTACTCTTTAAGTCAAATTCATGAAATAAGGCCTCGATATCAACTTATATACTTGCAACCAGGTCCACTCATAACATTGTGAATGTGTAATCAGGTTTGCACATATCCTCATGGACATGAAACCAGTTCCATGCACAATATAGTGAACAAGTGATTTGGTACATTCATAACATTTTAAACATGTAATTTGGTTCATGCCTATTCTTGTGGACATGAATCCAAGTCCATGCATAACTTTTGAACACGTAATAGGTTTCAATCAAACTATTATGAACATATAATCTTGTTCAAACATAATAGTATGGATATGAAACCAGGTTCATGAATAACATTATAAACATGTAATAAGCTTCAAACATATCATTATGAACATAAAATTAGGTTCATACATTACATATATACTCATGACTCATCCATCACTACCCAAATCATTAGAGGGAGATATATATCCAAACTAAGACATAATAAAATCATACATATGAGTCCCACAAGATTATAAACAATAATCATATTGTAAACCAAGAAATGATATAGTCATCATCATCATTTAATCATTACATTACATATTGAAACGTTATAGGTATCATAATCAACACCCATGAGAAATAGAGGGTTTAAAAATCATATAACACATAAAAGAAAAACATGTTTCATAAACATCATGAAATCAAATAATTAACCATTTATAAAAATAATATGAATGGAATAATTGGATAATTTTCCTAGAGAGGCATCGATAACACAAATAAGTGTTATCTTAGATGAGAAATAATTTTGAAATAAAATTTAAAAAAATTTCTTGAGGAAAATATCATTTTGGGAATATTTATTTTCGAAAAACATACAACTATTTGAAAACAAATATCATTGAAAATATATAAAATGAACATAAAAATATTATGGAAAAAATTTCAATGAAAATACTATAAATATATATAAATAAAGACTAAATAACATTAACCATTTTTTAAAAAAATACTTTAAAATTATCTTTCTGGACCATTTGAAAAAAAAAATTAAGCATTTTTGAAAACATGGTTTTTGAAATAAAATAGACTCTTAGCCGAAGAGAGAAATGATCATATTTTACATAAAAAAAATTATCTTAAATAACAAGAGTAATAAATGTCACTAATACATGAGTATATTTTTTATAAACATATGGGGAAAAAATTCATGTGTTTTCTTGAAATATGGATCATGATATTTCACTAACTGAAGAATAATAAAAAATCTCGAAAATCCATGACATTATTTCAATAAAATCATATAACTAGGTAACATGGGATTATAAAATCTATATATGAAAGTGAAATTATATAAAAAAAAAATTCATGAAGATAATTTGATTCATGATATATCATGTCAAATAGAAGTATATAAAATTCATAAAAATTTAGGCAAATAAGAAAACATGTGTCTAAAAATTGAAAAGCGATAAAAAACTATGTTCCTAATTTGGTAACTATTGTATCATAAACCCCACGATTTTTTTTTCATAAAATAGATATGTAAATTCCCACAAACATAATTATAAGATACATATAATGCATTCATATTTAGTTCATACACCACACAATATATGTGAGTGGGGATTAACATTTTTATCTCATTGAAATAAAACTGAGATTAAAATTTCCTTACCTTGTGTCTTAACTATTGTCATACTCGTTCAAACCACCATTAGAGTAAATATAAATTTATTATAAATATTTAAATGAAAATATTATAATCTCTAATACCATATATGGTTATATTTTTACCTTATATTACCCTCTTTTTAACAGCCCTATGTCAAGGTTTCACTTCGGGTAATATTTAGTTTGATCATCATAGGTGTCTCATATTATTATGTCATTGGTACTTATATATATATCATGATTACATAATTTAACCATGATATAAATTTCATTTATATTATGTATACGTGTATTATAACAATCTATATAATATAGAGATATGAAATAAGAATACACATTTCATAGAGATGGTAAGTCTTACGTACACATAATTGTTATTTCCTTTTTTATTATCATAATGAAGGAAAGAACTAAAATTAAATATATTTATATATGTATATAATATAATTAAAGTTTAATTATAATTTTATATATATCAAATAATTTCACAAAACCCATCTTTAATACATTTCATGTAGTGTGTCAACAAATCACAATGCATTAAGGGGGTGGGAGTCTATAATTCCTCATGAAAAATTTTCGTAATTACCTCAAATGGAAATTAAAAAGGACATGTGATATAAAATGATTATGTAATATTAAAAAATAATTAATACATTATATTAAATATATAAAATATTTTCTGTTATAATTTTCATCCATAGAGGCTTTATAAAAGAACAACAATCATCTTATAGTGATGCTATAGTTCACTATACACATAAATAGTATGTTAGTTACCCATTAGATGGTGGTGTGTTTAAGTTCTTGTTGAAAACACAGAATAAAAAATACAAGTATATTAATTATATTTTTTTAGAAAATATTTTAATAAATTTGTTTGAGGGGTGAAGAAAAAAATAATGAATGAAGCATGGGGAATGATGTTACCTCTTAATCTGGTAACTCCTTTTGGTTTGTTCCAAGAGGATTCCATGTTTTTTTCTTCCTAAGAAGAGGGTTATATGAAGAATAAATGGGTTTTGGGAGAATATTTTAGTATATTTATCTGATAAATGGTTTGAGAGGTGTGAGGATGTGGGAGGAGAGTAGGAATTCTAATTGGGGAAGAGGAGTGACACTCTTGTAAAATTTTTAAGAGAGAATTCCAACAATGTTTTTTAGGTTATCATTAAATCTGAAAATAAAAAAAATTATAGAACATGAGAGATATATTTTACATATAGAAAAAATTTGTATATTTCAAAATTTTCTAGGTTTTTTACTCTTACATTTAAGGTTTAGTCCTTAGTAATTCTTTATTTTACAATAATCAATGTAATTAATTTTAAAAAAAATCCCTAAAAATTCGGTAGAAACTAATGTTACCATATTAAAAATTATAAATTATTATTATTCCTTATATGGAATCTAATTTTATCAATTCTATTCAAATTAGTGGTATCAAATAATTTAAAATCAATCCCACTGATGGAACAACACTATAGGGTTTTAAAGTAAAAAATGATCAATAGTTTCCCATGTTTTTATATCCAATTTCAATGTGAACATGGTTCCAATGAATTAAATTTGATTAATTGATAAACATATTTTCTATTTATTTTTTTAAAAAAAAATTGGAAATATAATTAATCCTTGTAAATAAATTAGATGAAATTGTTGTTTTAAATGAAAATACAGTATTTTCACTATTCATTTTAAAAAGAAACCTCATAGAAAAATTCCAAAAAATTATTTAAACCTAATTTTTATGTTTTAAATTCAAATATTTATATTATATTGACATTATAAATCAATTAAATTTCAAAAATTGGTATTTTTAATGGGTCATCTATTAAAAGGTGGTAAAATTACCTCTATAAAATAGTATTGGTTATTAGGCATAAAATTAATCTTGTTTTCATTTTATATCTATCAAATCTGTTGGATTAATATAAATTTTTTTACTAAATATATAATTTTTATATTATATTAATATCAAAAAAAAAATATATATACATTATTTTATTATGGTTAAAATTCCTATAATAATAATATTTTTCTTTATGTTCAATTATTCTTATATTAAATTATAAACAATTTTTTTCTATTGAATTCGACCATGTATTTTGATAAGTTATTATATAATATTTTTAACCATAAACTTAACAACTAGGTTATATCTTCTAATATTAAAAATAATATTTTATAGTTTGGTAACACTCATTGTTGTTTGTTACATAATCCATTAAGGGATGTCAATATCGTGTGTAATGTACACTAACAACGGTGATCTGTGTTGATCACATTACAAATAATGTTGCATCTAGTTTCTAATTAACTGGGTGTTTCATATAACTCAAGAAAAACATATTGACTTCAAATAACATTAATTATTTTTAGTGTTTTGTAGAATTAAATGTATGAAAAATGTTAAATTAATTTGAAAAAAACAATTCACTAAATCTTGGGGTCATACAAGACATCACGATACAATATGGCCATACCATTACAAGGATCTCGTAATATAACATCTATAACCACCCAAATTAAAAAGTATGGTGTGATCACAAAGATGAGTAGGATATCACTACAATGTCTATATATTCTATAATATTAATAATGCAATAGTTTTATCTTCTAAAACAAAAAAATAGTTTTACAATGAAATTTCATATATCCAAACCAATTTTAAAAACATTTCTCATTTTCATTTTATAAAATCCCTTCATATAAAAAAATATAGGAAGTTTAAAATTATATGGGAAAAATTGGAAAAAGTATCTACACCCCCTAATGTATGAGAGTAAAAACATATCCCCAAAAACATTATACTTGTGAAACCCTGTGATACAACATCATGTGAAAATATGTGGGAAACTATCCCTGAAAAGATAGTCTTGTGATAAACATTTATAAATGAAAATTTACTCCTTCTTGTGCCCTATCCAATTGTAATACATAAAAGAAGGACAAAATCATACCAAAGGAAAATTTTTGTACCAACTAATATTGAGTCCTACTATAGTCCATCGATATGAAAGTGAAAACCCTTATTGTACAACACACACTAGGGTCACTAATGTGACTTTCTCAACAAACACATGGTTTCAAAGGTATGATGTTTTTCAAAATCCATTTTAAAAATTGATGGTGTATATATAGAAAATTTTCAATGCCACTCCAGTTTACATTTGTGTTTGAAATCCCATTTAAAATCCATATATTCTATTTATGCATTTAATCAAACCCTTAGTGTAAAAACCCATATTTTTTAAGAAAACCTGCATTAAAACATGCTTCATTCTAAGAAATCCATTAAATCCATAAATCACTTAAATTAAATAAATAAAACAAATAATTTATACACAAATGATGATAAAATAATATAATTAACTAATGTGTAGAAACACCTACATCAAAATAGAGGTATCACAAACCGCCCCCAAGAACAAAGACCAGGGAAGGATATATCAGGTCCTCATGATTCTAGATCAACTAAGAACAATGTAAAAAATCAATAAAACCCCATATAGACTGCTTAATATTTTATTTGGTATTCATAATACAATAGGAGAAAATATCTAAAAAGAATCTATATAGGAAAGGATAAAAAAGATCAATAACGCTACATATCTGGAATATATTTCCCACGAACATTGGAATTCCACCATTAATACAATGGGAGAATCCTTCAAAAGAATTTTTAAGTATAATCATGAGACAAAATGAAATTAGGGGAGAACTGGACATAAAAAATTTCTAGAAAAAAATGTAAAATTAATTCTCGTAATAGTTCGTTGGATGGTCACACACTATCATAGAGGAGTCCGCATGATTAAAATTAATATTTGGCTTAACCATGAATCACTACTATCCATTATGGACGGGTTAATGTTTTTTATTTAAAGTTATTTTAACTATTCAACAACATTTTACCCCCCATTCTCCAATGGGTGCACTGTTTTCACTATAGAATGAAAGGTTTTTTCAACCATGTACAAACTTTGAAAAATACTTTTTCTGAGAATTGTTCCATAATGAATTTTTATCGCAAGGATAAAATATATTTTCACCATAACAATGTAACTGACCCTTTTTCCTTTATTTATTTTAACCATTGATCCACTGAATCTTGTCGAACCCCAAAATGGAAAACAATGTATTGACTAAGGCATACCCAGGACCTAGAGGGAATATTAATACTTAACCTTGATATTATAAGGTTTATCCATGAATTAAAATATATGATAAATATTTTAGATAAATAAACCCATTTATGTTCATTTACTCTCATAAAAGATGGTAGATTATCATTTAAGAACTCTTGGGATTTATTTGTATCACATGAAACAAAGGGATGTCCATTTACAGTTACATTCTCTACTTTTGGTACATTTTGTTGTAAAAAATATACTTTTTCATGGAAGTATTGATATGATTTTGATTTATTAGTGGATTCTCTATAGGATTGTTCAGTGAAACCTCAAAAGAAACCCATGGAATATTTCTCAGAGTCATACTACTACACAACAATATAGAAGAAATAATTAAATAATATTTTTATCTCTATTCAGACCAGAAAACATAAAAATAAAATAAAATATGATTAATAACATAACATAAAAAACAAAATCCCAACATCCAATGGGAAAATTATTCTCATCAAAAAATGTTCTAGATTAGAACACACCATAGCTAACCCCTCTTGTCCAAAAAATCAAATATATATTCTATAAATTTCTCAAAACTAAGAACAACCTTCCTCTATTGAAAAACTATAATGACCCTGAACCATATACCATATAAAACTGATACAGGAAAAAAACCATCACATACCCGAAGGGAATTCATGATCCCCCCGAGTTGGAATGTGGAACCTGGGTATCAAAAACAACCAGTTAGAAGACTTTCACCGAACATATAGTATAGATCATGGGATAAATATAAGAAGTATAGCGAAATAGTAGAAAATATTACTAGAATAGAATATTCCATAATAGAAAATAAATATTTGATGAAAAAAACCCATAAGATACTAAATAATATCCAAGGTAAAATTCCAACAAAAAAGGTCAAATACAACTGAAATAGATACTTTATGATATAGCTTGGCCGCGCTCCCACCATCTCAACACTATTAACCCAAATAAACTAATATAACCTTCATTGCCTTATTATGGTTTGTTTATGTTCCCTTCATCAAAAGATATGACATGGTCTATGAACAATTGAATGGGTGTGAAGGGCATGAGATAAACATGCTTAGTAGGACCCCACTCAAGTGTAACATATCATTTCCCTATACAAAAATAAAAACATGCCCATCTTTAAATAAATAAAGGCACGGTAAATAGTAACACCCTTTTTATATCAAAATTAGGGTAAACAATTTTCCCCTTATTCCACATTTTCCAATAATAAAGGGAAAATTGTTTCAATGAAAATAACATATATCAATGTAGTAAATGAAAATAATGTATTAGATATCATATTAGATCCAAATAAGTCACATGAAACATAATTCCAATGAGCAGAATATGAAAGTCTATCTAAAAAATTTGTACCCATACATAGGAAATCACGTAGATTATAACCATAGATATATGCATCGAATCTAGAGATCAATGTATCACCACAACAAGGAAGCATCCCAACAGGTTTAACAAGTCCATAGAATAGTGGTCATAGTTAGTAGAGAAACAACCAATTAGTGAACACCCTAATAGTATCAATGGGTAGGGCATATTACTACACCATACACCAAAGCACCCAAACCTTCCCATGTGCTATATTTTCCAAACCACTTCATCAAACTAATTTTTTTGGAAATATTTTATATAGAAATTTTCAAATTATATTAAAATACCATATTATTTTTAAAAATAATTCTAATATCCCTCATTTTCAATAACCCATTTTAATACACACAAATAAATAAATCAATAATTCTATATTACAAATTATTTTTATCATCAAAACCAGATCAATATAGATAATACAATAAAGTAAAGAGGCAGAACTACTAACCTCAAACTCTGGCCACACATGTCTACACGGGGATCCACTAAGATAGAAAAATTAAAATACAAAAAAGGGGCCCTATAATCAATAACTGAATCTCATAATCAATTCAAAAATCCAACTGTTTAGCAGAGAAGATAAAACAACACATACCTCAAGAAACACACACGCCACACCAAAACCTAAAAACGGTCATCCTCCAGAGGAAGAATACATAATAGATCTAGGAAGGGTCAAGAGAATGAACACCACAAAAGAAAAGTATATGTAAATATTATTCAATAATTCTACAATGAAAAAGTAATAATAAAGTACAAATATCAATTCCCCGGAGAGATACATTTAAAATACACCCCAAAATCACATGGGAGAGCTCCATGGTTTCAACAAAGAAGAATGTGGTAAAATTAAAATAAAACCAAACATGAAATATGCTTAAAAATACAACTCATGAAACTCATTGATGAAATTATTTCCTCTATTTTTTATATAGGTAGAAAAATGAGTCACCTAAAATTAAAAACTACTCTGATAAACCCTTACATAATGTGAACTGGTTTCATGGCCTATAAAGGTTTTATGCATCAAACTAGTTCATGACATTATCCTATTAAAAAATTCATGCCGTGTAACAATTAAATTATGGGAAACCATATAGTAATAATATTTTTTAGAAACACTTATTAAAGACCCCTGGTTCAACTTGGAATCATGCATATTTACTCTTAATCCTATTTGAAATTTATCCCTATACTCTATTAATTAAAACAAATATAAACCCCAAACCTTAAGGCCATTTTCTAAAGAAAGTTTTTCTATCCTCAAAATCCCCAAAATGAAACCAAATAAAGAGAGAAATAAAAAAGGTGATGAGAAATAATTAAAAGTGGGTAACAGGTTGTTAGAACATTAGTCACAAAATGTTATCAATTGTAACATTTTCCCCATCCAGGGATATGGGTGTTATTTCATATTCCTGTTTATATTCCAAATAATATGTAATTATGAAAGTATTTTGAAGACATTTTATTATTCTACTCCCATCTGGTTATGAATTTCATTTGGGAATTCATCACATTTTCCCTCACATTTGTTCTTAAATCCGTTTCATATATTTCCATTAAATAACTAAAATAATGGAAAAAGTAGGGATGAAAATATTTATACTTTTAAACTCAGAAAAGGGAAACTATAAACATCAAAGAGAGAACTCATAAATGAGATATAATCATTAACAAGTTAATTTTAGATTTCAATCAAAGTTATCGAGGATCTATTTCCATTGTAATTTTTTATTTGAATTCATGTACCCTTATTAATGTTAATAATGAGCTTATGAATTTTTCAATGAATATCCCCTAGGTGTTTCATACTAAGTGTATATCTTGGTCACTACTTCATTCAATATGTGATGATTGAGTCTAACCCCGATGCACCAATTTCATGGTTATTACCGTAATATAAAACTATTCTAGATTTACATCTACATAAAGTATCTAGATGAGGATATATTTTCATAAAATCACTTTATCTATAAATAAACAAAATTTAGATATTTTTTGGATGTTTATTATTATACTTAAGTATTTAATCAAGGTTTTGATCCTAATTACCCAAAATTAATATAAATTACTCTAAAACCTACTATGAAAACCTCTTTTTTAACTCACTTTAATTCACAGTTTATGAAATAAATTTATAAATTGTAAAATTATAGGATATCAGGTAACCTAATATCATTGGGAAGCTAGGTATATAGTAAAATATCCTGAATCATGGGAACACAACCATTATTTAAAAAATCCAAAAAAATTACAATAAATTCCCATTTCCCATATAAAACTACATGGAATATCCTGGGGAAAAAATAAAGGGGTGAGATATAAATACATGTAAGGAAATAGTAAAATAATAGAATAAGATAAATGTGTTCATGTGGGTAAAAACATATCATGGTAATAAGAGAGGGGTGATAATTATAAACCTGGACATAAAAACATGATATAATATGACAACCTAAAGGCAACTTGGTAATGTGGAAACAATATAAAATAAAAAATCATAAACATAATTGAAGGATAATCACCTAGAAATTATTACATAATGTTCTTAGGGTAACATTTCATACACAATATCTGGTATCTCATGAGATAAAAAAATAACCTCATGCATTAGATGGATATATAATTTCTGTCCAAACTATCACATTCATAACATGTACATTCATATGTCTACCACAAAAATCATTCAAAATATGTATGTGTATCAACATATTTAATCTCAAAATTAATGAGAGTGGGTTAAATAAAAATAATTCTATATTTAAGTGTTTAATGAGAGTAAAAGTGGTCTCTCATCCCTTATACATAATAAATATAGTAATATGGATGTATAAAAACATATTTTAATATGAAAAAATATAAATAAAAAGGAATAATATAAATAAGGAATTTTAATAAAGATGAGTGGACCCCTTAATTTGAGACGAATCTCCTAAAATATTCAAAGGATATTTGTATGATATTAGAAACAACATTGATAGAATATTGATAGGTAAGTTAGATTAAACTCATTCTAAAATGGGTTTTAGTAAAAATTAATGGGATATTGGGGGGAGGGGTTAATGTAACTGATAAGGGATTTATTTATTAATTTATAAACATATTATTTGGACTCTATATGATTAAATAAAATAAACCTCAATCCATGGTGTGATTTTTCCATGGATTTTACCAAAGAAGAGTTATTTTTATTTTTTTTATAATTCTTATAACTATACATAATATAATATAGAAATTAGTGATCTAGAAGAAATTTATGTTCTTAAAGAATTAATTTTTAAACCATAATATATAATATAGGTTTTGGAGTATTCATTAAGTGTTTAAAAATTTAATCAAATAACTTTAGAAAACAAATTATTTTAAAGGGTATACATAATTTTGATCTTGGATACTATTTATAGAATATATTACATCAATTTATGGATTTTATGATGTTATAATATGTACTATATATTTATATCATATTTAATTATTAATAAAACATGTGACTCCCTCCTAAAATAATGAAAAATTTGTCATTGGATAATTTTTATGTGTTAGTTTCATGAATCAAATTAGTTTTATTTAAATAATTATCTAAATATAAATTTTTTCAATTTTAAATAAAAAATCCTTATTAATTCAATAATATAGGTTTCTACGATGTTAATTATTTTCTAACCCTTATAAAATTTATAATTGAATTAATAAAATTATATTATCATATAAATTTAACTAAATTTTAGTTAATTATAATATTACATATAAATAATCCTTATTTAAATATTTTATTAATTTACAAAAAAGTGGCTTTATTGAAGATTTATATTTACCAAAAATAATATTTTTGTTTCATAATATCAAAATATAATTTTAAACAATCTCAATATGTAATCTTTTTAAAGTAATAAAAAAAAATTAAATAGAACCATTATTTTTTGAATTATAAATTGAAGAATGTTAATATTTTTATGTTCCCAAAAAATAAACACATATTAATGTCATTTTGACCCTATGGTTGCAGTGTACAATGGTGAAACCATTTTTAGGGTGGGATAAACAATATTTCTTGCGATGTTATCTAGATAAGGTTTTACATCTCTTGAAAAGAGTTTCATTAATTATTTAGTTCATGAATCATGTATTGGTCTTGGTCATTGGATAATCTAAGTGATTCCATATCCCCAAGAAGCTTTGATAAATGGGGTTTCTAGGATGTGATACTATTAGTTGTGTTCATAGATAATTTCATCTCTGTAAATAGGATTTTATCATAACCCTTAACATATACTAAACACAATGGTCATAGTAAATGGCTATATTATCAATGAATAAAATTCTTAAAGGTCTTCAAAATTTGAAAAGAAATAACGAATAAAATTAAAAAAAGATCCAAAGAACTAGTAGTTATTTTAATAACAAAATTTATTAATAAATCATTTATTTATTAATAAAATAATATCATTTAAAAATTTTATTATTGTTTGAAAGATAAAGTAAAAATAATCTATAATGTAAATTATGACACAAATTAGTTTACATCATAACTAATATATAACAAGTGAATCAATGTAAAAGTTATTTTATAATTAGAAAGTAATACTCATGGGATGACAACCATTATTATAATGGGGATAATCTTGAAGCTCCATAATATAATACCTTCTTACATGTGGTGAAATTCTATGGCACGGGACACAAATTACCCTTTCTATCATTGGATGGTACCCCCTAGTGGGAATTAAATTATAAATAGAGGAATAAGATAGATATAAATAATAGCTTATGTCAAAATAATCCCCAATTACCCACATTGTACTTCAGGCTCCCATGTAATGAAACAAATTTAAACCAAAACCACTATCATAAACCCATATCATACTAAAAATAATATAATTAATAAAATTTATAATGTTAAAATCAAGGTTAATGGTTAATATGTACTACATACTCCATAATTATCAAAACATACCAACACACATTTATAAATTCCCAAAAAATAGAAACCAATTTATAATTATTTTATAAAGCTAATCTTGTCTCAAATACAACATATAAGTTTATTAAAAACTAAAAATAATTTAAATATATTTCTTGAACTATGATTTATTCTTGTAAAACATGATTATAATTCCCATCATTTCAATTACATTGAAATAAACTTTTATAAAATCACACTGAATTTAAAATATGTTTTACAAAATACATTTGAATCCAAATAAACATCTTGATGATCTTATCAAAATAAAAGGAGGCATTAAATTGAAATTAGTAGGAGTTATAAATAGAAACACTTGATAACCCCATGTATAACATCCTAAAAAGTGATAGCTTAATTTGAAAATATTAATAATATTATTATAGAAAATAAAATGATAAGTATAGAATCAACAAAATCTATACATATAGAGTTTTCCAGAATTTTTGTGAATACAGACACAAAATAATAAATTTGGTAAAATCATGTATCATTTATAAAAAACGACTCGTTAGTGATGAGAAAATTGATTTCATTCATTTGAAATTTGTAGGAGAATTAATATGGATGGGTTTTCCCTGAAATGTAAAAATACCATCATTATATTAATCCTTGATAAATGGATAATATATTTTAGTCAATGTGAATGAAGAACATAATTTGAATGGGGAAGGAAACTATACCTATAACCATCATGTTTATATATTTTAATGAATTAATGGAGAGTATCCCTCCATTTAATGTGGAGAGAATAAATGGTTTCATAAAAACACCATTTCACACTCAATTTTTATACCTCCCATCATTTCTTATACCGAATCATTATAGATAGTCACTATATTATGACAAGGTATATATGAAAAAAAAGACACAAAAACAATAACTCTTTACGGTTTACTCACTCTTTTAACGAGGCAGTTAACCCTTGCCGTTCATCAGTTTCAAACACATTACACTCATTACAATTCATTTCTAAAGGAATAAGGTATTGTATAAGATATTTTTAATGAACATTGATTATAAGATGAATGATTATAGTAAATAATTTAATAAGCATAGTTCCCCATACATCATATTCATTAAGAATGGTAAATTTTGGTAAACCCTTGATACTATCCTCAATAGCATGAAAAAAAATTTAAATTATGAGATATATATATATACAAATATCCATCACATACATGCACTCCGAATGGAATTTGGCTAACTATTATATTACAATGAAATCATTTGTTGTGTTGTTGACCCTTTGGATATAGTGGGACCCAATGATTTTGAATTTATTGAAAGAAAAATTATAGAGATCTTAAATTAACTTTTTCTTTATTTATAGTATTACTAGTATATTTAATCATGAAAGGAATAATATATCATAGACAAAAAATTAACTGATATTTTTCAAATAGACTCCTCATGATGTGGGATATATATTGTCTAATTTGTTGAAATCACCAGAACTAGACCATCTTAAAATATTTGATACCCAAGATGTATTATTTGGTATACCCTAATGTCATGTGGTTTTATCCAAATTTTCACACCCTACTAAGTGAACCATTTTTCATTATCCATGAACAAATACATCTTTAAACGACGTGAAATTTAATTATCCTAGTTGGTTATTTACTATGTATTAAAATCCTAAAAAATGAATCCTCATAGAAAATCTAGTCCAATAGTGGAATGGAAATTCTAATATCAGTGAAATTAACTTTTCACATAAAAATATTAGCTACACATTTCCCTTATGTTATATAAAATAACCATTCCATTAGAATCATCATGACATGAGTGAAAATTATTCTCATGTTTTCAACTTATTTATTATAATTATTTTCCCAGGGAATATTAATTCATGGATGATGTGGCATGATCACAAACCCTCACACATGGGGTTTGTATATATAGTAGAACATCATTAACATTAGTAATAGCTTCATCCCTAAAGTTTAATTATATTTCAACTCATCTCTCATCATTATTCTTAATAATTAAAACATGATGAAATTCTAGAGTCATTAATGAATAGTCATAAGAATTCATCTTTAACATCTCTCTATTGAAATGTTAATCTAAAAACAAAACCATAGAATCAAATAGTGATTGTGAAATATATAAATACATATATACAACATCAATTAAATATTTATAAAATTAATATTGAGATCCACCCACCCTCACCCAACTCATTTTAATTAAATTCATATGGATTTTTAATAATATAAAGCGAAAACCAATATCCAGCATTGTAATTTTTTGGAACATGATAATTATTACATGTCATCTGAACTATATTATTTATATTATTGGTAAAAAAATACAATATCTCCTCAGTTGAGAGTAATTATCAACTCATTTCTTCACAATGATCACCAGAAAAATAAACTTTAGCCTCCCACCTATTATAATAATATTACTTTTTATATTATCACTCGTGGCCAATAAATGGAATGTAAATAAATATCTAAAATATCTAAGTATCATTATATGAACATTGTGACATAATAATCTCTATAAACCATTATAATTTTTTTATGACATCCTTTGGAAGTAGTTTTCTCAAAATGTACTTGACCTTCTCATTCATTAAAAAATTTTACCATGAAATTATTTGACACTACAAGTTTTCATTTTTAAATATGTATTTGATTTCAATATGAATTGATGTAAAATGTCAGAACAATTCGTTGAAAAGTATACTTCACATTAATTGTAAAATATAATAAAAATTATTTATGAAACATCATCATTCGTATCTTAAATCTTATACATAATCAACATTATTTGTTTCTTGGATCGTGATTCTTTAACCAAAATAGCTTTTAATGAGGCAAGAGACCCAAAATATTTCTTATTTCAATTCCTATAAATAGGTTTTACTCTAAAAAACACCAAATGATTATTTTCAATATCTAAAATTCATTTGCCTATATTTATCCGTATATTCATAAATCTTCATTAATTTACCATTATTATACATCATTCCATAATAAAAGTCTCCGTTGACATAGTGGAATATTCTCAATTATTCTGTAATATGTGACTCCTTCTAGTTTCTATGATTTTATTCCCAATGTGAAATATGAAATATAGTAATCGGTCATGATGTATTTAGATTGAGTATAATTCCAATAACCCTTATCTATCATTCTTTTTCTACGTATAGTATGGTCTATGGTAGTATTGGTGTAGAAAAAGTTCTTCAATCCACCATTGGTATCATTTTACTTAACACGTTATTATATGATTCCATCTATAGAAAAATAAAACATGTTTTATCAGTGATGTTCTATTATCAAAAAAACCATCACGATAATCATCAACATCTATAATAGGTTACACATTAGAGAAGAAAATTCCTCACTTTTATCGTAATTTTTTTATAAAAACAATTTCATTGAAATTAAAAATCACAATAAAGAATTTTGTTCCATCTACCTTGATAGAGATATTAGAATATTGTTTTCCTTTCCATAATTGTTTAGTCATTATGATTATATATTTCTTCTAATACCATATTCAAGGTACTTGTTTGAGAAACTAAAATTTTTTCTTTATCTTTCACACTCAAGTACCATTACATTCAATGAAAACCCCTATATGTTTTTAATTTATCCTTCATCATTATGTTTACCAATATGCATCACTAACATGAAATCTACTTGAAAAAAAATAAATCTTCATAGAGAAAAAATTTCCATATCTATTTAGATAATTTCAAAAATTTTGAATAGGGAAAAACATATCAAAATCAATACTAATAACTTTAGATTTTCCTTTAAAAAAAGTCTAAATTTTCATGTCAATTTATCTTTTTCAATTAAAATATTCATAATAACAGTCAATATCGTTATAGCTTTTTTAAATTAAGGATTTGAAACTAATTTTCATGTTTCATTATTTATTATTTTTTTAGATCTTTTTATATCAATGAAACCCAATTCTCATGTTTTATGTCTTCTTTGACTCTCTTCACATCAAATTATGAAATAAACGATAGTATGAATTGAAATTCTATATCTTCCATAGGTTTATACTCTCTTACTATTTCCAATAAAAATATTTCCAGGAACCCCTAATTTTTAAAGACATTGAAATAATGAAATTCCCTTCTTCATTATTTCTATATCAATAGAATTTTAATTCTCATATTGAGAGTTATAATAACATAATTTTTCATCATAGATATTCAAATTTTGTAATGATATTCAATGTACAAGAATATATTCATCAATGTGAAAATATTATTTTGATGGATTACGATTATATAAAGAATTACATAAAATATATCAAAAATATTGTACACATTCATGTTATGACACAAGTTACATATTTCAATAGAGGTATATCAAAAAAATATGTCATCGTTATATATTTCATCAAAATTTACCACATGATTTATATTTAAAGAGATATATTATGGGATTAAAAAAACATTTTTTTTTTCAAAAAGTGTTTTCCTACCATACTATAAAATAAGTAGAATTTAAAAAATTTGGAATATGTATTCATAGTTTATAGTTTAGAAAGTCGGGAGTGTGGATTCTATCCAAAAATATTTCAATGTGTCATAATCTGAAACCATTGTTCATCCCATGTTGTCCAAAATAAAATTCTTCTACGAAATAACTCCATTTTTTGGAATGTTTTATTTTCTATATTTATATAATTTCTAATGATTATCATTATATGCCTCAAATTATCCATTATATTATCTATATAAATTATCAAATATGAATTATTTTATGAGATATTCTATTTAATTCTAAGATGCCCTCGAAATGTGTTTTAATTTATCAAGATATAGTGATTTAATTGATAGAAATAAGATATAATATATACCCCTAAAATCATTAAAAATATTAATAAATACTTCTATCTATAAGTTTACTTCTTTTTCATCAATATAAACACATCATTGTGTACTAATTGAGGAGGTTTACTCATTGATTTCTACTAATATATGATTCTTATTCACTATCCTTTGTTACATGTAACAATTTTTGTGAGTCTATCGCATTTAATATTATATATATTTATCAGATAAAAATGCATCGTATTATTCTTCACATTCATCTATGATAACTAATAAATTATATTTTCGATAATTTTTTTCTTCTTCATTTTTTCTCATGAAAGCTGATTTATCATCATCATAAATAAAGAATATGTTTCCATGTATTCACTAACCCTTAAACATAATCACGAAATCCTAAAAACTTTATATGAAAAATTTATTCTTATGAATGATCACATAATTCTATATATAAAATATTTTAGAAACACTAAAATTATTATACCTTAACCCATTAATAATTAGTCCATATAAACAATCATTTATAAAAATATTGGCTTATATAACTTATTATACGCTAAGTGATCCATAAATTTTGAAACTGATATTTCCTCCATCATAACTTTGGATATCATTTACGTGTTTTTTTTCTTTTCATGTGTTATGAGAAACCACTACGATATATCTACTACTTCTCACTATTTTAAATTTTATATGACTACACCACCAACAATGTATAATATTGATTACTACAACTCTTATGATATATGAAACCTTATTTATTCTTAAAAAATTTTGGTAGTATATTTATAAATTTCTTATTAGTATGGTTGGGTTGGTCCCACCTCCCATCGTTATCCTTAAGTGAATCAATGAAATTAGAAAAAATTTCCTTCTCCATTGGATATTATCCAAGATTGTATATATGATTTTAATTATTTAATTCCTTTATTAGATTAAGGGGGTGATAGATTATTCAAGAATATATATTCATTATTCCCATAGACTCTTTAACACCAAAATCCTACTTTAATGTGTAATATCCAAAAATTAAAATATATTCATTAAAATATGCCTACGGTATTTCCCTATGATTTGATATTACCTACTACTTTTCAAATTCTTCATTATTAAGATAAATATATTTTACCTTATCTTATATACATAGTATTATAATTGTTTTAATTTGAATCCTATTTTTATTAATAATTTATGTCACTAAGATTATATATAATAGTGAGTATATTTTCAATTTTAGGTAAAAGAATCACATTGTTCATTGTATTTTTTCCTACATCCACAATTTGAACTAAAAATAATATGTCCAGAAAATATTCATAACTATATGACAATAAATAAGATTATTAGTATCACTACAAACATTTTAATTATTATAGAGTATTAAATATCTACATTCCCTAAATATTTGAACTATATAGTCATAGTTTTAAACGTGTTATTTATATATTAAAATTTCATTTAAGATAGGTAAATCACCTTATCATTCATATAACTTATATTAATAGTTGTAATATCAAGAATTTTGTATCTTTATTCAATAATTACATTTAGTTATCTCATATTTCACATGAAATCAATATCAGTCTCTACAATATTAAAATACATTAACTAGTCTTGGGAATTATTTAATTAATTCATTATCAATGAGTTTGAAATTATTTTCTAATACAAATATTCTATTCTCATTCCATAACCCCATGATATAACATATTTTGGAAATGCTTTTTCTATCTCCTCAATAATGATTTTTTCTTCACTACTCCCTACAATTTCTTTAAAACTCGATGCGCCCTTCGGTTTTTTGGATTTATCTTGAATTTTTTGATTTATTCTCATTGTTATTATTCTATCTATAAATTTCCATTTCATAATATAAGGAATCGTGTTGTGTGAAATTATATTTCTTCTATTCTTTATTGACCTTCCCATTACATTTAATGTGTCTCCAACCAATATAACCACAATCCATGTTTCCATTTCTAGATGATATTTTGGTTAACATTATTATACTCAAATCCATTATAATTAAGATTTATTTTTAAAATGTTTCCAATCATTCAATAATTAAATAATTTATACGGTAGTTTACATCTATATTTTCCATTCCTCACATGATTCATTTTGAGATTAACGAGATAGATTCTTCAATTTCCATGGCATCAACTCTAACATCTGTTTCTTCCTCATTATATTTCATTAGATCAACATTATATAAATTATTTCAATCACTCCATTTGGCCTCATTATATAATTTTCCTCTTCTTATTAAGTAAGGATAACTTTGAATCTCATATGTGATGATTAATTTATTTATTTTATCAATGGTATACTAATCAATGCCTTGATCCTCAATGGATTAAATATTATTACCAAATTCATATAGGATTATTCTTATAATAATTATAGAAATTTTACAATATTTAATAATTTCACATATATTTTATTTGTTTTTATAGTTTTACTTACTGGAATGAATAAAAAATCCACTAATTTTTCTTATTATACTTTAATATCTTTAAAATAGTTATAGTATAATAAGAAAATGGATACCTGACCTTATTTTATAAACCATTTATTTTGTTTGAAACACGTCTATTTATAGTAATAAATTTATTTTATGTTGTGTTTATTGTCAATCAATACTATGTCGATCATTTCAGGTTATTTTATCTATACACGTGGCTTCATTGTTGATGATAGAACAATTTTCTATGGACTATTGAAATTTTGGGGCCCAAAATTTAGAGGATGAGGACAGTTAATTTTGGAAATAGAATAATATTAGAGTAAATATAGTTTCATTAAACAATGAAGTTGTTTTCTAACGTTACACAAAAATGGGTTTTTGTGGAATGGTCATCCAAATATGGATAAAAAATCTGTTTTGAGAAAGTATTGATGTTTACTGAAAAGGTGACATTAAATTGATGATGTTCAATGAACTAGGAAAGAAGAGAATATGGTAGATGGAATGAAAGGAAGTCACATGAAGGGTATGTTGCACCTGTAAATTAGTGAGTACCATGATTAGATAGTGACTATTATGTCTTTATCTCTCTCAATAAAGATATATATCCACTTCTTCATGAAATAGTTATGTAAAGTAGTAATGAATAAAGGATTTTTTGAAGAAAAAAATAAAATGCATCTTTGATGATAATGTAATATTCATGAGACATTAAGTTTGAAAAAAATTAGAGTCACATAACAAAAAAAGAATGTGTGTGAAAAATATTTTTTCCACGAGTGTGTAAAATTATCTTAAAAAATGACTAATTATGTTTAATTGAAAGGGTTTCATGAAGTATATGTTTAGAAAATACCTTTTGAGTGAACATTTCATTCATGGTCGTTGATTCTAAAGTATTGTACCAAAATATTCTGTTGAATATTTGTAATGAAGACATAGGTGTCTAATATACTTATGTGACCTTAAAGTTAATAAACTATGTATGACATACCATAAAATAGTATGCAAGGGGAAGTCGACAGAATTGATGTATATTGGGAAGTGTGCCATCCCAGAAATTAATGCAAAGAAATCGTTCCCCTAATAGAGTGATTGTGACTAGGCATTTATAGTCTAAAAAATCTATTAATTATTTTAAAATTCATGAAAAATTAACAGATTTTCAGAATATGATCCTTGTACTATCTCTTAGTGGTGAACCATGTAATGGAACTGATTTTTTTCTTAATTTCATGAAATTGTTCTTTAGTTATTAAAATATTCTATCTAATAGGTTTTAATATTTCATACGATCATGGGTACAAGATCTATCATATTCAAAGAAAACACTGATTCCCTGATTTAACTATCCTTCTCAAAAAAATTTAGGTTGTAAAAATTGGTATCAAAGGGTGGTTATAGGTATTAAATATGTATTCTATTTATATATTGATATAAAATGGAATTAACATTAGTGGTTAAACTTTTTTTCATAAAAACCTTTTATATTTATATGAATATAATGATATATAATCTACAATATGTTGTGATTGAATTCCCACAACCATAGTTCAAGGGATTCTGGTCACTGATTCACTCAGACTATCTATGAGTGAAAAAGATGGTAAAATAGTTTTTTGAGATTCTAAATCTCAAAATATTCTTACTATACCACTAGTTGATCTAATATATTTCAAGAATAATAGTTTCAAAATTTCTAGGGCCATGTCGGAGATAGGTGAAAAATATATATGATGGTGATAATAATTTGAAGGAGGAAAAATTCTTGGTTTTTTCACAACACATTTGTTGATTTGAAAATAATTCCCTGTGAAAATGAATATATTATACTTAATATAATTATTGATGTTTTTATTCAAAGTTGAGGGCATTGTGAAGATGTTGAGGATCTTGAAAAATTGTATAATGTCTTGAGAAGGCATCCATATCTATATAATCAATATGTATCAACTATTAAACAAGGAGATATATCTAATATTAATTTGGATTATATTCTAAGAATTTGGGTGGAGTATTAAATTAGAGTTAAGATGAAAGATATAAAAAATAATGCAAGGAATTTAAATTCCATAACATAGAATAACCAGACATTACCAATGTTAATATTGATTAAGATGATGTGGATGATGAATTGAATTACCTTTTTGACAAAAATATAAAATATATGAAGAGGGATATTTAAAGGAAATATTATCTTGGATTGTTTTTAGTGTACAAAATTAGGTTACAATACTGCTTTGTTCTCAATAAAATTTGATGGTGTATAATGTGATGAAGAAATCATGGAGAGGCATTAGTGGGGGTTTCCTAAAAAGGGATATATGACATTAGAAAATAAATTATATTAGCAGGAATTCATTTTCAAAGATAAAAAAATGATAAAGTAACATGTATGTTGTAGAACTAGGGCTTTAATCTAATATTGAAGATTTCATTATTGTAAGCTTTGTAAAATTAGAACATACACAATAGGGATAAAATCGCCCATATAGTTGTTTTGATCACATATTGGAACATGATGGTTTCCTTATGAAGATTTAAATGTAGTAAATTAAAAATAAAATTATTGGAGGTTTGTTGAATGTGTAATCATAATATGTAGATCAACATAATTTAGATATTGATCGACTACATTGAATGGTAGAAGAAAATGTTATATATCTTGAAATCCTGGTTGAGGTTGTGGAGTTTTAATTAAGTATTTAAGTGTATTGAAAAAATATTAATGACCTTAAATTGATATTGGTGGAATTTTCTATGATAGTTGAGGGCCATGAATAAGAAGTCATTATCATTAGTAGAAAACCGAAAACAAAATCAAAATCAATGATTTTTTTGAAATTATAGTTTAAAATGTTTTTAGATTTAGTGATTTGGGGAAGAGTTAAACCTAGTTAAAAAAATATAATAGAATGACTATAATGATCAAAGATCAAAATTTATGGGTAGAATTAGAGGTTTTGGTGATATTAAATCATTAAAGGTTAGAAATAATATAATCAAAAAAGGTATGAATAATTTTGTAAATGTAAATAATTCTAATGATTTCATAATAGAGATAGCTTTGAACAAAATAGACAATAGGTCCAAAAATAATCTGGAATTATCTAGAGAAAATCACTATCCAAACACTGATAAAAAATAAAGGGACACATAGAGGAATGTATGTGGGAAAAAATTCAATGTTAATATATGTCTACCCTATGAATTTTTGTATCATACCATTACCTGCATGGATGAAGAAATGATAAATATAAATGGGGAACCACTATACAATCAATTAAAAAGAATGAGACCATATCCTTGATATTTTAGAATAAATAGTTTCTTTGGATTTTTTTTTTCATTAATCTAACTAGGGATATAAATATATTCATTGAGTCATAGGGAATGTGGAAACCATAATTAACAAACACTAATATAAGTTAATACTAGACAGAAAATAAAAATTAACTTTTAGAATCAGTATTTCCAAATAGAAAAATAACATGATTTTGATTAAACCATATATGTTGAAAATATATTGGAGATTATGTCCTAGTACTATGCTGAATATGCTATATTGTAGAAGTAATTGAATTAGATTGAGAATTCAATAATTACCGATATTTCTCTCAATTATATAATTAATAGTGTCACATAGGCTATTTATAGTGAGTTATCATCCCACATGAAAGGAAATGAAAATTTGTTGAAATTGTTGGGGAAATAGTTATAAAAGAGTGATATTTTGGGATTATGGTGCCATAAATATCTAATGTAGTGGATACAAACAACTAGAAAATGACGAGCTAAAGAAAATGGATGTTCTCTATGTGGATGAAATGCATTAAAATATCATTTGTGTGAGACAAATATTTGAATTAGAAATGGAAGTAAAATTCAATCAAAAATGGTTTACCATCAAAGGAAATGTTAGAAATTATCTCATTAATGGATGGTGGAAATATTTTAATTTATATTATGTAAAATATAAAGAGAAATATATTTATTAACAATTAGAGAAGAAAATACTATTGGAACCATAGTTTGGCTGACATTAATCAATAGGGAATGGAAAACATATCCCAGAAAAATGATGTTTTAGACAATAATATATTAAATATTTATCTAGAAAATACATGTAGTGCCTTCAAATTAGAAAAAATGTTTCAAAATTATCATTGGACAAAAAAATTGAATCAAACATACATGATCTGGTTTACACATATTTCTATGGTTGGATAAAAGATTTAGTACCATATAGTGAGAGGTAATTCATTATTTTTATTGAATATTGTAGTATATTATTACGTGTTATGTTAATGTAGGGTAATTGAGAAGTGATTTATTTCATGAAAAGATATATCAAATGAGTTGAGAATGAAAATAGTTTAAATATAAGGACATTATAGTCTAATAATGGAATAAAATATATATCCCATGATTAAGAAAATTACCTTAAAATCTTGGGATCAATCATGAAGTTTCATTAGTGATAACACCTCAAAAAAATAAGTTCGTTGAACATTAAAATAAATAGGTGAATTATATATCTAGAACTATGATGATTTTGAGTAGTGTTTCTTGTTACTTTTGGAAAGCGATAATTAATGTTACATTATACACTGGAAAATATAAAATAGGTCATTCTAAGAGATGAAACGACATTATATAAGGTATTCCTAGGACAGAAACAATAAATGAATTATTATTTTGTATTTAGAGAAAGATGTTTCATAAAAAAAATAAGTAAGTCAAGGTATGTATGGTGCAGCTACAAATGACATAATATATATTGGATATAAAATGAAGGGAAAATCTAATAAATTCTAAAATAATGATCTTTGAAATATAATGGAGAGTAATTATTTCACGTAAAATGATTATAAAAATGGGAATATCTTTCAGATATTATATGTTGATATGATAAAATATGATGATAATGTTAAAAAAATTATAGTTTCATGTATGTAATTTATAGATGGCTGGCCTAACATTCAGTGTTCTCTAAATAATTTTGATTAAGAAGTAAAATAAATATATATAACCATTTATAAAGAAAAACAACCAGAACCTCGTAGGAAAATCCAAAAATTATAAATTGATAAATCCAATATCATTAGGGATTTTATGGAACCAACATAAAGATATAAATTTAAAAATAAAACAAATTATGATAATCTATCAATTGTAGTACCAAACTCATTTGATAATGCAATAAAGGCTGAATCTTGGGTCATACCCCTGAATAAAAAACTAGATCATATTATAATAACATGACATTGGACATTTTTTAGACACCAAGAAATCATAATGTGATTGGAAAAATGTTGATCATCAAGAATTTTTTTAGGAGAAATGAATCTTTATTAGAAACAAGTTATGGTTTGTGTGTAAAGTATCTAAAAAATTTATTTCATTATTTTTAATAACTTTTTCCCATTAGATTGAATATATTATACAAGTAATATCAATAGTTGTGTCAATTAAAAGAGGGTATAGAGTCTATCTAATGTATATAAAAATAGTATTTTAAATTGTATTGTTAAAGAAGAAGTCTATATTAAAAATATAGTGGGATTTGTGATTGGAAATGACAAAACAAAGAGTTTTATATTAAATAAGGATATTATAGTATAATAAAGGTATAAAAAGAATATTATTATCATCTAGATACTTAGTTTTTGAATTTAAAATTTAATAGAGGATGTTCAGCCTAATATCTTTGTGAAGACATCATAAAGAGATTAATTTAGGGTTCTCAACATTGTAGATGATATCATATTTGATCTAAAACTAGATTAATCATTTGAAAAAATATATAATAACATGAAATCATAATTATAAATCTATGTGATTAGGGATCTCACATTAATTTTAGGGTTACAACTGATTCAAAATAATAAATACACATTCATTTCTCATGAAAATTATTCAATAGGGTTGTTGAAGATGTTCAAAATGAATTTTTCCAAGAGAATGTGAAATCTAATTTCATTTGGGAAAAAATATGGGAATAATGATGATGTGACATGTATAGATCAAAAATTATATAGTAAGATAATTGGGAGTCTTTTTTATATAAATACGACATTTCTAGATACCATATTTTTAATAGGTTTAGGGAGTCACATCGAATGTAATTAGAAGAATGTGAATGTTTTTAGTGGTTAAAATAATATTGAGTTATTTTAATGGTACTATCAACTTTGTATTATACATTGAGTATGGAAGGATTAATTAATTGTTATAATTTTTTCATACTAAATAATCTTGAGATGTAGTTTATTAAAAGTTTCCATGTGGGTTTTCATTCATCATTAGCACCAAACCAGTTGTATGGTTGAGAAAGAAACCGTAAATAACTTCAATTTGTATGGTTGAATCATAATATGTCTATGTAACAATTTAAGACACTCATATATTATGGATGAAATACCAGTATACATATATTTTTGATGAGGTGAAACAACCAATGGTGATACTCAATGAATATAAGTTCGCGATGGAGGCCATGAAAAAACCAGTTCAATGCTCTAATTGAAAATATAATGAGATAATATTTCACTTCATAAAAAATGATTCAAATAATGTGTCATTAAAATAGAACATAATGGAACTAATGATCAAGTATAATATTTTATATGCATTTGGTGGTACTAATGTTTGAGAAACACTGGTTGATCCTCAAATTTAATCCACACACACATTTATGAGGAGGTTATAGTTTAATCTTTATCTCATTCTTCTAAATGATTTTATCTATTAATGAAGTGGTTTAGGTATATGTGGGAGTTACAATTAATTGTCCATTTTGGATGTTAATTGGAATAATAAGGATTCCCTGGGATAATTTATTATGGGGAAGAATATATAAATTCAATGGGATATATTCAATATAAATGAGGATTTTAGAACAAATTGAGACATGTAATTCTCTATTACAGATTTTTTTTAGCACCAATATTTTATAACATAGATTTATAGTGAAGGATGATAAATTTAAGCACTAGATGGTTTTGTTTGAGGATTATGAATTATTGAATTTATCAATGGATTCTCAACAAACCGAAAGTCAGATATTTTTAGAACTGTTGTTATTCATAGATAAAAATTGATGGTGTGTTTTTTTGTTGTCATTACTCACCAGGTTTATCAACCAAGTTGTGTGATCCATGAAGGTAGCTCTATTTATGATGTTTTTGTAGAAATATGGTGTTTTACAAACTTTTACAGCCCAAAATTTAGTGGACCAAAAATGTTATTCTTGTAAACTTATTGATTGGTGTGTAAATACAAGAATTATGTTAAAGGGGGAAGAACGTTTCTAGAACTATGTGAAAATGTGTCTTTGGGGATACATCATCCAATTGAGGATGAGACATGTGTTTCATCAATTTATTTATGTTTCCAAATAAAATTACCTAAGCCATCAAAATGCATATGTTGGTTCATGATATTCGAGATGTAAAATCGATGATGTTCAATAAACCAAAAACGTTATGTGAAAGGTCTATGGTACATAGGGTAGTTGTGTGAAGGTTCAATTGCATATATAAATTGGTGGGTATGACCACTTAACAAGGATCATCATGTCTCCCTCTCTCAGAATGAATATCCTAATCCATTTCTTTATAAAATAGTTACACGAGGTAGTGTTTTGTGATATATAGTTTCATGAAGAAAATAACATATTTCTATCAAGACTATGTATATTAAGTAAAATATTATTTTTTTTCATAAATGTTGTAGCTTCACAAGAAAAATGAATTTGAACAAAAATTGATGTGTTTTATGAGAGTGTATAAGTATCATGAAAAAAATGACTAATTACACGATGGTGAAAGGGATGCGTGAAGTGTTTATTTTAAACATCCCTTATTGATTGAACTGTGCATTAAGGGGCATTCAAGATTGGATATTGTTCAACTAGGGTCTTATGAAATTAAATGAATAATAATTATATGTCCAATCTAAATATTTTACCTTGATGTCATTAAACTGGGGAAATCTTCCTCCAAAGAAATGATAAAGGGCAAGTAAATGTAATTGATTTAATGGAGTTACTGTACCATCCCTAAAATTATTTTGAAGTTATTGCGACTTGAATAGAGAGATAATTATTGAACATTAATAATCCAAAAAATATAGTGATTCATATTGTATTTACATACCATGGAAACACTTTCAGTGAATTATCATTGGATTTTCCATTATTGGTGATCTGAAAAAAACTACTATGTTTTATTTCTCTTTTTTTCAATGGGTTATTGGTAATTTCATGATTCCAGCCAATAAACATCCAAAGGCCCTACAAATATGGGGAAAAATTTTGTATTCAAAGATTTATTTAGAACCTGGAATCACCCATAACTTATTAGGGAGTTCGGGGGTATAAAAAGTCATATAAAACGGAGCTAGTAGGTGTTAAATATGTATCCTATTTTTGTTTTGATTGATAATTAAAAGAATGTTAGTGGAGTTACCCATTTTGATTGAAGAAACATCCAGTTTTGGGAAAATATAATGAAATCCAATTTACAATCTCATTGCAATGATGTTCTTTATGTCACAGTTCAAGGGAATCAGGACAGTTATGTGACAAGACTATTTATTACTGAAATAGAATTGAAAATTCTTATTATAGATGTAAAATATAAAAATTATCATACTGAATCACTATCTGGCCAAATATATTTAATGGTGACAAGTTTCACTGTATTTAATTACTTATGGGAGAATCTATAAAAAACAATTAATGTCCAAAACAATGGGAAAGAAGAAGATTCCATGTCTTTAAAAATAGGTTCACTGATCTGAGAATGAATCTACATGAAAATATAAATTTTTTATTTAATCAAATTACTAATTTTGTTGGAGAAATTTTAGGAGATGGTAAATAAATTAAGGACAATGAAACTACAATGAAAATATATATATGGATTACCCCTCAATATAATCAACTATTATTATCCCAAAAAAAGTGATATGTTTACGATTTATCCAGATGATCTAATAATTAGTTTGGTGGAGTGTGAAATCAGATTCAAACTATATGATAT
This sequence comes from Viscum album, assembly GCA_963277665.1. Classification (NCBI taxonomy): domain Eukaryota; kingdom Viridiplantae; phylum Streptophyta; class Magnoliopsida; order Santalales; family Viscaceae; genus Viscum; species Viscum album. The sequence continues at coordinate 1,592,123,406 of OY728148.1, forward strand.
AAAAATTCAAGAAAGAAATTAAATGGAATTAAAATCCATGTAAATACATAAAATTAATAAAGTTGGTGATGGCGGGTTAAATCTTGATGATGAATTTCCTTCTCTTATTTCTAGAAAATTTAGAAGAGGCGATAGGATATTTTAATAAAGTGTTAAATTAGCATGTTATTGGTGTGGAATAAAAGGGAACATTTCTGCTCAAGGCTCAATAATGTTTGATGATGTAAAATGGGAATGAAAAATCATGCAGAGGATATAAATAAGGTTCTTGGGAAATGGATACATAAATTAAGAATGAAAATAAATAGAATGTTATTTATTTAAAAAGTGTTGCAAGATGATATTTTTTGGAATAGATAGAAACATAGATTAATTATAATCTTAATGATTTAATAGCAGATACAACTGTAAATGTAAAACCAACAAATAGATGTATAAAATAATTCGGATATTTTTGTTGATATCAAAGTTGAAATTGATGGTTCTTTTATTGAGGTTGAAATTCAGTCAATGAAAAATAGAAATACTAGGTGTTTTTTAAGGATACATGATACTATGTGGATCAGCTTGAAGAAAAGATTGATCTACTTTGAGGAGAGGTAGAATAATGTTTAACAAGACATGAAATCACATTGGTGGTTGTTGGGTTTAATTTAAGTATTCAATATCATTAAATTGTTACTAATGACCTTAAATTTTAATGTCAGGAAATGGATAACAGAGTTAAGGGACTTAAATAACAATTGATTACCATATGAAGTAAACTGAAAACTGAATCAAAATCAATGGAAATAAATAATAATGTAATATATAAAAATTTTCTTGTTTAAATCTTATATAGAGGGTTAAATGTGGTTCTAAATGAGTAAATTAATCCTTAAATGATAAAATATCTATATTTTTAGGAAGTATCTAAATTGTATGTGATATAGAAATATCAATGACTATAAATTAAATGAGCCAAGAGAAAGGGAAGATGAAAGTTTAACATATAAAAATGGATCTAGTTGTCATAAATTAGATATCATTAAACCAAAAATAAAAGAGAACAAAAAATAATCCACAATTATATAGAGATAATCACCATCCGAAGACCTATTCGAATGAATGGGAGATGTTGAGGAAAGATTGTGGGAAGATATCCACTCTTATAAAATGCCAATTTTTTGGATTTATAGGATATAACATGTTCTACAGTGAGGAGGCAAGTATATATTTAAATGGGGAAGAACCATTAATGTAACATCATAATAATTTCATATTGTAATTTTATTTTAATGAATTATTAATTTTTTCTATAATTTAATTGAATGGTTTTTATAAAACTTTTTATGAAAATAAATTATTTTGTATAACCAAAATAAGAAAATTTAATTATATTATTTTTCTTCTAAAATTCATTTATTATAAATAACATCAGAATTAAATTTTATTAAATTATATTAATTAGATTTTAATAAATAATTTATTTTCATTTGAAAATTAATTATTACCTGTTATATTTTTCATAAATTAATAATTTTTTTAATTATTTAAATTTTTTTTTAATAAGCAAATTATAATAATTTTAATTTAAATAAATAAATACTTTTTAATTTTAAATGATTAAATATGGATTAATTTTTTTTATGAAACTAAAGATAATAATAAAATTAATAATTATAAATTAGGGTAAAAATATTATTTTAGATAATATATTTAATAAATATATGAAATTAAATTATGATTTTGTTTTATAAAATTTAAAAATAATGAATAGATATAATTATATTGTTATGAAACAAATGAATTATATATGTAATTAAAAAATTAAATAACTCATGAATAATAGAATAATATAATTTAATAATATATTTTACCTAAAAAAGTGAAAGATGTATGAAACAAAATGATAGAGAGGTGAGTGTTAAAATAAGTTTATCTAGAAAAAATGCTAAAAAAATAAAAAAATAAAAGACGGGGAAAAAGTAAAAATGTAAAAACAAATAAAAAAGGGATAAGATAAAAAAATAAAATTTCAATTGTGAAGTCAAGTAAGAGCCCCAATTTTCTTGAAATCTTCACACCATGATAAAGGAATAATAATATAAACATATAATATATAAATAAAATATTTGTTCTTGTAGTGTATGATTTAATAAATTATTTGAACAAAACTCACATATTCATCATTTAAGACTCCACCAAAATATTCAAAAATGATATATATATATATATGTGTGTGTGTGTGTGTGTGTGTGTGTCACTCTGATTATGCACACCGACAAGACTAGAACACATCCTCCAAATTCATTCCATTTTATTTTATTGGTGTCTCAGAAGACAACAATATTTTGATTTATCTATTTAAGGTATGGTATTATTTTTATTTATCAATTTTTATTTTAATTTATGGTTTTGTAAGGGTTTGATTTTATTTTTTTATAAATATATATATATATATATGCATATATATATATATATATTTAATAATTTATAATGGAGGGATGTTAAAAATGATATCATGATCATTTTTATTTGGTATCAAGCATTAATTTTAATTAAAAATCATCTATGAAAATCCAATAATCTATATATTTTCAATGAATTCAACACACACACACACACACATATATATATATATATCTGTGTATTTATATCTAATATTGTGATCTATATTGAAATCCGTGAATGGTGATGTAAAAACAATCTATAGTCATATATTAAAAATTTTATAACCCCGTTTTATTATTTCATGATTTCATATTTTTTAATGGGTGTTTGATTTAAATTCAATGTTATAGTTATTATTTTATATTAATTGATGTTATCATTTTATATGTGATATATATTTATAATAATTTTAAATAAAAGTTATCATTTCATGTGAAAAAATTTCTTGCACAACTATTAATGCCATCCATAATTAGATATGGACATCATCTAAATATATATCATTGAATATTCTTGCAATTAGTATATGTAATATAACAAAATTTAAATGAAAATTTTTATTATATTTTAAAATTCATGTGATCTTGTGATGGATTCAATTTCTCCTAGATGTTTTAGAAAATCATATATTCTCTAGTATGAATAGTTTCTCTAAGGAATGTAATTTATGCACACTATTTATGTGGTTTTCGGGTGACGAGTGAAAATGGATGGACAATTAATTTTTTTCATAATGTTGGAACTGGATTATCGAATTATATATTATAGTATGGGGACTAATCCAATAACCCAAAGGGTATGCTTTCTCACATGTTATACAGATAAGTAGCCTTATGGTTTTCTTATTCCCTTATATGAATCATTATTAATTCTTAAAAAATAATTAATTTCAACGTTGATAAATCAATTGGTTTTCCAATTACTATACACTAATTAATGATAATAAGAATGTTATTTCATTATTTGAAAACACTATTATTTGTATTGAATTTTATGAAATTTGTTTTTGAATTTTTCTAATAGTTTTCCAAGAAAGTTACTTCTAAATATTTGAAACACCCCTTTATAAAAAAACTAAATCTATACAATATATTTTAAATTAATTTTTCAATGTTTTAGTAGAGTCATCCAAATGTGTTTTCTTCACTTACTATGTTAGCATACAAGAAGCAATTGAGATTTTTTTAAATTCTTTTAATTTTTTATCTATATGTTTAATTCCCCAAAACCTAGTTTAAAATGGTCTTAGAATTGTAAAATTATATCTATATTTTTTGTTGTAATTTAAAAAATATTATAGAATATTTTTATGTGTAGAACCCAAAATCACATGTTCGAGGATTTATAATTAGTATCAAAGCGAAAACCTATTCAACATCATAGATTATATATTCTCATTAAAGAATATATGTTTAGTATATTGAGTTCTTATGACAACCCTTCTCTTTATTTCATAATAAAATATGATTTATTAAAAAAAACACCACTTGATACCATAGAGAAGATCTATAGGTCTAGCGTCTTTGGGGCATATGATCATTACATAACAACTTAAAACATGCAATACAACATTTTTATTGAAAACATACTTTACATGAAAACTACATTCCCTTGTACTTAACATTGCATGAGATAACTTGAGGACATTCATAATAAAAGTGTGAGCTATAAAGCACAGTAAGAGAGTAAACAAGAAATTATATGAATATTACAATAAAAGTTAGGAATTATTAATATCAATGGATAATAAGAGAAACATGAACATAAATGCATGATAAATCATGATAATCATAACATGGAAATGTAGAAACAACACTAAACACAGAATTTGCATTATCTAAATATCATTGAACATAAAGAATGAGTAAAACATCATTTCACATAGATTATCATGAGTCCAAAACCATTGCACATGACATATTATGATACTATACTTTACCCAATGCGTTGGAGCACTATCAGGGGGCACCCTTCTTTAACATTTCATTTCATGATTAAGTGTGCCACATTGATCATATAACATGGAATAAATAAAAATAATAAGTTATTATGTGATTATGTAGTGTGGAATAAATAAATGAATGTACAATTTAATATATATTTGTGAGTAATGGTGAATAACCTTGATATAGACATGATTATGGTATTCACTACACAATGATCTTGTCTTGGAAAAACGAAGTGCAATTTTGGCATCATAAAAGCGTGACATAAGGATTCACGAAAATGGTTGATGAGAGAGGAATAGGTGTATCATAATATGTACATGAAATTAACAGTAAGGTTGTCATATATATAAATGTCTCAGAAAACATAATGTATTTAGATGCATAATACAAAATAATTACTTGGATGTAAAAGGGGAGAGAGAAACCCATCACAGAATTTCAGTGTTGTAATAGGTGTACATGGGAGAAATTAATGAGATAGAAATGGGTCTCCCATCATTCAAATATAAATATGGTGGTATGTGGGAGCTGTGAAATCATTTCCCAATATTTTTAATAGAAAAAATGCAGAACAACATTAAAAAAATTGGACAAAAATGGGAAAGGAAGAAACCCCTTACCCTGATGTGTAATCCCAAAAGCTTGGGAGGGGATTGAGATAGGATTTTTGGGAGATTGGATCACCTTGGGAGGATTCTAGAGTTATGAGGGTAGAGATTAGATGAACTCAAAAGACACTGGGTGAAGAGGAATTGGGGGCGTGGGTGTGTTTATATTGGGAAGGAGAGGGAATTTTTTATTATTTAGGTTTGGGTCACCACATATTAAACTAATCAATACCACAAACCATACCATAGTTTTTTCCTATGATTTCATCCAAATTGGATTGTAGAAAATATATTTTATTATTCGAAAGACTGAACTTCTTAAAATAATATGGTTTCTTATGTGGAGGTGGGTCACACTCTCAAGAAAATTCATAAAAAAGTGAAAATGTTATATAACTATTGGAGGGTCCACTAATGTTTTTTAAAATAATGCATACAAATGTAAAATCACATTATATTAATGGTAAAACATATACTGTCCAAACATATCATTTATAGTATTTTATTACATCACTATTGGGTCATTATGGTGTCATAAAACACATTATATATTTAAATGATATTTATTTCATACCCAAAAAATCGACTGTCTCAGAAAATTATGAAAAATTCACCATTTGATAATTTCGAAATATAGATTCCAAATATAAAATCCATTTTATCTAATTAATTTTCTAGATAGGTGAATTTTTACTTTAAAAATAAAAACTGGCATTTTTCGAGAATTTATGGGTTTTAATAAAAATGACTTTAAAACCTTAACAAAAATTACAATTGCATTCATAAAATTATACGGTAATTTATATCTAATAAAATTTAATTTAATAATAATAATTTATTATTAAAAAATTTTAATTAAAAAATCATTTAATTTATCAAAATATATATCTTAGTCGAATATTAACTAAAAATACTATTTGAACATTAAAAACTATTTACTAAGTAACCATGATATAATGAATGTATATTAACTATTATATACAAAAATAATGCACATAATAATAATGCTAAGGTATTGGTAGATAACCCCTTATAACACCCACATAAGAACAAAGGGTTAGGTGTGTGATTGTAATAGACAATTAGGGTGGCTCGGATAACATTTCTCAGGTGGTGATCTCTATCAACATCAACTTCTCTCTTTGCTGTTCTATTTGAGCATAACATGTTGAAGATCGGCTTAGGATTGGTCAAGAGTGAATCCTAACGACACTATCTCTTTTACGAGCTCCAAAAAATGGGCTTCATATTGGGTAAGTCTACTAGTTGAGGCCATCACTTCCTTTGACTGAGTAAATTGGGTTTTTTAAAGCCCTATATTTATACTAGTCATGTGATCACTATTCAAAGACTATATTAGAAACGGTCACAATTCATAACTATATTTTAAAATATAGAAACATAAAATAATAGAATTGCATATGTTATATAATTATTTTACATAATATGACATTTAATTACATCTAGAGGAATTTTCATTAATGAATGTTTGGGTCGTTACAAGCTTCCCCCTTAAGAAATTTTATCCTCAAAATTTCCTTTTTCCACAATAAAATAGATGTGGGTATCTTTTCATCATCACTTTATATGATTCCCTCATCTCTTCTTCAAACTTGTGGTTTCTCCACAACACCTTAACGAGGGGAATTTTATTATTTCATAGAACATTTTCTCTATGATATAAGATTATTATTTGTTGTTGCTCGTAAGAAAGATCATACTCCAGCTATACTACCTCAGAAGAGAGTACATGTGAAGGGTCTAGTATGTACTTCCTTTAAAGGGATACATGAAATACATCATGTACTTTGTCCATAGTATGTAGAAGTGAAAGTCAATATGCCACAACCCCGAAACGATCAAGAATCTTGAATTAGACGATATACCAAGGACTTAACATCCATTTTTCCCAAACCTCACGACCTTATTCCATAGAGATATGTGTATAAATACAATGTCTCCAAATTTAAACTCATGTTTTCATCAGTGGTTATTTGTATAACTATTCCATTGACTATGGGTAGCCTTTATATGTTACTGAATTGTTTTAACTTCTCTACTATTTCTTTGACCATTTCAGGTCCTATCAGACTTTTCTCAATGAAACTATCACAACGTATTGATGTTTTTCACTTCTTCATATATAGGGATTTATAAGGATCCATTCAGATGTTCGATTGGAAACTGTTATTGTAGGAGAATTCAACCAGTGGAAGATGATGGTCACACCCTCCTTTGATATCCAAACAACATGATATTAACATATCTTTAAGTGTCTGAATAGTTTGCTCAGATTGGCCATCCATTTGAGAATGATAGGCAGTACTGAATTTCAGTTCCATATCCAGAGAATATTAAAGAATCAACAAAAACATAGAGGTGAATCATGGATCTTGATCAGATACAATAGAGAGTGGTACTCCATGTAGCCTTAGTACTTCCCTGTTATAAATTTTTGCTAGTGGACCCAATGAGAAAACCTCCAGAATTTGTAATTAATTGTGCAGACATTATAATATGATCCACAACAACTTAGATTTCATTGTTTCCCGTGGATGTCTTCGGAGGTCCGGTGACAATGTCCATGGTGATGTTCTCCCATGTCCATGTAGGTATGGGTAATGTTTTCATCATCCCTTTATATTCTGGACTCTCTACCTTATTTTGTTGACAGACAAATCACTTTTATGTATACTCAACGATCTCCTTCATCATATTATCCCACCAATAATGCTCTCAGAGATCTGGATACATATTTGGGTTTCTTGGGGGAATAATGAAATTCAAACTATGTGCATCATCCAAATGTTTCTTCATCAGTTCCAGATTTGATTGAACACAAAGTCTTTTCCCAAATCTCTCAGTTCCTTCTTCATTAATATTGAACTCTGAGGATTTCTCATTTTTGATAGCTTCTACTTTTTCCTGAATTCACATATCATCATTCTGAGAATCCTTTATATTTTCAAAAAGAGACGTTTGAGTAGTCATTTGTGATAAGATTGATGATGTTCCCTTATTTATGATTCCAATGTTCATCTTCATAAAATCTAATAAGATTGGATCCTTCTAATTTCTCATCATTGATATAATAGCGGGGTCCTTTCTACTTAGAGCAACAGCCACCTTGTTCTCTTTCCCATGGTGGTAATGGATTGAGTAATAAAAGTATTTGAATAGTTCTATTTGTCTTCATTGGTGCATGTTAAACTATTTCTATGTGAATATATATTTGAGACTTTTGTGGTAAATATATTTTTTAAACATCTTCCAAAAGAGATAATTCCACCAATTTTTTAAAGCTAAGATCACCGTAGCCAACTTTATATCATGTGTTGGATAATTCTACTTAGGAAATTTTAATTTCATTAAAGCATAGGTATTGAATTTTTTTCATCAATACACATCCCAGGACCTTCATCAAAGTATCACTGAATACAACAAAATTTTCTCCACTTGTGTTTAGTCTGAGCATGGGCGTAGTGATAATCCTCATTTTTAACTCCTTGATGCATTCTTTGCATTCATCACTCCAAGAAAACATTACTCACTTCTGAGTTATCTTGGTAAGAGGGTTGGAAAATATTGAGAAATATCACACAAATAATTGATAATATCTAGCTAACCCCAAGAATCTATGGATATCCATTACCGATGTTGGCCTTAGACACCCCTCAGTTGCATATTTATTAGAGGGATCCATAGATATCCCATTGCTTGTGATGATATGGCCCAAGAATGAGATCTCCTTACGCTAGAACTCACACTTTCTGTACTTTTCATAGAGCTTATCCATTCGCAAGTTCTCTTATACAGTTCTTAAATGCTCCTCATGATCCTCTTTGGTTTTGTAGTATATTAGAATATCATCTACAAATAATACCACAAAACCTTCATGGTAATATATAAAGACATTATTCATCAATTTCATAATGATTTCAATAAAATTAGTGAGTTATAAAGGCATTATAATGAATTCATAGTGCATATATATTGTATAAAAAGATGTCATGGGGATATCTTCCTTCTTCTTCCTTACTTGATAATATCCCGACCGCAAATCCACCTCAAAAAAGTATTGTGCCCCACAAAGCTGATTGAACAAGTCATAAATTTCTGGGAGAGGATACTTGTTCTTTATCGTGATTTTGTTATTCTCATGATGATCGATGTAAAGGCTCATTGACCCATATTTCTTCTTGAATAAGAGCACTGGTGCACCCCATGGTGAAGGGCATGGGAATATAAATCCTTTATCCAGATTATCTTGTAGTTGTTTCTTCATGTCCTCATGCTCCACAATAACCATTCTGTATGGAACCTTGGATATTGGGAATGCCCCTGGTATAAGTTCAATTTATAATTCAACATCTCTAATAGGAGGAAGACCATGCAATTACTCTGGAAACACTTCAATGAATTCCTTATCAATAGGCATGTATTCATGGATGGTGGCTTCATTGGACTCAATCATCTGAGCTAGATACATGTGCACATTGGTCAGTAAAATCCATGCTTGAGATGACGGAGCTAAATAAGATTCATCATCCTCCTTTCACTTGAACGGAATCGGGGGTTAGATTCTTCAAATGGAGAGTGACTTCCCTCTTACTGCAATTTATGTTGGATCTATATAGGGAATGCCAATCCATGTAAAGAATGGCAACAAATTCCACCAGAGGGAGTATGATGATGTTTTCTGGGATGTTCAATCTATTAATTATTATAGGGGGAGTTATATTCCTGGGATGAAATGATTGCCCCATTTTTCGTACTTATCGAAATCTTTAATTCTACAATATGTGGTGGTGTTGGGATTGTTCTATAAAACATTCACAAAAAAAAAAGAAATCATAAAACCTAGATCAAGAATTGCATTCACTATTCTTAAATTAATAACTTGTGTATCTTTCAGCACTTCGTTTTGGGGGTATACATCGATAGTAGTGACGGAAAAGGTCACCCTTGATGCCTTAGATATTGTTGGTTACCTCCAAAAACCCTTTTCTTAGGGAACTGATTTAAAAGATGCCCTGGTTTTTTTGTAGTTGATGTAATGAATAACATATTAAGAGTCAAACGGGGTGTTCCTTTCCTCATTCATAACTGTGGGTTTTTATTGACAGTTAATATCTAGGTGTTCTTCTCTTCTACACCTAATTCATTTCCTCATCCACTTCAGGAAATTTCTGGGGGGATTTTTTCTGCACCCTTCAAAAATGGGGTACTGTATTTTCCTAGCACCGTTAGATTTATCCATCAAATCTCCAGAATTAAAATCCAACATACACATCATATCCTCATGATACTGATGAGTTTTTCCAATCTCCATTTCAACCTTGGGGGAACATCTGACAATTTCATCATAGCTTTTAAAGTCGCGGACCGCCATGGATTTTCGCAGTCTTGGTTTTAGACTACCAAAGAATCATTAAACCTTGCATTCAGGGGAAACAACAAAGATAGAGGTGTATCATGAAAGTCTTTTGATGTTTTCCTCATCTGCTCCAATGGATTCTTTGCCTTTTTTCTTAATAGCAAGGAAGTCCCATTGCATCATATGCTGGAGGGTGCATGAAAAATATTTATCGAAAAACATCTTCCAAAAATCCTTCCATTCCAATGCCACAATTTCCTCCTTAGGCTTCAAATTTTTGATCAATGTCCACCATTGAAAGCTTCAACCTCCATAAGATAACCATCCTGGAGAACCTTCTCTTGTTCAGAACATTGAAATATGGAGAAGATATTTTCAATGGAATTGATTAATTGTTTAGTGATTGAGGGATCGAATGATCCATTAAAAGTTGGAGAACTTTGTATCTTGAAGATTTCGATAGTGACTTATTCATTCTTGTTGGGTGAACATTCCTCTTGACCAATGTTTCTATTCAATGATTGACTTAACGAAGAGAGTATCGTGACAATGTTTGGGATTTCTGCTCCCATCGTATTGGGAATTTCATTAGAACAATCATAACATTGATCTTCACATTGGTTGTTAGCTCGAGTCCTTCTATTACATGACATTGTATGAAATAAAAGGGAATGTTAGGGTTAACACATAAAGAGTAATCCAAGGACAATACAGATGACTTATAAATATATTTTATTTCCTTAACTTATGATTATATAGGCATCAATCTTTGTTATCCAACATATATTCTTAGGGGATATTTTCTAATTCCAATAATTATGGTTCATACTAAGATTGTGAATTTAACATTCTATATCCTCTTGGAGTGTCGTAACCAAGAGTGTAGTATGGCCCATTGTTGTGTACCAGGATACCCTTGGTCAAGCCCAAAACTCATTGGCGGGGTATTCACCCCTAGGTACATCTATGTCAGAGCCACCATTACCTGCTCGTATCCAGAAAACAATGTATTTTCCTGATAAACCACTTTCTCAATAACCAAAAAAAATCGATATGTTGTTATTATACATAGTCTTGACTCTATGGAATCACTTGGATTTTTTAATCCTAATCCCAAAATAACTAAACCTATCATCTGATACCAACTATGATAACCATGCTCTTTATTACAAATTAAAACATTATTTATTACATAAACTTCACTTGATTCCTCATATAATATCGATAGGTCTAGTGTCATTGGGGCTTAAAATTATTACGTTACAACCTAAAACATGAAATGCAACATAATTATTTAAAACTTTGTTTAAATGACTACAACATTCTCTCCTATATAGCATTTCATGGGGTAACCTGAGGACATGCCTAAGAAAAGGGTGTGATATAAAGACCATTAAGGGAGTAAACAAGGAATAACATGAATATAACAATAAATGTTAGGAAATAAGAATATAAATAGACCAGAAGAGATACATGAACATAAAGTTATGATAAAGCATGATAATCATAACATGAAAATATGGAAACCACACTTAACATGGAATTAGCATGAGCAAAGACTCATTGAACATGGAGCATGAGAAAACCATCATTGAACATTAATTATAATGACTCAAAACCCATATCACATGAAATATCATGATACAATACATTACCCAAAGCACTGGAGCGCTATCAGGGCACACCGTTCTTAAACATTTCATTTTATGCATAAGTATGCCATAGAGATCATATAACATGGAATCGATCAACATAATAATGTATTACATGATTATGTGATTTGGGATAAATATCTGAATGTAAATTTCAATATGTTTATGTTAATAAAGGTGAATATCCTTGATAGATACAGTGTTATGGTATTCACTACACAATGATATTTGCTTGGAAAAACACAATGCAATTTCAGCAGCATAACGACCAGACATATGGATTCATGAAAATAATTGATGAGAGAGAATGGATGTTTAATAATATGTAATCAACATTGATAGTATGTGGGTCCTATAAATACATTACCCAAAAAATGTAATATAATTTAGATGCATAATAGAAAAGAATTATTTCGATGCAAAAGAGGAGACAGAAATACCTCACAGTATTTCGGCATGGTAACAGCTGTACATGGGAGGCATTAATTGGATAGAAAGGGGTATACACCTATCAAAAAATAAATAGTGATGTATGGGTGAGGTTATAAATCATTCAAAATCATTTTTAATTGAATGAAAATGTTCATAACAACTTAAAGAAAATTGGACAAAAATGAGAAAGGATGAAATCCCTTACTTGGAAATGTGATACCAAAGGCTTGGGAGAGGCTTGATAGAGGATTATTGGGAGCTTGGGGAACCTTGAGAAGATTATATTGAGAATAGGGAAGAGGATGGATGACCTCCAAATGCTTTATGTGATAAGGAAGTGGGAGATTGGGAGGGTTTATATAGGAAAGGAGAGGAAATTCTTTATTATTTAGGATTGGGTCACCACACATTAAACTAATCAACACCACAAACCATCCCATGGTTTTTCCATTGTTTTTTTTTCAAAATGGAAGTGGATAAATATACATAACAAGGAAAATGGATGAACTTCTTAAAAAAAGAGGGTTTCTTAGGTGGAGGTGAGTCACACTCTCATGGAAATTCATTTTAAAAGTGAAAATGTTTTATAATTTTTGCAGGGTCCACTATTTTATTTAAAATAAAAAAAACCTAAAATCACATTATTTTAAGAGTAAAACATATTTTGGACGAAAATATGATTTATATTATTTTATTACTTCACTATTTTTTCATTATGATGTCATAAAACACATTATATATTTAAAAGCTATTAATTTTTTACCAAAACATTCAATTGTCTCCAAAAATTATGAAATATTCACTGTTGTATAATTTTGATGTCATAATTCAAAAAATATATTCATTTTATCTATATAATTTTATAAATATTTAAATTTTTACTTTTAAAATGATTACTGAAATTTATAAAAAATTCAGGGGTTTCGACAAAAACAGCTTTCAAACCTTAACAAAAATTAAAATTTCATTCATAAAATTATATAATCATTTATATTTAATCAGAAAAAATATAATAATAATAATAATATTGTATCAAAATATTATTTAATTTAAAAATCATTTAATTCATAAAAATAGATTTCCTAGTTGAATATTCACTAAAAATACTATTTTTTCTTTAAAAACTATTTACCAAGTAACAATAATAAAATGAATATATATATATATATATAATATTATATATAAAATATAATGCACATAATCATAGTGCTATAGTATTGTTACATAACCTCTTATAACACCCTCATTAGATCGAAGGGTAAGGTGTGTGATGTTGATAGAATCTTGGGGTGATTCAGATAACATTGCTCGGGTGGTAATCTCTATCAACTTTCACTTCTCTCATAGGTGGTTCCATTCAAGAATAACATGTTAATGCTCTTTTAGGGCTTTCTCAAAAGAAATCCCTATGATGCATCCCCCTTTCCATGCTCTGTAAAATATGCTTCAAATGGGGAAAGTCTACTGGATGAGGCCATCACTTTCTTTTTTGGAGTAAATTGTATTTGTTAAAGCCCTATATTTATAGTAATCACAGGATCACTATTTAACAGCTATATTAGAAATGGAAAAATTCTTAATAGTAATTTGATATCTATAAACATAGTATAAAATAATGGTATATGTTATATATCCATTTTACATAATTATACATTTAATTAGATCTAGAGGAATTTTCATTAATAAATGTTTGGGTCGTTACTATTTTTCTAATTTTGAATTGGAAAAATTTATAAATTTCTAGAGTCTAAAAAACCACTGTGGAGGGGAAAATATTTTTAGGGGAAATAATGTAACATCCCATGAAACTAAAATATTAATTTTATTTTAATTATTTATTAATGTTGTTTATAATTTAAAAGTAGTATTTTTAATAAAAACATTTATGAAATTAATATATTTTGTGTAATCATAAAAAAAATTTATCTCCATTATAAAATATAATTTTTTAAATTTATGAACGAATATTTTTATATCTTAAATTAAAATAAACTAATATATTCCTTAAATAAATATCTTTTTAAAATAGTCCAAAATTATTTATTTAAAATTATGTTTTAATATTAGATGTTTTACAAATATTAGTATTTTTCAAGAAAACTATTTTTTATATAGATTATATTATATTTATAAATTATCATTTAATCTAAATTATAGATATTGGTAGATAATTTGATTAAATCCATTTTCCATCTAAAATGTTTATATTAGAAATAATATTATCATGAAATAATACTAACTATGTTGAATAGTTTTTTTTAAAAATAGTTTATTTTATTATATTAAGGACTTATTATATATTATGTTTTTCATAAATCAATAAATGATTTTTGTGTATATAAATTTTATTAAAATAAATAAATTATATGAATTTTAATTTGAATAAAAAAAATCTTTTTAATTTTAAATTCTTAAATTTGGATAAATTAATTTCATGAATTTAATGGTAATGATTATTATTATTATTATTATTATTATTCTTAAGGTTAAAACATAATTTTTAATGATTATATATGTTATAAAGAAATGAAACTATATTTTGATTATTTATTATAAAATCCTGAAATTATGAATATATATAATTATATTATTATAAAAAACGAATTTCATATATATATTTATATATTGTAACATCCCGGGTATATAAAGAATATCAAATTTTCATATTTATTATTATTTTTGAATAAAATGTTAATACTACTTTAAAGGGAATGTTATTTTCGATGGAGTACCCAATACAAAACGAGTTTCTTTGAAATCATACATTACACACTAATAATATAATAAAATTATTTTAAATGGTAGTTAATGACTATCCGTCGTAATGACGGGAATGAACAAAACTAACTAAAAAATGATTATATATGGTTGTTAAAAATATTTACATTTATACAATAAATATAATAGGCTTAAAATAAGGAAAGAATTCGATTTTAAGCAAAAATATTCTAATTTCTTTAAAAGGTCGATTAACCACTTTTTGATGGCGAACCCTTTTTAAAACTACATTATCAATTTTATATGTTATATTTGACAAAATAAAATCCTTATTTAGAATCGGGAAATCAAATTTTACTCTATGTAATTTTTTTTTATTTTTCTGAAAATGATAAATTTTTAATGAATAGTGAAAATGCTATATTTTAATTAAAACCCTCCATTTAATCTAATTTATTTATATGGTTAGATTATATTTTTAATGGTTTTAATATTTATTTGAAATATTTTTTTACCATTTAATCCAATGGTGTTCATAACAATTAATTTCACATTGAAATTGGACATAAACAAGTGTCAATCTTTTGATAGATATTGTTTCTCAAAAAGACTCTATTTTTTTTGAAAGTTGGAATTAATTATAATATACATTAATGAAAATTATATGATTTTAATTTGTTAAAATAGAAATCAATTTTTATTTCGTAATACCAAATTTACTTTGGAAAATATTTTGGTATTTTTCTAACAAATGTTCATTTGTAATGAATAGTGAAAAATACTGCATATTACTTCAAACCTTCTTTTTCATCTAATTTAATTATATTGTTATATTGTCATTTTAATTGGTTTTAAATTTAAATTAAAATTATTTTTCACTTAATTCAATATTAGACATTGGAAGTAATTTCACTTTTCAAATAGATGTAAAAACAAGTCAATCTTTTGATCAATTTTACTTCTTAAAAACCCATCTTTGGTTTTGACAAGGGGAATTATTTTTAAATTAATTACTCCAATTTATGTGTTTGGAATTAGGTAAAATGGATTCCATATTTATAATCATATGTTACAAATTATTTAATTACGACTCTTGTTTTTTTCCATTATGAATAGTAACGACGAAAATTATCATTAATTATAGTGATTAATTAGTAATCAGGTAGTTAAGGGTAATAAAATAGAATCATAAAAATATAAAATGACCCCAAAATGTATTCAAATCCTCATTTTTGAGAAATCTACGACTATGGGAAGTTATTTACCTAACTTGAGGGCCCATGTAGTCACATGGGTGTAATAGTGACATTTTTGACATTATTTATAAAAAAGAAGAGAAATATAACAAAGGTGTGTATATCCTAAGTAAAAAAACATTAATTCTGTTTATATTATTTATATATTAGACTATAAATATTCATTTTAAAGCTAATAATATGTCCAACATCATGGTATTTTTTAAAAAAATTTAGACATCAAATAATTTAATTTAATTTATGACACCATGATGATGTAGTGATAACCTCATTAATGAATGATTTAAATAAAATAAAAAAGATAATGTAAAATATAAGCCTTATACTAGTTGAAAACCTATTGGATGGATGGATTTCGGACCCTTTTTACCATATACTCGAAATATATCATTGTGGGACCTTTTAAATTCGAAAACCATTTTATAATAAAGTAACATTTCAAGAAATTCCAAAAGTTACCCTGGTCACTCTTATAAAAGGCCCCCACCTCTACCCCCATACCAACACCTATCAAGCCCTTGGCTCATCCAAAATCTTCTCATATTATCTCTACACATCACAGTATTACTCTAAATATCCTCACTTTGGGAAGAAATCATTCCAAGGAAGCATTTGACTCAAATCAAAAAGAGTTACCCGATTTAGAGGTAATGTCTTCTCTCGAGTTTCTTTCTTTTATTTTCCTTCTTGAATCACCACTATATTATTATTAGTTGACCACATAACAACACCAGTATCCTCAATATACCAGGATGTTGTTATTATAAGTATTATACAATAACATACACACACATCCGTCTAATTGTTACAGAACATATTGTTTATGTGGGTGGCGAATTACTGCCTCACGAAACGATGATTGTTTAATATTCTTTTAACACATTTCATGGTGGCCATTGTGATGGAACCATATTTATATATGATATGTATTATATTTATTTCATCTATATACTTCTGTATTTTATATTTAAAACATACCATTATTCCTTGCATGTTGTGAAAATGCGACAGTGTCATATGAGGAAGTGTGGAATACCGCCCCCTCATGTGATGTGACTCGTTCTTGACAAAAATGGAATTTATAATGAATTTAATTAATGAACATATTTTACCTATATTAAATATATATTATACCTAATTAAAATATATATATGTCTCATTTAGTTTTAATTCTTTTAATATGACAAAAAAATGAAAGCATCGTTCATTCGTACGTACGACCTACCATCTCCATGAACTGGGCATTTCATTTTTTATCTCAAAATGTTATGGAATTGTATAAAATGAATATATAATGGATATATATGATATTTAAATCATTAATACCATTATGGAGATGATTTACTTATAACTACATGGGGAATTATTTTCAAACAAGGTCATTTTTGACTCATGTACCGAACATTGACAAAACGCATGATATGAACTCACATAATTAACAAATTATTATAACATGATAATATGTGATATGAATTGAGTAATAAACTCTAAATTAATTCTTTAAGCAATTATAAATTGACCTATGTTTATTATTCAGGAATATAAAGAACGAACAAGAATAAGTCAGACTTGAGGTAAGGGGATTTCTTATCTCACTTTAATTCTGTGAGATTTCCATTGTTAGACACTTATTTGTTTCAGGAGGTGTATTGTGTACTGAAATTTCATATATATTATCATGATTATATTTATATTGTAGGTATTATTTGATTAATTTTTTGTTTATTATCTTTTGGTCATACGACTCGATTGATTACAACGAGGTAAGGGGGTTTTCATCTCAGTTTTATTCCTGTGAGATTCATGCTACATTTTCCACTATTTAATTTTGAGTGGTGTGTGTACGGCACATGACTGTATTATTTGTGTAATATAATTTAATTTATGGGTATTAAAATCTTCATTGTATGATCCTTCTGTCTTGGGTTGTACGTTTTGAAAGTTACCGAAATCGGTAAGGGAACCTTTAACCCTCCTCTTTTTAATAGACTTATTTTTGTAAGGTCTTTTAATAAAAATATTCTTATGTTTTGATATGTTCTTATATATCCTTATTCCTGTAAATTTTATGTCCAAGTTATGAGATACCCTTTTTATCTATCATCAACTCATTTTCGGAATTTTAAGGTGACCACGTTAGGATGTCAAATTTCTGTAAGGGAACTTCTTAACTCAATTTCAATTATTTGGGTTAAACATATACTTCTTGATTATGTCATGATATGAATATGTGTGGATGAGCTCTTATTATTTTAAACATAATATCCAATTATATTTGGTGTATTTAAATTTTTCATCCATAATTATATAATTGATTTATCCTTAATCTAAGGATACAGTCTTTGTTTGGGACATCGTCTCAATCTCCTTTTATTGAGGCATACATCAATTTATATAACAAATTATTTTATAAGTTGTATAATAAACCTTTTTGACTTTTAATTTAATTCAAAAGGAATATTTTAAGAACAATCATTTTACTGAACTATAAAGGAAATGTTTTGTCTTACGTATGTGGTGACAATGACTTCTCCGCCACCGTGAACATTATTTGAGTTTCGGCTTCCTCAAAAAGCCATAACTTTTTTTTAAAATGAAAAATAAATAACATGTTTTACTTATATTTTATTTTGGTTTTGAAAATTTTTTTGATAATGTTTTAATTATATCAATGTGTTGTATTTATATATTGTGATTGAAATGTGGAAGTGATATGTTTTTGTTAGGCATGTTTTATGTTATAAGATTATTTTATGTTTCTTGGGAATTGTTTATGAAGTCTTGAGGTTCCGTGATAAAATAAGGGAATATGAACCTGAGATAGCTCTCCAATGCATTGGGTAACGTGAAGGAGTTAAACTCTATGTTTTTTCGGAAGAGATTTAGGGAATATACTGTGATGGGTATTCCAAACGTAACCTTGAGGGTTACTCCCTACCTAAGAATGTTATGAATTATTAATGTTTACTTTATGTCATATGATTTCTATGAGTTATTCATAATTACTATAATTTCATGATGTGTGTTAAAGTGCATATGTTTTATGAGTAAAGTATGTTTTCATTGATTCTTATGTATACATGGACTAATATTTTCTTTCCGTATTTTTATATCCCTTACTGAGCATTTTATGCTCATCCAATGTTTTTGAAATGTTTTCCAAGGGACTTAAAGATGAAGAGGGTCATGGATGGGATCAAGGAAAGACATGCTGTCAAAAACATGGAACTAGTAATGTTTCTTTTTTAAGAGTTTTTATTTTATGAAAAAAATGGAAACTGAGTAGAAGTGTCTTCTTTATAATCATTTGAGATGTAATATTTTTGTCATAATTCTCTAAAACTATAAACCTGAAAAGATCCACAAGTTGAATTATTCATTTAATTCAATATTATATAATGTTATAAGGCCATGAACTTATATATAAATATACACCAATAAAACTGAAAAAATATTAAAATATAATATAAAAATATAACATAATAATTTATTTTACTCGATAAAATATTTGAAACATGTAAGAAACTAAAATATAGAGAGAAGAAATTGTTAAGAAATTAGAGTTTTGAAATGAAAAATAACAATAAAATTAAGGGAGAAGAAAAATTAAAAAGAAAAAAAAATAAAAAAAATATAAAATTTATAATGAATAATGTCAAACACAGATTGTAAAATCAAGTGGGCGCCCCAAATTTCTTAAATTAATCACACCACGATTTATGAATAATAATATACCCATATAATATATAAGTAAAATATGTGTGGGTGTTGTATAAGATTTAAAAAAAAGTTATAAACCAAACTCTCATATTTCACTTTCAGAAACTCATATAATGATTCAAAAATCATATATATATATATATATGTGTGTGTGTGTGTGTGTGGGTCAGTCAAATTCTACACACCCATACGACCAAAACACCACCTCCCCGTTGATTCTGTTTCTACTTTATAGTGTCTTAAATCCAAAATATATTCAATTTGTCCATATCAGGTAAGGTATTACTTTTATTTATCAATTTACATTTTAATGTATATTTTTTAAGGGAATTGTTATTTTTTAAAAAGTTATATATATATATATTTATTTATTTATTAAAAAAATTTAATTGAAGATGGGTAAAAATTTTACTAAGGTCATTTTTATTTTTCTATCAAACATTATTTTGAATTAAATATATATTATGAATATCCAATCTTCTATATAGCTTCAAAAAACTCAATATATATATATATATATATAATATTTCTATCTACTTTAAAATCCTTGAAGAATAATGGGTCTTGTAAAACAAATCAATGGTAATATTTTAGTAATATTATAACCATGTTGTGTTATTTATTGATTTAGAATTTAAATGATGTAGTTGATTTTAATTTAATCTGTTAGTTAATATTTTATGTGAATACAACTTATCATTTTATTAAAAATTAATATTTACAATCATTTTAAATAAAACTTATCATTTAATTTTTGAAATTTTTTTCCACATCAACGAATCTCATGCATAATTAGATATAACCATCAAAAAAATTTGTACCATTATAACTTCATGCATATAGTAAAAGTTATTTTTTAAAATTTCATTTCAATTTTATTTATTCCATGTTAAAGTAAATTTGATCATTTGAAGCTTTTAATTTCTCCTAAATGTTTTCGAAAATAATTTATTCTATCGTATAAATTTTTTATATAATTATAATAATTTATTATGATATTTTAGTGTATTTTGGGTTAAATGTGAGAAATAAAAGACCATTAATTTTTTTATTAATGTTAGCACTAGGGTATCGAATGATATGGTATGGTATAGGGAGAAAACCCATAAACCTAATGAGATGATGTCACACATGTGATAAAAATAAGTGGATTTATGGTTTTTCTTATGGCCTTCTGAGTATCATTATCCATTATTAAAAATCATTATGTTTAAAATAGGGGAATCAACTGGTGTTCAAATTACTATACACTAAATAAGTTTAGTTAGAATTATGTTTTATTATTTGAAAAAAATTTATATGTATTGATTTTTATAAAATTACTTCATTGATTAATTGTTTATATTTTTCAAAGAATGGTATTTATAAATTGATTTAAAAGTCTTTATTTGGAAAATTAAACGATCACCCTATGTTTTATTTTAACTTTTCACATGTTTAGTAGATTTATCCAAAGGCATTTTCTTCAATTGCGGAGTTAGTGCACATGAAACAGTTTAGTTATTTTTTTATTTTTTTATGGTTTTGTTAATTTTTAATATATATATATATAATTCTCTAAATACTAGACTGGAAAAATTCATGGAATTGTAAAATTCTATGTGTATCTTTCTATTTTATTTTATTAAAAAATACATAAAAAATTGGTGTTGAAACCAGAAACAGGGGTTTAATGCTTTATGTGGAAGTAAAATATGGAGAATGAGTCTATATCATTTATATTTATAATAAATTATTAATTCGGATATTGTATTAATTTTTCTGACAATGGGTAGACATATATTCATTATAGGAAGAGTGGTGGGGGAAACCATAAACACAGAACTCTTTGAAAAGATAACATTCGTCAACTAATAAAAATTACCCTTGAAAATGTGTATTCACCATTACAATAAAAATATGAGTCTTTTACAACCAAACATGTTTAAAGAAGACTTGATAGGTTTTATTAAGTCTCCACTCAATTTAGTATTTCATGAAAAAAATAAAATAATATTGATAATGACAAATTGTTATAGACTTCCTTAAAAGATACAACAAATATTTTCATAAGAATTATTCATGTTGGATCCTTTCCCACATGAAAGTAATTGAAAATGTATTGAAAATTGTTAGGGAAACAATTGATGGAATAGTGATAATAAGAATAGATAGTGACTTAATTTCTAAATTAATAGGAAAAAAACAATTAATAAATCACGAGCTAATAAAAATGGAATTGCTCGAGGTGGAATGATTGCATCCCCATATCCTGAATATGAATTGACTCTATAACTCATTAATGATAGTTAAATTTAATTAAAATATTACATCATCAATGTAAATGATGGAAATTATCTCAGGAATGTATGGATTACAAATAGTCAATTATATTAGGTTTAATGAAAAGAAAACACATGTTTCATAACAATTGAAAATGGAAAATAACATATGGCACAATAGGTTAGGTTACATTAATCAACACAGCTTGGAAAAATATTAATGATAAATGAAATTTTACAAAATCCTATTTTGAATCATGATTAAGAAAAATAATGTGATACTTGAACATGAGGAAAAATGGTCTGGAATTCCTAACAGATTAGGAACAAGTGGGAATAGAGTCAATTTGATTTTGTCCAAACAAATGGGTGTGGTCCAATGAAAGTTGATAATACATATGGATGGAGGTAATTCATTATTATTTTTGAATATTATAGAATAATAGATTTTTTATGTTTATATATAGTAAAAGAATGTGATTGACTATATAAAAATACATATTATAAGAGTTTAGAATGAAACTACTCACACAATCAAGATATTACAATATAAAAATGAAACAAAAAAACACCGAAGAATTTCAAAATTAAATTTAAAAACATTAGATAAATAGTTTGGTTTATTTAGTTATAACACCTTACAAAATTGGGGTCGTGGAATTTAGAAATGAAAATGAGAATAACATGGAAAAACTATGATGATTATGACAACTGTTTATCACCACTACTAGTAGGGGAATAATCAAGATATAGTGTACACTAAAAAATAGTTATTAGTCTATGAGAGGAAATGAAACAATATTATATATTTTATGGAATAAATATATCATTAAATAATTTCCATGTTTCGGGAATAATTTATTTCATTTAAAATAAGGATGGTAATAAAGGTAAGTATATTGATTCTATAGATGAGGGAATATTCCATGGATAATAAATGAAGATAAAGATCCTATAAATTCTAAAATAATCATCTTAGTGATATTGTGGAGATAAATTATATAAATAACATTGAGGACAAAATTATAATAAATTCAAGTACCTCATAAGCCTCTTTGATTTAAGATAATGAAAAAGGTGGAAAAGAGAGATATTCATTTTTAAATATTTTGTGAGGAATGCTTAACATTTTGGGTTCTCCAGATAATTATAATAGTAAATGAGAATTATATGAGGAGACCATTAATGAAGAAACTCAACTAGAACCTCATATGATAAAAAGAAGAGAAAAAAATGATCAACACAACATTATTGGGGACTTGACCACACCTATAAGGACAATGAGAATCCGGAATAAATAGCATTTGATCCTCCTATCAACCGTAGAACCCACCAAATTTAAGGAAGAAACAATAGATTAATCATGGGTTAAGTCCATTAACTATTAATTGTATGTGATTGAAAAAAATTGGCTGAGTAATTTTTTGATAGTCAAGAAAATTAAAATGTTTTTTGGAATTATGAGGTTTTATGAAATCAATGAGAATAGAAAATTTATCTAAAAAAGGAATTCTTTGTGTGTAGAGTCTATGCACAAACTAAAGGCATTTATGTTGACGAAATTCTAACTCAAGTATCTTAACTCGGGTTCATTTGTATCTTTCTATCCATGCATATTAAAAAAGTTATAGTGATTATCGAATGGATACCAAAACAAGATTAATAAATTGAGTTTTTGAAGATGATCTCTATATTAGAATATAGTTGGATTTATGATTAGAAAAAATTAAACCATTGTTTTTAGATTGAATATGTCTTTTTATAGCCTAAATAAGATACCATGAGCATGGAATTATATACTAGATACTTACAAAATAGCTATAATTTAAAAGTGGAGGTGTCAACCATAATATCTACATGAAGACATCTAAAGGAGATCAACTTATGGTGTCCGTATATGTTGTTGATATCATATTTTGGGGAAGCAAGAATGGATTAGTGAAAAATTGATATAACCACATGATATCTGAACATTTAATGTACTTGATCATATAAATCACATATTTATTTTGTTAATAGAGATACAAAAGAATAAATATAATTTCATATATTTGGAAAACTATGAAAGAGACAAATTGAATGTTTTCAGCAAGCATGATTCCCATCAACTAACAACTTGAATATTTGGTTTGAAATAACTTGGGAAGCATTAGGATGGTACATATGTGAATCCATCTTTATAAAAGAAGATAATATGAATATTTCTACATTTGACTTTCAAATATATAGATAACAACTTTGTAATATGGTTAGAGGATATCTTCCAATACAATCTATGGGGTGAAAATTTCCAAATGGTTAAAATAAGAATGAGGTCTATTAAAAGTAACCTAAATATTTGATTAAACTTTTAATAAGAAATGAATAGTGAATTAT